>HG995247.1:1250000-2500000 GCA_905332985.1 Mimas tiliae | reverse complement strand
CTTGGTCGTTCGATCCGCTTGGAGAAAATCGTCTATGAAGCGTCGTACTGGAAGGAATTGACACCACAAGACCAGTGTGCAGTGTAGAGACATTTGAATGTATTATTTTATATTGTTGACGTGTAAAAGAGCCCTTTGTAGTCTACTTGCATAAAAATGATTTAATAATAAAAAATCAGTGTAAATGAGCTACCAACATCTTAGGTCTAAAACCTCACGAGCACGTAATACATTCTGCTGATTGACGGACGAAGCAATGGCGAAACTTGGGTCCAGTTGCGGGCTGTGGGGGTCAGACGGCGGGTCGCCCCATATAATACCAAATACTGTCAAATCTATGGTACGAGAAGGCGGACCCTGGCATCAGCCGGGATAACGTCAGGCAGAAAGCACTTTTTTTTGTCCGTACTACACAGTACCAGCGAGACAGAGCGAGAGCGACTGAGAGGTAAATAAATACGCAGTCATCCTACTACTATTATAAATGTGAAGGTTTGGATGTTTGTAAGTTTGTGAATCTGGATGTTTGTTAGTCAATCACGCCTTAACGGCTGAACGGTTTTGCATGAAATTAGTCACACAGGTAGACCTGATTAGAGATGACCTGGATTAGAACAACAGTTTATCCCGGAAAAGGCCGTTCACGGGGGCGGAGCTGCGTGCTGCGTTAGTCTTATATATCATTATACAGGTTCCTGCTGAAAGTAGATATAAATTCCAAAGACTTTATACCATAGACGGGCCGTTCAGAAGTAAAATTGTGTTGCATACGCGGCCGGCGATGCGGGAATGACGTCTAAGGCGTGGGAGCGAGAGAAGTTGAGAGTAAGCGAGATGCCAATATTGAGACGGCTGTTTTGTTTGGTATTAGTTTTCATTCACAACAAATTTAGTTTTTCGTTCAAACCCAAGAAATAATATAGTTACGTCCGTAAAATAACTTCAAATTGAATGAATAATATATGCACGTAAATAATGAATGTTTTATGTGTCACAATAAACAATTTCGTGTTAGTTTATCGAATTTAACGTTCGCAGCTATTCAAACAACAACTGCTCTTGTCGCTCTCTTGCGGGCGACAAAATGAGTTGCGGTCAATTGACCGTAACTAAGTGCGCAATTTCTTTGTACCGCACAGCTTGTCTAGTAGTATACATTAAAGTCTTTGATAAATTCAAATAATATACACTTACAAATCTCCATGTAAGAAAGACAGACATCTCTCTCTGATTATGACGAAGGAATGTATAAGTCTTGCCAAGTCCTCGCCCGGCCACTGATGTGAGGGTAACACGTCGCTTATAAACACTTCTGGAAATTATATTACAGTTCTAATATACAAGGTTAGTCAGAAGGGGTGTGCTAAGCCGTGGCCAACTTAAACTATCACTGATTAGGATTTCTACTATATATATCTCATCACTTTTTTTTATGTTCCATCATACTAATAATACTAATATTATAAATGTGAATGTAAGTTTGTTTGTTACGCTTTCAGGCGAAAACTACTTATCCGATTATCATGAAACTTTGTACACATATACTTGGAGGTATAAGAAGTAACATAGGATACTTTTATGAAAAAAAAATATCTATTTGTTTGTTACGCTTTCACGCCTAAATCACTGAACCGATTTTGATGAATTTTGATGTAGAGATAAAAGGGACCCTGGAGACGGTTATAGGCTACGTTTTATTTCGGAAAAGTCTATTCAGGCGGGTGAAGACGCGAGCAAAAGCTAGTATACCTATAAATCAATTATTGCTTTTTAATTTTATGAATACACAACCCTGTCGCGCGATTTTTTATGTCACGACTTGGCGGCGAAATACAAAGGAACCACACCACACGTCGCACACTTTAAATGAACATACAGCTAATCATAGGGTAGTTAGCGTAGTTTTTATAAAATCTTTAAACAGCAATATCTCTGAAACTATAGGATTTATTGAAAAAGTTGTAGATACAAAAGTTGTTAAGAATTACGGGTACATTTACGTCCTTTCGGCTTAGTACACCTTTTCCGACTAACCTTGTGTGTATATTTTTTTTATATAGTATTGGCCGGCAAACGAGCAAGTGGGTCACCTGATGGTAAGTGATCTCCACCGCCTATGTACGCCCACAATACCAAAATAATCATGGGAGCGTTGCCAACCTTATCTGTGGGACAGTGGTAACGACTCGGACGAGCCGGCCCATTCATGCTGTAGGCAAGACGGTCTACAACATGGCACCCAACCAATTTTAAACAAATATAGAGGTTTGAACATATACTGAGTAAAAGATACGTGCTGAATTGAGAACCTTCTCCTTTTTTGAAGTATAAGAAAAATAAGGGCTTAATGAGCATGTCGGTGACGCGAACCCATAAGATTTTCCCCTACCAAAAAGTGCCCCACGCGGCTAAAGAAGTTTTCACTTCAACAAACCTTTAGTTTCATCTTCACATTTGGCGACCACGCTTAGACAACTTGCCAGACTTGGCAAAGAAACTGGCAGCAACTCACAGAGAGTGGCATAATGGTCGTATCTGAAAAATTAAATTATTTTGTCAAATAAAAGCTAACACGCAAGAAATACCAAACAGATATAAAGTTTTGTATATTTTATTATTTCACATATACATATATTTTATATTTTTAAACGGCAATCGCGCCGGAAAACGTTATGAAAACAAAATGAAAATAGTTTAAAAAAACTGTGTTGCAATTATAATTTACCATATTTGTATGAGCAAATGTTTGCGCGTAGGGGGGGGGGGGGGGTATCTCTTAAAGCTGTAACTACAACAACAACTTTAAAAAGTAAAAATGATATTGAGTTACAAGGTAATTTTGACAAAAATCGCTGTACAATAAATATATTATAGATTCATGACATACGACGTAGATATTATACGTAAGTACGCTTAACTTACGTAAAGAAGTTTTATTGCATGGCACTGAACTGCGCTCGTCACCCCGAGACATAAGATGCTAAGTCTACTGCCCAGTAAATTCACTGGCTTCACTGGCAAAAAAGATAAAGATAGTGCAAACGTGTTCCGATAGATGTCGCTACAAAAATAATACAGACGTGTTCCGATAGATGTCGCTATAACATTACCTCGACCAGCCAGTGAGGATGATTCCAGCGAAACGGACATCGTTTTTGTACCTCTTGATCTCCAGCACCCAAGCTTCATTGTTGCTCACGTAATGGCATACGGGTGATAATATCTGTGAAGTGGTACAAATTCATCAGTAAAATTTAATTAGTAAAGGATTTTAGTAAAAACAAGCAGTGATAGCTCAGCTGGGACTGATACGAACTGTCAAAACGAAAGTCGCAGGTTCGAAACCAGCCCCAAGTGTGTGCACAGACTACTTTTCTAAGTTGCACACACGCAACTTATTATTAGTTTTCTAATAACTACGTCCAATTATTCATAATTGAACGTAGTTATGCAAAAACGTTCCAACCTACAGCAAGTTCTAATTGATTTATTGATTTTATTTTGCTAAATTCATTAAATGTTATTAATATAATATAAAATCTAAAATGTCTAGAATTGCACGTGCTTCAATGTCCTTCAAACCGAAACATAACAATGCTTACAGACTGTTGCTTGGCGGCTGAAATAGACAAATCCGTGGTACCCGCCCAGAAGGCCTGAATCATACTAGAGAACTACCACCTAGTAAATTATATCCTACTACGAGTACTATTATAAATGTAAAAGTTTGTGAATTTGGATATTCGTTAGTCCATCACGCCGTAACGGCTGAATGGTTTTGGATGAAATTTGGCACACAAGTAAACCATGACCTGGATTAGGACATACTTTTCATCCCGGAAAAGGCCGTTCAATAGCTAATAATAAATAAATAATGACCTGACAACTCCCATTGGCCCCTTTAAATGCGGAACCAGCCCACACACAAGGGAACAACTGTCGGTAATGACCCCATAGGTTTTGGTCGATCTGGAAGCACTCCATCGGATTATAGTGCCACAGCACCGGTTGAACCAACTCACCCAGATTGTACACTGAAAATTATATCCAAGAACAGTTTAAGTGGATGGGGATTAAGGGGGAACCTATTACCATATCGGGCACAATTGCAGATTCCGGGCTGATACTGGGCATTTCGTAATCGAAAAACCCAATATCACTTTCACCGGACCCGGCGATCGAACCCGAGACCTCAGCGTCAGCCTCAGTCGTAACGCATACGCATTACAACTGTGCCACCGAGGCAGTCCGTACACGTATACATACCTTTCAAAGTATCAAGACTGATTGACCTAAGCATATCATCCCACATTAGTATTGTGATGCCGGGCCTCTTTTGTTTTACAAACGACGCCACTCCATGCACATGGTCCAAATATAACGACGCTGCCTTGTACTGATGGGTGGCAGCTTTGAATTTACATTCCTCACACACTGCCGTGTGCCATACCTGAAATAATATTATGAGTATGGTAATTATGGGCACTATCACCAATTTTCACATAATGTATTTATAATTCACAATTCACATCAATGTTGTATAAATGTTTTTTTTTTTCCAACAGTCACACACATAGTCCTTACCCCACACTAGGTAAACCTGTACTTGACTTGCGATCCCACAACACCCAGACCCAAGACAAATATTTGTGAATCAGACAAACATTTGTCTAGGTGCGGGAATCGAACCCACGGCCTCACGCTTCGCAACCGGCTACTCGCCCGCTGCGCCACAGAGGCTGTCAACATGTAAATATGCAACACGTCCGTGCGCTCTCATTGTCGCGGGCTTATGGAAGACCAGCGGTTGTGGCTTGACTGCGACCTCACGCTGAATAAGCCCATTTGCACACACACCATGACATTCGGAACAATGCATTCAAATTAAATATGTTTCTTCGCGCCATGCCAATATTCGTTGTTTTGCATCTGTAGTGAGCTCGCTGATGCGTCGCGTCATTTGAGGACTTCCTCAAAGTTGCGTTTGTTGGTGTGGTGGAGGGAACATGATGGATTACCATCATCACCCTCCGGTTCCGAAGCAGTATTCCAAAGAGTGTATTTTTAATGTACTACATATGTATATTTGTGTTGTGTGCAATATTTTTTTTATTATTATTATGTTTGTCATGCCATAATCTCGGGACTACAGAGTCCCGGACTTTTGGAAGGCGTGCTTGGGGCCGAAGCCAACACGTAGAGGCCCGGTAGACAATTTTAATTTATTATTATTATTATTTAAAAAAAATATAGTCGAATTGAGAACCTCCTTTTATGAAGTCGGTTAAAAATAAACTGTAATCCTACCATACCTCATCAGCGCCAATATGAAAGTATTTGGCGTCAGGTTGTAACTCCAGTGCTTGTTCCAGCATCGCTCTCACAAGTACTTGAGACTCGGGCTTTGAAGGGCATAGCACGGCCGGCGAGAGGGGCGCTTCACGTAAACCGCGGTATGCTGGGTGTTTCAGGACATACTCCATATGACCTATAGTTTGGACTAGTTGTATCTGTAAGATAAAATAAATAAATACACCCAACAGTCACACACATAGTCCTGATCCCACACTAGGTTAACCTGTATCATGGGTATAAGGAACTACGAGGGACTTGTGGTCCCACAACGACCAGACCTGAATCAAATTTTTGTGGATCACACAATCATTTGTCTCAGTGCGGGAATCGAACCCACGGCCTCTCGTTTCGCAGCCGGCTACTCGCCCGCTGCGCCACGGAGGGTGTCAAATGACTTTCCTAAAAACCTTCAAAAGGTTCCTTACTTCCTAGAAGGGAAATGAGGGTATTGAGTGTGGTGTTGATATTGAAGATGATTACCGATACAGACATGAATGTTGAGAACAAATGACACCTGCCTGCGTCGAGTATTTCATTAATTATAATTCTGTTTGGTGGAATAAAGGAACTCAATTTTTTAGTCAGTTGACGCTCATCATCTATTGAATGCCCAACTGCTCCCACTACTGTTTTACAGTGCCGTTTATAATTATAATACATCACATATTGTTATCTATTGTAACTAGCGATGTTGATAATCGATCCTTTTCATAATCGATTGAGTGATGACATGAAACAATTCACAATCGATAAATAATCTTACAGTGAATACTCAGGTCTATTTTGAATAATACATTTTATACATAATCTCACGCCTGTATCCCCAAAATGGTAGACAGAGGTCAACTATGCTACTTATTTCTGTCCCATAATGTGATAGGGTGAGAGCACAAATTCCAACCGCGAGTAACTCGTGTAATTTTTCGAATCAAAAACTGAAACAATTAATAGTGATTGCCTGACCAGGAATTTGGCCCCAGGTTTCTTAGACTAAGTAGGTTGCCAGTAGATTTTTTCTGAAAAGGTACGTTAATAATAAGAAGGGTAACAGTGTGGTAACTGCCTTTATAGTCCCAAAATTCTGAAACTGCAGTCTAAATTTTTACTCTGATTATCTTTAATTTTCTTCTTAGTTGTTACACTCTTGGCAGAGTGGTTGTGGTCTTCTGTTCAGGGTTGGTGGCACACCTAACAATTCGTCACCATTCATCCCGAAATGCTGCTTTTCTGGTGCATTCATAGAGGGGACCTTCTTTATTCTTAATTGATAATAATTTTAACCATTGATTAGGACTGATTAATTAAATAATCGATTATCAACATCACTAATTGTGAAAATCAGGCTTTGTGCACATTTTACTCACCGGTTCAAGTCCATTTACTTTAGCCAGCCACAAGATGTACTTTACTTCTTCCATAGAGTACATGCCATCTCCACCACAACCTCCTTGACTCCCAATATCCACCAATGGTGCTGTAAATGGGAAGGTGTCTTCCCATTCCAGGAGTATGCCTGTAGCACCCCATGACTTCACTTGTATTAACACCTAGAAATGAAAGGATTTTTGGGCTTTGTAAAATGACCTTTTTTATATTCTTTATAAACCAAATTACAGGCTTATACTTTTATTTAGAATAAAAGTAATACATATTTGAGCTATTCTAGCTGGCACACGCGGCCGTCCGTGTGTAGTTTGGGTGTCCGTAACCTTCAAAAAAATCTAGTAATCACGAATTTCGGGACAGTAAAGTGAAATTACTGGACACAGGACAAGCAGCCCATTCTGGGACGATCCTAGGTTTCCCGGACGTCTGGTAACCCTAATTCCACATTGCACCACACTATACAATCACTGTGCACTACAATTACGTCATCCTAAATAATAATAACTTGCATCTTTGTTTCTTTGTTCTTTAAAATAGCAGTGACAGCTCAGAGGGGAGTGGTATGGACTGTCGAGACGAAAGTCGCAGGTTCGAAACCAGCCCCAAGTGCATACACCTCTGACTTTTCTAAGTTATGTGTATATTCATTGTTAATTATCACTTGCTTTAATGGTGAAGGAAAAACATTGTGAGGAAACCTGCATACCTGAGAAGTTCTTCATAAGAATTTCGAAGGTATGTGAAGTCTGCCAACCCGCATTAGGCCAGTGTGGTAGACTAAGGCCTAACCCCTCTCATTCAGTTGAGGAGGCCCGTGCCCAGCAGTGGGACGTATATAATACAGGGCTGGTATTATTTTTATTATTATCTTTGTTTGCTATTCCTATTATATTACAAAGTGATCTAATATGTTTACCTTTGTTTGTGGGTACTTACAGCACACCCAAAATCATCACTTATTTTTTTATTTACATTTTAAAGGGTCTGATTAATAATCCTACTACTATTGTAAATTTCAGTTCAGATGTCTGTTAGTTAATCACACCTTAATAGCTAAACTGTTTTGAATACAATTTGGTACACAGGTAGATCATGACCTGGATTAGGACATAGGCTATTTATCCCTGAACAGGCAGTTCACATGAGCGGAGCCACGAGTAAAAGCACTTTTCTGCACCATATTTGATAATTCTTTGACTAAACAATTAAAATAAACTTTTTGACATAAAATAAAAAGCTAAAATTAAAACTAAACAATTTTGAGTTGGTGATATCATTAAACTACCACCAACAGAAAATTATTTATTTTTATCTTTTTTTTTGTTGCTTAGGCCAGCAAACAACCCAGTGGGTCACCTGAATAAGTGATCTCCACCGCCCATGTTCGCCCACAATACTAGAAGAATCATGGGCGCGTTGTTGACCTTATAGAAAAGGGATTAAGGGATTGGGAAGACAAAGTGGATTTGGGACTCTGGATATCTCACTCACCGTACGAAACGCAGCAGCAATCTACAACTTTACGCCAGTTTTCTGTGAGACAGTGGTAACGACCCGGACGAGCCGGCCCATTCACGCTGTAGATAAAACTGTCTACAGCGTGGCTCTACCACTATGCAAATCTTTTTTAGTTTTTTTGTCGGTTTTATTTTTTGCTAAGAAGTTCTTATAGCTATATTATTATTTGAATTATACCACCATAAAAAGCTATATTTTGTTTATTTCTATTCATTTCATATTATTTGTCAATAAATCCGTAAATACTTACAAATTACCTTTTCTAAGTAAGGCAGCTTAGGCGGAGCACCTTTTAAATCGAAATGCACTATTCTATAACAAAAGTACACGGGTGAATAAAACGTTCAAGCAGTTCGCACCACGAAGACGATTTACAGACCTCTCCATTGTATATGCAAGTGTATGGCAGTTAATTTCGGAATTATTTAATGCATTTTAACCTGTTGGATGCACAAAACACTCAAAATGCTTTATGTTGGGTGCCGACTAATTTACGATTTTGTTTTGTTCAGTTTTGTTTTTGTTAACTTAGGGTTGTCAAAAGATTTTTTAAGATCTCACAATCACTGACAAGAGCTGTCAAAAGTAGTTCTAAATTAGGGATACCCGTTATAGGATCGTAATTCTTCAGTCAACAAATGACAATTAAAAAAATCTAAATCCTTTATGAAACTCCTGTCATGGTGCGTTTGTTATCCATTGAATTACCCATTTTTCAATAAGGTGAAACATCAGTACCAGCCCGCGATTTTTTTTACTAGTTCCTGAATTTGCAAATTACACATATATTTTGAATGCAGTGATTGAGTCAGATTGAGAAGATTTCTCAGAAACTTTAACGCAAATATAGGACCAGCATCGGAGTAAACTCTAGCAATTAATACAAAGAGAATCATCAAAATTGATCCACATTTTGCACAGGGAATGATTTATACTGATAGAAGCTATTTGGGAAGAGTATTTATTTACAAAATATATAAACGACGATTATCACGTCAATTCACGGTGTATTGATCTAGTTTACAATGTCACTGCTTTAAAGTGATATGTAAGGATCTGGTAGACATTGCTCTCTATTTAATTTTATCACATGGTCATTGTCAAACTCAACTGGTAACTGCACTAAGAATAAACTAGAACTGAACCGTAACGAATAGCTACTGTGTAATGAGCTTTTAGCCTGAGCACTGACACGTCAGTACCAGACGTCGGAGGCCAGCGTTACCGCGTGATAATATCCTCTTGTGTGAAGCTATTTTATTGCCACTGTTACTCACCAGATATGCAACTGTTTTTCCTACCTTTCTACGTTAATTATTTGCACAATTAATATTTCCATGTACTCAACCTAATCTTTCCCGAGGACCATCACAAGTACTGTAAAAAGAGATTACCCTGACAATACAACATATTATTATTATTATAAAGACCAATTGGGAACCGCCTCCTTTTTGAAGTCGGTTAAAATTGCTTTATTTCCATCTCAATCAATACAATTTTTCTTAAAAATAAACTCATATCTACTTATTAGGTTAACTTAAATGAGATCAATCAAATCAAAATAAGGCTATATTCCTGGTCTCTACACTAGGCAATGCCTGTATCGTAGGGGACCAGTTTACAAACCATGTTACAGTGAAAAATCATTTGAAACAAAGAATAGAGTCCTATTAGTGTAGTCAGCTGAACTATGGGGTAAAAGTGGTAGAGCCACGCTGTGGTCAATTTTTTCTACAGTATTTATGGGCTGGCTCGACTGGGTTGTTACCATTGTCTTACAGAAAACCGACGTAATGTAGCGGCTTGCTACGTTTCGTACTGTGAATGAGATATTCAGAGGCCTCTCTCCTTCCCAATGTTCTAATTATCCCTTTCTTAAATAGTCGGCAAAGCATCCACGATTCCTCTGGTATTATAAGGAGGAAGTTCTCAATTTGGCGTATTTAATTTTATTTTTGTTTTTCTTATGCACATCGATTTCTATGCTAATTGTGGACCGATGTTGTTGAAAAAAAGTCATTCGATAGATTTTAGCTGCGATGTGGTTCGACATAAACTTGGTTAAGATCTAATAACTGAGTACCTACGGAGTAAAACATTTCACACAAATCCCATTATCTTTTGAACCATACATTTTCGTAACCAAACATTACATTAGGGTCCTATCCATGGGTATTGAGCTTCTGTATCGATTTGCTTCGGTTAATTCACCGATAATGTTACACTCTGTATATATTATTCGACCTTGATTAAATGATGAAAAATGTCGTAAATAAGAAATTTTACACGAAATTAAACACAAGTTTGAATGAATATAGGCATATAATAGCAAATACAAAAACAATACACATTCTAAACATAAACTTCTAAGTAGACAAACTTATTTTATAAAATACTTTGAAACTAATGTTCTCTATAAAAATAAATTCATCATGAAAATCCATGTATCCAAATGGCAAGTAAAGTAGGAAAATATCAACTTTAAAAAAGAAATCAGTATTACAAAGATCAGTATTACATTTATTTTTCGGCAGTTTAGCCATTTAACTTTTGATAAATTCTAATAAAATCAATTTCTCGTGTTTCGTATTCTATTAAGATTCCTTTTCGATTACTATTACCTACTCCATTTAATAATGTAGAATGAAATATTAGATTTTTAAGAACCATGAGATAATATTCCTGCCTACCTCTTACAAAAATAATATACTTTTGAACACATTTTCAGTATCTAATGATTTGTCTTGTTAATGTGTCATTTATCACACAACTTTTACTCTTTGCAGCTTCTACTTAGATGTTCAACTCTATATTTAGCAAGTCATATGAAAATACTAATGCCTCCGTAGGAGGTGTCTGAAAATAAATAATAAAGTAACCGCAATCACAAAATACATGGGAAACATTATTATCCTGATTATAATATTAAAGGACTAAGTTTAACTGACGCCATTTTCGGTTGTCTATGGCGAATTTGTAAAACTAGTGACAATATTTAACACATAGAGCAACGATTTTAATAGAAAGTCGGCAAACATAATATCTAATACGACAAGTACAATACTTTATGTAAATATGTTGGCAGTAAATACATACCTGCTAATAATAACAATATTTTCTATAACATAAAATATTGAAACGGGCATACTCATATAATATATGCACAACGTGTTATATAAACTACAAAACACTCATTCTGTCTCAACACATCTGCCTCTGTCTTAAATATTAATATTTTATGGATTACTTACATGAGGCCAGCAGCAACGAGCGATTCTAGTAATACGAATCACCGTTATTGGTCTAATTTACCATCCGACTGAAGATAATTAGGTACGTTTTTCATTGGATTTTCCATAATACCTATTAATACATAGTGTCATATTGAAAGGCTTACAAAACTGGTCTCATATAAATGGTTCAATATTCTAAATTATTATAAACGTACTCAAGTAGGCTATAAAACGCATTATTTAAGCACATAATGCATATTTATTTAGTATATATAAATGTTTAGACAATTAACTACCGCGGCGTCGCAATATAATATGCTTTTATATGATAAATTTGAAAAGAAAGAGATGAATATAAATACCAATAAAATACTAAAAGTGAAAATGATATCACAAATAGAAGATTGCAACACCTTAGTACAGATAACATTTATTGGCTCAAATACATAGTTGATTAATGATGTCATTTTGTTTTTAGCGTCGGCTGCGTCGCACGATCTCAATTCGATTGAACTACATCGAAACAAAATAAGTAAGTGTAGGTAAGTATATTTTAAATGTTTATGCAATATTTTTTAAAACCTTTAAAATAAAAAGTCTTCTAATAGGTAGGCCCCAAAAGTTGTGCAGCGGAGAATAGATGCAGATAGAGGCTATAACAAAGCTCGTCTTGGAATGTTGGCAAAAGTACTGATTTTTTAAGATCAAATTTATTTAGGTATTATAATGTCATGTATTTATGCAAGCATTCACACCACCAAGTAATATAATTATGTAAAAGCTGTTTATTGTTTACCAACCGACAGTCCCTTGGATCTTGACATCAAGGACACAATATTTTTTTTTGGGTAGGTAAGTAGGTAGTTTAGTTTTTTTCAACAGCATATTCAAGTCTACCCACGCGCGGTCCGTAAGCCTACCTTTTGTATATATTTGAAATCAAAGCTATTATGAATGATCAATTTGTGAAAAATTACAGAAGACATTTTAGTAGAAGGATTTTATACTGTTATTGTTTATATACATTTAATGGCCAATAATAATCTTGACGCCAGGATCTGGTTCTCCAGCGATGTCCTTCGCCAGTGGTGCGTTTCCACAGATCCTAAAGTTCTGGGTGTAAGGTATCACTCCAACCAGGAAACCAGAGACAATCACCCAAATACCAGCCATGTAGAATGCGGCGTCCCAGGAACCTGTCGCGTCGCGAAGGGCACCTGAAAATAATTTTAACTTTAAATTAAGAACATAAAAAAGAGGATGCAGAAGGAGGAATGTGATTACTCGCAAGACTATGGCAAAAAAAATACTTTAACGTTTTTCGTTTAGAACGGTAATTTCATAGGTAAATATCTATTATACATTCCAAATACCATCCCGGTCCAGCTAACTAAAATTTTCAACAAAAATAACATTATAATAAAGTACAAAATATGAACTAACCAGCAATGGGTGGGCCGATGAGATGACCAACTCCTTGACTAAGTAGCACCAGTCCATACGCCATGGTGAACCGTTCCAAAGCAATCAGCTCCACCAGGATGCTAGGCGTGTAGGAATATGAACTCGAAAACATAAGACCGAAGATCGCAGCATTGATAACGAGGACGTAGAAGCTAGACCCTTTTGTTGGGTCTAAGACTCGGGTTAGGACGGGGAACATGATGATAGTAATGCCGCAGAAAACAAGGCAGATGGCGTAGGTCTTTGTGACATTGACCCAAGGCAAATCGCCCATCCAGCCGAGACCCACCTGAAAAGAGCAAATAAAACTGAAATGAAAAAGTATAGTATGTATAAGAGACAGTTTATAGTGGAGGTATATTTATATCTTGCCTCTTGTTTACCTACTTAGTCTAAGCGTGGAGGTATATTTATCTCTTGACTCTTGTTTACTTAATCTAAACATTGATAGAATCATAATGTATTTTTATATTGAAATTGATTTCAAGAAAGTGACGAGTTTGATGGTTATTTCATCGCAGCCTAAAAGTGTCAAACATAATCGATAGAAGTTATAAGAAGTTTTAGAATAATCTTGCTAGTTCCAAAACACAATATGTTTTCACCGACGCCTCAAAAAGAAATGTAATTTTTCAGTTCTTTTATACTTTGAGTTTCTTAATACCACCATAAATCTGGCTAAGTCGCTATCTAGAATACCTTTTTGCTGGTGCGACAGTATCTGATACATTTTTGTACCCGACTGGATGGCGACCACCATACACATCGTAAAAGTCCACGTTCCGGAGTCAGCCAGTGTATATATCCAATAAGTTCAGGCCGGCATAATTCTGCCGACCATCGAGGGACGCAATGTCTCTTGACGGTAAACATTATATTTGGATTTTGGACTGCACTATACATAACATCAGGTCTAGTGTATCCATTTTGGTTTGACAGATAAAAAATAATGCTAAGTTATCGCACGGACAACACGTTCACTAGTCAGTTAAAACGCGCCTTATTTAGGTTAATAGCTGATAAGAATCACGATTCACGTCAGCAAATTAGTGAGATTTTTACCAAGATTTAAATCTAGCAACAAATACATTTTATCTTGTTCTATCAAAAAACAGTCAGACAAGATCAAATCAAATCAAATCAATTTTTTTTTTGTCACAGCATGAATGTACCACCGTCTCGCTGAAAACTGACGTGAAGTACCAGCTTGCTGTTGAGTTTCGTACGGTGAGTGAGATATCCAGAGGCCCAAATGTCCCTTCCCTTTCCAATCCCATAATTATTCCTTCCCTTTAAGGTCAGCATCTCAGTCAGAAGCTCACCCATACTTCTGGTATCATGGGTTTTCATATACGCTGGAGATGATTTACCATCAGGTAAGTGGTGCTTCACTTGTTCTTTAGCCGACCTGTGTATGCTATAAAAAGAATGACTATCATTATGAGAAAAAATTAACTGTAATTATTAATTGTATACCGTGAACGTTATAATCACGCTTTTCTTATAGACTCTTATTAGATCAACTTGTAATCTCTTTGAAATTAATGAAAACCGTAAACAGCTTCGATAATATGAAAACAGCTAACGAGAAAAATTAAAGACTAATTGAAGAAGTCAATGTTAATTAAATAAAAAGTGGGCATTACCAACCTAGTGCTATTGCGAATTGAAATCTAATGATGGAAAAAATAATATATAAAAAAACACAGCCACAAAAAATTCAATTCGTTAATAATTAGAACTACATGTACATTATAGTACGTGGGTACTTGGGTTGCTCGCAGCTCCGCTTGTATGATTAGGTTTATCGGCACCCTAGGGGGCTGTATCCTACGAAATAAATAAGAAGACCCAACATTTTCGTTCCTTAAATATATTTCCCATGGCGAAAATTTTTTTTTTTATCCCACTATCGGGATAAAAATTACTCTATGTTTAAATCCTGGTCATCGTCTATCCGTCTGCCTACTTTCATTCAAATAACACTCTAACACAAACAAACAAGAACAGGTTTATAATAGTTAGACTAAGAGTAGGCAAGTCTTTTTGTTCCTTTCTGGTGTTATGCCTTGTGTGAGAGTTCGCCTTTCTACTTAAACGCTTCCACTTCGCCAGATCTGGAGCATTCTCCGTAGTAGAACCATTGGCTCTCATATCTTCCTCTAAAACATCGACGTAATATGCTATTGTTTTTATATTTACTAGTTTGAACAGAGAAACCACTATTAATTTGTCATTAAACATCATTACATAGTTGAAATTGATACTAGTAAATTTTTGATAATATACTTACAATGCCAATGATAGTAGCAATACCGAATGTACTAAGGATCCAGGGTCCAGCGGTCAGGTACCCGCTTTCGTCCATAAAGTCAATGATGTAGAAGTAGGGTACAATGAACCAGATGAAAAACACCAGGGTCGAGAGGTTCATTATCAGGAAATGGAATTCAGTGAACATATTGAAGTCAAACGTCTTATTTAAGACGGCTATAATTCGTTTACCCCATGTCTGGAAATTGAAAATGTTAGTGAATTTAATGTCCAAATAAGGGGTTCAAAAGATATACTATAATAATATTTTATCTTAACTTTCAATGACTCCATGAATTTAATTATTTTAGGTACATACATAGACACACGCCTGTTTTAATAGCATACAGAAACAATGTATTTCCATTACGTTCATTCTTATTACATCACATATAATCATAGAAATGCGAAGTCGTAATTAAACAAAAAATAATAATTAAAACTACTCTACCAATGCAAATATAGTATATATACATAGGTAGTTGTTTAATCCTGTGCTGAATCCAAACTAAAAAGTATTTCTTTTAATAGTGACTACAATGGTTTGTAAACATTATTATGCCAAAATATTAACGATTTATCATTTATTAACATACAATCCATCAACTTGCCATAAAACAAAAATTGCCAATTACCTGTTCCTCCTGATCTTCCATCGACCACATAGAATTTTTATAAATATCAGGACAAGACGACGCACGTAGTTTGTACTTAGCAATGTTCATCATAGCTCCACGATGCATAATGGAATTCCTGTGCACCCTTATCTCTCTGAGATAATGGTGGTCTGTATGGAAATGCCTTGAAAACCAGTCCTGACGTTCAGACCTCGGTTGTATTATTGCTGTTTTGTTCTCCGGTATAGGCTGTAGTAACTTTTGTTTGACTATATCCAGTTTCGACTCGAATTCTTTCTTTTCTTTCTTATTAAGCTTTAATTTCATAGACATTTTGACTGGTTTAGCCTTCTCTGATGATTCCACCGGTAACTTCTGTTCTGAGTTGCTTCTCAATGCTAATAATGAAGGGTAGCTTTGGAGAATAATATTGTAAAGGCGTTTGTTTGATATTAATTGATCTAATACTTCGGCTGGCACCTGTGTGTTAAGAAATAATATATTATACATTAGGCAATAAGAAAATTACAGTTGTGCAAACTATTTTTTTAACAACTTTTGTACTAATATGAAAATGGGAATCATAATTTTATCTGATTAGATGTTATGTAAGTTTCAAAAGATGTGCTTTGTTGCTACTGTGAATAAATAACAACGAATTAAAATAATCATGAAAAATATACCTTTTCACTTTGCTTCAAGAATGTAGGCAAGTTGATAACAGAACTGACTTTATGTTGTTGTGACAAATCTGCATTCATCTTTGTAGCTGCCTCTAAGTTTTCAGCCTCGGCTATAGACGCAACTAAAGCCGTTAAAATGTATTCTGGAGTTTCTCCACTCTTCATCATTGTTTTCAATTCTTCATAACCAGGGTATACGGATTCTCCTCCGCCAGATTTCGCAGATATGGATATTGAACTTGACGCTCTCTTCGACTTGCTCAACTGTCTCTGTTTCTTTTGCTCTAGTATCAACCACTCGGGGTCTCTCATTACAGCACCACACACGCAAACATTAAGTACAGTACCGGCAAGTAGTAACAATGCACCTCTCCAGCCGAATTCATCCAATAAGTATGTAGTGAGCGGAGAATAAATAAAAGTCCCAAATCCTACTCCACAGGACCCCAGGCCAACAGCCAAATTGCGACGTTTTTCGAACCAAAAGGCAATTGATACAACAGCCGTTACGTAGAGCAGGCCCATTCCCAATCCAGTCAGAATACCATAAGTGAAATATAGTACTTCTATTGAATTACTATACGACGCTGCTACTAATCCGAGTGTTGACGCAACTCCTCCTACTATTGTCATTTTTTTGCATCCATATCTGTCTACCAGGGCACTCATGATCGGACCAGCGATAAGCGGTACTGAGATAAACAAGCTTCCAATAACGGATGTTTTAGCTTCACTGGACTCAAAGTATAAGACAAATTTGACGTGCATCAGGCCATAGGAAAAGGCCAGACCATCAGCGACCGTGGCGACGAGAAATGAGGCGGCAACGACCACCCATCCCCAACCGCCATCAGGAATCGCAGGGCCTGCTTCTGGCGGTGGCTTACTGGAGCATATACTGTCTGCATCTCCCAGACCAAAGAACTTAACACCTTCATTATTGGAAATCGCATCTTCCTCGGTTTTTCCATCTTTATGGTAGCCCACTGCAAGGGTGTCAACTTCTTTGGGTGCCGTTTTATTATAATTAGCGGTATTTAAACCGTATTTATTCTCTTCGAGATCTACAACTTTCTTACTATCACTCACACCATCGATGTATTTTATATCGTTCGTTCTCTGCAGAAGGGGAGACGTAGTCTTCTCCTCTTCAGACGGTACTTTACGTTCATTGTCAACATGCTTCTCTTTACCTGCAATTCCATTCGCATAGGCTCTTTGAGTGTCCATTAGCCTGCGAAACGGATTCTTTTAAGTACGAATCTAAGTACGTACAAGGAACGTTCAAACTCAGTCCTCTATAGAACCGTGTGAAAACTACCAGAATTGGATTATAAATCCAATTAGGAAGAGAGTCTACGGCGAGTAGATCTCGAATTCTCTTGACCAGTGTCTTAACCTGGGATCTCTAGCAGAATAGCGGCAGGGCCTCTTCGATATACAAAGTTTGAGAGCGCAAGGATTGTAACTTATCGAGGACATCAAGGACCGGCTAGTCCTCGATCTCACGCTTTTGAAAAATACACTTTCAACGGCGTGACGCGTTCGAGTCTCAAACGGCTCGCACCTTCTTGGCATTAAGATTCAAGGTTTCGAATAGTTCAGTATTAGCAACAGTAGCATTTCAAAATATTGTCGGCAGTATTAGATCTGTAACAAAAAAAAAAAAAAATATACTCGTAAGAAGAAAATGACTGCCTTAGCGCAGTACGCGTTACGACTGAGCTGTACTGAGGTCTGGGGTTCGATCCCCGGGTCGAGTAAAAGTTATATTAGGTTTTTCAATCACGAAATGTTTAGTATCAGCCCAGTGTCTGGAATTTTGCTCGGTGTGGCGATAGACTCGCCCCCTATCACATAATGGAACGGAAATAAGCTCGGCGAAATGTGGGTGTACCTACTGGTTACACCTCGGCTTACCCCTTTGGGGAACATAGACGTGATTGCATATGTTAAACATCTAATCATACATAACTAGGGCCCGGATGTATTATACTTCAAAAATGGAGGAGGTTCTCAATATGGGGCCTTTTTTTAACTCATCAACGAATAACCGCACACCCGTCGCTACTGTCTTACCTATTGTACTGGAAATTACATGACATTGTTGTACCCACCACTAACAATTTAAAAAAGATACTACTTAAGTTTAAAGACACAATCCCTAATGACACGCAAATTCAACGGGCAACTACGATGTTGTCGTTAAACTCACTGAAGTGGCAACTACCCAGGCTATCCGGCGCGGCACAAATAGGCTGACGCGGACGGCAGCGCACCACGCAATGTGGAAAGATGTATGAACGGCTATAGCGTTCGGTAAAATGGGGATAGGGATATAGGCGTGAATAGGACTACAATTGGTTTGGTTAACTTTTTTTTTTATTATTGCCTAGATAGGCAGACGAGCAGACGGCCCACCTGATGGTAAGTGGTTACAGTCGCCCATGGACCTCAGCGATGCCAGAGCACAGCCAAGCCGCTGCCTGCCGTACTTACACGTATAAAATGAGACAAACATAATTAAACACATACAATGAAGTTACAGATTGAATTGAAGAATGATTAATGGCCGTTCCCTACATTCTGTCTATCGGCAGATTTGCTTACTATCAATAGTATTTTGACAGATCTTCCATACAAAATGTGTCAAAATGTTACTGTCAGTAAGCAAATTTGTTGATAGACAGAATATTGGGAACGGCCTTAAAGGTTGTCTGGAAGAAATCACAGTTAGCGGTAAGACTGCCATTTGTACTTTGCTATAATTTTTGAGGTTTTATTGTTTTTAATTTTCTTTTTAAGATGTACCAACCCAG
Source organism: Mimas tiliae (assembly GCA_905332985.1). Lineage (NCBI taxonomy): Eukaryota > Metazoa > Arthropoda > Insecta > Lepidoptera > Sphingidae > Mimas > Mimas tiliae. Next base: position 2,480,612 of record HG995247.1, on the reverse strand, counting down.
ACGGCCTCTCGCATACGAGAAACCTACCATATTGCAGACTTATTCACAAGAAAAGACGACCGGAATGTCATACTTGAGCGTTAATGGTTTAGTCATAATTTTTTATTGCCATAATCCTGTAGTGATACCACTAATCCCTAAACAAGTTTTCTTAATTATTGCATCCGACCTTGTGACGTGTAATCAAACTAAATTACCTCAAAGAGGTAAACACAAAAGGCTGCCCTAGTTGCTTCAATGGAACACTGGTCATAGGCGGACGGAAACTGAAAATATCCAGTACAGATGGATTAGTAGTTCACTTGTAATGCATCACGGCCTTTCGGACACACGGAGCTGGGGGATAATCAGGGTTGCCAAGGTGTTTTAACTTCTTTTATTAGCGACTGCCTCGGTGGCGCTGTTGTCATGCGCACGCGTTACGATTGAGGCTAACGCTGAGGTCTCGGGTTCGATCCCCGGGTCGGGTAAAATGGTATTGGGTTTTTCTATTACGAAATTCTTAGTATCAGCCCGGAGTCTGGAGTTTGTGCCCGATATGGCTATAGGCTCGCCCCCTATCACATAAGGGATGGAGATACGCTCGGCGAAATGTGGGTGTACTGGTTACACCTTGCCTACCCCTTCGGGGATTACAGGCGTGAGTGCGTATGTTGTAATGCATCACGGCCTTTGGCACACACATAGCTGGGGGATTATCAGGATTTCCAGGGTTTTTTTCAATTCTTTTATTAGCTCTCGTATGCGAGAGGCCTTCTGGGTAGGTACGAACGCATTGTCTATCTCTGCCGTCAAGCAGCAGTGTATAAGCACTGTTGTGTTCAAGTTTAAAGGACATTGAAGTCAGTGTCATTTCTTGGCATTATGAGACTTAACATCCTATATCTCGAGCTGACGAGCGCAGTCCAAAGCCATGCAGTCCTTTGTAATTCAAAGTTATGTGTGGTGTTGATTCTGTTTATAGGCAGGCGTGGCGCGTGAAAAATGTGAGAGAACGTCTGGGTAGATACCAACGCTTTGTCAATATCTGCCGCCAAGCAGCACTGTTGTATTTCGGTTACTTTACATTAGTTAAGTAATAATAACATAGTTTTTGAGTGGTAGAACCACGCTGTAGACATTTTTGTCTACAGCATGAATGGGTCGTTACCACGGTCCCACAGAAAAACGACGTAGAGTAGCAGCTTGCTGCTGCGTTTCGTACGGTGAGTAAGATATCCGGAGGCTCAAATCCCCTCCCCTTCCCAATCCCTTAATTATCCCTTTCCTTTAAAGTTGGCAATGCGCCCATAATTATTTTGGTATTATGGGCATATATGGGCGGTGGAGTTCACTTACCATCAGGTAACCCACTTGCTCGTTTGCCGGCCTATGCTATAAAAACACATTATTTATTAACATCCCATGTTTCGGGGTGATGAGCGCAGTCCACAGGCATCCAGTACTTCATAATTTGAAGTTCTAAGTGGTGTTGCTTCTGATTATAGGCAGGCAGAATTACCACGACCTGCTCGTCTCGTCATCTGAAGCTAATATCTTCTTCTTCTTATTTCTTTTATGGCCTTTGCGGTGTTGCCCTACTAAAATTCTGGCAGTGTCACGTAGATATTACGAAACATAAATAGATACCGATTAAGAAACAGATCATATGAATTTTGACATAGTTTCCAAGTTGACTTACATCTACAACCAAATAGACCAACAACAAAGAGAGACGAACAAATAAGTACAAGAGGTACACCATAAATACTAAAATGTAGATATATATATACATATATACTTAGAAGCTAATATAAAAAACTATAATAGAAATAAAGAAAGAAGAAGAAAGAAAGAAAAACGTTTATTCGGCGTATACAAAGACACACACCTCCAATTAACACAAATAGAAATAATGATTAAAAAACACATTACAGTAACATAACAAACAAGAGATATAAACGAAAGAGAAGAAAGCAAAGTAATTTAACAAAGTATGTACTAAATAAGTATAGGCAGCGTGTGTCTCCCGAGTTTGCCGAAAAGGATCTAGTTCAGCATTTTACCAGACATATCGTGCCTGGCGCTGGTTTTCGACTAGAACCTTGTAGGTGTGGCGCACGGATGTACATAAAAAATATATTCACTACAGATTAAAAAAAAAAAAAAAAAAAATTAATATAATAACAGTACAATTAAAAAAATATATAAAGTCATGAGAATTAGCGTGTACACAAATACAATTTTACCACCTATCAAATTATATTAAAAATGAAAATATTGCATAAATAAAAATGCAATAATCAATTAATATTTATAGTAGAATCAACAATTCTAATAAAACAATAATAATAATAATTAAATATTGCATAAAATATTATAATAATCTCATTGAATTAAATAATAATAATCATAAATCACATTAAAATTAGATATTACAAACAAATATAACTTGAATTAATTATAAAAAATATATTATCGTCTCGTATCAACCCGGTAAAGGGTAACTGGAGAAATTGATTTTCCCCCGTTCCACAAAGTACCTATGCGTTTTATCTCTAGGGATAAGTTTAAATAATACTAGCCCTGTATTATATACGTCCCACTGCTGGGCACGGGCCTCCTCTACTGAATGAGAGAGGTTAGGCCTTAGCCGACCACGCTGACCTAATGCGGGTTGGCAGACTTCACACACCTTCGAAATTCTTATGAAGAACTTCTCAGGTATGAAGGTTTCCTCACGATGTTTCCTTTACCGTTAAAGCAAATGATAATTAACAATTAATACACACATAACTTAGAGAAGTCAGAGGTATATGCACTTAGGGCTGGTTTCGAACCTGCGACTTTCGTCTCGACAGTCCATACTCCATACCACTCCCCGCTGAGCTATCACTGCTGATAAGTTTACCCATAGTATATGTATATACATTTTTATTAAACTCGTTGACATTATGACGCATATCGATAAATATATTTGCATATGTGCGTGTGTGCGTGTTTGATTATCTCATTAATATCTGCAAATATTACGTTTCCAGAATATTCCCGTCATTATAACAAATGCGTAGGATATTTTAATTAGTAAATATTGACATAAAACTATAGTCAAACAGAACAATTACAATTTTTATTGAGAAGTGACTTTTTAAAAGGTCTATATTTCGCGTTTTTTTTTTACGCCCTCATACATACATACGCACTCACGCCTGTAATCCCCGAAGACCCACATTTCGCCGAGCGTATCTCCGTCCCACAATGTGATAGGGGGCGAGCCTATCGCCATACCGGGCTCAATTTCCAGACTCCGGGCTGATACTCAGCATTTCGTAATAGAAAAACCCAATACCACTATACCCGACCCGGGGATCGAACCCGAGACCTCAGCGTTAGCCTCAATCGTAACGCGTACGCATTACAACTGCGCCACCGAGGCGGTTTTTTTTTCTTTTTTTTAATGCAATGGATATTGATCATCTTTATTTAGATTTGCTTTGATATATGGGTCTAAATAACCAATTACGGCACAAATCGATTTCAATCATACGAATTTCTAACAAAATCTCTATGAGCCAAACTATGAGCGCAATTACTAATTTTGTGATGTTTAGTTGCACAGATACGCAAAAGAAATGTCTGCTAAATTGTTCTTTCATAAAAAATTTGTAATTTGTAGATGGGCAAAATGTGTTTCATACATTAATTTATAAGTGAGGATCATACATAATTGTGAGTATTTGGTTATTCCGTAATAAGCCATTCCGTTTTAGACCATATTATATGGCTCGTGCGTGTACTTAGTTTCTATAAGTAGTGAAGTACTCTAAGTTTTGTAAGTAATTACTATTAGTAAAAAAACGGGACTTACGCCCTAAATAATCATTATAATCTGTGCATAGTCTAAGATTTAGTCATTTCCACGATTTCCCTTACATTTGACTAATTTTTGTAGCTATTCAACTTTATTCCAATTGCTTTGTGTACCTATATCGAAATTTTTATAAAGATCCTCTTTTATATAAAAAAAAATGTCTGTTTGTCTCCTGAGCGTGCCCTATGAACCTTCGGGAGTCGTTATGCGCACGACCGTGAAGGTTGTAAAAAATATTACGCTTACTTGAATAGAAAAAGAGGCATTGCAACGCATGAGAACTAGTAATACAGCGGTCAATGTAGGTATACCACTAGTTCTGACTTTACCACCCCGAGCACTGGCCCACGATCCACTAGTGGAGACCCCAAATGCAAAAATCTAGAACGTACCTATAAATATGTTTTTTTATTAATACCACAAAACAATTAATTTAACACTATTTACATCATTTCGGTCATGCCTTAATATTGAAAATGAAAAGTGTTTATTTATTTTCTAAAAAATCGTCCCAATTATATCCTCACTGCCCAAGATCCCCCCCCCCCCCCCCCCGCATGGCCTAAAACGGTCCTGCGCACCACTCTAGACAGTGCGATCTAATAAAAATGATACGTAGTCTAAAAACGATGTTTAAAAAGGACAGACAGTATTGCGAAACAAAGACAGCAACATGCTTTATATCTTTTCGTACAGGCTTGACCTAGAAGAAGTGTTCGATGACCACAAAGTCAAGGTTAGTTACATAAACGTATGCGTGTAATGCTAATAGCCCAACTGTCTTCTTTTGTATTCCGGTATCATACATTCATAAACCTATAGTGGAAACATTACTAGGTGCTTATTTAAATGACGTCAAAAAACAAGGATATTCTTAACTCGGTGCGTTTATTTTTTATATTTTTGCTTTTTTATGTATGTACCTACATCGATATCTCCGCTAATAGGGTAGTTGACTAGATTTTTATTATTATTTAAATCAATAAGTTACGTTACTCAAAATCTATTGCAGAAAGAATTTTATAAATCGGAATATCGAAAACTGTAGAAGGGGTAATTGTTAAATGACAGACGACGCAAACTTTGACGTCACTGTGTCAAATGTTCATTATGGTGCATGCGTGCAAGCGAGATAGTGAGATATCCCTACTACGCACCCACTTTTCCTCATACCAACATTTAAAGTCATAACTGCGGGCACATTTCTGAACCAATTTTGATTGTGTTTTAATAAAAGGGTTTCTTTTGCGTATCATTTTCTGTTGCTTATAAAATAATGTATAAAATTCAATATAGGAAACTACCCTATTGTAGACCGATTTAGTTGGAAATACATCATTCGATAGTGAAAGTGAACCACCAACATCTTAGGCCCAAAGTGACCTTCACCTAAACGTGGAACACTCGGCTGATTAACGGACGAGGCAATGTCGAAACTTGTTTCCTGTTGCAGTTTGTGGGGGTCAGACGGTGGGTCACCATATGTATAACACCAAATACCGTCAAATCTATATAGTACGACTCAAGAGAATGCGGATCCTGGCATTAAGCAGAGATAAGCCCGGACAGAAAATAAAAAAAAACCACGCATAGCTCCGCCACATATGCACCGATTTTATTGATTCTTACGCTAAAAATAGAAAAAAAAGAATCATGGGTGCGTTGCCGACCTTAAAGGAAAGGGATAAAAGGATAAAGGGATTGGCAAGCTGCTACTTTACGCCAGTTTTCTGTGCGACAGTGGTAACAACCCGGACGAGCCGGCCCATTCATCAGAAATGTCTACAGCGTGGCTCTGCCACTCATAAACTATTAACAAAAAAAACTAAAATTAAAAAAAATATTCCTTGTGTAAAATCAAGTTGCTTCGAATTCGCATTGAAATTACATAAAGGCCGAATGATGGTAGAGCCCAGCCTAGTTTCCATTGAACTTCATCGTAAAAGGAACTAACTACAGAAACTACGATGAGTCACCATACATACACTACACACATATATATTAGGTATGTAAACAGACAGTGTTAAACACGACCTTACTAGGTCAAGAGCGTAATCCAAACAGTTATTCATAAAGATTTCCCAGTAACTGCTGTTTCATGACATGTAGATATTTAAATAAAATATGGCTAATAAAACTTGCAGTGATAGCTCAGTGAGGAGTGGTATGGACTGTCGAGACGAAAGTCGTAGGTCCGAAACCAGCCCCGAAAGCATGCACCTCTGACTTTGTATTAATTGTTAATTATCACTTGCTTTAATGGTGAAGGAAACATCGTGAGGAAACCTGTATACCTAAGAAGTTCTGTATAAGAATTTCGAAGGTATGTGAAGTCTGCCAACCCGCATTAGGCCAGCGTGGTGGACTAAGGCCTAACCCCTCTCATTCAGTAGAGGAGGCCCGTGCCCAGCAGTGGGACGTGTATAATACAGGGCTAGTATTATTATTATCATATGGCTAAGCGTTTTGCTTACAAATGCCCAAATATGTTTTTCAAAACAAAGTCATCAAAAACAACCAAGAAAAAAGGTAATTCCAAAGACTTTAATTTATACCTACTACTATACAGGATGTTTAGAAGTAAAGTTGCGCAACATAACGCGGGAGTTTAACAACGTAGGAGCGGGAGAGGGGATCTAGTTAAGAGTAAGCGAGATGGAAATATTGAGTTGGTGAATTGTCCGTAACATAGTGGCGCAATTCCTATGTACTTACCGCGCAGTCGGTGTAGAAGTATACATTGAAGTCATTGGGTAATCCAGTCCGTCTATGAAGTAAAGACGCGATCAGACTGTACATTTCAGAAAATTTAATTTCCTTTCATTTCATTCTGAATCAATTTGTTTTCAGTCGATTAATTTTTAATGGCAATTTAATTTCATACAATTTTGACAGATGAGTGGGTACTCTTTTTTTATTAGCTTGAATGTCGAGACGAGCAGGTCGCTCGCTTGATGTGATAAGCGCCACGCCTGCTCATAAACAGAAGCAACGCCACACATTACTTTAAATAACAAAGCACTGCATAACACTGGACTGCACTCGTCACCCCGAGACATAAGGTGTTAAGACTCATAATGCCCAGTAATTTCACTGGCTTCAATGTCCTTCAAACCGGAAAACAACAGTGCTTACACACTGTTGCTTGGCGGCAGAAAATATATAACTTAATATGTATAACAGGCTTAAATGCTCGAGTTGAGTAAAATAGCTGTGACATACGGACGGACAGACGGACATGACGATATTATAAGGGTTCCGTTTTTGCCCTTGGCTACGGAACCCTAAAAATGGCTACAACATTGCTACCACGTATGTATACATTTATTTATGTATCCATGTATTTATTTACACGTCCTTAATGTTTAGTTTGATGTGACTATTAATTTTGAGCTTTACTCATACATTAGTAATACAAACATCGGTCTGTTTCCACTCATTAATATATTTGCAAATGTTAGACGCACTTCACACTAATGCACTATAAACGGCGCGGCGCGGCGTGACGGCTAATCGAGTTACCAATATATACACTATGATATTCCAACTTTATTTTTGTACGTCTATTCAATATTCTATATAATAATCTGTACTTCTAGAAAATATTCTTTAAATTTTATTTCTATTTTGTTAGCGTCATGCCTGTATCGCTTGAGGGGGCAAGTTGCTTCAAACGTCTAGTGTAGCCCTTATTTTTTTTATTTTTTTACATGGGGAAAATCCTCTTGGATTCCCGGCCACCTTAAAAGAAGATAAACGGGGTATGTCGGATTTTTACCGGCTAAAAACCCCATGGTTGTCACCATCTGCACTATGGCAGAGTTTCGGGACCTCCAGTCTAGTGTAGCCCTATGTTTTAATATGTAACAAAACCATCGCCATGTCGAGCAAAGTAAGTAAGCCAGGTAAGTCAGATAATTCGAATCGTCCGAATTTGAATTAGATTATCCGAATCCAAATCCACGGGCCACGGGCAGCTCCTGATTCATGAATAAGAATGGAACTCTTAAATTATTCCTTTTTCACGAAAACAAAACGCACTAACGCCTACGTCCATATAACAACATCCGAATTGATTGTCGTCATAAATTATCACATACATGATTACTTGTTTTCATTGACCATGTGTGTACGTGTGTATGTGTGAGTGCAATGAGGGCGCATACGTGTACAATTCAACAGCACATTTTCCTGTAATACTAAGTTAAACTGCAAGTTAAATAAAATGCAACATTAATAATAATTTGACAGCCTCCGTGGCGCAGCGGGCGAGTAGCCGGCTGCGAAGCGAGAGGCCGTGGGTTCGATTCCCGCACTGAGACAAATGTTTGTGTGATCCACAAAAATTTGTTTCGGGTCTGGGTGTTGTGGGACCGCAAGTCCCTCGTAGTTCCTGTTACCCACGATACAGGTTTACCTAGTGTGGGGTCAGGACTATGTGTGTGACTGTTGGGTGTATTTATTTAATTGAGTGGAATTTACCGAGAAAATTGTATTGTTAGAATAAAATGACATCATTGATCATGTTGCACTTCCGTTAACATTTACAATTAAACCGGATGGTTTCAATGTATTATTTTATTTTTTTACTCATTATTAGCATGAGTAACGAAACGAGCAGGTCGCTCGCCCGATGGTAAGCGCCACGCCTTAAAGAAACAACACCACACAGAACTTTGAGTTACAAAGAACTGCATGGCATTGGACTTCGCTCCTCACCCCGAGACATAAGATGTCGAGTCTCATAATGCCCAGTAATTCCACTGGCTTCAATGTCCTTCAAACCGGACCACAACAGTGCTTACACTCTGCTGTTTGGCGGCAGTAACAGACAATGCGGTGGTATCAACCCAGACAGCCTCTCGCATACGAGGGACCACCTTGCAAATAATAACTGACATTATATCTCTCGATACTTTGTATGGCTTGGAAAAACTAATCAAATAAAATAACGTCATATTTAAAAAAATACGCATTCACGCCTGTAATCCCCGAAGGGGTAGGCAAAGGTGTAACCAGTAGACCCACATTCCGCCGAGCGTTTCTCCGTCCCATTATGTGATAGGGGGCCAGCCTATCGCCATACCAGGCACAATTCCAGTCTCTGGGCTGATACTGAGCAATTCGTAATAGAAAAACCCAATATCACATATACCCGACCCGGGGAACGAACCCGAGACTTCAACTTCAGCCTCAGTCGTAACACGTACGCATTACTACTACGCCACCGAGGCAGTCATATATTAAATCTGTATTATACATACCAGGTCCACACCACGTCTTGCGTCGCGCGGATGGTTTCTGTAACAAAAGAAATAATAATCAGTAAGATATTTCTGCCGCCAATCAACAGTGTGTAAGCACTGTTGTATTCCGGTTTTAAGGACATTGAAGCCAGTGAAAGACTGGGCATTATAAGACTTATGGCTCGGTGTGACAAGTGCAGTCCATTACCATTCAGTGCTTTGTAATTGAAAACTCCGTGTGGCGTTGCTTCTGTTTATTTGCAAGCGTGGCGCATACCATCAGGCGTGCGACCTGGTTTCGTACGGTGTGTGAGTTAACGGGAGGCCCAGATCACATTCCCTTTTCCAATCCCTTAAATCCCTTTACTTTAAGGTCGGCAACGCGCCCATGATTCTTTTGTTATTGCCTAAATGGGCGGTGGAGATCACTTACCATTAGGTGACGCACTTGATCGTTTGCTGGCCTATGCTATAAAAAAAAGATAGTAAACACTAAAAGTTAACCGTTAAAACCCCTCGACGTCAAATATTAAAACATCTGTAATTTTCAAAAATAACAAAAAAAAACTCAATTAAACTAAAAAAAACTTATTCAAATATGTCCATTCCTTAACAACAATAACCAGTTACGAAAATACTAATAATACTGATACAACACGTCTCAACTTACAATTCACAAGTCTACAGGCTTAGAAAAACCACAAATAAAAAACATCTCAGTTGTCAAGCAATAAAAGTCAACACAGTGAAAAAAACATATAGCAAAAAACGTTGGCGCAGTAGTGTTTTGTTATGACTGGATCCTAAGCCAAGTTTGAAAAAAAAACGTTGTAAAAACGACACCTTCAACCCGAGACGTTGGTATTTTTTTCAAATGGATTTGTGCTGTTATATATTGGTTTTACAGCTTCACCTGACAATAAAGCCGGCGCATATGGCGGTCTAGCCAGAAATATGTATTTAGAAGCGATTAAGTACAGAGGCGCCTTTTAGAAGGCTCAGACCTCAGCTTGAGCAATCGCTTGGGAGTATAGTTTAGAGCCGTCTCTGCACATCATTGTGCCGAGGGCCAGGAGGAGTTCTTCGGACTCGCAGGCGTGTCCTATGTCGGGGTCGCGTATTATTATTGCGATTCGGATTGGGCATGGAAAGTGCTGCTTCCATAGCGACTGTGATGAAGTCGTTGGGATTTGCCAAAACATGTTTAGGACGACGACGGAGGAGACGTAATCAAACAACTGACCGTCTGGATACCGATCACCTCACACATGATGAAATACCCGTTATAGTAGCTCGTTCAGACGAATCGCTAACCGGGGTCACCTATGTATATCTAGTAACTTCAGGGCGGTATGATACTACCGACCGTTGAGGACACAATATCTTGATGTTCGACGGTATATTTCATCTGCACTGTAAGTACTTAACAACGGTCCGGTCACTTTGCCATGTGAGGAATAAAAATGAGTAGTAGACCCCCGCTGTAGACAGTTTTGTTTACAGCATGAATGGACCGGCTCGACCGGGTCGTTACCACTGTCTCATAAAACCGACGTAAAGTCGCTTGCTGCTGCGTGTTGTACAGTGAATGAGATATCTAAAGAGCCCTTTCTCAATTCCTGAATTATGCCTTTTGTTTAAGGTCGGCACCGCGCCCATGGTTTTTCTGGTATTATGGGCGTACATGGGCGGTGGAAATCACTTACAATCAAATGACACATTTGCCTGTTTATCGACTTCTGCTATAAAAATAAACATGACTAGGAGATTAATTTAGTTCATTATAAAAACAATTAAGAAGTACTCGTATTGATGAACACTCATCGTGATTCGATTATATGAATTCAGAATATAAACCGATATTTTCAATCAAAGCGTTGTTTCTGGTTATAGCTAGCTTACTGTAGATATGTTTCGTTTGATTGACGTCAAACTATAAATGGACGATCAGTCATAAAACGTTAATGCGGGACACACGCTATGCAGTTTAACTATTCAAGTATTCAGTCAAACTGTATAATTGCTAACGCCTTTCAAATTTCATTTCTTCCGTAAAAATGTACAACATTTAAGTAGAATCGTCAATTTATTTTCCCTTTTGTATGAAAACACTCTTAATTATGTAACTAACTTTTGCTCGTGGATTACGCGGAGGTCTATCCATTATATTTTTCGATAGAAAATATATTACATTCCGGTCCATCTCCATGGAAAAAATCCAGTCAGCCAATATGTCCAGCTGTTTTGTTGCTGCATGAAATGACAAACCTATACAAAATATTGCTCATTTATAAAATTGAACTGTACAATTATTTGTTTACCTAAACACTAAAAAGTTTGTTTGAACCGTTAAACTGGACGTGTAAAACCCGCTAAAGCCCAACTTATGGTGCAGAAAAAAATCTTCACACTGACACAGACTATTTGGACTATTTGCAAGGATCTGATAGTTTTTCAGATCAAACGCAGAAAGTAGTAAACACGATGACAGTTGTCACTAAGCCAAGTTCTCTTATGTTAACTGCATATTATGATTAGTATGAAAATGTAAATTCACGTGAACACTACATACCAGACTATTGGCCTGGCTCCAGAAGAGTGATCCTAAATAAACGTTATGATATATATTTCCTGCATCTTATATTTTATAGTTTACTATAATATACTTAATATATTTAGTAGTAGCAGAAAGGCAGTAAACAAGCAGGTAGATCGGCTGACAGTAAATCATGACCTCAAGGCATACGTTCATTATTCATCCCAAAAAAGCTTACTAGGTGGTACATATGCAAGAAGCCTTCTAATAGGGACTACTTCATCTCTTTTCCGCCATCAAACAGTAGTATGACAGTAACATTGGGTTTCGGTTTGAAGAGCATTAAAGCCAATGATATTACTGGGCATCATGACATTTAACATCTATTCGTCTTGGGGCAACGAGCGCAGTGCTTTGTAATTCAGAGTTCTGAGTGGTGTTGTTTCTGTTTATGGACAGGCGTGGTGTTTATCACCAGGCGAGCTACTCATCTCAACATTCAGGTTAATCGTAGCTACATTGTCGAACGTTTTAAACGACCTCATAAACTAACCGTTAAAATCCCTCGACATCGATTAGGAAAAGATCTGTATTGTCTAAACGATTATCACTATACCGACCAACTTTACAGTTATCTCTATTGTATTTGGTGTATTGACACGTCTAAATAAAGGAATTATTTGTAAAGTGGGTGGATATTTGTTTACATTTTTGAAACAGGTTTGGTGAATAGACTATAATTTCTAAATGGCTGCACAGATTTTCTACCAGGGTACTACACCTTCAGTTCATTGTTTACGCATACAGACATAGGCATCTCTAGATGTGTGAATTCGATTAACTTTTTCACATTAGTTTATAAAACCGCTAATATAAGTAATTGTTATTGGTTATTTCTGTACTGCATTATTCTCAATAGGTTAAAGCTGTAAGTTGACCATGCAGAAAATAAATAACTATATACAACACTTAGCATCCATTAAGGGCATACGATATCAAGGTTAGAGAAATCAAGGTGTACTTATAAGGAAAAGAATGGGTCGGAAACAGTGCACTTCCTGTACCTATTGGTTTAGATCTTGAAGACGTGAAGGTCATGTACTTATAGGAAGATAAATTTTTATTTATCTTCCTATAAGTACATGACCTTTACGTCTTACTACTACTTAACAGATTTTTTTACAATATGATTAGGTACTAATAGCATGTATTAATTACTTGGCTAAAATATGTGTATCAATGTACTTAATTTCCCGAAAAGTTATTCAGCAGTTTTATGGTTGTTCCTGGAAGGCAATTTGTCTATGAATATGATAAAATTATGAGAAAACCTTGATTTACATTCTAGAGTTTTAACCGCGGATAAGTTTTATTAGGCATAGCATACTTATGTACCTATTATATTTTTCACACTTTTATCTTAGAAACATAAGGCAAGAAAAGTCCGTAAGCGACTGAATGACCAAGGTTTCGAAAGAAACTCAACCTGACCATACACAAATACATTTGCATTCATATAACATGACCTAATACCAACAAAACAATAAAATAATTAATCCTAATAAAACAGAACACAATCCTGTACAATAAAACAGATCAACAGTCGTCCAACGAATTAATTCAACACAGCAAATTATGTTAACAATATGACATTGTCGCGTCACTCTGGCGCTGCATCAAATTACTCGTAGTTTGCATACAAATATTGTAATCTTGTATTGGTTCACTGAATAAATTGACCATTCGGTTCACTAAGTAAATTAGGAATCGATATTTTATGGCAACATAAATTAATTGGAGATTTTTTATCGAATCATATCGAAAACAATATGCATACCTATAAAAGATACCGAAAAAAGCAGTCTAACGACCGAACACTGAAACGCAACTCAAGCATTTAAAATCGTGTTACACATGTTAAGTGCCTCTTATATGTCAAATTTGTATGAAAATAAGTAGCCCTTAGGCAGTCGATCGTTGAGTACCGTTTCAATATTCGGGCGTGAATATTTTTGTCATTGTAACACGGCAAAGTTGACTACACTGGATCGATAGTAAGTAAATTACAGTTCAAGTAATAATATTAAAATATAGTGATTTCTTATGTTTTCGCAAATATTACACATTGAAATAAAACTAGTTTATACGGATTTTATCGCGGTTCAATTTTATTTTAGCCTTCGTGGTCACGGGAGAGACTGAAACGTCGGGACTAAAATTAAATTAAACCGCGATAAAATCCGAATAAACTAGTTTAATTTTAATAATAATAATGTCTTCGTTTGGCACTCGCCAGAATTTTGTTGGTCTCAAGTAAGTAAATACTCGTATAATGTTTTTGCATTGCAGTCGCCAGAATTATGCCGGTCTCAAGTATTCGGACATAGTTCACCAGCTCATCCCACAACTTGACTTACCGGAATCAGCCACAACGGTGGGTTTTCACCGTATGGCCTTGTTGAACCTCTGCCATAAGAGGCACAAGTCACAACTGACGGCTTTGAAGTTTAATTACGATGATGATGAAATTACACCGTCATTCTGCATGAACTTGTTTGCATACAAAAGCCATGCAAACCAGCTGAATTGCTTCACTGAATGCATTTGCAATGGATCTACTCGATGAGTCGTTCAATCGGTATGTATCCGATTGATTCGGTCGTTAATTCACTCCGATTGATTAGTAATCTAGTGACAAGATTTTCAAATAATCATTGATTTATTCATTTGGCTAAACAATTGGCATTGACAAGAAACCAAGGCTTCAGAAGAGGTTGCTCATTGAAGTGCGAAGTGGTTTTTGTCACTTTGTACCGTCTAATGTCGTAAATTAAAATTCCCATTTTTTTATTGCCCTGTTTAAGCAGATGAGCTAGCGGCCTGCTTGATGGTAAGCGGTCACCGTTGCTCGTGGACATCGGCAATGCTAAGGGCACAGCCAAGCCGCTGCCTACCAATTTAAATTTTAGAACAGACATTCTCGTATATAGGAAGCCGATTAATGCAGGCCGCTTCCAACAGGTCGGCCTGGAAGGCATTAGGGGAGGCCTATGTGCAGCAGAGGACGTCTTGCGGCTGATGATGATGATTCTTAAAGAATAAAGAAATTCTCAAACTGTGAATCAAATTTTGGACCATCTGAATCATAGTCCATAGACACTGCTACTTTGCTACTAGACCGAAGAGGCGGTAAATTTGAGCATTAAGTAATTGTGCTCAATATACTTTACAACAGTTTAACGAAGCTACTTGATGATACCAGGACAACAGTAATCCAAAGGAAGTGCTTCATCAACAAGTTGACGCCCGGATCGTGTAGTACTAATCCAATTTCCACTGAAACCGACTGGTTCGATACGATCACGCGATGTACAATGGGGTATTGTTACTAGAGATGTGCCGGTTTCCGGCTTTTCGCTGTGTACCGGCTATTTGTATCGAGTTATATTTGTTAATTTTGTCCTACCATTGAGATTGCTAGATACCCAATATAACTCTAAGCCCTTCTGTTAAAAAAATAACAGGTCCTTTACTTTGCCCGGTTTTCAATCCTATGGGATGTGATTCTCTGTCAATCTTGCAATTATTTTTAAACTCTTAGGAACCCGCACTCCACGACCTCGATGAAGTCGATTTAAACATTAATTTTAACAAAAATATGAAATGAACCAACATTGGTCTCTAAGACGTTGTAGTATAGCGCGACACTAAATGCCGGCATTTCTCCGACAACTTTCTGCTAATAGAATCCGATTAGCCGGCAATGACTACCGGTTTTCTAAGCACACCACGAGTAAACTAATATATTCTTCGTATCCGTAGCAAAGTTGATTGTTATCATTCTCGCGGGTTACTATTGTTACGTATACTTGCGTCATCGACTTGCCCCTTACCTTACAATGGAAACTTCCTATGAGTAGTAAATACTAGGAATTCAGAGAGCGGCAAGAATTCTAAATAAAGAACATTAACATTTTATCTATTGTGTCAACATTTACGAACCGAAATAGAAAATTTATTCGGTAATCAAATTTACGAAGTCTTACCGAGCGTTTAGTCAGTTTTAAAACTACATGCTTTCATCCAGGATTTCGCCACAAGCGTCGATTTTTTCTTCAAATCTAAATGCGACCACCACCGAACTAAGCCCTATCGAATACGAAAAGGATCATCAAAATCGGTCCACATTTGACGAAACAATATGCGAACATACATAAAAAATATTATATACGATCCATCTACTTTTTTCGTGTGTTAAAAACAATCAGAACTATTAGATAAAACTCGAAGTGTAATTGAAAAGTAAAGTTTGCGCTAATAATTAGCAGCTGCCAACTTCGCAGAGTAAACGTAAAATACAGCCGCTAATCCAATGTAAATACAGATATTGTATTTAACAATTATGCCAGTACTAAGAAACACCCACTAACTAGAAGCCATTAGAGGCGTAATGTAAACAGTTGCAGTTAAAATAACTACCGTTTTAGTATTCTCTTAACGTTTAGATTTAAAGACATAGGACCTTACTTTTGTCTTTTGTCTATCTCTGTCAACGCCATTTATAAAGTTGCTAGAAAGAGACAAAACAGTGTTTAACTAATCAGCGCTTGAACATTGTTTATAAGTAAGGCCCATATAGTAAAGACAAACGTCAATGCCACCGTGTTTTTATACATAACTAGACGACATACATAATTATCAATTAAACATTGATATGCTTCAATCAAAGAATTTAATGTATAGATGTTTAGAAGTAAAATTGCGTCACAAAACGCGGGAGTTTGACAGCTCACAAAAAGAGAGCTTGGGGTTCTAGTTGATAGTAAGCGAGATGGCAATATTGAGTTACGGTCAATTGACCGCAACTTAGTGGTACAATTTTTATGTACCGCACAGTTTGTCTAGTAGTATACATTAAAGTCTTTGGGTTCAATATATCATTGACGAGATTAGGAAGTCGCTTGCCTGATGATAAGCGCCACGCCTGCCCATAAACAGAAGCAAAACCACTTGGAATATTGAGTTGGAAAGTACTGCATGACTTTCTTATAGCAGAGGTCGGTGTACGAGCAAGTGGGTTACCCGTGGTAAGTGATTTTCACAATCCATGAATACCCACAATACTAAAAGAATCATGGATGTGTTGCCGACCTTAAAGGAAATAAAAGGGAGGTACAGGGAGGGGATTGGGCCTCCGGAAACCTTACTCAACGTATGAAACACAACAGCAAGCTACTACCACCTTGTTTTAAAATGTAAAACAAGCTGTAGACACTTTCGTCTATAACATGAACGGGCCAGCTCCACCGGGTTGTTACCACTGTCTCACTGAAACCGACATAAAGTAGCAGTTTGCTGTTGCGTTTCCGACGTTGTATAAGATAAGAACCTGTGGCCCAAATCCCCTTAACCTTTCCAATTTCTTCAACAAGCTTTTCCTTTTAGGTTCGTAACGCGGTAATTCTTCAAGTACTGTGGATATTGATGAACGGGGAAGATCACTTACCATCAGGTGACCCACTTGCTCGTTTGCCGACCCCTACAATAAAAGAAGTTCGTCCTTTGGTCTAGTGGCAACGCCAAGGCCCGTGGTCGTCGAGAAATCAAAATTTGTGTGAATTTTATTTCTGAAGACTTTAGGAGGTGATCTCTCGTTAATAGAATTGATTGAAATGAAATGAAATGAAATAGTTTTATTCATCATGTAGGCAATTAAAATAGCGCTTATAACAAGTCAGTACAAAATAAAGAAACTTATGTAAGTACAGAAATCATATCAGCTAATATATACATAACATACAAAGCATCGTCAAAATACACTGGGCAACTATAAAGTTTACAATATTTTTATATTAGTTCAGGATTGTTAAGTATTTTGGTAAAACAATCATAAATAAGGTACTTAGCTTAACATAACTTTTAACAAAACTTCGAAACCGACTTCAATTTTTAGTGGTAGTAACAGCAATAGCATGTAAATTCCAATCCAATAACACAATCGCGACGAGTGTACTGTTGTCCGTTGAGGAGTTTAATTTTTTTACTCCGTACCCCGTCATCAGATCTTAACCAAATTTATATGGGACTACATCGCAGCTAAACTCTATCGAGTGAATTTTTTTCTGCCTCTGACTGCCTCGTTGGCGCAGTTGTAATGCATACGCGTTATAATTGAGGCTAACGCTGAGGTCTCGGGTTCGATCCCCAGGTCGGGTAAAGTGGTATTGGGTTTCTATTACGAGATTCTCAGTATCAGCCCGGAGTCTGGAATTTGTGCCCGGTATGGCGATAGGCTCGCCCCCTATCACATCGTGGGACGGAGATACGCTCGGCGAAATGTGGGTGTACTAGTTACACCTCTGCCTACCCCTTCAGGAATTACAGGCGTGAGTGCGTATATATGAGTGCGTATGAAATTTTTTCCAACAAAATAGGTCCACAATTGGCGGAGAAATCGATGTACATACATAAAAAAAGCAAAAAAAACGCGCCGAATTGAGAACCTCCTCCTTTTTTGAAGTCGGTTAAAAACAGACTAACTGAGATGCCTATACCAGTCCGATTAAGATTGACAGTGTTTTTTCTCGGAAACAACGTGAAAATACTTTATGATACCACATAATTGCTTCAAACCCGCCAACAAGACTTCGCGTCTACGTCACTTTGATAATAAAATTTGCGAGTGTCACTATAATGGAAATACACGAAGCGAAGTAAAATTAGAACGTTTGCATTCCTCTGGGTACTGTTTGCTTTTTATTTATAGTAACTGGATAAATAACTACATTAAGGAGATGGCAAAGCATTTCTTAATTTTATTTATTTGAATGAAAAAACGAGCAGGTCGCTCGCTTGATGGTAAGTATCACGCCTGTCCATAAAAAGAAGCGCCACCAATCAGAACTTCGAATTACGACGTACTGTATGGCACTGTAAGTTTCATAATAGCCAATAATTTCACTGATTCATTTACGTTTCCATAATACCCAGATCCGAAACAAAAGATGTTTCGGTACGGCTGGGTATCGAACCCGCGACATCTATCTTTACACCGGCTACTCATCCGTTAAAATACCTATTGCGCAAAATACATAGAATTTATTGATAATACAATTAATTAAATAGAGCAATACACCCATCAAAAAAGGTTAATGTTCGCAGATTTTTCATTGTTTAAAAATAAACACCCGAATACCACAAATACGCTATTTTCATGTTTTACTCAAAAACAACTAAATATATTATGTTTTTGTTGTTCTTTACACCCAACAGTCACACCCAGTTCTGACCTATAGGACCTATAGGAACTACAAGGGATTTGCGGTCCTACAACATCAAGACCCGAAACAAATATTTGTAGATCACACAAACATTTGTCTCGGTATGCGAATCGAACCCACGGCTTCTCGCTTGGCAGCCGGCTACTCGCCGACTGCGCCACGGAGGCTGTCTAAGCAATAAAATTAAATGTTGTCTCATCATGTTTCATGACGTCAATTTTTTTTTATGCATTACGGACTCTGGTACGAATTCTGGCATACAGCCATAGTATAGTTAATAAGTCGACAGTAATTCAAGATAACAATGGCTTTGTGCGACCTTCATTTTGTACAATACTGTTTATTTTAAAAGTTTTTTTACATTTTTTTTAAATAACATTATTCAAAAATAAAACATTTAAAAATATA
Organism: Mimas tiliae; assembly: GCA_905332985.1. Taxonomy (NCBI): domain Eukaryota; kingdom Metazoa; phylum Arthropoda; class Insecta; order Lepidoptera; family Sphingidae; genus Mimas; species Mimas tiliae. Next base: position 2,461,292 of record HG995247.1, on the reverse strand, counting down.
AAAAGTTTCACCCTCCAATGGCGACGTCAAAGACCCAAGCCACTGGTGGTTAGGGCCTCAGTGTGAGGAACCTCTTCACAATGCGTGCCGTGTCCAATAATATTGCCTTCTGCATCTGACTTCTGACCCAACCATCGATTGAGAGACTCTGAAGATGTTGGTCAAGATTCTTCGGTATCAATCCATGGACGGAAACGAAACCTTCATTATTATTATTGTTTGCGGTCATTTTGTTTTCCTGATTTGTTTATAGAAATTGCATTAAATAAATAAATAAATAAATAAATACACCCAACAGTCACACACATAGTCCTGACCCCACACTAGGTAAACCTGTATCGTGGGTATCAAGAACTACGAGGGACTTGCGGTCCCACAACACCCAGACCCGAGACCAATATTTGTGGTTCACACAAACATTTGTCCCGGTGTGGGAATCGAACCCACGGCCTCTCGCTTCGCAGCCGTCTACTCGCCCGCTGCGCCACGGAGCTGTATAATTTATTATTAGATTGTGGTTGAATTGTTTATTAGTTCTCAATAGTAATTATGTCAGCACAAGCTGGCGTAATACAAGGTTGAATAATTTTTATATTTTCAAAGTTAAACTATAAAGGAATAGAAAAGATTCTAGCAAAATATGTGAAAGACTTCGTTCGTGTTAGGAAACACGAAGAGTGATTTTAATATAGATTAGATATAACATTTGATCAAGTATTACATTTATAGGGTTCCGTAGCCAAATGGCAAAAACGGAACCTACGAGTATAAGGGAAAAAACGGAACCTATAAGGGTTTGTCATGTCTGTCTGTACGTCTATATGTCACAGCCATTTTATCCGGAAACTATCAGTACTTTATTGATAAAATTTGAATAGTAGATGTATTATATGAACCACTACACAGTGTAGGGAAATTAAGTCAAAAATATTTTTGGGTAAGCTCTCCATACATGTAACTCTACCCTCAGTTATATTTGATTGACTTCATTAATTCTTTTTCGATTTCACATAGGTACTCGTATTTGTGGTATCATTAGATAGGTCCTTAAAATATATATAGGTATATAGAGGTTGCTTAACGACTTTTTATATAAGTCATTAGTTTAAGATATATGTGTGTCCAAAGTGAAAAATGTGGAGGGAGGGACTCTAACTTTTCAACGGTGGGGTAGTTTTTTTTTTAAATATTCTATACTATAAAATGAAAGGTACTTTCAACGCAAATTGGTTTCAATAAGCGAGATAGTGTTGTTTTTGAGATTTGGGATATTTTCGGTTACATTACTTCCCTGTGCGCGTACATACATGGGCGGTGGAGATCACTTAAAATCAGGTGGCCCACTTGGTCGCTTGCCGGCCTATGCTATAAAAACTATCTGCAGTGTGGCTGTACTTGTAACTTATAAAGTTGGACAATTAATATTGAGTGGCCTGAGATTTCTTTTCGTTTCAAAGTTTTGAAATAACATATTCACAAATTGATGGTCACTCGAATATTATTAGCAAGACACAAGAGCTCTCAATGCCACGTTTCCAAGTCTTTGAAGTGGCATTATAAAAACAAAACTCGATGACATATGCGAATAGTGATATTCGCTGAAAGAATATCATATATTTTAAATATGAATGTTTGCTCGCGACTCCGCCCGCTTGAATGTTTTTCTCCGGGATAAAAAGTAGCCTATGTCCTAGTCCAGGTCATAGTCTACCTCAGAGCCAAATTTCGTCCAAAACTGTTCAGCCATGAAGGCGTAAATGACTTGACAAACATTCAAATACACAAACTCACAAACATTTAATAATTATAATAGTAGTAATATACTGTTTAGTAGGATAGGAAGTAGAATTAAGGCAGGCTTCCGATGGTCGCGTCAAGCGTCAGCGACGTCGTCGTCTATCAACGTCATACTAAAGACACGTTGCGTTTCGTACAGTCGGAGGCCGAAATCTCCTTTCCCCATCCGAATCCTTTAATTTTCCCTTTATGTAACATCAGTAACGCGTCTATTATTCTAACGGTGTTGTGGCCATTATTGGTGAGTGGAGCTCACTTACCATCAGATGACCTACTTACTCGTTTGCTGACCGCTACTATAAAACAATAGCGACTGATAAAGGTTTATCATTTTGCCATTGAAAACAATCAATAACTTGTGCATGGCTGGAAAATAAATCATATCTACTATGAGTAATAAATATTGTCAATCACTATATATTGAGAATAAATTTAAGAAAGTATTTAATTAAGGCTGTAACTAAGGCGGAAACGTAAAAATGTCATTATGTTCTAAGAAAATTCTGAAATATCTGCTAGCAAATCGCTGTATAACAATAAAACGTGTTAAAAGTGTGATCTTTAAGCAACGTATAGTATATAATGTAAGTATTTAAACCCCCGTAGTAAGTTTTAGTAATAAATCTAATTGCATATTGTCATTGAATGTCTGAATGTCAAATCTAGCTACTGACGTAATATAACAAAATTCAAAATATACGATACGATGGAGTTTCGACCACTACACAACTACTTGTATAGATTAATTACGTCACTTTCTGTCGAAGCAGAATTTGTATAAGTGCGCTAGACTTATGCACTCGTCAGGCTTCTGAGAGAATGAGACGCCACGATGGACAAGGCTCGTTCATGCTGTAGAATATAATTAAAAACTGTATAACAATAATAATAATATAATAATAATAAATCCTTTATTATTTCCTCTAAAACTTAAGTAGCTTTTTTTTTTCTTTTTTTAGTTTTTTAATTTATATTATAGGAACCCCTTGCTAGGGTATAGGCCTCCTCCAATTTTTTCCATTTTCCTCTGTCTTGTGCTATTTTTGTCCAGTTTTTCCCCGCTACAGATACTATGTCGTCCGCCCATCGTTTTTGTGGTCTGCCCACGCTTCTTTTTCCTTGTGGACCGGTCCATTCCGTGCTCTTGAGAGTCCATCGCTGGTCTGTGTATCTCGCTACATGGCCGGCCCAGCTCCATTTTAGTTTTAGTGCTTGGTGTAGCACATCTGTCAGTTTTGTTTTTTTTCTTATTTCTTGGCTTCTTGTTTTTTGAATTTTTCTTAGGCTTAGCATGCTTCTCTTCATTGCTCGTTGACAAGTTCTTATTTTGTTAATTGTCTTGTTTGTAAACGTCCACGTCTGGGAGCCATAGGTCAAGCAGGGCAGAATACAGGTGTCCATGATGGTCTTTTTCATCTTTAAATCGTAGTTGCCTTTTAATATTTCTTTGTAGGCCCAGTATTTGTTCCAGCTGTACGTGACTCTTCTATTGATCTCGTCTTGGTTTTTGTTTTAGACAACGATACTTGCTTACTAAGTATACGTATTGCTCTACATACTGAAGTTCAATATCGTCTAGCATTATTTTTCCTTTTTTGCCGTTTGTCATTACTTTTGTCTTGCTAAGGTTCATATGCAGGCCTACATGTTTGCTCTCTGTATTTAGTTGGGATATCATCTTTTCTAGGTTCTTGTGAGTTTCAGCAAAAATTGTGATATCGTCAGCAAATCTTAGATGAGTAAGTCGTTCGTTGTTGATTGGGATGCCTTCAGAGATCCAGTTCAATTTGGAAAATATGCACTGTAAAACAGCTATAAACAGTTTTGGAGATAATGGGTCTCCCTACCTGAGGCCACGGGCTATTTTGATTTCTTCGCCTCGAGATTCTAGCTTGATTCTGCTCACACTATTCCGATATATGTTTTTTAGAGTTCTATTGATTATTGGATCTATGTTGTAGTTGTGTAAAGATTGCCAGATAGAGTTATGATAGAGACTGTCAAATGCTTTTGTATAATCGATGAAACCTATATACAAGTCTTTGTTGAATTCGGAGTGTTTTACTATAACTTGTTCTAGCGTATGGATGTGGTCCATAGTTGAAAATCCGGGACGGAAGCCTGCTTGCTCTACCGGTTGCTCACTGTCTATTATTGAACTGATTTTGTTATGTAATATAGAAGCAAATAACTTATACACGCTTGACAGTAGGCTAATCGGGCGGTAGTTAGCGATGTCCAGTGGGTCTCCTTTTTTGTATAGCAGTATTATGTCTGAGTTTTGCCATTGCTCTGGTATTATGCCTGTTCTAAGAACCAAATTAAATATGCGTGTCAGTGGTCCGGTGAGTAGTTTCGCTCCTACTATCAATGCCTCATTTTTTAAACCATCGGGCCCTGGGCTCTTCTCTCGCTTCATCTTTTTAATATTTTCCAAGACTTCGCGTTCTTTTATAATAGCTGTTTCACTGATGTTTTTCGTTTCTGTGAGCTGAGTCGTGTCTTGTAGCTCAGTAGCATATAGGTCTCTGTAGAAGTTTGTAGCACAGGATATTAAGTCTTTTCTTGATGTTGTTTCTTTTTGTCCGTTCTTTAAGCTCTTGATCCATTCTGTGTGGGTACCTAATTGTTTGTAAGCCCTTTTGGCGCTTCTGTAATGCGTTATACTATTTTCTATGGTTTTTTGCCTGTGCTGCTGGTAATCGTTTCTTATTGACTTGCTTGTTTGTTTAAATAGGACTGATAGCTCTTTTTTTACTTCTTGTGATTTGTTTTTAATTTTTATAAGTTCGGTGCGTCGTTGGATCAAGAGTTTGGTTGTTTCACTGAAGAAGTAGCAGGTATGTTCGTTTTTCTTGTTTGCAATCTCCGATTTTTGGCTATTTTGTAGGCAGAGTTCGAATTTATTATAGGTTTCTTGTATGTTATCTTCATCGGAGTGGGTTGGATCTGTAATGTTAGTTCTTAGTTTGCAAAGATATGTTTTTATTTCGTCGTCTGTTTTTAGCGATGACACCGAGTTTTGGTAGTGTCTTCTACACTTTTTAGGGGTTTTTAGGACTAGTGTTGCTCTTACTATTCGATGGTCGGACGGGAAATTTACGTTGCTTAGAACCTCTATGTTTGAAATATTTTTAGGATTATTTGACATGATAAAATCGAGTTCGTTTTTTATTTTATAGTCTGGCGATATCCAGGTCCATCTTTGGATGGTTTTCTTTTTGAAGTGCGTGTTCATGATGGATAATTTGTATTCAAGGGCATATTGTATCAGCCTTTCTCCTCTTGCATTTCTTTTCCCATATCCGTATTTCCCCATGATAAGGTTTTCGTTGCTCTTTGGGTTTCCTATCTTGGCATTGAAATCTCCTATTACCATGATGTTCTTGTAGTTTCCTAGTAAATTGTGAGCTTCTTGTAGAGTTCGATAGAACTTTTCTATGTCCTCTTCGTCTGAGTTTGTCGTCGGTGCATAGACTTGAATAATCGACAAGTCAGTATCACTGAATCAATGCAACTCTTTCCGATAATCCGCAAAAATTTGTAATATTTTTCTTATACTCTTTTTTTATGAGAAATCCCACACCATACTGACCAGGTGTTTCGCCTATGTAGCATAGTATGTGATCGCAATATTCTTGTATTTTACTTCCCATTCTTCTTATTTCCGCCAGGCCAAGTATATCTATGTTTATGTTCCGGATAGCGTGCATTAGTTCTATGTATTTTTCAGTGGTCGAGAGTGTTCTGACGTTGTATGTTGCAATTTTTAAATTATTATTTTTTGTTCTTGGTTGTGGAATATTTGGAGGGTTTTGGTCATAATCTTCCACGGTGACCAGCCGGGTTGGAAAATGTTTATTTCTATTTGTTTTTTCTACATAATTTTTATAATCTGTGGAGGAGGAGGGCCATGATTGTTATAAGTTTTTTGCTCTGTTTTCTATGTCCTGCTCTGGTGCTGTGTTGCTGGCCTTTTTGTTGACTAAAAAGTTCAACATGCTTGGTTTCAAGACTCCTTCTGAGACGCTGTTGGATCTACGTGCTGGAGAGTGGGTTTTGAACATTTTGTTCTTTTTGTTGACATGTGTGCTAGTGTCGCTTTGTGCTTGGGAGTCGTTTGTCGGTGAAGTGTGGAGTTGCCTTTTATGATTAGGTTTTAGTAAGAATAATTTATCGTATTTTATTTTTACTATATTACCCTTCTCTTTTTCTAGTTTCACTTGCTCTTGCAGTTCTCTCCTCTTTTCTAGCACTTGTTTTGGGTAATCTTCTTTAAAATAGTAGGGAGTATCTTTTAGCGCTTGTTTTTGTTTTATTATCTTAATTTTTGTGCCTAATGTAGAGAAAGTTATCACAATTGGGCGTGGTCTTTCTGATTTCTTACCGATTCTTTTGGCTTCTTGAATATCGCTGTAGGTCAACTTGATTGATTGATGTATAACAATATAATAATCAAATTGCAAACTATGATTACACGACATGGGATTTGAACCTAGGTCCAGGAGGATTCTGAAAAATTGCAAATTAAAATAGTCTGTAAAATAGTTGATATACTGCACAAAATCAACTGTCACCCTCTGACGCTCAGCCAGATGTACAAAAAATATCGTTCTGTGCATGTTTACTCGAACGTAAATAACTTGGATCCATTTAACGGTTCAATTCATTGTATATTATTATGTATAAAGTTTAAACAGTGTGTGAAGAATGGTAATGATGAAGGACACCCGCGCCAAGCATTTAAATACATTTTAATATGCTCTCACGCCTATATCAGCCAAGGGGTAGGCAGAGGTGCAACTAGTGCATCCACGGTTAGCCGAGCTTATTTATACCCTATGATGTGATATGGGCGAGCCAATCGCGGATAACTAATGTGTAATTGTTGGAATCGAAAACGAGGTGGTGTCACCACTTTCTCTATTTCTGACACCAAGCAACAGTAAGCACTGTTGTGTTCCGGTTTGAAGGATATGACAGCCAGGGAAATTACCGGGCATTATAAGACCTAAGTAACATCTTATGTCTCAGGGTGACAAGCGCAATCCAATGTCATGGAATGCTTTGTAATTGAAAGTTATGTGTGGCGTTCCTTCTGTTGTGGGCAAGGGTAGTGCTTACCATTAGGCAAACGACCTGCTCGTTTCGTCATTGAAGCTAATAAAAAAATATAGAAAGAACTTAGCGTACCTAAACCATTAAGCATTTAACACACCATTAAATATGAAATCTCAAGAGCCATTAGCCTGATACTGAGCTAAATACGAAATGGCCAGACCGTTATGTATCTCATTTTGGCAGATTTCTGGAACACTTGACGTCACGCCTGTCTAGCGACGGGAATAGCCTCGCGACAAATGACGTCAGTTGGCAGGTGTTGGCCATCAGCCTTCCATAAAGTGGCACGTGTAATGTCTGATTGAAATGAGGCTACATTTTTATATTTTATGGCAGAAGAGCAAATAACAAAACTGAATAATGGCCGTTCCTAATATTCTATCTACCGACAGATTTGCTTACCGGTAGTAAATTTATGACGCATTTTGTATGGAAGATCTGCCATATACTATTGATAGTAAGCAAATCTATCTGTAAATAAAATGTAGGGAACGGGCTTTAGTGGCAGTTTGCTGTTGCGTTTGTGCGATAGGTGAATTTTTCGGAGGATACACCCCCTCTTGCCAATTCCCATTTCTTTCATTTAAGGGCGGTAACGAACTTATTATTCTTCTGGTATTGTGGGGGTTGGATATCACATACTATCACGTGACACGCTTGGTCGTGCACAGGCCTCTACTATACATTTTTTTTTATCATAATACAGATAAAAATAACTACTCACTAACCTACTATTGTCATAAACATTGTACAAAGAGCACATATTTTTATTACACTATTCTCCATTAACGAATACATGGTAAACAACAATAAACCTTGAATAACTCTAACTTTACTACTTGTTATTCCTATCTTCAATTAAAGATAGATTGTCCGTACCTATCTATCAAAGGTCATCAGGCTAAGTAATATCAAGTATAGGAATAGTCCATTCGACGGTACCGCAGGGAGCTCTTTTTATTTATACTAATTATTCCCAATTGATAGCCATCAGCCTGGACTACTCTATAAATATCGGTCTCCAGGCGCTGTCGAGTCAATTGTCCAATAAAAACGTTACGATACGTCAGGCGTCGCGAACATTTGGCACGTAACTGGAATTAAATGGCTTTAAAAACTTAGAACAACAAAATTGTTCTGAAGCCTAATATTACTGTATTAGGATAAACGTCCAATCGGATATTTAATAAATTTGATTGGATTTAAGTTTATTCTTCGTTTTTTTCGTGTAGTGTACGGCGATATCATGCAACGTAAATGAAAAGCGACGTTAAATGCCTTCGCTTTTATATCCTACGGGCCGGGTGGGTGGAGGAATGTAATAAAATTAAGAATTTATATATAAATAATAAATACACCCAACAGTCACATACATACTCTTTACCCCACACTAGGTTAATCTGTTTCGTGTGTATCAGAAACTACGAAGAACTTGTGATCCCACAACACCCAGAACCGAAACATATATTCGTAGATCACTTAAAAAAAAAAACTCGGTGCGGGAATTTTAAAACTACCATTGAATCTAAACGCCCAGCTCACCTAAAGGTATTAAAAAAATGACGAGCTTATAAAATGTTTGCAGAACCTGCAATATATACCGAGAATCGTTCCGTGGTCACTCAATTTCATTAGCGTTGGTTTGGTCTGCTTGTCTTTGTCTGCCATAACACTCTTTTCATAGTATCTAAATAATATCTTATTTAAAGCTGGAGTTTAGCAACATTTTTTTATCAGTATAACATACCAATTATTTTATGTGAGTAAAAGTATTTTTTTTAGGATGTCATAATAAAGGACTACAATAAAAGGTTGGATGTTATCATTAACTAGTGTTTACTCTCGGCTCCGCCCGCGTGAACGTCTATCCTGATTCCCGGCCCTATTAAGCATTTCACAATAATTACAAATTATAATCTATTAGTGTATTATAATATTGAAAAAATACATTAAAATAAACGCTGCAAATTGTGAACCTCCTCCTTTTCTAAGTCTGTTAAAAATGGTTTCTAGCTTCTAAAAATATCAGAATTACGATTTCAAACGATACAATGCTAGTGAAATTTTCCATAATGAATCTATTACTTCATAGTACATATATATATAAAACCTTTGATGGATAACACTCACCCTTCACCTCAACGAACCAAGCCCAAGAAAAATAAACACCGAAGTATGTATGTAATTTTAGACCATAAACCGAGTATTAATAGTGTTTTTACGACGGTAGTGGTAGGCGCGGCAGACCGTGCCCTATATCCATGGACTCTGATAATATAATCATTAAAAGAATGGCTTTATTGACAATAAGGTTTTATTTTTATTGAATGCCACAGTTTCCATTATGAAAACCAATTTAGAATACTTACTGCTCAAAAGTAAATACTTTTATCTCATTTGGGACCGCAAGTCCCTCGTAGTTCCTGATACCCACGATACAGGTTAACCTAGTGTGGGGTCAGGACTATGTGTGTGACTGTTGGGTGTATTTATTTTATTATTTATGTATTTATTTTCAAATGATAATTTATATTCAACGTACTAAAAATAACTTGTGTAAAATTATTTTAGTTGAAGGTAAAGTAACAACATATACATCTCCTTTTTTTACCTCGGTTAATAATTTGAAATTACATTATTGTTAAAATAAAAAAAATACTTTTCTTTGCTAAATACACATACGCTTCATAGAAAGAAAAAAAGTTCAAGCGCATACCAATAGATGTCGCTACTTTAAGTTTAGTTGAATCGAAGCTTGTTCCAAATTCGAATTTAATGCAATAACAAGATACATTAAATGATTCTTCAAAGACTCAAAGGAAACATCTGTCCCTCGAAGCAGCAATGCAATAAAGACACAATATAACAAAGTGTACACATTTACAAATTAAAAACAATTAAACGCATGTAACTTGAGTGGTCCTAAAGCCAGTCTCGAGCTTCGGGATCATTCACCCTTTAAGGTCGGCGTACCGCTCTTGCATACTTGACTTACGACTTTTACCTATACTATGGTATAGTATATGCAAAAACTGGATATCGCGCGTATCCTTTTACTCGTTGCGAAGTATGAAAAATCCATATCAGACGAAACTTAACGTCATTTGATCCGGGCTTGGCGAAACCCTGTATCTACCTATAATGCTTGGTGCGTTTGTGTGTTACAATACACCATTACTTTTAACGTAACTTGACCGAATGAGATCATATTCACACCACGTATTTGTTTTGTCGAGATGATGGTTTATAACTATACAATATGCTACGACACACGGGAGCGGAGCAGTAATAAGCACGCGGATGAAATCGAGATATACTAGTTGGTCTTCTTATTTACAAGATGGGTAGGTTGTTCGCCTAATATTAACCATCACTCCTGCCCCAGGGTGGTCATTCACTAGGAATATTCGTGTGTAATGTAACAGTAAAAAATGTAAAAATAGTAAAACTCAGTAATTGCACAGACTTAATGTTCTTCACACTGGAACACATATTGTTATTTGGCAATAAGCAATAATTCTTAATAAGCAAAGCGGTGGTCCCTACCCAAATGGCCAATCACATAGACCTACCTACGTAGAATTGTAATATTAAAATGTAGGTTTTCCAATATAAATACCAAATAGGTCGATCGTGATTACGAAAAGATATCAATCATTCATTCATAATATACGGCCTTTTTTATTGGTCTGAATGTTGAAACGAGCAGGTGGCTCGCTTGGTGGTATGTGTCACGCCTGCCCATAAACAGAAGCAACACTGAGCAGAACCTTCAATTACCTTTGTAAACTCAGTATGTAACCCTCGAATAAATAAGTAAATCACAAAGCACTGCATGGTAAATAAAGTATATACGCACTCACGCCTGTAATCCCCGAAGGGGTAGGCAGAGGTGTGTCTAGAACACCCCCATTTCGCCATAAATAAAGTATAAACCAAAAAAATGTGCAATGGTCTATAATAATGTAAATTATGTCTGATTCCCTTCGGCGTAGACTTAAAATAATGACCCTTCGGAACTTTTACTGAGTTATGAACATCAAAGATGATTATGAATACCTGCGTAGTTCAGTGTCATGCAGTGCTCAGTGCCTCAACCATGAGTTGGTCCCGGTAAAATAATGACCCTTCGGAACTTTTACTGAGTTATGAACATCAAAGATGATTATGAATACCTGCGTAGTTCAGTGTCATGCAGTGCTCAGTGCCTCAACCATGAGTTGGTCCCGGTAAAATAATGACCCTTCGGAACTTTTACTGAGTTATGAACATCGAAGATGATTATGAATACCTGCGTAGTTCAGTGTCATCCAGTGCTCAGTGCCTCAACCATGAGTTTGTCTCTGTAAAATCGCTAGCGACAACGAACAATATTTGTATCACAACATTACGACATTTCGACAGCCTCCGTGGCGCAGCGGGCGAGTAGCCGGTTGCGAAGCGTGAGGCCGTGGGTTCGATTCCCGCACCTAGACAGATGTTTGTCTGATTCACAAATATTTTTCTCGGGTCTGAGTGTCGTGGGACCGCAAGTCCTTCGTAGTTCTTGATACCCACGATACAGGTTTATCTAGTGTGGGTTCAGGACTATGTGTGTGACTGTTGGGTGTATATTTATTTATTTATTTAGTTTCTCACGTATCCGCTAGAGGCGCCCGCGCCACTGAGTTTTTCATATAAATGTCTTACGTCGCGTCGTCGCTAGCGATTTTACAGAGACAAACTCATGGTTAGCCTGTTGTAATCCAGAGTTCTGTGTGACGTTCCTTCTGTTTATGGGCATGCGGACCTGCTCGTCTCGTCATTCAAGCAAATAAAAAAAACCTCAAATAATATTATCAACAACGTACGTAGCAACAAAGAAGTGTGACTAAACAGAGTGCAGATATATTTGAATAACACAACGTCGGCACAATACCCAAATGGACGGTTGTTGATAATTAAGAACTAAAACAAAGGCTGGAATCTTAACACAGTTCAGTTTATTTCCATCTATGAGTCACCTTGTACGTTGTGCAACTTCGAATATGCTGAAAACCTCATGTGTTGTGCAACTTCAATACATACGCAGAAACTAAACCTACAATCTGTAATTCAACCGAAAATTCATATAAAAGAAATAACCAAAAATAAAACCGACTCTAACTAAGAAACTAAAATAAAACTGGTATTTAACAATCAATGATTGACACCACTGGCTCAAAATTGTTTCGTTATATTTTTAGTTTTTAAATCGGTTTTATTTTTTGTCAAAATGTTTTTATTTTACCATTTTCTAGTGAAAGAATTATCAAAATTGGTGCATTAATCAGTGCATAAAGGTGTTTTAGTCTTTCATCCCCAATACTTAGTGGTGACATTATTTCTTCACTAAACTCATAACACCTATATTTTTTGTCAGGGTGACCTTGCTAATATACTTAGCACTACACCGTGGAATAAGAAAGAGTAAATCCCTTACACACAACAAACATACATCACCTGCATTACAAACAATAGGTATAAACATTTAAAGGAAATCTGGGTTTTCAATTAATCATATTTAGATTTAGAATATTGCCTACAATATTAATAGCATGTAATAATTTACCCTTAAACTCTTCGTCGAGAATAGTTTTAATATTATTTTTTGGTTAATTTCGTCTATTTGCAAGCCAGCGATGGATAGCTGTACCATACATCGGATTCTTGTTACTTTGCCCCTAGTATTTGTGTGGTGTACATATATTTGTTTCTAGTATGGGTGTTGTAAGACCGAGAGTCTGTGTGAGACTATTGAGTGCAAAAAAAATTGTTCCAAAGTAGAAAAACATTTAACTTAGCGCTAATAGCAAAAGAATTAACATTATACTCTGTCTATATCTGCTATCATTATGCGTAAAACTATTTCATACGCTTACCTATTTAATTAGTGGTACGGTAAAATGGATTAAATACGCATGCAAGGTGAATAGGAATAAAACTGGTTTTATTTATACACACAAAATGAGGTAAACTGTATTAACTAAAACATAAAAACATACTACATATTTTGGACAAAAATTAAGCTTGAGATAACATTTTGGTCGAACCATCTATGTAATAGACTCAATATAAGTTTTGTCCCGATTCACCCCGCCATCCCTATATACCCCGTTTTACGGTAGCTACATTAAAATTTGGTCTAAATTACCCGGTGAAATAAAGTAAACCATAATAACGATGCGGGATGAAATGTAAACCAATGGAACTTCTAAACAAGACGATGAGAGTAGAATATACCTAGATTAAATTGTAGACATCCAAAAGCGTACAAAATATACAATGGTACACTTAAATCAAAACGTAAGAACATGAAAACAGAGTCATAAAATCTTTTCAAGAACTGTTTACCAATGTGGAAACTGTTGTTTAAAATGTTAAAGATGGAGTTTGGTAACCGTCAATCGCATGTGCGGCGCTGGCATGCCGACATTGTGAGAAATGGTATCATAAATCATTTTTAATTTTGTAAATATACATACATACTTATTTTAGTACTGCGGGTGTTGCCAAAATACAACAATTTTTATTTGCCATTTCGGCAGAATGGTGCTTTTTATGAACAAAACTCTAAGTTAGGTAGGTGTTTTTTTTAGAATAAGCCGTCAAACGAGCACGTGGGTCACCGGATGGTAAGTGATCTCCACCGCCCGTACGCCCACAATACTAAAAGAACCATGGGCGCGTTGCCCACCTTAAAGGAAAGCGATAATAAGGGGATTGGGAAGGAGATGTGAGACAGTGGTAACGACGCGGACGAGCCAGCCCATTCATGCTGTAGACAAAACTGTCTACAGCGTGGCTCTACCACACAAAATTTTATATGGTGTAATTACCAGTAGGAATCGTGAGCACAAGATGATCAGTAGAAGTTAGTTGAGAGTCCATAGAAGACGAGCATAGACTGATGAACCAATCGCATTCGCGTCCGGCTCACCTTATTTCCGCCAATCAAACTGATGTGTATGAACTAGTGAAACGACAGATAGCTGGAATCGCACTGAGTTTATTGTGAAGCGTCACACGTATTTATACAGGAGTGGATGCAACCACCCGCAATAACGTACATAACACAAACCTACTGAGTATCGTTTATGCTCACAACTAGTGCCGTTACAAACATACGGCATACATACATACATAATTAAGACGTCCATTATATAACATATTAAGCTGACGCCTGTATCCCTGAGGGGCTACATACAGCTAGTGCACCCAGGCCACAGTTCATAGAACTTATGACCATATCGGTCACAAATTGCATTCCTAAGCATCTGATGTGTAATTTTTCAAATCGAATTGTGATTGGCTGATCAGAAGTTTTGAATCAAAGACCTCACAGTTTCGCAGCCAAACTACGCTACCACCAGATTAATGAGGTGATCAATAACAAGAGAAGACATAGTAAGTAAGTAAAAACATTCAACTCTCCGAATGACAAATTCAAAACTAAAAAAATAAATAAATGGTTATGTTTGAAAGATAGAATTCATCACTATACTAATCCAACATTATTCATGAATATTTTAACAAATATGATACTAAATTTAGAACTATTGTATGAGTTATGATGCATGAAGTCTTTGTCTTGAAAGATTTAGGTAGATATCCTTTAGAATCTGAAATGACGCGACGCCTCTCAATTTTGAATCTTACTTCTCACAAAGTTGAGTCTTGCGAAGATAAACGACACGCTTCATTTTTACCCTCCGACAAAAAGTGGGGTGTTATGAGTTTAGCCTCTTTTCTGTCAGCCACGTCGCGTCGCGTCGGTTTGACTATCTGTCTTTCTATGGCATCGTAGCGCCTAAACGTTTGAAGAAAGCTTTTACTTTTAGAAATTGTTTTTTTTTTTTCAAATAATTGATGTAGAGGTTTTTTTCTATTATAGGCAGATTATAAATTACAAGAGCTCCAAAGCATTTCAGTCGAAAATGATTGATGACGTAGGGCATGTCAGAGGCTCATCGTTCGTTAGTCATTAGATTTTGCATGGATTTACTAACTAGGATTAATTGAGATCATTTATTGGAAATAACCTTAAATCATTCTTATTTTCAATGCACAATTCCAATAAATAATCCATCCAAATGTGTTGTTAATGTCAACACATAACAGAAATCAATTCTAAATTTAAAACCACGTGATCAGAATCATGGTCTGTAACAAACCTACATCGTTCCTCCTCCTCGTACCTCCTCGTTCCTCGTACCTCGTTCTATTTATATAGCTTTATTATTAAACTGTAGCATCACACAGCGTGATGGAGAAAGGCTTAACCCCTCTCCTAAGAAGAGCCCCGTACCCAACAGTTCGACAGTATTAAATACAGGGTTACTTTATATTAGTCTAAGAAGAAAAGTAAATCCTATTTTAAAATATTATAATGTGACATCTTTGTGGCGTCGCGCTGGCCATCAGGCGAGCGACCTGCTTGTTTCGTCATTCAGGCTAGTAAAAAAAGAATAGTGTAGCGTCATATATTTTATTTACATCGAAATCTTTCAAAGAAATTTCCGTATTCGACGTCATCGTCTGGATATTATCAAGTTGAGAATGATTCGTCATTCGGAAACGTGTTTGCCCTTACAATCTTATCCTGCTCGATGACGTCAGATGCCGTCAGTTTACGAATGACGCCTGGTGTTGCTAGAATCATTAAAACGCCGGGGAATTTCCGATTACTAAAAATACTTTGCTTTGCATCTCAAAGTGGGTAATGATTAAACTTATACGCTTCAGCAATCCTCGAGTGGTAGACGCTGCACTCTTAGATAGTTGTCTACATCATTAATGGGTCGGCTCAACCTGGTTTTTACCACTGTCCTACAGATAAACGAAGTGCAGCTTGCTGTTGCGTTTCGTACGATGAGTCCTCACTAGGTATCCGGAGGCCCAAAATGTCACCACCATGCCTGCCCATAAACAGAAGCAACACAATACAGAACTTTGAATGACAAAGCATGGTATTGGACTGTGCTTGTCACCCCGAGGCATAAGATGTTAAATCTATATGCCAGTAATTTCACTGGCTTCAATGTCCTATGAACTGAACGAAAACCGTGCTTACACACTACTGTTTGCGGCAGAAATAGATAAAACGGTGGTACAAACCCAACCGACCATACATATATGAGGGACTTACCACCTTGTTTAATTACATTGAAATGTCTCTACCGGTGCTTCGGAAATGCCCACTGGTCTCAGACCCAAGTACAGTACACAGACAGTAAAAGGTAAACAGACGCAGTACCACTCAGAATTTTAAATTACAAAGCACTGCATGGTCTTATAAACCCCAGCAATTTCACTTTATGTCCTTCTAACAGAAATACAACAGTGCTTTCTGTTGATTGGCGGCAAAAATAGAAAAAACGGTGGTGACAACCAAGACGGCCTCTCGCATACGAGGGACCTACTACCTAGTGAATCTTTCCAATAGTACCGAAGATTTGACATGCATTACGAATATAAACGGTGTGCGCTGTCGTGTACGCGAATAGATCGCTCGTCGTCTGTAGCATCTTTCTGTCTACATTGTAATTTGTTTTATGACTTTGTGAGGCGATGTGGCTTTTGGCTACATATAATAATTCTGGATTGTTTATCAGATAGCCTTTTGCCTTTTTAACGCTTTTCAAAGCCAGTTTCCGAGCCAGTTCTTTGAGATGATCTTTGTGTCTGTGAAATGTGTCCGAATTGTAACCAGTACACCCACATTTCGCCGAGCGTATCTCCGTCCCATGATGTGATAGGGGGCGAGCCTATCGCCATACCGGGGACAATTCCACACTCCGGGCTGATACTGAGCATTTCGTAATAGAAAAACCCAATATCACTATTACCCGACTTGGGGAACAAACCCGAGACCTCAGCGTCAGCCTCAGTCGTAACGCGTACGCATTACAACTGCGCTACCGAGGCAGTCTGGTTGTATTATATGTAGCTCAAATATTTGTTATCCATCTACATATATGTATGCTGCTTTATAAATTATGTAATGTAATGCTAACTAGTAGCATCTATATCAATCAGATTTTAACACTTTTTATGTACGATAACAACAGATAAAAGTATATGCTATTATTTGTATTTTATATTAGCATTAGATTATTGTATATGTCTAATGATTTTTAAATCCCTGTTTAATTAACCGGATAAAATATAAAACGGCAAAATACAAAACTACCACGCTGTCAATATAATATATGGAGAAGCAATTACCAATTGGTACTTCCTAAATTGGCTGTTATTTGGCGAATTGTTCGAAGTTGATCAACTCCTAAATCGCACGTGATTCTGAATTGAATAGACTTACAATCGATTTGATCCACAAAAACCATACAGCTTTTCTTGACTCATGTCTCTTGTTGAAAACGATTTGACTCGTTTGAATCCATCATTATTCATATTTAAGCTATTGATTTATTTGATTTTTGTTCATATAATTATGTATGTCGTGTTATCCGTAATATACTCACTCGTATTGCTTTTCTATCTTTCTCTATTTATCTTTCTTTCTGCCTGGCATTGTCCCGGTTTAGTACCAGGATTCGCCTTCCATCTTAAATCAGGAGTATCTTTCGTAGTGAGGCCGTAATTTCATTTTTCTATACTAATATTATAAAGAGGAAAGATTTGATTGTTTGTTTGTTTGCATTGAATATGCTCCGAAACTACAGAACCGATTTGAAAAATTCTTTCACTGTTGGGAAGCTACACTATCCCCGGGTGACATAGGCTACTTTTTATCCCGGAAAAGGCCGATTACGCGGGCGGAGTCGCGAGCAAAGGCTAGTCTATAATAATAATCAATATTATATAATGATAATCATTTCTACAACTACTTATTTATCTCGAAATGATGAAACGTTGAAGCTCGATACCTTATTATGTATTTATAAACCTAATCTATAAATGTTTACTATGGGCATACTCCGAAATGCAAATCGTATCATAAAATCAGTAAGGCAAAATTTCGCCACATCTAAAACACGTTCTGCGGACCCCAAAAGGGTGTTTTTGAAAGACGTGTCAGGTATATTTTTACCTGCAAACACAATGCTGCTAAAATAACGGTTATTATTTTTATACAAAGTTTCGAACAATGTCGGTGTTTAGGGTTCCATATATAAATGTTACCAACATAACCCTATTACAAAGCATACGTCGCGCTGTTCGTCTGTCTGACTTTCTGTTTGTCCTAACTTTATTAGGCTCTTCTGAACTATAACAAGTAACAAGCTGATATGTTCACATAATATTATTGTTATTTCATAACAATTAATAAAAATTACATAATTTTATAGGTACGAAACATCCGGAGTCCGATTTACACTTGACTGCTGTTTATTTTTAATTCGGACACAATTCACAGACGCAAAGGTCATGTCAAAGAACTGGCTCGACTTTGAAAAGCTTTAAAAAGGCAAAAGGCTATCTGGTAAACAATCCCGAATTATATGTAGCCAGAAGCCACATTGCCACACAAAGTCATAAAACAAATTACGACGCAGACAGTCAGGTGCTACAGACGACGCGCGATCTACTCGCATACACCTCTGCCTACCCCTTCGGGGATCACAGGCGTAAGTGCGTATGTATGTATGTAAAGTACAATGGATATTATACCCATAAATGACCACCATTAATATCAATAAAATGGCATCGACAACCGAGATATGACATGACTTTGCGAACAAACACAACAACACAACAAGTACCTTCAAAAACGCACAATGGCCCGACATTCAACGGGCTAAGTGCGGAGAAAAGTAGCCCACAATCAAATCAAATCAAATCAAGTACCTACAAATCGATATTTTCCAAACACTTTAATGTACACTACTAGACGGGCTGTTTAGAAGTAAAATTGTGTCACGAACACGAGAGTTTGACAGCTGACAAACAAGGAGCGCGAGAGGTATTCTAGGTTAGAGTAAACGAGTTATGGTCAATCGACCGTAAATTTGTGGCGCAATTTGTGTCGCGCAGCCTGTCTAGTTTTATACATTAACGTCTTTGATCTTTTCATTAAAAGTTACCTGCATTAGATATTTTACACAATACCCATTCATCTGTAAACACTTAACACACACACTGCAACTTGCCAGCGAGCAGTATAAAGAATAGAGACGAGCCAACGCGACGAAAAAAAAACATACCAGTCGACTGTGGAAATTTCCTAAGCCCGAAGGACGCGCGTCGGCTGGGCTGTTTGTTTTGAATTCTTTTTTAATCTACGCAACATTATTTTTTTATTGTAAAATTTAAATTGATGTTCCACATTTAATGTGTCTACAAATATTATTTAGATGCCAACAATTCATAGAGTAAAAGTTGTTTTCTTTAATGCCATCCTCAAGAAGTTTCCGATTTCACCAATTACCATGAATTTAAATTACTTTTAAAATAGTTATAGCTATGGAGTATCCCGTCATATCAGTCCTATATTTCGCCAACGCGAACGGTATAAAGATTTTTCGAAATACCTATTATGTTATCAACGCTATCATCAACTTCTGATGGCGATTTGATAACAACCAAGATAATTTAGTCTACTAAAAGACACTACTTTATTTAGAAAGCACAAAGAGATTGATGAATACCAAAGACTTCAATGTATACTACTAGACAGGCCGTGCGGTAAAAAGAAATTGCGCACTAAGTTTAGTCAATTGACCGCAACTCATTTATGGCCGTTCCCTATATTCTGTCTGTC
Source organism: Mimas tiliae (assembly GCA_905332985.1). Classification (NCBI taxonomy): domain Eukaryota; kingdom Metazoa; phylum Arthropoda; class Insecta; order Lepidoptera; family Sphingidae; genus Mimas; species Mimas tiliae. The sequence goes on along the minus strand of HG995247.1, from coordinate 2,441,632 downwards.
TTTAGTTTTGCTATACCGGCGATAGAAAATTTTATCTATTTTCCGTTTTACCGTCCCAATAAACTTACTAATGATAGGTAATCCTATTCTTCATTGCTGTCTACTGATGAGAGGACTGATAGCTGACTACAGATATACAATACTATGAAAATGACAGTTCAAGCGTCCCAATATTTTTTATGTGCTATCTGTCGATAAAGTTAATTAGTTTTTTCTTTATCGGGAGATTTTGACCGATAAACAGATATCCTCGGCTGTAAAAAAACGAAATAAATAACGCATTTTGAAGAAATAGCCATGAGTATACAAGGCTTACATGGCACTTGCACTGCAATACAAAAAACTAAATAAATTATGTAAAAATGTAAAAGATAATATAAAAAAAATCTAAAATTCCCATAAATAAAAATAATGCACTGTTTTGATAATTAAATTAAGTGCAAGAGACATATAAATAGTTGTTAATGCGAACAAAATAATTCCCCACTTCAGTAAAATCCCCCAAATTAGCTTGGGATTTTTGTTCAAAGGACTTGTATTCAGAGCCGTAATGTATTGACAGTAAAACGTTTCGTTATTACATTGTGTTTTGCAACATAATAAGTATTTCTCGTTATTATTATTTCATTTACAGTGGTAAAAAATAAGAATTATAGATAAATGTTAAATTAAAACTTATATTTCTAATCTAAATCATATCTTCATATTTTCTAACATAAATTAAACAATAGTTCCTCTTTCTCAGCTTGTATGAACATAACGCACAAGAGGGCCCAGATAGACTGCCTATCTATTGCTATCATAGTATCCGACGTGCATATCTAAAAAATAGGGACGATTCCAAGCAGTAGATAGAACAATACGGATGTTTGACGATAGCTATCTATCGTGAAATTGAAGATTAATATTGGGAACGGGCATTAGACGCCCGCGAGAGAGCGACAAGCGCAGTTGTTTGAAGAGCTGCGAACGTTAAATTCGATAAAGAAACATGACATTTTATATTGTGACTCATAAAATTTGCCATTATTTACGTGCATATATTATCTATTTAATTAGAAGTTATTTTAAGGAAGTTACTATATTATTTCTTGGTTGTGATCGAAAATGTCATTTATTGTGAATGAAAACCGATGAAAACGAATACAAAACAAAACAACCGTCACAATATTGCCCTCTCGCTTACTCTCAACTCCTCTGAAATGAAGAATACACATACTTGTTCACTAGCATCGAAATTTCATAAGCTATGTCGTTTCCCTTGTGCTTTCACTTGCATCTTTATTTGACACATGTACCTTCATAGCACATAATATAACAGTGCACACGTTAAAACTAAGGAATATGACAAGAAAGACCGCATACAATAAACTCAGATCCGAGAGGCATGCGTCATGGAAGACGCAAGTTGAAAATGGACGTGAATGATAGGATGCATAGCTATGTAGTATGTACCCAGTACACACGCATAGAATACAAAGGAACCACGACTTACATGATTGAATATACCCAGCGGGCCCTTAATACATCCTTATTAATCGCAAGTCACTTATACAATATCTCCGAAGGAATAGGCGAGGATAAAATTTGTGCAACCACAGTTCGATGAGCTTATTTCCGCCCCATTCTGTGATAAAAACAAGCCTTTCTTTTTCTCAGGTACAAAATTCCGATCCCCCGTAACTAATGTGTTTTTTTACAATCTAAATAAATTAATAATAATTTTTTAACGATTTAAAACTCCAACATCAATTGGAAAATGTTTTATAACTCCTAAATAACTGAACACAAAAATAAAACTTTTTAACTCCTTGGTAAGAAGTGGCTTGGAGTATGGAAGTATAGTTTGGAATCCACATTATAATATATACATAAAAAACATTGAAAGAGTTCAAAAAAGATTCCTTTGGCACATTTGTTACAGTGACCATAACTCCAAAAAACTTCCGCAGTACATAGATCGTCTCAACTATTACAATATCAGTAGCTTGCAAGAGCGTAGATTTTTGTTGGATATGTTATTTTTTAGAAAATTGATTTGCGGCCAACTCGACTGTCCGCATTTGACTGAGAAAATCCAAATTAATATCCCTACTAAGCTCCCACGAAAATCTAAATACACTCCATTTTATTTGAGATTTTCCAGAACTAACCTCGGTCAAAGTTGTCCCATTAACAGATTGGCTGAGCGGTATAATTCTCTTCATAAGGCTTGTGACATCGATATCTTTGCTGACACTAAAACTTCTTTTAAGAATAAAATACTTATAACACCTTAACGCAGCGCGATTATAGTTCTCATGCGTTGCACTTTTAAGTTATAATTTGCTTAATGTAACGAAAATGTAATATTGCATAATAATATACTTTGTCCCTCTGGGTTGTTCTAAGTTTTTGTTTGTATCGTAATTTTTTCTTTTGTACTCTCATAAGTGCATGTCGTGGTCGCCTGTAATTATGGCAACATTTATATTTAAACTATGTAAGGGATGCGGTGTATTGCATGTGAAAATGTATGTCATGTTGGCGATCCTAAAATAAATAAATAAATAAAAAACAGATTTTCTTTAAACATGGCTAAAGCTATCTTGATTAAACCGGCTTTCAAATAAAATACCGCTTTCGAGTCTGTCCATTCGATGCCACAGACAGATACACAGACGGCAAGCTTATAAAAAAAACGAATCGCAGCCAGGACCTCATCGCTATCACAGTATGCTTGCACTAAACCAATTAGCGTATTGTCATTTACAACAGTGGTTTACCACTATCTCAGATAATATTATCTAATCTAACGAGTAATGGGTAATAACAATTTCTCTTTACATTTCCACGTCATTTTACTATTGTTTAACCATTCGATACTGATTCTAAATCAAATATAGAATTTGTCGCCATGAAAATTTCTATCTGAGTATGAAACCGTATACGGCAGTGTGGTAATCGCAATCACACCTCTCACTTGTACAGAGTTTATATTATTATTTTATCTTAGCTTTTGCTCAGCAGGCCAATTCTCGTAATTTTTAATATTTAAAATTACGAGAATTGGCCTTCTGCTCTCATGTCATATTCCCGTCTACGAAACGATCTTCCTTTTTTTCTCGAACCGTCCCTAGAACACCACTCTGTAACAACTCTGGTCCATTTAGCTTACTAACTTCTGAGTAGGTATATGGCTGCAAGGATGACATGGAGGAGGAAAGCTCAAGATTGGAAACTATTGAAGACTCTAGGCTTATGTTGGAAAGCAAAACAATCTAGTTACAAATAAATTATAGGTAGATGTCTTAATCAATATAAAATGTAAACTTGTTTTTTAAGATTAATAGTAAATGGTATTTGAAATGGAAATTGTAAGTAGCTTTGCTCGCGGCTCCGCCGGCGTGATCGGCCTCTTGTGGGATAAAAAATAGCCTTGTCCTAATTCAGGTCATTGTGTGCCTTTGTGCTGAAGTTCAATTGGAGCTATATGGCCCCAAACTACGATCACCATACTAATAACTGCTCACCATATAATATCTATGATCCTCACTTATAAATCAATGTATGATCAATCATTTTGCCCATCTACAAATTACTAATTTGGAAAATACATTTTAGCTGACTTTTTTTGCGTTTGTGTACATGACGTTGCAAGTAAACACATCAGCGAATTTTCATTTTGTGATTTTATGCGTTGTTTGGACATTTACCTTCTGTAAGTAGTCTAATGGCTGTTCCCAATATTCTGTCTATCAGATTTAGTTACTAGCAGTAACATTTTGACACATTTTGTATGGAAGATGTGTCAAAACACTATTGATAGTAAGAATATCTATCTTTAAATAGAATATAGAGAACGACGAATAGTATTCTAAGTGAACAGAGTTAATAACCGTAAGCTTCTGGACATTTACAGTAACCAGAGGGGCTAGCACGGAAAACTATCGAAATCGTAATGTAAAGGTATCGACGGCTCGATAGATAATTCCTTAAATATCATTGGTCTATATTCCATATATATTAGTTTCTTTTACGTACGATAGAGGCGCTGTACTAAAATCTCATAGAAATTGTTGTCGATGACAGCTCGAATAACTTTTCGCAAGTTTTCCGTGCTAGCCCCTCTGATGTAAATCACCACGTATGGTATTTAATGGGTCTTATTAATGGACTCAGTTCTCAACGGAACACTAAAGACGAATCCATAGAAATTCACTCACCGAGTGTTTGTTTTTTATGGCATAGGCCGGCAAACGAGCAAATGGGTCACCTGATGGTAACTGATCTCCACCGCCCATGTACGCCTATAATACCAAAAGAAACATGGGTGCGTTGCCGACCTTAAAGGAAAGAGATAATTAAGGAATTGGGAAGGGGAGGGGGTTTGGGCCTCCGGATATCTCACTCACCGTACGAAACGCAGCAGCAAGCTGCTACTTTACGCCGGTTTTCTGTGAGACAGTGGTAACGATCCGGACGAGCCGGCCCATTCATGCTGTAGACAAAAGGGTCTACAGCGTGTCTCTACCACTCATAAAGTGTAGTTAGGAATCAAGCCAATACAAAGTGTGTTCATACGAAGTAACAAGCGTCGAAGCTTCTAGAACCCACAGTGTAACGCGGTGAAACTAATTGAGAGTCTGCCAAGCTTTACTGTGCCGCAAAGGGAATTTCTTAATTAAATAAATAAATACACCCAACAGTCACACACATAGTCCTGACCCCACACTAGGTAAACCTGTGTCGTGGGTATCAGGAACTACGAGGGACATGCGGTCCCACAACACCCAGACCCGAGACAAATATTTGTGAATCATACAAACATTTGTCTAGGTGCGGGAATCGAACCCACGGCCTCACGCTTCGCAACCGGCTACTCGCCCGCTGCGCCACGGAGGCTGCCAAAATTGCTGATTAACATACATATTAAGGGAATAGAAACTTAAAAGCGGGAAATAAGATTGTCTATATCTATAAATCGGAAAGTTTTACCTGTTTGTAATTAATACATTCATACGCACTCACGCCTGTAAGCCCCAAAGGGGTAGGCAGAGGTTTAACCAGTACACGCACATTTCGCCGAAGATATTCCCGTCCCATGATGTGATATGGGGCGAACCTATCGCCATACCGGGCACAATTCAGACTCTTGAGTTGATACTGAGCATTTAATATTAGAAACACCTAATATCACTTTTACCCGAATCGGAGATCGAACCCGAGATCTCAGCGTCAGCCTCAGTCGTAATGAGTACGCATTACGACTGTGCCACCAAGGCAGTCATACGCCTGCTCATAAACAGACACAACACCACACAGAACTTGGGAGTTACAAAGCACTGCACGGCACCGGACTGCGCTCGTCACCCCGAGACGTCAAGTCAAGTCTCATGCCCAGTAATTGCACTGGCTTCAATGTCCTTCAAACCGAAACATAACAATGCTTACACACTGCTGTTTAGCGGTAGAAATAGACAAAGCGGTCGTACCTACCCAGACGGCCTAAGTGACCTAGTAAAAGTAGTTCCTTCTCAGATGTCAACTAACTTCAACTAGCAATTAGCTATTTCATAGAATGCAATAATTTCTTAGAGGAGGTACCTAAGATTATTTCTGTACTTGACGTTGCGACGGCTTGAACGGAGTGTGATATAAATAATAGATTTCTAAGAAATGACTAACTGATAATCATTATAGCTTAGCGAACTGAGTACTAACTAATGGGTACTAAACTAACTTATTTTGTAATGCTCCATACACTTTTGACATATAAGAGTGTCTCAAATATCTAACATGATCTCAAATGTTAGCGTTTCAGCATTCGGGCACTAGTATTTAAAATTCAGATTTTAAATACTAGTGCCAGTAAAAGTAATACTGACCCAGTTGCACAGTTGTAATGCGTACGAGTTACAACTGCTGTGTCGGGTTCGATCCCCGGGTTGGGTAAAAGTGATACTCGGTTTTCCTATCACGAAATGCTTAGTATAAGTCCGAAGTTTGGAATTGTGCTCTATAAGGCGATAGGCTCGCCCCCTATCACAGCAAGGGACGGAATAAAGCTCAGCGTAATGTAGGTGAACTGGTAACACTTCTGTCTACCCCTTTGGGGATTACAGACGTGAATGCGTATGTATGTATGAATTAAAAATCTTAAGGACATCATAACGAGAAAGCCTTTTGCAGAAACTGTTTATGCCCATCTATTGGGCTTCTATGTCGTTAACAAGAGGTGTTACTAGGTGGTGGCTCTCTCATATGCGAGAGGTAGTCTGAGTTGGTATCACCGCTTTGTCTATTTCTGCCGCCAAGCAGCAGTATGTAAGCACTGTTATGCTTCGGTTTCAAGGATATTGCCTGTAAATTACTGGGTATTATGGAACTAACATCTTATATCTCGGGGTGACGAGCGCAGTCCAGTGCCATGCAGTGCTTTGTGAATTATAAAAATAACCAATTTTGAGTCGGTGCTTTCTACCAAAAGCCTCAATAGTTATAGCACTCACTCAACATAATTGTATATTTTTACCACATTTGAGTCGGTTTTATTATGGTTAAAATTTTCAGTGAGACAGTGGTACTACACCAATCGAATCTAAAGTTCGACTCTACTAATTCTACGTTCGATATTACAGCCCATCATAATCGTAAGATTGATGATTATCAAGATAAAAAAAAACAATTATCCCTTCTGTTTAAAGTGACTAACTACCATTCTGTACCGTTCCGATACTCTACCATGACACTACCATGGTTTTTGAAAGTTAAAACACAAATGATTTCAACGTAAATTTACCATAGGCACACTATTATTCATATAGGTATTCAAATGTAGGTAACACATATTCATATGTATCCGAATGGATAATAACAATATATGAAGCAAAATTAATATTTATAAACAAATATGTATATCGTATAATTAGGTGTTACATTATGCATTATGGTCAGCTAAAGCATGATTATAATATAAAACTGACAAACTATGAGAAAACCCATTATAAACTTACAGCAGCATAGCAACGTCATGTCATTGCAAGAGATAAGCAAAGGCGATATCCATTCATCCTAAAGAAACATTGAAACAATATCTTAGAGATAAGTAAGAAATAATAAACATAAACAGGTAAACATAAAAAACCGCAATCCACAAGATTTTAGCACATTTAGAACCGTTTTAACCACGATAACTAACTCTAATGACATTAAAAACATTCTCATTCATGAAATCGAGTTACTTAGCACCGACGCGTCCGGCGCGGATAACGCTTTATCGCAGGAATTCATCGTTTAAACACAATGTTTACATTACAATATACATAAAATTGATAACATACCTCGATTTTAGAGACTTCTCACATAAAACACAATACTGTTCACGAAATCAGCTGTTCACTTTGCGTATATGAGTATAGAACACAGCGGAACACGTCAGAGACGCGTACACAAGCGCACACCGACGCGAACTGAGTAAACTAAACTTGTGTCTGTATCAGGCGGGACGCGGCATAGCGCGCCTCGACCCATGCCACCGCATTTTTAAAAACTCCTTTTTTTCTTTCTTTCTTTTCTATTTGTTTTCCAACACGTCCATCCAGTACTAAGATGTGGGAACAAATATTTCGTTATCAGCACATGATAATTAACATTTACACTCGCTGTGAGATATAATTGCTTGTTTTATACTTAACGACAGAAAGCAAATCTGTCGCATTGATAACAACGGAATTTTACATCAAATATGCTTAATTAACTTTATTTCATATTAGTGGAAGACTGCATTTTTATCTGGCATTGTGACTTTGATTATTACCAATTTTGACAATATAGGTACGAGGTGGTTGGCATTCCGTTTATTTTTAATGTTTAATAATGTTAATAAAAGAGATTGTAAAATATAGTTATTATTATTCACTGAAAAACACTGCTTTGTATGTTAAAAATCTACAGCTTTATCCAAAATTTATCATATTAACGCAAATGAGCAAATTTTATTTGACGATTAGCGATTCGCGATAACAGTTTAATTAGAAGTACCTTTATCAAAGTAAATTTCATAACACAATATTTTTTTTGTTTTAATTCTAGTTTTATTTTTATATTTCAATTTTAATTCTGTAGAGATTTCAGAATGCAGTTTCTTGATGATTTTAGCACGCGTCCGTCGCCAGCAAACGCAATGGTAGGTATATTTATTTTAATGTTCTTATTGCTATTGTGTATACAGAGGTAGGTAAATATACTGCATATATCTATAGGTATTTATACATAGTATATATTACCTACCTAGTGAAAATAGACTGGGAAAACCTTGATGTATTAGAAACATTAATAGTATTCAAAGTAGAGTCACGCTGTAGTCAGTTTTATCTTCAGTATAAATGGCTCGGCTGGACCAGGGTGGTAATTATGCTTCACAGAAACTGACGTAACAGCTTTATTCTTGCATTTACTTTAAATTAATACTACATTTATTTATGTAGTATTCATTCAAAGTAGAGTCATGCTGTAGTCAGTTGTGTCTACAGTATAAAAGGCTCGGCTGGACCAGGGTGGTAATTATGCTTCACAGAAACTGACGTAACATCTTTGTTCTTCATTTACTTTAAATTAATACTGTATATATTTATGTATTATTCATTCAAAGTAGAGTCATGCTGTAGCCAGTTGTGTCTACAGTATAAAAGGCTCGGCTGGACCAGGGTGGTAATTATGCTTCACAGAAACTGACGTAACATCTTTGTTCTTGAATTTACTTTAAATTAATACTGTATATATTTATGTATTATTCATTCAAAGTAGAGTCATGCTGTAGCCAGTTGTGTATACAGTATAAAAGGCTCGGCTGGACCAGGGTGGTAATTATGCTTCACAGAAACTGACGTAACATCTTTGTTCTTCATTTACTTTAAATTAATACTGTATATATTTATGTATTATTCATTCAAAGTAGAGTCATGCTGTAGCCAGTTGTGTCTACAGTATAAAAGGCTCGGCTGGACCAGGGTGGTAATTATGCTTCACAGAAACTGACGTAACATCTTTGTTCTTGAATTTACTTTAAATTAATACTGTATATATTTATGTATTATTCATTCAAAGTAGAGTCATGCTGTAGCCAGTTGTGTATACAGTATAAAAGGCTCGGCTGGACCAGGGTGGTAATTATGCTTCACAGAAACTGACGTAACATCTTTGTTCTTCATTTACTTTAAATTAATACTGTATATATTTATGTATTATTCATTCAAAGTAGAGTCATGCTGTAGCCAGTTGTGTCTACAGTATAAAAGGCTCGGCTGGACCAGGGTGGTAATTATGCTTCACAGAAACTGACGTAACATCTTTGTTCTTGAAATTACTTTAAATTAATACTGTATATATTTATGTATTATTCATTCAAAGTAGAGTCATGCTGTAGCCAGTTGTGTATACAGTATAAAAGGCTCGGCTGGACCAGGGTGGTAATTATGCTTCACAGAAACTGACGTAACATCTTTGTTCTTGAATTTACTTTAAATTAATACTGTATATATTTATGTATTATTCATTCAAAGTAGAGTCATGCTGTAGCCAGTTGTGTATACAGTATAAAAGGCTCGGCTGGACCAGGGTGGTAATTATGCTTCACAGAAACTGACGTAACATCTTTGTTCTTCATTTACTTTAAATTAATACTGTATATATTTATGTATTATTCATTCAAAGTAGAGTCATGCTGTAGCCAGTTGTGTCTACAGTATAAAAGGCTCGGCTGGACCAGGGTGGTAATTATGCTTCACAGAAACTGACGTAACATCTTTGTTCTTGAAATTACTTTAAATTAATACTGTATATATTTATGTATTATTCATTCAAAGTAGAGTCATGCTGTAGCCAGTTGTGTATACAGTATAAAAGGCTCGGCTGGACCAGGGTGGTAATTGTACTTCAAAGAAACCTGACGTAACAGCTTTGTTCTTGAATTTACTTTATTATTAGTATATTACCAAATACTGTATTTTTTTTCATTTGTAAACCATCGAAATACTATAATGACCCCACAATGGCGCCATTAAATTAGTATATTACCTAAACTGTCAAAACGAACTCGACTATTGTGAGTCAATTGTAAAAGCCGATTCATGTCCCAGGTTGTTAACTCAGCCTCTCAGAAACCCTACATAACAGCTACAACTAGAAAACTCTATAATAAGACACGCCGGAATAATTCTGGAGGCCAATTCTCGTAATTTTAAATGTTCCAAAGATCATTCCGATCTAGTCTCAGCGTCAAGACAGTTGCAAATGGCATTCTAGACCAATAATCAACGTCAAATACACCTAGCATTAGCAGTAGCATTATACCGTTTTGGCTTCAGTCAACTTTTATTCTACATCCAATCTCATTAATCAGCATTGAATGCTACATATCATCATCTGTATGCTGATGACTTGCAGTTGTATTCTCAGGCTGGTGTCGATGATGTCTCGGCAGCAATAGACAGTGTGAACAGGGACTTGGCATACCTGAAGTGCTGGTCTGACAGTTTTGGTTTGATGGTAAATCCGAACAAATGCCAGGCCATTATTGTAGGTAGCTCAAGATTAATGTCCAGACTTGACCTCACAACCATCCCGAACGTTGTATTTAATGACACTGTTATACCGTGGTGTAACAGTGTCAAGGACCTAGGACTACATATCGACGCCACTCTGAACTGGCGGACCCAGGTAACCTCTGTGTGCCAGAGAGTCACCGGTACCATTCGTGCCTTATATCGCCTGAAGAATTTCCTGCCCTCTAGGCTTGCTTGTGCAAACCTTATTATTCCCCCTTATCGACTATGGTGATGTGTGCTATTTTGACCTGAATGCAGACCTGCTCAACAAACTCGACCGACTTCTTAACAACTGCATTCGATTCATCTTTAATCTTCGCAAATATGACCATGTGTCATTTCATCGGCTGCAACTGAAATGGTTACCCATCCGTCAGCGCCGCTCTCTGCGCGCACTTACCAACCTCTACTCAATAATTATGTCTCCTGCCTCGCCTTCTTATTTATCTTCCCAGTTTCAGTATCTAGGTAGTAACCATGGCAGAAACCTTCGCTCCTCCAGCAATCTCCTTCTCAGATGTCCTCCTCATAGCTCTGACTTTACCCATTCTCCTTTCGCTATCCAATCGATCCTCCTCTGGAATGCGCTCCCTCTCGAGATTAGGTCGGCAACTACCCGCCTAGCTTTCAAAGCCCGAGTTCGGCAACTGTTGTGTGACGGAGTAGCGGAGTCTTCACGTTAGTTTGGTAGTTTTGTCGGTATATGTGTATGTATGTATATAGTATGTTTATTTTATATATTTATTTATTACCATACTTTATATGCATGTATTTAAGTATGTATAATAATTCTATTATGTTCAATATTTATCTTCTCATTCTCTTCTTGTTTACACCTGCCTTGTTTATTCTCTGCACCCCCAAAGGTTGACTGGTAGAGAATGCCTCTGGCATTAAGTCCGCCTGTACATGTATTATGTATAAAGTGTGTAAAATAAAAAATAAAAAAATACTTTGAACATTTAAAATTACAATAATTGGCTGGTAACAGTTAAAGATGTGACGTCTCTCATCCACATTGAACTGCAGGTCCAAAGATTATACAATTACTGTACTTTATGCAGTGTAGCCATTAAAAACCCCAGACGCCGAACACGTAATACGTCAGGGACAAACGCATTTTACAAGTATAAGCAGAGTGCATTGTATTTGTGGAGTCCGCTTCGAAGAAAACTGTGTGACGCGCATAACTACAAGCCATTAGCGGTCGCAATGTTTGCAGGTACGGATCTAGTGTTGGTGTGGGAGTCATGATATCTTTCCCGGGCTGATTATAATTACATAATATTTATGTATGCACATGATAATAACATAGGCAGACATAGCAACATAGACTATGTCTGTGCTGTTCTATTCTGTTGTGTAGAAGTACATTAAAAATATCTGAAAACTGACCTACAGATTTCAGTGCAATGTTCCCAAGTAAGATAAAGTGATGAACACTAACTATTACTAAGTATTACTACGGACTTGTATATTGTTGAAAGTAAGGATTTTTAATTCAACCTAAAATAAGCTAACATCTACCTACCGTTTCGGGGATAAACGGTAGGTAGATGTGCCATTAATGCACTCACGGTCGTCCGAGCTTATTTTCATCAAATACCAAATCAGTATACCAAATATAATGTCAACTGTCAAGAAACACAAGATCCCTCGACGTGACGCGACGTTCGGCAGAACTATATCTGCCTAAAGTTACTGGATATCTGTCTCTAAAGGGCTCTATCTATTAAAATTTAAACCGTCATAGTTAACCGTTTGATTTATTCAAAGAATATTTTATAATGGCGGATAACAAATAAAAAAAACAACAAAATATAAGAGTTGTGTGTACTTTCAGTGTGCTAGTCCGATTCGCATTTGAATGGTTTTACCTCCCTTCTTAATATCCAAGTCCGACCCCACACGCTTGCGCAACAAACACATCAATGCCCTACAATTTGCTGATGCGCTTAACATAACCGAAACTGTTTGCAGCGACATTTTTAATAACATACATAAGCTCACGTCTTTATCCCAAGAGGGCCGGCAGAAATACAACTAGTACACCCATGTTTCGCAGAGTTCATTGTCGCAGACGGCCCACCTGATGGTAAGTGGTTACCGCCGCCCATGGACCTCAGCAATGCAGCACAGCCATGCCGCTGCATACCGTTATTTGCAATCGATAATTCAAAAACTGTGAATGCCCAAACTGGGAATTGAACCCAGGGCCTCACGGTTCTCAGCCTCAGTACGCTGTCACTAGACTAATGAGGTGTTGTTAAATATGAATCTTAAACTAAACAGACCCAAGGCGAGTTAGATTAAACTAATGACAAACATACTGACTGGGCCAAAGGCATTGAAGATCGGTGACCTATCTTGAAACACTTTTTCTAGGTTGTAGGTCCCTCGTATGCGAGAGGCCGTCTGGGTGGTTACCACCACTTTGTCTATTTCTGTCGACAAGCAGCAGAGTGTAAATATTATTATGTTCCAGTTTAAAGGACATTGAAGCCAGGGAAATTACTTAATTCCTTATGTTATTCATTACGTAGTAACTATTAGTTAATCTGTGGAATCTTGTCTTTTACCGACTTGACGTCCGTACATACGTCGCCTTGGGCTTCTCAACGAGAACCAGCGCTGTAGTATTGCTTATGTCGTACTGCAGCATGTAGCTGAATGAGAGGCCCATTGTTAGCGCAATAATTGCGTAGTATTTTTAAGTTGTTGTGTATTTTTTCTGTGTTTTGTTTTTAACTCTGTTTTGCTCTAATAAACTTCCTTCTTTCTTTCTTTCTTTCTTTCTTTCTTTCTTTCTTTCTTTCTTTCTTTCTTTCTTTCTTTCTTTCTTTCTTTCTTTCTTTCTTTCTTTCTTTCTTTCTTTCTTTCTTTCTTTCTTTCTTTCTTTCTTTCTTTCTTTCTTTCTTTCTTTCTTTCTTTCTTTCTTTCTTTCTTTCTTTCTTTCTTTCTTTCTTTCTTTCTTTCTTTCTTTCTTTCTTTCTTTCTTTCTTTCTTTCTTTCTTTCTTTCTTTCTTTCTTTCTTTCTTTCTTTCTTTCTTTCTTTCTTTCTTTCTTTCTTTCTTTCTTTCTTTCTTTCTTTCTTTCTTTCTTTCTTTCTTTCTTTCTTTCTTTCTTTCTTTCTTTCTTTCTTTCTTTCTTTCTTTCTTTCTTTCTTTCTTTCTTTCTTTCTTTCTTTCTTTCTTTCTTTCTTTCTTTCTTTCTTTCTTTCTTTCTTTCTTTCTTTCTTTCTTTCTTTCTTTCTTTCTTTCTGGGTCTCAGGGTAACAAGCTCAGTAAAGTCCACCTTCATAATTCGAAGTTCTCGTTGGTGTTGGTACTGTTTATTGGCAGGTGTAGCGAGAACGACTTGCTAGTCTAGTCATCTCAGCTAATAATAAAAAAAACATCTAGGGGCTTATCGTTAAATATTTGTAAAGCAGTGGTATAATTATTGACTACCTCGGTGGTGTAATTTGTACGCGTTACGGCTGCTGTGCTGAGGTCTGGGTTCGATCCCCGGGTCGGGTAAAGTGGTATTGGGTTTTTCTATTATGAAATGCTCATTATCAGCCTGAAGTCTGAAATTGTGCCCGATATGGCGATAGGCTCGCCCCCTATCACATCATATCAATAATCTCGGCGAAATGTGGGTGTACTGGTTACACTTCTGCCTACCCCTTCGGGGATTACAGCCATGAGTGCGTATGTGTGGTATAATTAATCAGTATTCCACACTATGGAAAGCATTGTGTGTGTTTTACTAGCGATAAGCCGCTATGACATAATTTCCTCTAATTACCTAACACAAAAAAAGCAGAGATTCGCAATTCGTATGTATAATTTGTATGTTCACACATATTTTCCCTAAATGTATACCGATTTCGTTGATTTATTTTGTACTAGCTTTTGCCCGCGGCTCCCCCCGCGTGAATAGACTTCCGAAATAAAACGTAGCCTATAACCGTCTCCAGGGTCCCATCTATCTCTACATCAAAATTCATCAAATCGGTTTTGTGATTTAGGCGTGAAAGCGTAACAAACAAATAAATATTTATTTTTCATAAAAAGTATTTTTATGTTACTTCTTATACCTCCAAGAATATGTGTACAAAGTTTCATGATGATCGGTTATGTAGGTTTTGCGTGAAAGCGTAACAAACAAACTTACATTCACATTTATAATATTAGTATAGTATGATTCAATAGAGTTAATCGCGGCGCGGTGGTGGTCCCATCTAAAATTAGAGAAATAATTCCATTCTAAGGGAATTAAAAACTAGAACATCTCCATGCACCGATTTTGATGATTCTTCACTAAAAATAGTAAATAACTTTTTAACCAAACATTAAATCGAAAAAAGACTACATATAAAACTAAACAAATTAGAGTCAGTTTTTTAAGAGTTTTTATTTAGTTGATTCTAATTTGCAATTAAATTTATTGACGTGAAGAAGAAACTGATAATAGTGATTAGTTAGCCACTGATTTGTTTATATGTATAATTATCTACAGAGTACAGAGTCAAGTTTATAAATCCGAGAGGCCATCTGGGTTGGTACCACCACTTTGTCTATTTCTGTCGCCAATCAGCAGTATGTAAGCACTGTTGGGTTTCCGTTTGAAGAGAATTGAAGCCAGTGAAATTACCAGATTATTTACAATTATTTATTATTTATTTAATTTAACCGCATTATTTAACAATTATTATGTCTCAGGGTGACGAGCGCACTCTAATGTCATGTAGTGCTTTGTAACTGTGGCATCCTTGTGGTGTTTTGTTTATGGCGTGGAGGTTTATGGGAAGGCGTAGCGCTTGTTATTAGGAAATGTCAAATCTACAGCTTGCAATAAATAATTATTTTTTTTTGAGTGGTAGAGCCACGCTGTACAGCAGCGTGTTCTGTGTACAGCATGAATGGGCCGGCTCGTCCGGGTCGTTACCACTGGCTCATAGAAAACCGGTGTAAAGTAGCAGCTTGCTGCTGCGTTTTGTACGGTGAGTGAGATATCCGGAGGACCAAATTCCCCTCCCCTTCCCAATCCCTAAAGTATCCCTTACCTTTAAGGTCGTCACTGCGCCCATGATTATTTTAGTATTGTGGGCGTTCATGGGCGGTGGAGATCACTTACCATCAGGTGACCCACTTGCTCGTTTGCCGGCCTATACTATAAAACAAAACATGATTATAGAGCTCAAATTTCGACCACTACGGGACTACTATTAAATATGATTATGCTAGTACAGAGAACAAAACGCATAAAATAAATTGGCCGCCCTGAAGTACGACCACGAGACTCTCCTATTGTTTTCAGAGACTAAAGCCCCAATAAGTTGGACAGAGTTTCTGTTAGAGCATAGGCGAGAATATAACAGAAAATAAATCTATAAATAACAACATTTATGTGGCCGCGTCATGCGATTCTTTTTTTAAACTTTTGAGATTTCTGTTATAAGTATTCTTGTCTGTGTGAGGCGATAAACATAATTCAAATAGGGTGATGGGAAGCGCAGATGTCGGGTGAAGTAACTTTAACACAGTGATTTTGCGCGTATTGTGCGATATTTTAACATGAGGTGCGCGAGTAAATTGCCTTCCATAGCTTTACTCTCACTACTTCAATTCAGTTGAATGAACTAATATTAGTTCTTGTGAATACTTGAAAAAAATATATAAAATAAATAAATACACCCAACAGTCACACACATAGTCCTGACCCTATACCTGTAAATAAACATTGGCTATATGCATAAATACTGCGAAGCCATAATTAAATTAAAAAAGAACTAGATAATTATATAGAGAGAGAGTAACGCATGCGGGACAATACGGACGGCGATAAATTAATAGAAAAATAACGCTTAAGAAAATTTAGAAACTGACTTCAAAATAAAAACGCTGAAAAGTCAAAAATAACCAATTATATAATACCATCGCGACGATGTACTTGAGGAGGTTGAGGAGTTTTATTTTTTTACTCCGGTCTCCGTCGTCAGATCTTAAACAAATTGAAATGGGACCACACGGGAAGCACTAGCTTTCAAATAAAAAAAACATCATAATCGGTTCACCCAGTCAAAAGTTCAGGAGGTAACAAACATAAAAAAACAGTATATTTGACTGAAGAGAAGAACCTCTCTCTTTTTTGAAGTCGGTTAAAAACTGACATTTATGAGGTCTATAATTTGGTCATATCATACAGTTTGAAAAAAGGATCGTATGACTCGACCTCATTAATGCCATTTTTTTATTCTTACTTATGTCGTATGAGAAATTAAATAAAATCTGAAGGAATAATATTTTTAATTACCATTAAACTTTTTATAACATTAACTTTGATTAACATGAGGTTTTTTACCTACATTTACATATACAATAATTATTGTGCTTAAATATTAGGAATAAACATGCGTCAAAATTTAGATAACACTTTATATAAACATAGTAATACCAATAGTATGTGTTTCAAACAAAGACTTTAATGTATACTACTAGACTAGCTGCGCGGTACATAGAAATTGTATCACTAAGTTGCGGTCAATTGACCGTAACTCAATATTACCATCTCACTCTCAACTAGAGCCCCTATCGAGCTCCCTGTTTGTGAGCTGTCAAACTCCCGGGTCAAGAGACGCGATTTTACTTCTAAACAGCCCGTCTTATAATATACATTAGTATTTGGTTTCAAACAGTATATAAGTACAAATCCGAATGAGTTTATTGCTTATAAAATTTCTTTTTAGGAATGTAGGCCTAGACAGGTGGCAAACGCTCGGTGTCGTTTTTTTATTTTTATTAGCTTGAGTTACAAAACTAGCAGGTCGCTTGCCTGATGGTAAGCGCCACGCCTTCCCATAAACAGAAGCAACACCACACAGAACTTTGAATAACAAAGCACTTCGGCATTAGACTGCGCTCGTCACCCCGAGACGTAAGATGTTAAGTCTCATAATGCCCAGTAATTTCACTGGCTTCAATTTCCTTCAAACTGGAACCCAACAGTGCTTACACACTGCTGCTTGGCGGCAGAAATAGACAAAACAGTGATACCAACACAGACGGCCTCTCGCATACGAGGGGCCTACCACCGTGTAAGAATTCTATTCGAACAAAACCAAACGTCTAAGCGTAAGCGATGGTAGATTGGTACCCAAGTTAATTTTCATTAGCCACTTGTCGAATTATTCGACTAGCGTTTAAGCCACTTGTCTAGACCCTCAGAACTTACAATAATCCTTTAAAAATACAATTAGTATTCGGAAATTATCATAATTTCCATTGTTGTATAGTTTTTGTGCTCTATATTTCACAAAATTATTAAATCGTCACGTAAATCGGTCACTATTAAAATGTCGAATATTAAAAATTCGTCGAAATACATTTCATACAAAACATTAAATAAATATAAATTGACTAAAAACAACCGACCACATGTGCAGCAGTGCTCACATCATTTAAATAATCATAATACAAGGTTTTACTAATAAACTGTTCATATTTGCACAAAATGTCTCTCAACTTTATCGCATCGAATAATTCAAAGTACAGTCTAAAGAGACGAATAAGAATAAAGAGGTGAATCGAGCATACATTTTATCTAACATAGAAGTATTATTTTCGTTGATAAAAAATAGTACATTTTAAATTATTTTATTTAATAAGTTACGGTCTGAAAATCTATTATCGAAAGAAATATATTAATCAAGTCAAAAATGAAGTTAGAAGCCATTTAAATCTGCTGGCTGGGTTGCCAAATGACGGGAAAAGGATGCACGACATGACATGTTACGTCATAAGGCAGGTCACGCCTATTAGGGTGCTGCGTGCGAAAGAGATAGTTTATTTTATCCCATAATAAGAATTAATGCCCAGTAACTCCACTAACTAACCCAGACGGCCTCTCGCATACGAGAGACCTACTACATTGTAAATAAATAAATGTATTTCTATTTCATTTCATTCTACTTTCACATATTTCCTATTGCCTTGCACTACTTAGCTAGTAGTACTTAGCAATATAGTAGTAACAGCACGCAAGCAGTACGCCAGACTTCCAGTTATGCACAAATTGTACCAAGAATCCTTTGTATCCGTAGAAAAATTACTAATGACATATTGTGAACCTACGCTGAAATCCTGGACAGCTTCTCCGCCCTGCGCTTTTCTTGGTAATTCTTTACTGGCTGGATGAACGACATCAATATACCGGCGACCACTATCCATCCTCCAGAGAGGTAGAAAGCCAGGTCCCAGGAGTACGTCAAGTCGTATATTAGGCCTAGGAAGAAATATTTAGTTTATTTTTGTTTCTTCAGTGACTTCTTCGGCATTAGTTAATAAATCAACTGGTGTGTATTCTTGTATCTTTCCATTATGTAAAATTATAAATTATATAAACTAGCTTTTGCTCGCGACTCTGCCTAAGTGAATGCCTTTCCCGGATTAAAGTAGTCTATATCCTAATCCAGGTCATGGTCTACCTGTGTATCAAATATCTAAATCTGTTGAGCCATTTCGGCATGATTGATAAGCAAACATCCGAACTTACAGATACCCCATTTTTTACCATTTATACTATTATATTACATTTAAATGAGTAGGTAGTAGCAGAGACTTGTTTGATAATAGGATACAATGATGTCGGTACACGACATATTCATATTAGCGCTATATCTTAAAAACTACAGTAAAGGCCTTAGAAAGCTTTCTAAATTTAGTATAGACCTAATTCGACTCATTCATGCACGACTCGCTATATGTGCGTGATGTGTTTAGAATGACCGTGTCTGCCTACCCATAAACACTCACCTGATAACGGAGGTCCAATTAAATGCCCAATCCCTTGAGCCAGCAACACCAGCCCATAAGCTGACGTAAAGTCATCCAACGACACCAATTTCACCAACAGGTTCGGAGTGAAAGTGAATGAGGCAGCGAACAGAAGGCCAAACGCGCAAGATATGGAGGCGAGGGCCCAGAAGTTGGAGACTGCGGGTGGGATGGCAGCTACTGAAGCCCCGCACAGGACCAGGCAAGTCGCGTACAGGTTCGCAATGGAGACGCTCGGAAAGTCACCGATCCAGCCAAGACCAACCTTGAGAAAATATTGACGATTTGGTAATTTTGAAGGTGTCAAAATACATCATATTTATGTTTTTATGTATGTATATTTATTGTAAAATATTATTAAAGCATACGAATATAAAATATTATTAATATAATTTTCAGAAAAAAGCAATAGTTCGGCGGCGAGTGGCATGGACTGCCGTCACGAAAGCCGCAAGTTCCAAACCAGCCTCAAGAACATCCTCTGACTTGTCTAAGTTACGTGTGTATTCATTGTTAATGATAGTTTGCTTTAACGGTGTCGGAAACATCGCATGGATACCTGCATACCTAAGAAGTTCTCCATACGAATTTCAAAGTAGGCTTCTCTCATTCGTACAGGATGCCCGTGTCAACAGTGGGACGTATAGGTATAATACAGGGCTGATTTTATTATAATTATATGATTAGATGCTTCATCATTTTACCGTTGACAAAGTTCATAACAGTATCAAGACACATTTTAGAGTATTTTTATCATGAGTTGGCAAAGTAATTAACTATACTACACCTCATTGTAAATACAATCTTAATATTAATCAACCCTATTGCTCTATTGCTGGATAAAGGCCTCTCCCTATTTTAAAGGACTTGTTTAAACCTTAAACCATGATTTAAATATATTGCAGTGGTCGCTATACTAGTCAAGTACAAATATTACGTAAACTCCTACCAGAAAAAAAATAGTTATGAATCAAAATCCATCAGCTATCTTTATCAGTATATTGTTTAAATAACATTTCAAATAACCGCCCTTGCAAAATAACGTTGCCAATATTTGGCAGACTCCTTCACCTATTTTATGTAAAATTAAATTGAAATATTCTCAGTTTGCGGTATTTGGCACGACTCGGAGCATCGGCCGTCGCCAGACGTTCGGAAACTGGATATTTTCTATTTCTGGACTCCTTGGTTATCTGTCACAGGCATCAGACGTTCAACCTTGAAGACTCGTGACCACGGCCGCAGTAAATATGTTTTTGTTTATATACATATTTAGGACATGTGGGTAGACCAATGTTATTCTATAATTAGCATTTTCAAACCATTTTTCAATTTGAAATCTAACAAATTAGTTGATTGTTTTTATAGGAATAATTACTGACGTGGAGAGCCATATCTAAATATGGCTCTCCACGTCAGTAATTATTAATTAATTATTAGATGGAGAGACTTTATCGTATGTCTTAGGCAGGAAATTAACAGAAAACTTAAGATAAAATAAGAAAACATAAGATTCTTTCTTTCACATTGCATGACACGGCCTCGAAAATGACAGTTTCTGGTGAAATTCTCGCCTGTGTCGTACGAGTCAATCTATCTTAGATGGAGAGATTGATTTTCTTTTGTGTTAACTCTTGAAAGGACTCTATTGAAAGCGTTTTCAATATAGGCAAAGAGGTTGCTGTATGTTGAAAATACTTTAGGTAGCGTTGAAAGTTCGCGGAAAGATTTTATTTTGCACATCTGTCTAATATTTTTTATGATTATTGCCTTCAACCACTTCTCTGGTAATACAAAATACTAGAGTTAAATGAGCATTATGTGAAATGGAAGTTAGCTAGTCAATACATAATAAACACAAAAATATCCCTTATATTACATATATTGGGGTCTACCTAAAACACCGGTCAAACGCGATTCGGACTCGAGCGTCGAGGATTTCGTACCCACACCCTTTTTTACTTGTGTTCTTTTTACTTTTAGTTAGTTCTTAGTCGATCACGCTAGCCTAATACGGATTGGCAGACTTCACATACCTTCGAAATTCTTATGGAGATCTATTTCAGGTATGCATGTTTCCTTACAATGTTTAATTCAGCGTTAAAGCAATCGATAATAATTAACAATTAATACATACATAACTCAGAAAAGTCAGAGGTGCATGTACTTAATTGTACTTGGGGTTGGTTTCGATCTTGCGGTTTTCGTCTCAAAGTCCGTACCACTCCCCAATAAGCTATCGCTGACCAACGGATGGTTAGGGAAACCAAAAATAAGTACTGTAGGCCTAGTACGAGTAACAAATACGTTCACAGTTTTCGAATTCGTATAAAATTACTACCGTCGAAGTGTCAAACTAGTAATTCATACGGTAATACTCGTAAAGGAAAGAATAGCTTGAAAAAAAAAATCATATTCGACTAATATGAAATAAAATGAACCATATTATTCATTTTATTTCATCAAATTCCCATTAGTGTCTAGTAATACTTGACGTATGGAGAGAAAACGTAAACTTTCATCGTTTAGGAAAACTATTAAAACTTGTACAAGGCCTTAGGCCGTGGTAATTAATACACTATGATGATATGTATAATAACAAGTTATATATTAAAGGAACATGGTTACAATCAACGATATCTTACACAGAAGTCTTTTACATATCGAATGGTAACTACTAAAGCGATTCCAAAATCAACTACACACTTACCATCCCAATAGTGTTTGTGATTCCGATAAGACTCAGCATGAGAGCGCCGTCGTCTTCGCTGTACCCCTTTTCTGTCATATGCTCAGCCAGATAGAAGTAAGGTACTATGAACCACACGAATAGGATTAAAGTGCCCAAACACAGTAGGTTGAAGGTTGGTCTCTTGAACAGAGTGACGTTAAACATATCCACAAAGCAGCTGACGCAGTCTTCGTACCATTTCTGGAAGAAGACATTAAATTGTAATACTTTACGTCGGTACAAGAACTACACGTGAGCGTTCTCGCGCACTATGAAATTTCATAATAATTTTTGAATATGATGGCTAGTATGTATGGGTAAAAGTAGTTTCACCACGCTATCTGAATTCTTACTTATACGCACTCACACCTGTAATCCCCGAAGGTAGGTGTAACCAGTACACCCACATTTAGCCAAACGTATTTCCGTCCCATGATGTGATAGGGGGCGAGCCTATTGCCATACCGGGCACAATTCAGACTCCGGGCTGATACCGAGCATTTCGTAATAGAAAAACCCATTATCACTTTTACACCCGGGGATAACCGGGGAACCCGAGACCTCAGCGTCAGACTCAGTCGTAAATGCCTACGCATTACAACTGCGCCACCGAGGCAGTTTGAGGCATTCTTACTTATCTTGATTAATATATTACGTCTATTAAATGCAAAATTGTTTCATTGGTTTAGTGGCAGCGAACTTATACTGAGATACCGGCGAACTCCTGATTTCAAATCACAGACCTGTCGAATGCAATTCGTGTTGGTTTTGTTATTCGAAAACACTCATGAAATGGCTCGCCACCGCGCAGCGAATTGTGGTTGTATGTGGTGCACCTTTGTCTACCCCTCCGGGGATTCAGGCGTGAGCTTATGTATGTATATACAAGAAATATACAGTAGACCATGACTTCTACAGCATACTCAGCGCATTTCACGATATCTTATTATCTACCTAATCTGGACATATTATGCTGTCTACATATATACTGAGAAATATAGTTTGTTTTTTCCGAAGGAGCTTCCACTATTTATTTCTATACAAACACCTACCGAAACAAACCAAGTCGAAAACTCTTTCTTAAATGGTCGGTAAATGGGCATTATTTACTAGGTGTTAGATTTCTCGTATGCAATAGTCCGTTCTATAAATAGTTTTTTTTTTTAAGTCGAGCAACGAGCAAGTGGGTCACCTGATGGTAAGTGATCTCCACCGCCCATGTACGCCCACAATACCAAAAGATCATGGGTGCGTTGCCGACCTTAAAGGAAAAGGATAATTAAGGAATTTGGGAAGGGGAGGGGGATTGGGCCTCCGGATATCTCACTCACCGTACGAAACGCAGCAGCAAGCTGCTACTTGACGCCGGTTTTCTGTGAGACAGTGGTAATGATCCGGACGAGCCGGCCCATACATGCTGTAGACAAAAGTGTCTACAGCGTGGCTCTACCACTCAGAAAAAAAATAAAAATAAAAAAATAATAATACCGATAATATCCATCATTATTATGATTAATCACATGTAGAGCTTCTTGTTCCTTACTTTTACCATACTGCATTCTATAATCACTATAATAAGTAAATACATTTACCTCTTCTTTCTCATTGATAGTTATCATGGAGTTCTTAAATATATCAGGACACGACGAGGCCTTTAGCCGGTACTTCTTTATATTCAACATCGCATTTCTGTGTCCGATGGAGGTGATCGGCATTTTCAAATCTTTCAAGTAATGATGGTTAACCGACAATTGTTTCTTAAGCCAATCCCTTTTATTCTCCTTACTGTCTTGCTTTACCAGTTCCCTGTCCTCCTTCGACTCTGACATTGTTTTTCTCATCACTCTATCTAAAATAATAATTCGATGATGATTAGTAATAGGTAGTAAAATAGTTAGTACTCTTTTGGACTGTGATATGTTGTTTTTTAAAAGAAATTTTAAATTTGAATTAACTTTGAATTAATTTTATGTACTCATAAAGCTGACTCCAGTTTGATTAAAGTATGTTGCAGTTGTGAAGTAAATATGTCATAAGTTTTAACAAATTCACAGTTGGAAGACTAGAGAAAGGGAGGTCTATGTAAAAAATGCATTGTATTCTTACCTGGTCTAGGAGTCTTGAATTGCAAGTCCTCGAATTTCACCTCTTGGTCATCACATTTATCCGAATATGTTCTTTTCACAGCATTTTTAATATGTGCTACAACTGGTGAATCGTTGCTTCCTAAAGTAATCTGCTTTAAAACAGGTTTTGTACCCGTAAATTTCGCAAATGATGGACACTTCAATTCTTTGCCGTATTCTTTGCTAACAGTTTTCAAAAGTGACTCCAGCATTGCTTGTGAAGTCTGAAAATAAACCATACACCATTATTGACTCCACCTAACACCTATGGCTTAGTTGTCTTAATCCCTTATCAGGTTTTTAATACTTGTAATATACTTAGATATCAGAAACGGACTTTAAGGTTCCTGATCCATAAGGCCCAGGAACAGATAACACAAATATTGGTCCCAATTCGTGATAAACTTACCGTCTCTTTTATGCAAGTAAATTTGAAAATCTATTTAACGAAAGAGAAGATAGGATAAACTCTCCATTTTCTACTCGAAATCCATAGTAGCTCTAGTAACGATAATACCGTTGAAGCAACATTAATTACCTACTCACAAATCTCACAGTCACTACAAAATATACCTAATTAATATTATAAAAAAAATAATTGTACTTCTACATAGGCCTTGAATGTAACAATCACACTTGACCTTCACACCACCTCGTATGATTTCAGAGTTTAAAGGCATTAAAGATAAGAAGGCAATAAACCAGTTATCCCAAGTAATTGGAGTCAGACGAGAGAAGTAGATAAAGGCTTACCTTATCATTGCTAGTCAGATACGTTGGCATATCAACTACAGATTTTGACCTTTTTTCTGTATTTTTTCTCAGCATACTCTGACGCCGAATACTTGCTGCCTCTTGACTAATTACTTTCTCAGCCGGAACTCCTCGCTTAACAAGGCCATCCATAATTTTTCCTCGAGTTGGTGTCTCAAAATCAGAAGCATAAGGATTGGCGATCGACAAAGAACTTGAATTCTTCGTTTCGGGTTCCCGTCTTAATTCTTTGGTCCGTTGTCTTTTCTGTTCTAGTATCCACCATTCAGGATCTCTCATGACACACCCGCAAACGCATAAGTTAAGTAAAGTTCCAGAAAGTAATAGGATAGTCCCCCTCCACCCGTATTCTTCTATGAAATATTGAGTCATAGGAGCGTACACAAATGTTCCAACACCAGTTCCACATGCTCCCAAACCAACAGCCAGATTCCTTTTCTTTTCAAACCAGTAAGCGATTGAAACTACAGCGGTGACATATACTAGGCCAAGTCCTAAACCAGCTATCACGCCAAATGTTATCATCATCATTTCCAACGTTGTTGATATCGATGCTAATATGAAACCGAGAGTGGAAATTATTCCACCAAGGATTGTCATGCTTCGACAACCATATCTATCAACCAATGCGCTCATTATTGGTCCAGATAGAAGAGGAACTGCAATAAAAAGGCTTCCGATCCAAGCTGTTGTCGATTTGCTTGATTGAAACTCTTCTAGAAATTCGATGTATAGAAGACCAAATGAAAAACTTATACCGTCAGCTATCATTGAAATTATAAATGAAGATAAAACAACCACCCATCCCCATTCACCGTCTGGTATAGCGACTTTAACAACTCCGATCTCAGATTTTTCTATTTCTATGTCTTCATTTACAGGATTGTCTATGATCATAACTTTAATATCTTTCAGTTTCTGTTTCTCTTTGATTTGTTGCTCAGTCACAAACTTTTCTCGAGTACTAACATCCAAATCAGGGCTAGAAAAGGAAGTGGTCCCGACACTTGTAGTGTCCCCTTCCTCCCCCCTACAAATCCCAGACGTCGATTCCGACAACAAAGATTCACGTACAGCACCATCTCTCAACTGCTCTGCAGTTCTTGGAGTACGACTATTCCTTAATAAGAGTTCCCAATCGCGTTCCATTATACTAAATAAAATACTTTAAGAAAATACTGGCAGTTAGGTTTTATTTTTTCTTAGTTTATTTTCTTAAACGTGGATCACGGGCTGAATATCGGCTGGCCTGCCTGGCCACGCTGTTGAGTTTCAGAGTGTTTGGTTTGTTTTGTCTGGAGACCATTAAGGACCTGCCGTCGGGCTGGCGCTCGGAAAGGTGACCCATACACGCGTGCTGAACGGCTTGCGGCGCTCGTGACTCGCCGCTACTCGACAGGATTTAGTGTCAGTCTACCACGAGGAGTGCGTAATGATGCATCTGAAATTAGCACCACGTCATAGATATAAATATGGTTAAAATTTAAAAGTACCAATGTTAAGTACATACAACATCCATGCATGGAAAGAATTTATATATTGATTCCCACACCTAGACAAATGCTTGTCTGATCCACAAATATTTGTCTCGGGTCTGGGTGTTGTGGGACCGCAAGTTCCTCGTAGTTCCTGATACCCACGATACAGGTTAACCTATTGTGGATTTTCAGGACTATGTGCATGACTGTTGGGTGTATTATTTATTTTATTTATTTATATTTGTGGTGAGGTTACACTTCGGAAAGCAACGGGTATACCACCCGTACCTATATGGTATGACTTTAACAAAATTATTTCGAAAGTTAATCCTGTCATTTTAAACCCGAATTTATAAAGTTCATTCTGAAATCTGAGAGAAAATCTCCTTCAATGGAAGACAAAATTATTAACTAATCTGACCTACTTCAGTTCGAAGTATACTATATGTAACCTAAATTCAGTTCTCGACACCACTGCACCGTAAACTCAACTATAACAGTTAACAAAGTGTTAATGTGTTTAGCTCTCAGCTAATATTGTGAATTCTAGTCACGTTTTTCAAGCTTAGATGGTTTTATTTAAGTTACTATCTTTTGTTCGCGACTTCGCCCGCGTGAACGAACTTATCCGGGAGAAAAAGTACCCTATGTTCTAATCCAAGTCATGGTTTACCTGTATGTTAAATTTCATCCAAAACCGCTCAATCGATAAGGTGTGGTTGACTAACAAACATCCAAATTCACAAACTCTCATACATCCAAAATTTTCACACTTATATTAGTAGTAGGATAATTATTTAGCTGCCGAAGGATGTAAAGGTCTAGGTAACGTCAAAGGTCAACGGTAGGCAGCGGCTTGGCTGTGCTCTGGCATTGCTGAGATCCATGGGCGGTGGTAACCACTTACCATCAGGTGGGCCTTCTGCTAGTCTGCCTATTTAGGCAATAAACAATAATAAAAAAAGGTAAATTAAAGTGTATTTTTTACGTTATGGAGCAGCTCTAGGTGTCATATTTAGATCTCGTTCCATCCTAAAAGTAGCCTAGGGCCTATAGGTTAAGAGAGCACCTTCGCCCATAAATAAAAACTGATTTCAGAGAAATCTACATTTGGGGAAGGTAAAGATGGTTTAAAAGGATGGCGACAGGAATTTTAAGGGCTTCCGGAAATAGGGTCCAAAGCTATAATTATTTATTGTACACACGTTTATACAAACTAATTGTATAGCCGGATTTAATGCTGGAGGCATTCTCTTCCAGTCAAGGATTATCATCGATGTTTTCTGATAACTTCGAACCCTATTTTGCTATAAGATATCGATATCACTCAGTCATATCCTTTTCACTCTGTAGACAAAACCGACGCTGCGGATCTACCATTTGTATTTTTTTATAGTATAGGCAAAGGAGCAAGTAGGTCACCTGATGAGCTCCCGTGAACGCCCACAATACCAGAAAAATCATGGACGCATTGCTGACCTTAAAAAAGGGATTGGAAAGGGGTAGGTATATGGGCCTCCTGATATCTCACTCACTGTACAAAACGCAGCAGCAAGCCTCTACTTTACGTCGGTTCTGTGAGACAATGATAACAACCCGGTCGAGCCGGCCCATTCGTACTGTAGACAAAACTGTCTACCACTAGCGTGGCTCTACCGCTTAAGAAGTGCGTGAACACATAAGAACAAATCTCAACTTTTTGTTTAAATAATAATTGGTTGCGACCAGGAACTGCAGAAATTTCTTATCTTTGGTTAAATACTCGAATTGATAGCGTTTTATGTAAGTACAATTTAAAAAATTAAGTATTTTTTATTATACATTTGAGACTTCATTTGGATATACACACGATAGGTATTAAAATAAAACAGTGACATAACTGATGACCTAACCGCTAACGCAAGTGAAGCCAAATCATAATAACATTAATATTATCTAAGTAATAATTGTGGCTAAAACGTAATTTTATCTGCAATTATGTTAGTAATTGGCGCCATGAACAAAAAATGATTCCGCGATTAAACTTTTGCTGAAATTATTTTTATCCGTAAGTACATAGAGGAATTCAGAACACAAATTCAAAAATAGAGACATACTTACTTTATAATAAAGTAGCTTTTACTCGCGGCTCGGCCTACGTGAACAGCCTTTTCCGGGATAAAAGTAGCCTGTAACCGGGATAAAAAATAGCCTATAACCGTCTCCAGGGTCCCATCTATCTTTGTACCAAAATTCATCAAAATCGATTCAGCGATTTAGGCGTGAAAGAGTAACAAACAAACAAACTCACTTTTGCATTTATAAAATTAGTTAGGATTCATCGGTTTCTATTCCATTTAGGGGTTAACTTAGTTAACTAAAATCACATTTTCTTGATTTACACAATAATAGTACAAGGGAAAATTATGTACAAAATGAAATGCATTTTATCAAAAATATATGAGTTGGAATTTTTAAAGCGTGGAATTTCTAATTTCTTTCTAAACTCGAATTGACATTTATTATTTAAAAATAAATGTTACCTATGTGAGCATGGTGTAAAATAGTGAAAGCCAGGAAGAACAACTCCTTAGTAATTACATACACCAATAAAATTGCAACTGAAACTTATTTACCAAAAGGTATTGGTATACTTAATTCAACTATTTGTTCACCACTATTTAACCACTTACCTGCGCTACCAGCTTGATAAATATAGAATGTAACATAGACAAGTGCTCACCATGGAATCCCAGCTGTTTATGGTTAATACAAGCTCGATCAATACAGGGGGATCGCCAGGGTGGTGCCTTCCCGCCCACCAAGATACCTGACCTTCCCCACTCCGCCTGTTAGTAAGAAAGATATAATAAGAAGGGGTAGATATGAAACGAGGCGCGGGTCATCGTAGACTGGTTTTCAGGAAAGAAAACTGCGTAAAATGACGTCAGAGTAAAAATAAAGTTACGTGTGAAAATGAATGGAGTAGTGATGGAATGTTTGTATTTTATGATAGAATTTTATATAGGTATTCCTAATAATTTGTTTTAGACTGACCTTACAAAAAAATTGGATGATAATCAAATCAAATCAAAATATTACCTAATATTAAAATGAGATTAGATAGTTAAATTAATGAAGTGTAAGTGGGCTACCAACATCTTAGGCCCAAAGTAAACCTCACCTGCACGTGGCACACTGTGCTTAATGGTGAAACTTGTTTTCCGTTGCGGGTTGTGGGGGGTCAACGGCGGGTCGCCACACATAATACCAATTCCACCGTCTGCCTCATGAATGTCTACAGCATGAATGGCCGGATCGTCCGGGTCGCTACCATTGTCTCACAGAAAACCAACGTAAAGTAGCAGCTTGCTGCTGCGTTTCGTATGGTGAGTGAGATATCCGGAGACCCAAATCCCCTCCCCTCTCCATTCCCTTAATTATCCCCTTCCTTAAAGGTCGGCAACGCGCCCTTATTCTTATGGTATTGTGGGCGTACATGGGCGGTGGAGATCATTTACCATCAGGTGACCTACTTGCTCGTTTGCCGGCCTATGGTATAAAAAAAATTCTGTGTCAGTGCGGAGTCTGGAATTGTGCCCGGTGTGGCGATAGGCTCGCCCCCTATTACATTATGGGACGGAGATACGCCCGGCGAAATGTGGGTGTACTGGTTACACCTTTGCCTACCCCTTCGGGGATTACAGGCGTGAGTGCGTATGTATGTATGTCAATTTCTGTAAGGAAGCAGTACTACTCTGGCCCAGACGGCTTTTTTATGCTGTTTAACTCGCAAGCGCAGCTGTACCAAATAATGAAACTCGATAATAATCGACCACAAGACAAGGTTAGTCAGTAAGGGTGTACTAAGCCGTGGCCAACTTAAAGTATCACTGATTAGGATTTCTACTATGTATATCACATTTTTTTATGTTCCATATACCTATAAATCAATTATTGATTTTTCATTTTATAAATACACAACCCTGTCGCGCGATTTTTTATTGACATAAAAAATCGCGACTTGGCGGCGAAATACAAAGGAACCACACCACACGCCGCGCCCACTTTAAATGACCATACAGCTAATCAGGGTAGTTAGCGTGGATTTTATAAAATCTTTCAACAGCAATATCTCTGAAACTATAGGATTTATTGAAAAAGTTGTAGATACAAAAGTAGTTAAGAATTACGGGTACTTTTACGTCCTTTCGGCTTAGTACACTTTTTCCGACTAACCTTGTATACTACGCCTATTTACAGAAAATAGTTTAGTACTAAGGTAATGACAGCAACACTATTCCAAGTAAGGGATTTGTCACTGCATTCGTCAGCCACATCCATCATCATAACCAACACTTGGATGGTATAGTGCTCATTAAATATATTTGTCTTTTTTACTTTATCAGCCTTAACGAAACGAGGAAATCACTCGCCTGATGATAAGCGCCACGCCTGCCCATAAACACAACACTACACAGAAAACACTGCATGTCATTGGACTGCGCTCGTCACCCCGAGACATGATGTTAGGTCGTCTCATAATGCCCAGTAATTTCATAAGATTCAATGTCCTTCAAACCGAAACACAATATCGCTTACACACTGCTGCATGGCGTCAGAAATAGAGAAAGCAGTGGTAAAAACATAGACGGCCTCGGCGGCCGATGGAGGGACCTACCACCTAGTAAAATGTCCATGATTAATGAAATTCGATAAAGTTATATTTTATCAAAATATTTTGACACGAAAGTGTATCAGAATTCGCGCACCCATAACACATCATACTTAATAAGATTTAGGAATACAGATGGGTGTCTGCATTCTGAAATCATGATGATATGCTGACTAAAAATAAAAATAATGACTTCTTTTTAACCCAGCAATCACACACATACTCCTACCCCACATTAGGTTAATCTAAATCGTGGGTATCATGAACTATGAAAGACTTACGGTCCCACAAGACCCAGACTCGAACAAATATTTGGGGATTACAACTAAATTTATCTTAGTGTGGGACTCGAACCTGCGGCCTCTTGTTTAACAGCTAGCTAGTCGCCCGCTGCACCACGGAGGCTTTGCAATTGTATTTGCTGTGAATGTTCTTTCTTAGTTGGATACTTAAGTTTTTATTGATAACATTTTAAAATCAAATTCGTCCTATAGTCCCATCACTAGTACAATCAGAATACGAACAATCTATTAAACTTGCCAGGTACCCTATTCCCAATAATGTCGGTTATTTCCTTTAGACTAGACAATGCCAAAGACCTTTCTGTTCAAATATCACATTATGTAAGTCACGGTTGTTTGGTCGGGCGGTGTGTTTGCTATGCGAAAAGTTTCAGGCATTGTTATAAATCAGAAATAATTATCGTGGGATTTTAATGATGTATTCAAATACTCAAGATAGATGTACTTTTATACAAGACTAGTCTTTGCTCGCGGCTCCACCCGCGTGAACGGCTTTTTCCGGGATAAAAAGTAGCCTATGTTACTCAGTGATAATGTAGCTTTCTAACGGCAAAAGAATTTTTGGAATCGGTCCAGTAGTTTTTAAGTTTATTCGTTACATTCAAAAATACAAAACTTTCTTCTTTATAATATTAGTGTAGATAGACGGCCCTGTATAGAGTATGGAATTTTTCAATTCTATCCACTTTACTTTGTTTAGTGCCGTAAAAGCATGCCCATCAATCCCCAGACGCGCGCACTATGCGGTATGCCATTAGCGAATATTGACATTATCAGACTCGATTTTCCTTGACATTTTATTTTTAAAAGATATTATAAGAGGTAATATCTTTTCTTATGGACGTGAGTCTATGTATGTATCTTTTAATTCACTTAAAGGTATAGATACTTTGTAATCTTTTTTACTCGTGTTTAATAATTTTAGAACTGCCAGAACAATCCGCAAATATAAAAAGCATCAATAAAAAAACGAAATAAAAGTCGGTTGACAATGAAATTCTATTATTTTGTTTATGAAAATAATTCTAAACACAGTGTTTAAGTTTTCGTCATCAAAAATTATGATGACGAATTGAATAATTTTTATTTATTGTGGTTTTTATTTTTATTTATTAAGACCTATAATGTGGTCATACCCAGATATCCCAAAAAAAAACTTATAAAAAACTCACATAAAAGAATCTAGAAGATCAGACCTATGACTTACAGAGCCTTAAGCATGGACGTACTCGTAGTTAGTTAGTAGTATGACCACTAGGATCTGTGTTGGCCCCCAATAACCACTTCGTTTTTTTGCCTAGAACTTATTTTGGTACTTAGATACCTAATCAGGAGGGATAAGTAGTTTAAAATATGGCCTAACCCAGAAAAATCTTATTCGGCAGCCCTTGATCATAGCCGTTGCCCGTGCCGCTTGCCAGTGGATGTAGGTACCTATCTACATATACACACCCGTAATCCTCCAAGGGGGAACCAGTAAACCCAAATTTCATCGAGCTTATTTCCGTCCCACGAAGAGATAGGCGGCTAGCCCTTCGCCATACCGGGCATAATTCCAAACTCCGGGCTAAGCATTCTCGAGATAGAAAAACTAAATATCACTTTTACCCCACCCGGGGATGGAACCCAAGACCAACATGTACTCATTACAACTGCGCCACCACAGACTACATAAAAAGAAAAAGTATTGTAACGTCAGTTTGTAGTATGTACCTACCACAGTCCCCACATATTCTGTGACCACAGACTACTTAGAAAGAACTGACGTTTCTTTGACGCATACACTGTGATCAATGCGAGTGTGTAGTTTAAAATGAGTAAGTAAACTGAAAACACTGAAAAGAGAATAGTCAATAATAGGTAGGTAACATTTTATTACACTCTTTTTTTATTAGCCGTAAATGGTACACGGTTCTAATAAATAATAGGTACCCTACAAATTAAAAATAAACAAGTGAACCTATTATTGAAACAGGTCAAGGTCATTGCTATGACAAGACCAAGCTAAACTAATTATTTATGAAAATAAATGTCCTAAATCGCGTGCCGACCGCAAATTATGGGTTCTGATGGAACTCTTTCCACAAAATAAACATATTACGGTTAAAGTACCTATTAAAGTACTTATTTAAGGAATTAAGATCGG
Source organism: Mimas tiliae (assembly GCA_905332985.1). Classification (NCBI taxonomy): domain Eukaryota; kingdom Metazoa; phylum Arthropoda; class Insecta; order Lepidoptera; family Sphingidae; genus Mimas; species Mimas tiliae. The sequence continues at coordinate 2,408,016 of HG995247.1, read as the reverse complement.
CTTAGATCTGTTTCAATCATCATTGATTCGGTCAGTTGAACCGAATTGTGCTAAGCCTTCTACCAACAGCCGCGATTTGCGATGGCGATCTCTAGCCGCGATCCTGCGATCTGCGATCGCTACCCACAGCCGCGATTTATTCTTGCGATTTGCTCAGCGTCCACCAATCAGAGGCATAGAGGGAGAATACCTAGAGTAATTCATAGCTTTTGTTGCATTCGCACAAGAAAAAGAGCTACTTATGGTGATATCGTATAAAAGAATGAAACAGAACGATTATATTTTTTGGTTCATGACGAATGTTTAGTATTTGAAGTAAGTTTAACAAATAACTTTCATAAACAAAGTTTGACAGTTGACGTATATTTGTCTATCGTCTTCCTGGTAAAATTAGTTAAAATTTATGTAAAAGTACAAATGCGACCCCTTCGCCAACTTTCAATGAGAATATGTTTTCCCTATAAAGGAGTTTGATTAACTAAGCAATTTATTGAGAATATGGATCTTAAACAAGTACAAATGCATGCTATATTTTGCTGTTGATAAGAACTTCGTATAATTATTTATATCATTTTCTATGAAACTATGGTGCGGTGTAGCATTATAGGGTGAAAAAGTGATAGTGGAAAGAAAATGCCGACTTATCTTTTCATTCGTAAGTATACCACGCTTTATCAGTAATAAGGCTTTTAAAAATATGATATATTGTGTTTAAAGTATTCTTATCGTAAAATTCTTCGTAGTAAAGCATTTCAAAGTAAATATCATTTATTAAAATTTATAACCAAACAAAATTACTCCGTTTGGTGTTGTCGAAATTTCAATAAATTATTACCCCATATTATGGGAAATATTAATTTTGCAGTATGCATTTAATAATAAAATTAAATAGAAGAAATGTATTAATTATATATAATAAAATGACTCGTTTCAGTTTTCCTGAAGATAATGTTTTACTGTAGAATTGGATTGTATCAACAAGACATTGATATTGGACACCAAAACCATCATCAATAATTTTTGGCAACATTTAGAGAAAAATGTAATATTCAAAAAGAAGAAACTGACTGTACTGTTTGTAATGCTGTACCTATTCTGGTAAATATTTAGAAGCATGTATAGCAATAATCAATAGAAAACGTACCTAAATTAATTATATCTCAATATTATTTTATTTATTCGGATCACAAACCGATATATAATGGTATTTTTATTAGAATAAAGGCTTTTTAATATAACAATGGTAATTCTTGTCACAATAATAAGTAACCACAGAATTCAAATATTCAGAAAATACAGTTAAATTAAATACGCACTCACGCCTGTTTTCCCCAAACGGGTAGGCAGAGGTGTACCTAACTAGTATACCCACATTTCGCCTAGTTTATATTCGTCCCATGATGTGATAGGAGGCAAACTTTATCGCCATACCAGGCACAATCCAGACTCCGAGCTGATACTAAGCATAGCATGATAGAAAATCCTAACCCGGGGACTTTGCCCGACCTGGGGATTGAGCCCGAGACCTCAGCACAGCAGTCGCACCGCGCACGCATTACAACTGCGCTACCGAGGCAGTCGAAAATTAAAGTAAAAAAAATCAAATTTACATTACATATCATTAATATAAACTTTTGATATAAGTTAAAATCCATGTTTGGTCCATATGTTTTGAGTTTGACATTTTTAAAATTATTATGTACATTTACCTGCTTAAAACTGTTATGATGTATATTTTATAGACAAATAAATTACTAAGGAAGATTTCTCACAAACTACATACAGACCACCGTATGCGAGAGGCCGTCTGGGTGGGTACCACCAGTTTGTCTATTTCTGCCGCGAAGCAGCAGTGTGTTAATACTGTTATGTTATTGTTGAAGGACATTGACGCCAGTGAATTTACTTGCCATTATGACACAACACCTTATGTATCTGGGTGACGAGCGTAGTTCAGTGCCATATAGTACTTCATAATTCGAGGTTCTGATTGGTGTTGCTTCTGTTTATGGGCAGGTGTGACGCTTATCACCAGGTGAGTGACTTGCGCGTCTCATCTAAAGCTAATAAAAATAATATTTAAATATTAAAAGGTAATTGAAAATAACCATGTTGTATTATTTACTCACAAAAGCAAGAACTTATTATTTCTCAAGAAATTGTAGTACATGACGTCACATAACAAAACAAATTGTGGGGTAATTTGTTTTTGACGCGGTAACCCTCGAAATTGTATCCTTGTCTCTTTCTGCGACACCTTAGGTAGGAGTCTATTAGATTCTCAGTCAACGATCAGAGGCCATCACGCCCCGTCAGTCGTATTAGGTAGGGTTACTAAGATTTTTTAGGCTGTCACAGTATTTTTCCGATTTAGATAAAAAAATACAGAAAATATTACATTTTTTATGCAAAATATAATAATAACTTATTTTATTCTCCGATTAGTCATTTTGGATTTTAAATTTCTGTAGAAGTGATATTTATAGTTTTCATTGGTATTTATTGTGATTATTTACTACAAATAATTTTTATCCTTAATTAAAACAAGGATGAAGCTGCGATTTTTAATAAACCAAAATTTAATTGAATCTCGCGGGCTAGTGCTGACATTCGACCTTAGAAAGGAAGTTCAGTTTCCGTTTGATCAACAATTTATTATCATAAATCTTTAGAAACTGCTATCTTTTTATATTTTTAATTGTAAGTATAGTATTTATAGAAAAACAATACAATGTGGAATAATGTATAATTTAAAAATATATATTTTATTTTCTCACTGTAAAATGCAAAGTCGTGTTCATAGTCGTAATACGATTAAGCGCTTCCTTTGAGTGTTGCTACATTAGTAAAAAAAGCTTCTATTGTCTTTTCTTCAATCCAAAATCAGATGTCCTATTAGAGAAAATATGTTTTTATACCTAAATAAAAGATTTACGTTTTATGACAAATGTTTCGTTATAAATAGAAAATAAGATAATTATTTTATAATTATTGTTAAACCAATTTCCCTGACTAAGGACTAGAAGTCTTTTTTATTTCACATTGGCAACACTGACACGTTCTTTTTCTCCTGTAAAGTGCGGAGACACGTGCGTCTTTACGCCGAAATCTCAAAAATAATTAAAAATGAGTGAAGGCACAGCCACTATTCGCACGCGCAAATTCATGACCAACAGGTAAAGTTGTAAAATGTGAAATTCCGTTGTCAATCACGTTTCTATCGCCGAGAAATTGTTTGTGACGGACATGACAGGTTATGTGTGACAACGTTTTGTGATTTTCGTAGATTGTTGGCGCGCAAGCAAATGGTGTGCGATGTTCTGCACCCGGGCAAGCCGACCGTCAGCAAGACCGAGATCCGGGAGAAGCTGGCCAAGATGTACAAGGTGACGCCAGACGTTGTATTCGTGTTTGGTTTCAAAACCAACTTCGGTGGTGGCAAATCGACCGGATTCGCGCTGATCTACGACACCTTGGACTTGGCTAAGAAGTTCGAGCCCAAGCACAGACTGGCACGCCACGGACTGTACGAGAAGAAGAGGCCCACACGTAAACAGCGCAAGGAACGCAAGAACAGAATGAAGAAGGTGCGCGGTACAAAGAAATCCAAAGTAGGCGCGGCCTCCAAGAAGTGATGTGATGGTTAGGACTGTAAGTAAATAAAAATCCAAAAAAATACTTGTTTTTTTTGTGATGTTCCTTACAAGACTGTTGGTGCTAGTATGCCAATATTGGAAGCATGTATGGTCGGAGATTTGCATTTGAAATTAATTAGCTTATTCAGATATGTTCATAGATCTGTTGACATTCTGACCAACATCCAAAATGTACCATAAAAGGGGCTGAATCAGGACAATACTTACATTAATGTTAAGTAAATAGATCAACTAATTGTTTTCAAGCTTCATTTCAGTCCGAAACATATAAATTCTATATTTTTTTTAGTTAATTGTATTTACTGTACTGTATACTGTTTTTATAGCATAGGACAGCAAACGATCATGTGGGTCACTTGATGGTAAGTAATATACTCGCACAATACCAGAAGAATCATGAATGCGTTGCCAACCTTTAAAGAATGGTATAATTAAGGGACTGTGAAGAGGAGGGGATTTGGATCCCCAGATATCTTACTCAATGTATGAAACGCAGCAGCTAGCGGCTACTTTACATAAGTTTTCTGTGAGTCAGTGGTAATGACCTGGTCGAGTCTGCCTATTCATGCTGTTGACAAAGCTGTCTACAGCATGGCTCTACCACTCCTGCTCTTTTTCTTAAGCAGCTACAGGTTTTGTTTGACCTCTGTTCATTTTATTTATTAATATCTGCTCTTAGTTACAACTTACAATACACTCAAAATAACTTTATTGATTTTGATTTTATCTTGGAAAAAGGCAACTTGCACAACAATCCTAAATTGTGTTTAACCACTAAGGCCCGTATTTTAGAACACTCATGTGAGCTCTGGTATTGGTTGACGCTTCAAATCATATGAAATTTTTACATATGTAAACATGTTTAGTGGCTTGGTTGGTCTTGCAAGTAACAAATATAGTGAGTGTAGTCCTGACCAGACACTGGGTTAACCTGTAATGTATCAGGAACTATGCCTTCATTGTTTAGTCCTTACTTATGGTCTCACAACACCCAGACCCAAAACAAATATTTGTGGATAACACATTTGTCTCATGCGTAAAACCTGCGGCCTCTTGAGTTACAGGCTACTTGCCCTCTGTGCTATTAGTTCAGTTCGGTTTACTTTGTTTATCATTGTGGCATAATATTGGCATAATGTTTAATTTTGCACCTTATTTAAAGTGTTTTAGCCAGTGACAGGTTTTTGTAATGAAAAAAAGAAACGAAAGAAAGCATTTATTGGCAGGCCTTAGGTGGTTAATGGCTCGACTAATAGTCTACAGTCAACTCTGCCACACATAAAAAGCTGCTGGTTTTTAAAACCATACTTACACTTATTTTTACAATGTTTTGCTTTTAATTCTTACATAGACACACACCTGTTTACCATTAGGGCAGGCAGAAACAATTATTTTCTCCATAAAATTATTCATAGAAAGTTAATATTGTGATGACTAACAGGGGTTCAGAAAATAATTTACCAAATCATAATGGTTGCGACTTGCAGAGTTTATATAAAAATACAATTATTTATGATATAAATTTATTTATCACACTTATAGGATTCAACTGCCTGTTCCTCCTGCTGTCGTAAGTATGTAGGCAGTATCCCTGATCTCATTTTGGGACGATTATGCACTCTCCTTTCATGGCGGCAAATCATTTTCCTGCAACAATAGAACTTAGTGAACACAATGACAGCCTCTGTGGCGCAGCGGGTGAGTAGCCGATTGCGAAGCGTGAGGCCGTGGGTTCGATTCCCGCACCTAGACAAATGTTTGTCTGATTCACAAATATTTGTCTCGGGTCTGGGTGTTGTGGGACTGCAAGTCCCTCGTAGTTCTTGATACCCACGATACAGGTTTACTTAGTGTGGGGTCATAACTATGTATGTGACTGTTGGGTGTATTTATTTATATATTTAATATTTTGTCTATAATGGTACATACATACGCACTCACGCCTGTAAACCCCGTAGGGGTAGGCAGAGGTGTAACCAGTACACCCACATTTCGCCTAGCTTATCTCCGTTCCATGATGTGATAGGGGGCGAGCCTATCACCATACGGGGCGCAAATTGATGACTCTGGGCTGAAACTGAGCATTTCATAATAGAAAAACCCAATACCACTTTACCCGACCCGGGGATCGAACCCGAGACCTCAGCGTTAGCTTAATTGTAACGCGTACCCATTACAACTGCGCCACCGAGGCAGTCATTAAAACAGTTAGCTTAAATAGGTGTATAAGCTGATTGTAAAAACTGAACCAAATATTTCATGCAACATAAAAAGCATATTACATAGTCCCCTTATTAGAGGAATTGTAATAAAATCTAGTATTGATAGTTGTTTACCTTGTAGAAAATGCTTTTCCACATGTATCACATATATGAGGTTTGGCCGTGCTATGTTGTGATGCAATGTGATTCCGTAAAACCTGTAATAATATATTTTTGTCAATGAAAATTGGATGTAGTTACACAAAGACGTTCCAACCACAGAAGTTCTAATTCACATATTTTATTTTGCTAAATTCAATTATATGTAAAATTATAAATATATATAATATATATATTATCTGCCTAAAAAATATATAATAATTTTTCTATTATGAAAAGCTCAGTATCAGCCCGGAGGCTGGAATTAGTGCCCGGTATGGCGATAGGCTCGCCCCCCTATCACATCATGGGACGGAGATACGCTCGGTGAAATGTGCGTATACTGGTTACACCTCTACCTACCCTTTCGGGGATTACAGGCGTGAGTGCGTATGTATAATTACTTCATGTGCGATTTTGAGGAAAAAATATGGAATTGGAACGTTTTTTGTAACTATGCATGTCCAATTTAAATATTATTTTCATATCTTTAGTTGTTTTTATAGTAGAGGCCAGCAAACGAGCAAGTGGGTCATCTGACGGTAAGTGATCACCGTCAATCACCCATGGAAATTAGAAATCAGAATACAAATCCTAGATGAATTTCCCAACTTAAAGAAGGGAATGGGGATCCTCGATTTGTTTCTTTGGAAATCTTATAATATGAAACTGCACAGTATGCTGCAACTTCACGTCAATTTTCTGTGAGATAGTGGCTCTGGTCTAGTTGGTCTATTCATGACGTAAACAAAAGTACTACAGCAAAACCCTACTACTTACACAAAAAAATCATTGTTTTTGGTTTAAAGGATATTGAAGCCAGTAAAATTACAGAGCATTATGAGACGACGTCTCGGGGTGACGAGTGCAGCCATGCAGTACCTACTTTGTTACTCCAAATGCTGTATGGTGTTGCTATTGATCGGCAGGCTTACCACCAGGCGAGCGACTTGCTTGTCTCATTCAGTCAAGTAAAAAAGAACCAAACCTAGTGATTTCTTATGTTTACGCGAATATTACACATTCAAATAAAACTAGTTTATACGGATTTTATCGCGGTTTAATTTGTATTTTAGTTCTGACGTTTCGAAAGGTTTTCAGCCTTCGTGGTCACAGGAGAGACTAAAATAAAAATTAAACCGCGATAAAATCCGTATAAACTATATAGTTTTATATCAATTAGGAGTTTTGACGGGAATTCTGACAGTGCGGTGGCTCTCTTGTATTAATTATTTCCTAAACTAGTTTTAAGTTCTGTTTGTTGTATAAAAGTGGTGTGGTTTTGTGCAATAATCATTTACGATGCTGAATAGTTTATGGGAACATTAAAAATAGGGAATTTAGGTGATTTTTGATCAAGGGTATTGATCGACCTTTGTGCTTTCGATCCGCTTGAAGAAAGTCGTCTAAGAAGTATTGAACTGAAAGGAATTAACATTTAACACCAAAACTCCAACAAGACCTTGAAATCGGCCACACCCCCGTTTCATCGTTCTTGGAATATAAGAAAAGAATATAATTAATGACTTGGCAGCATGGTCTCTGATCTTAGCCGGTTTCTTATGGAACAAACAAAAAAATATTTCAATGGACCAAACCTCTTTAAACCTGAAGCTCTTCTGACAGTATTGGCAGTGATGTGTAGGCGGGCGATGCGTGCGTCGATGCGAGGCGAGGTTGGATGCGCTCGGGAAGGAGGCGCCGCACGCGCAGCGCTCGGGCCGCGCGCCGGAGTGCACGCGCGCGTGTACGCGCAGCGCGTAGCGAGTGCGCGCGCGATACTCGCACACAGTACACGCGTGACCTAGCTCACCTGTGTGGATCAATCTGCAATTCATAATTATATCATCTAATATATAAAATTCTCGTGTCACAATGTTCGTTCCCATACTCCTCCGAAACGGCTCGACCGATTTTTATGATATTTTATATGCATATTCAGTAGGTCTGAGAATCGGCTACTATCTATTTTTCATCCTCCTAAATGTTAAAAGGGAAATATTTTTTTATTTTTTAGACCAAATGTTATTGTTTTTATTTTCTTATGATACAGCATTAAAAAAACATACAACCCTAAATTTTCACCCTTCTACCATCAACCCCTATTTTTTAATAGTCATTTTAGTATTTTTGTCAAGCGCGTATCTCACCGGGGGCGCCCACTAGGCTACTTTAATCCTGGAAATAGGCATTCACGCTAGTCAAGTTCTAAATTCATACGCACTCACACCTGTACTTCTCGAAGGGGAAGGCAGAGGTATAACTAGTATACCCACATGTCGCCGAGTATATTTCTATCCCATGATATGATAGAGGGCGAGCCTATCACCATACCGGGTACAATTCCAGGCTCACATTACATTAAAACTACGCCACCGGGAGAAAATTCTAAATATAACAAATACCTAAATTAAGAAAAAAAAACAATAACTCAATCTAATCGAGCTTGTACCAGTATAATTAATCACCTATACAATGCTTTACATACATATCAACTTTTTTTATTATTTTACATTAAAATTACTTTTATATGTAATAATATATGTTACCTGTGCCGTTTCAACCTGGTCAACGTCTTGAGCTTTATGCCACAAGTTTCACAAATATAGCATTTCAAGCGGCGACACGATGGCTGCTTTTCGTGATCAATGAATTCCACCTAAAACAAATTCAAATTACTAGGTATAACAATAAAGGAATTCAATATTTAAATATCTACATCTATCCCTTCGGTAAATACAGTATCCTTGACAAGTTGTGTTTTCTTAAGTATAGTCAACATGTTTATTACGTATCCTGGACTGCATAGTCCAGGATGGTACAACCTGATGCCGTCGCACCACAGGATGTACCCCAGACGCAAGCTAAGCATATTTTATAAACAGTAAACACTTCTTAGAATAAGTACGTCATGTTTTGATGTGAACAAACACAAAAAAAAACTCACAGGTGTGCTCTAGACGCTACATCAGCTTTTTTGCGGTAAACAACTTGATCCTCCTAGACTAAGTAATGCGTATTGTTTAGATCGCACCCACCATATAAATAAGGAAATTGTACTTTTAAATGCAGTGTAATAAAGATCTTTATTCTGAAATGAGCCGTCGCCCGATTTGACTAGGTTGACTGTACTTTAAAAAGCGAAAAGATATCGTAACCAGCATTGATAGATGCTGGAGGCAGGGTACCGGACCCAATAGCGAACCACCGTACACATGGTGAAAAACTGGCCATAGTGGCTCGTTCTGGGGATAGCCAGTGTAGATCCAGTAACGTCAGGCCAGCATAATTCTGCCATTCAGAGACGCAATGTGTTGCCATTATATTTGCTCTGCACTGTACTTACCAACAGGTCAGTATAGTCACCTTGTCGTGCCAGGATAAAAAGAAGAAAAAAAAAGAAATTCTCACTTGGTCATCGAAAGTCCTTCGACACTTCCCACAAGACCATTGGCGCTCGATTTTTCCTTGTTTCTCCACAAAACACCCACCGTGAGGGTTAAGTCTTTCTTCCACGTCAAAGTCTGATGATGCGTTTGAAACTGAAAACTGACAAAAACTGAAATGGTTCTTAACATAATATCTTTTTTAACCAATTTAAGAAAACGGAGGAAGTTTTTTTTTAATGCGTTGCCCATATTTTTCCACAAAACATAAAAAAAAAACTTAAAGTCCGACGAATAGTAGTTAAAAACAAAATTCTATCGAGACTAGGGGAATGCCACATCAAAATTTCGAAATTATGCACATTAGAAATTGTTAAAAACTTGGAGAAATGTACACAACATATTATGTACAAGTGCGTACACACTGTTGCTTGGCGGCAGAAATAGACAAAAAGGTGGTACAAACCAAGAAGGCCGCGACCTTTCCATATGAGGGACCTCCAGCCTGAGATAGATTCTGCTACTGACATGTGTATAGAGACATCATGCTGTAGATTAATGTATATTTTGAGTAAAGTTTGAGTTGTACTAATTTTACACCAAACGGAGTAGAGGAAAACAACAAAAAGGAGATGGGAGGATGAGTTAAAATTGACAGCGGGGCCCTATCTGGAGGAGAGTGGCTCGTGATAGACTACAATGGAAACAGCTAGAGGAGGCCTTTGCCAAACGGCATGCTGAATATGGTAGTTGACTAGATTTTTTTTATTATTTAAATCAATAAGTTACGTTACTCAAATTGTATTGCAGAAAGAATTTTATAAATCGGACCAAAAATAAATAAGTTAGAAGCCATTCAAATCTTGTAGAAGGGGTTATCGTCAAATGACAGATGACGCAAACTTTGACGTCACTGTGTAAAATGTTCATTATGGTGCACGCGTGCAAGCGAGATAGTGAGATATCCCTACTACGCACCCACTTTTCCTCATACCAACATTTAAAGTCATAACTGCGGGCACATTTCTGAACCACTTTTGATTGTGTTCATCGTATCATTTTCTGTTGCTTATAAAATAATGTATAGAATGTAATATAGGAAACTACCCTATTAAGAGATATACTTCAACATACAAACTAACAGAAAATAATTAAGAAAATAAAGGGCTTATTATTATTACTATAATTTTACACCATACCCATTTCCAATTCCTGTTGCAACCTCCATTGTGTTACCTCTGCAGTTTGTTTCAATCGTTCAGCATCTCTCAGTGTGACTTCACATGTGTTACATATGTGTTGTGGCTTACCATCATTTTCCGTCACCTAAAACGACAAGCAATTTGGTCATCATTAAGTCATCATGGTTGAATCATTAAGTTACGTAACCAAAAACCTATTGCAGAAAGGATTTTATAAATCAGTCTAAAAGATTAATAAGCTAGAAAACACTGATTATTTCAGTCATTCTAGGAGACGACTGAAAACCAGCGCTGTGTTGTGGCTCTCCCCATAATCACAGTATTATACTGAAGGTCATTGTGAAGACATGTAACTGTATAGTTTGGGGCGGAACAGCATGCTTTTTAACACAGGTTACAGAAAGATTTAGCTTGTAAATTTTACGACAGGCCGCCTGCCTAAAATCAACCCCTGTGGGGAGAAAATACCCAGACACGAAACATTTATTTGTGGATCACACAAACATTTGCCTCAGTGCTGGAATCAACCCAGTCCCAGATCTACAATTTTTTGAACCGGGACAGAAACTTGATAGAGGCACCCCTCTCTCCAGCGTTTGAGATAACTTAATAAAATTCACAAATATATAATGGTTGGCATTTTTTGTGAATGGGATAATAGGAACCCTTTAATAAATTTGTACTTTTCACTTGGTGTGGGCCTGTGTGACGCCTTTTTTTTACAAGACGACACGAAACTATCCCGCCCACACACCCGCCACTGTAACTCCTGTAAACCAGGATCGACAGTGGCACGCATATTTCGACGCCAAGCAATGAAGCTCGGCGAGTCTCTGGGAATGCAAATCGTGTCTTTATCCCGCAACGAAATTAATCAAATAGAAAATTAGGGAGCAGTTGGAAATAATAATTGTCCACTTCCCTCCATAGCAAAGCGGGAGACAAAATAATGAACTAAGGAGGACAAGGACATTTACACCTGGATAAGCCAGATGTAAAGCACCACGGATATCATTAAGTGGGTCTTATCATGTGAGCTGTTAAACTTGATTCCAATAATAGGTATGGCAAAAACGCTGGAATGCACGGAAATTCCTCCTAGTCTCCACAAGATCCATATAGTATACAACTCCAGATGCCAGAGACTACACTCCCAAAGGATATGATGAGCGGACTGCCCGTACTCCCCAAGATATTACAAGACGACAGTGACCCAACCAGGCTTCCGTATGCTAGGCTATTTTGTGCAGGCGTTTTATTTTAATCATATTATAATGATTTTGACACGCCCTGACACTGCCGCCCGGGGAGGGTGCCCCCCCCCCCTAGATCCGGGGCTGAATCGAAACCGTGGCCTCTCGCTTCACAGCCGGTTACTCGCCCACTGCGGCACAGAGGCTGAATTAAACTAAGATTGTTTTAATGAAAATGATCATTAGCGAAGGTACAAACCTCAACACCGAGAATATGTCTGATGTTCAAAACAACATCAAAATCATTATCATTGTCAAAAATTCTTCTTCTACCAGGTTTCAAACATAGACGGCATGTTTTGTTTGTTTCTTGTCTGTCAATTATTTTCTTAAGATGGCTAGAATAAATTGATGTGCATTAATTTTAATTTTAATAATAAGTATACTTAGTAGGTATTAGATATAATGGTAAATATGGTATGGTAAGCCCCATAAAAAAAGCAAAACCACACAGAATTTTGAATTACAGAACACTGCATGGCATTAAACTGCGCTTGTAACCCTATGTCATAAGATATCTCATAATGCCTAGTAATTTACTAATTTCAATGTTCTTGTCCTTCAAACCAAAACACAACAGTGTTTATACACTGCTGCTCAGCGTCAGACATAGACAAAGAGTTGGTACCCAGACGACCTCTCGCATATGTTTTTTTTAACTCGCAACAAATATGTACCTACCAATTTTGATTCCTTTTGTTTAGAGAGTTTGCTATGGAGAGAGAAAGTAACAAAATACTTACCTAATAACTTTTAAAGAGTTTTCCGCAGTGATCGCTTTTATGCACTTAATTTTATCAAATTCTTCTTTACTTAGACTAACTGAAGCCAGTTTTTGGGCTAAGATCAAGGATGTCATTTTAATTTTTACAATCTTGAATCTTCTTGATATCACACAATTGTAAGTTTATTTAAAGTGAACCTTCCTGCGCTAAATTTATTTTAACTTCAAAATATTTTTGTTTGTTTTGAAAAGGTTTTGAAAGATGGAACTTTGAAGTTTTAGACAGGGCTGCCAGTAGAACAAAATTATTTTACACCTTGACTTTCAGACACACTTTTTGTAACACATGTTACAGAAAGATTTGGCTTGTAGTTTTTACGAACGACCGCCTGCCTGATGTAAATCCTGCTTCCTACAGTATCCTACTAATATTATAAATATGACAGTGTAGACGTTCGATTTGACATTTTTTAAGTGACAGAACCATGCTGTAAACAGTTTTGTCTAAAGCCCAAATGTGCCGGCTTGACTGGGTCGTTCCCACAAGATCACCGAAAGACGTAAAGTAGCAAGCTTGCTGTGTTTTGTACGGTGAGTGATATCCGGAGGCCCAATCCCCCTCCCTTCTCAATCCCTTAATTTCCTTTTAAGGTCACAACCCACCTATGATCCTTCTGGTATTCAGGGCGTACATGGGCGATGGAGATCACTTACCATCAGGTGAACCATTTGCTCGTTTGCCAGCCTATGCAGTATGCTATATAAAAACAATGAGTGTGAATTTAGATGTTTGATATTAATAACAGCTAAACTACACGCAAAATAGCCTGATAAATTACGAGCTAATAAGGAGAAAAGGAGCCTATATTTAAGATCAAAAACCGGTTGAATATATTTGACTGAAATTTGGCACACAGGTAGACCTTAATCTGGATTAGGATAAGGATTATTATCTAAAAAAAAGACATTCACGCGGGTACAGCCACGAAAAAAGCTTAAGATATAAATGATAAAATTAAAACTTATGTTGACTTTACTTTTGATTGCATATTCAATGCGGTAGTTGCCTGTTGGAATTTGTAAAGTACTTGTAACAATTACTTTACTTTACTTGACAATTACTCCCTCCACCGGGCTTCTGCTATTTATTTATTTTTGATCAGATATCAAGTCAACTATACATGAGTATCTACTATGCCAAGAGAATACAATAGTTGACAACCAATCATACAGTTTTTGTATCTAAATATACAAAATGGCAGCAGGCAGCCCCTGATAAAAAAAAAATAGAAATGTCAATTTTGTATGCTTGTGCGTTTTGTTATTGCAATGTCAAATCTTAATAAAATTATGTAAGTACATATTAAACTAATACTTTTAATAAATATTTTATTAGAAATAGGTATGTATGTACTTTTGAATTTAATATATAGGTATGTATGTAAAGAAAGAAAAAAGAAAGCTAAGAGCAAGAAAATATTTATTATCGGAACAATAAAAAGGTTTCGATGTAGGTAGGTAGGTACAAAATCTCTCTATTCTAAAAAAAAGTAACTGGCGCCGCCGCCGCTGCCAAAAGCTTATCACCAAAGAGAGAAGGGTATGGGGTCGAGACCGATACCAATCGATGCAGAATAATGTGGGAAAGAAAGTAAGATATGTCTCATATTCATCGGACTTTAAGTTTTTTTTTTATGTTTTGTGGAAAAACATGGGCAACGCCCAAGCCCTATAACAGTTAAATTATGTTACACAAAACTACAACGGGATCTCTCATTGAAATCATTTAAATACATTTCTCAATCAGATAATCTAAAACTAAGTTTTAAATATAACAACCACAGACTACTATATAGATAGAGGGTTATCAAGTTGATGTACTATACGCCCTTTTTTAATGTGTGGTAATTTTTCAAACGCCATCGGCGCCAAATGTTTCACCAAACATTTTGTAGATTGTTGGACAAAATCTTCGTGCTAATTTAGCGTAGGGTGATCTTTTATGTACAACGTCTCCTTTAGTCTTTTGGTTCCACATATGATGTGTGTAGACACCTGCAGCTCTCAAATGGCCTTCTCGTAAATAAACTTTACTTTGAAAATATAATACGGGATAAAATGAAGTAGGTTCGAACACGTTGAAATCTGGAATAAATAAATTAACAACTTAAGCTCACGTCTGTTATCATGTATGGCTAGGCAGAGGTGCAACTAGTGGTGGTGGCAGCTAAGGTTCGCCGAGCGTTTTTCCATCCCACGATATGATAAGGCAAGACTATGGCAATACTGAGCAAAAAGTTCTAAATCCAGAAAACTCGGATTAGTTTTTCAAATCGAAAACGCAAACACAAATTGAGATTGCCCAATCTGGGATTTGAATCTACTACGGAAATAAGAATAGCCGAGGCAATAACTTCATTTTGTTCGAGATTCAACTGTAATTACTTACCTTGACAGGTACTAGCAGACCAGTCCACAGGTTTTCGAGGAGAGCATTTATTCCGGAACACCCTAGTTATCGCTTCAGAACCCTTATAACCCCAATCGATTGGGGCAAATGTATTGTTTATTTCTCTGAAAGCAATCAACTCCAGCGTTGTAATTGGGAAAGCTGATACTTCCATTTTGTTGGTAGGAAGGTACTTTACAACCTCCGTGGCGCAGTGGACGAGTAGCTGGCTGCGAAGCGAGCGGCCGAGGGTTCGATTCACACACTGATACAATCTTATTATAAGAACTATGTTTAAAACTCAGGTCCATCAAGCCCATAAGTTTTATAGAAAATTAAGACTGCAATAAGGTTTGGATGTCATGCTCGAGAGACTATCCCGCACGATGTTGGCATTTGGAAGATGTATATCCAAAACGACATTAATGAAATAGAAAGAAGTTGGATATATGAATTGTGTAATAATCTAAGAAAAGAAAATCGATAGATGATAATGAATTCTTATTCTCAACATTTACCATCTTACCTTAATATCGCCTCGGAGAAATTCCTTCCAACTTCATCCCTCGAGAAGGCCAGGATCGCTGAGCCAATACTTTCATCAGTATCTCTAGCCACCCAGTTTTTGGGCAATGAATCGAACGAACTGACCACAATGACGTCAAAATCCAAATAAATTCCTCCCCAAGTTCGCAACGTCACAAATCTCAGTAAATGAGACAACTGTTCTATGGGATAAATACTCTGTTTGATTATTTTCTCAGCCAAGGGCTTGAAAATCTTTAAATTATTGATATGTACTCTCAATATATTTATGTTTTTGAACGTTTTTAATGCAGATAAAGAGCCAGTATTTAATACATCAGCAGTTACTTTATTTGAGAACAGCACGTTTATATGCCAATTTGGATGAGCTCTGGCTGCTGATTCGACGGCGCAAGCTTCTCTCGAGTTTAATCCATTACGACACGATGTTTCATGGAAATATATCGATTTCTTTGGTGGTGAGAAATCTTCAATCGACAGTAACACGTCTGCTTTATTATCATAGATGCAAGATAGATTATTGTTTAACAGTGAAGATTGCCAGTAATTCGTTTCATATTCAGTTTCCACATCAACGTCTTTGTTTTCTTTGTTTGATATGTAAATAATAATTAAAATTACATACGCCACTGTATTTAGAATGAAATATTTTCTTGATTTACTAGTAATTTGTAAATTAGTATCCATCATTTTTATTTTGTACTTGTTTTATTTGAAGTCAATATTGTAGATTCGTACCGAATCACTACCACACTGTCTTAATATGCAATGTTGCGACTATTTGTAGAATATTTTTTTGGTATACAGACAATACAAATGTAAATATTTATCATTAATACTTGAGTATTTGTAAACTAGTTTGTTAGGAATGGAGAGGATGCGTGGATTTTTAAACAAATATTTCTACTAAAGTTAAAGTTTTAAAATCACCCTCTATAAGTAGATATGCCAATTTTTTTTTAGACCTCCAAGCACACTAAGTATTTATTGAATAACGTTTTAGAATTGTGGTTTGTATAGATTCCAGTT
The DNA here is from genome assembly GCA_905332985.1 of Mimas tiliae. Taxonomy (NCBI): domain Eukaryota; kingdom Metazoa; phylum Arthropoda; class Insecta; order Lepidoptera; family Sphingidae; genus Mimas; species Mimas tiliae. Next base: position 2,391,411 of record HG995247.1, on the reverse strand, counting down.
AGCATTAGTATGTCATCTACGTTTCCCTTAATTTAAAAATCTATTCAATTAAAATTGTGCTCACCAAGTCATACGTATTTTAAAATAAGGGCCATTTATACATCTTAAAACATAAAACAAAAACTTCATTAGCAGAGCCACTCTACACAGTTTTGTCTACAGCATGAATGGGCCGGCTCGACCAGGTGGTAACACTGTCTCACAGAAAACCGACGTAAAAAAGCGGCTTACTGCTTAGTTTTGTTTATTAGTTTTAGATGACGAGACGAGCAGGTCGCTCGCCTGATGGTAAGCGTCACGCCTGCCCATAAACAGAAGCAACACTAATCAGGACTTCGAATACTACTGCAAGACACTGAACTGCGCTCATCACCTGAGACATAATGAAATAAATAGGTAGTTCCCTCGTCCAAAATCTTAATTATCCCTTGCCTTTAAGGTCGGCAACGCAGCCATGATTCTTCTGGAGTTGTGGGCGTTCATGGGCGGTGGAGATCACTTACGATAAGACGAGCTACTTGCTCGATTGCCGGTGTATACTAAAAAAAATATGTTAAACAATGGCATTTTACAACGGGACAGCACAGGTCAAAAGGATAGCTTTAGTCACATTATTTCTCTAACCCATCTTCTTTCACCTGCCCTTATCCCACTCGCAGTGGGGTCGGCGCAACATGCTTTTTAACACATATTACAGAAAGATTTGGCTTGTAGTTTTTACGATCGGCCGCTTGCCTGACGTCAACCCATCTGGGGAGTAATTTTTCTCGGTGTAGGAATCGAACCCCCAGACTCGCCCACTACGCCACGGCTGTTCTCTGTTCTAAACGTATCGTCAGAAAAAAGACCACATAATGTATAACATTGAATAATTTTATTTTTTCAATCATTCAATAACTTATGTTTAGATCTTACAATATTGATAAACCATATTATAATATTTTATATTGGGACACTCAACTTAATTATTGCCACACACATTGTGATATCCGGAGGCCCAAATACCCCTCCCCTTCCCAATCCCTTACTTATTCCTTTCCTTTAAGGTCGGCAACGCGCCCATGATTATTTTAGTATTGTGGGCGTACATGGGCGGTGGATATCACTTACCATCAGGTGACCCACTTGCTCGTTTGCCGGCCTATACTATAAAAAAAAAACACGTAGAAATGCATAAAGGCGTATAAAATATATTTTCCGACATTTTGTATTCAAATAGGTACTATATGTCTATAAAGTGATGTACACGTGGCCGTACAATCAGCATCATATACCTAAATGCTAAAAATTATAAAAGCACATAAAAAATAAGTTTAACGTCGCTAATTATGAAATTAAAGGGTATAACATTGTTTTTTCTAATATCTGTTATTTTTTTATATCGATAAAAGTAAAATTTGAACAGATGCTCAGTCTTGTAAACCACTAGGATTGCTATAAAAAACGCTTGACACGATACGTCAGTATATTTAATAAAAAAAATATATGTCATAGACCGGTAAACGAGCAAGGGGGCACCTTTTGATAAGTGTTCTCCACCGCCCATGTACGCCCATAATACCAAAAGGATTATGGACGCTTTACCGACCTTAAAGGAAAGAGATAATTAAAGGATTGGGAAGGGGAGGGGGATTTGGGCCTCCGGATATCTCACTCACCATCTCAATAGTATATTTTGATCGCACCCTTATCCAAAACATTGCTCCAGCATTTTTTTATGTTGGCACCATAGTTGAAAAGAACTCGCAGGTGGTTTTTAAAGTCAAGTGTCCCAACACAAATGACAAATAAACACTTTGGAAATAATTATAATATTTATACATTATTATAATAATATAACTAAATTAAAGGAATATGTTACGCAGAGACGTGATTTTTAAGGCGACATTTGTATTTTTTCAGACAATTATTTTGTAATTCATATAAAACGTTAGTTAGTCTAACTTTAAACTAGGTTTATATAGGTCGCTTTAAATGTATTACCTTAATATCTAGCTGATATAAACCTAGTTTATAGTTAATTTTATGATAACGCCGAGAGCTTGTGGTTTTTAAATTTGTGTTTTTTATGTTTCAGTATACATCCTGAAATAAATTACGGATTAAAAAATATCTTTGCAACCCTCATTTACATGCGAATTTTAAAGAAGTCAATCGGTATAAAAATAAAATTGCGTCTTTCTGTCTGCCCAACCTTTAAAGGCTCTATCTTTTGAACTGGAATAGATAGGTGAAAGAGAAATAGTGTAGATAGGTGAAATTTTCACAGAATATTCGTTATTACGGTGGATATCTTAACAAATAATAAACATTTTAAACATTAATAAACATTGACAGCCTCCGTAGCACAGCGGGCGAGTAGCCGGTTGCGAAGCGTGAGGCTGTGGGTTCGATTCCCGCACCTTGACAAATGTTTGTCTGATTCACAAATAGTTGTCTCGGGTCTGGGTGTTGTGGGACCGCAAGTCCCTCGTAGATACCCACGATATAGGTTAACCTAGTGTGGGGTCGGGACTATGTGTGTGACTGTTGGGTGTATTTATTATTTATTTAAAGGTATGTAGTACGGAACCCTCGGTTCGCGCGTCCAACTCGCACTTAACAGGTTTTGCCTCTTAATGTGAGAGTTAAACTGGAATCAGGCGTAAGATGTCATAAAATTGATGCCTTAAAAATCACTCCCGCTTTTGTACCAAAATAATACAATTTACATAAATAATTTTCGTATCACACTTATACGTATAAATAAGTCTTACATAACATAGTGTAATAGCACAATAGAATGTTCTAGTACGCACTATGTGATAGAATTTATGAATATACCAATTCCCTTATTCATAAACGCTTATAAACAGAATTTTAATAATCGCCTCATTAGTCCAGTGGTGGCATACTTAGGCTGAAAAAACGCCGAGGTCCTCGTTTCAAATCCGAGTGAGTTGCCCGGGATTGGATTTATCGCACGATATGGCTACAGGATCGCCATCTATCACATCAGGGGACAGAAAAAATCTGTTAATAAGTGTTTAGAAACAAAGGTTAAGGGGCTAATTAATAATAATTGTGCACACTGAAAATCACAATAAATAATATACAAATCGTTGAAATAAAACTAGTTTATACGGATTTTATCGCGGTTTAATTTTAATTTTTATTTTTTTTAGACTAAAATAAAAATTAAACCGCGATAAAATCCGTACAAACTAGTTTTATTTCAATGTGTAATATTCGCGTAAACCTAAAAAATCACTATACAAATCGTTATAAATAGTGAAATGTAAATCACAAGAAATCTATAAATCAGAAACAATTTTATTTTAATTGATTTATGTTCTACAGGATGTTGCGGAAACTGGGTACACCTCGTACATTATTACGATTTAAATTGCGCGCTTCAGAAATCTTCGATTTTATAAATAAGTACAATTATGTAATGAATGCTCATCCATCCCGGTTCAATCACTCAAAAGAAAAGTAAGTACATAATGTAATGTTGTAACAGATTTCTACTAGATTTCATCATCATCCCTTCGTATTTTTTAAATAGATGAAGATTGTCGATGTGCATAGTTTACATCTTAGTACTGTATAGTATTTGATTAATTACGAGTTTGAATTAATTTTTACCATGCGAAGCCTCATTTAGCATTTCGCAAATTAAATACATTTGAGAAAATATGAGAAAGTATGAATTAATTCGCCGCTTCGTAATTCGTGTATAATCGCGTCGTAGAAACGGTGGCAACGTGCTATCCCCTTCGCACCCGTGGGAACACTGAATTATTGTGTCATATTAGCAAATAGCATTAGCACGAATGATAAGCGTGCTAAGACACGAGAATTCACATGCTAATGAAATTAAATCGTAATAGTATTAATTGCCATTACTAGTACTGTATGCTATATAGAGAGAAGATTATTTGTAACCGCCTAATAAAGTTGAAAAACTCGTAAAACATTTCCTGAGTAATTTTGGATCATCAATTTTGTATTTGAAAATTCTTCTTATAATCATAAATATAGATGGTTAATAAAATTGTGCGAAACGACTCCATAAAGTTAGATTACAAATGTAATCAATACGTATTAAGTTATAGCTAGATCGATTCAATTTAGCACGTCTTGCTGTGTGTATGAGCTTCTAAATATGTAGTACTGATTTGTATGAAAGTGGAAGTAAGCCTTCATCTATACATTTTAGTCAATAGTGGCATGCACATATACGTGGTTATTTTTTTTCTAAAATCTTTAAACAGCAATATCTCTGTAAAAATGGGGTATTTTTAAAAAAATGTAATGATAATGTTGTACAGAATTACGGGTACTTTTATGGATTTCCTGCTTCCTACACCCTTTCCGACTAACCTTGTATATATCAGAATAAAATATCGTGTGATGTGCGATTCAGTGTATTATGGACTGAATAAAATATTAAATATTTCTTCCGATTTACACTTCACCCTGTATAGTGGGTAGGAGAAAACGAATTTGCATAAATGCTAACTACTATATTTTTACTTCAGTTCTCAAATAAAATTATAAATGGCAACACTTGCCAATAATATATTTTACAATATAGTATCTACCATAATGATAGTAAGTATGCCATGCCATGCAATAATACTATCACAAAAATGGAGACAATTCACCGATAAAGTCTTAAATGCGTATTTATAATTAAACAAAAATAAAATTGTAGCTATTCTGTTCTCACTCGACTAAACTAAAATCATTAAGTAATTTTAACTACCGAAAAAAGAGGGGTGATATTTACTTAAATTGGTTTTAGTTCAAAGTCAATATTTTTTAACGACGAAATTAACTCAAGGCATAATAATTTTAGTCTATAATGAACAAATTAAAATAAGTTATGTTCCTTCGTTACAAATTGGACAAGAGTTAATAATTAGTTTATTTACTAACAACAGAATAGAGACAATTAACTCGTAAATTAGCACATATTTTAATAATATTCCACAATACAATTACGTCAATTGACCGCATAGTAAATAATTTAAAGATACATTTTTACAATTTAAGTAAATTTTTGAACACTACTGGATTTTGGACAGTGTCAATATATTACACTACGCAAGAGTCATATGGCCCAGATGAAATTATGATTACAAAGCAGTAATGCAAAAACATTTTTTCAAGTGAAATATCGAATTTGGCTATAAAAATAATAAAATATCACAATAATAACTATAGTTTATTGAGATAAAATATAGGAATATCGAAACTTGCAAAAGTCAAAGACCGTTCCCAATATTCTGTCTATGGACAGATTTGCTTACTGTCGGTAAAATTTTGACAGATCTTCCATAGAAAATGTGTCAAAAACGTACTGCCAATGCAAATCTGTTGAAAGACAGGATATTGGGAACGGCCTTAAGAAAAGTAGCAAACATTTACCAGTTATTTTAGCTGGTCTAAATAACGCGTCCTATACTTCTTCACACCACTCTGTTTCACTTTATATCAGAAAATCGACGATCCCTACATATTATAATCATGTATAATAATTTTTAGAGTACAACGATTTCAAAGTTTACGACGTCGAAGAATTATATGATTTTTTTAGTTATAAAATTTATATTAGGCTGAATATATTCTTTTACCAGTTAATAATACAGTATCGTCATCAGAAGGCCATAAAATAAAAATGTGCAGATCATTAACACACCACATAATATGTAGCTTACGGGACTATATGTAAAGAACGTCGAGATAGATAGATAAATAGATAGATAACACTTTATTGTACACCACAAAAATAGAACATTAACAAGAAATACAATAACTTAATCAAAAGCAAAGTACAATGGGCTATACCTTTTCGATAGAACTCTATGGTAATATGTTTATAGACACAGATCGGAGATTTTCGATAACTGCTAATTGTTTATAAATTTGAAAGTTCCGAAACAACTTTTTTTACAGCATACTTATTACAACAAAATTACATTATTGTTATATCATTTACCACTAAAATATTATCATCGAAGATGACATCACATATTTTGAACCTGATATTTATCGATATATTCGCATTTATATTGACTACCGAGGTTAGCAAACGAGCAAGTGAGTCACCTGATGGTAAGTGATCTCTACTTTAGCCGCTTAAGGACAGTGATAATTAACGGATTTGTATGGATAAGGGGGATTTGGGTCTCCGGATATCTTACATATACCGCATTTATCGACTAGTTGAATTTCTCGAGTTTTAGAGAATTGTTGTATATTAAATTATAGCTTTATAACACTAGTGCACCATCCATTATTGTTTACAGTGATAAACTCATTACTTTAAATTCGATATTTTAGATACAAATATCGATAAATTATTTGTAGTGCGTAGCTGTGTGCCTATCAATTTTAAATCAATTCAGTCGATATTTGTTGAACATCAAAATAATTTTATGCATTGTTGACATTGCATTGACAATTTTTTACAAGATAAACAACTATTTCTATAACACCAGTCCACAATGTAATCGATTAAAACGCCCCTCGTATCGATACCTGTCGATTGTCGTAGTCACAAGGCGACTAGAATTTTGGGTTCTTTGTACCGCATATAAGAGTACCAAGAGCTTGGTTAACTTAGCCTTTGTCCACAGGTTTTTTGTCGACTTCAAATTACCTAAGCTAGCTTAGCTTAGGGTGGTATCCTAATCGACAAATATTTTTCTCCGCTTGATCAAAGAGATTGGATGATTTCATTATATTTGATCAAATATTTTAACATCTAATACACAAAGCATCTGTCAAAGAAATTTCATCAAATATAAGACAATGAAATTGAACAAAGAATTTAGGCATACCAATGTTTTCTGTCGACAATCATGAATCAGTACAGCGAACGGATATTGAATATAGCGTACCTTACAGATTATTACTGTTCTGGTTCCTCGCTCGGTGTCACTGGCCGCGCCGGTCGTGCGGGACGCGCGGGGGAGTGCGCTCGAGCTGGCTCTGACTCCTTGCTTTTGTTCTGTACGAATCTGTCAAATTATATTTTATAGTTAAAATACATACATACGCACTCAAGCCTGTAATCCCCGATGGGATAGGCAAAAGTTGAACTAGTACACCCACATTTCGCCGGACTTATTCCGCCCCATGATATGATAGGAAGCGAGCTTAAATGCTACACCATTAACTTGAGTGCAGATTTCAGGACAGTCGAATGCGTATTTGTAAAAGACGCAGGTTATTCCAGCTTGGTTATTGATAGTGCATATACTGACCGGTATACGTCATCAGTAGTCTGCAGCGTGCCACTAGCGAGATGCAGTCGTCGTCCGATGGGCGGAGGAGTGGGCGCCCACCACTGCACCACGCGGCCCACTACTGGCACACGACGCAGGATACCTTCCTGCCATACCTCCTGCTGCAACTCCTGCTGTGCCGCCTCTATGCCTGTCAGGGTGGGTAAAACAATTTGTTATAACAAAAATATTCTTATATTATCTTTTGGTCCTGGTTGCGCTTTGCCGTGGTGGTCGTACCTTTAGGTAGTAATTATTCTTACCTTTCTTTAAGACCTCAGTCATGTCGGTGAGAGCTTTGGAACTCTCCTCCACTTCTTTGCCCGCAGACATCACCAAGTCCAAGAGCTCATCGACGTCTGTGTCTGCTGTTACCATTCCAAACCTATGGACGAATATTTTTATAGATAGTTCGGCTCATTTGTGCATATCGTCGTTTAGTTAATACCGCGTAAGTTAAATTGGCTTAGTTTTCAGGAGATATAAAAAACGGAATATTTTTTATGAACATGTGTGATGTAACACAACAATGAGTTGCACGGTGACAGAACTATTTGAATATCGTGCTTTGTATGGTTAATTTAAATTTCTGTGTAAACTTATTGGATACGCACCAAAAACAATTTATCCAATGACAATATCACATGGCCATTTTCGAGATACGCGGTGTTGTTAGCTAAGCGACGATATGAAATATGTCTCTAATAACGATAACATATAATATATATAAAATATTAAATAGAATAAAATAGAATAAAATATAAAATATTCTCTCTCTCTCTCTCTTTCTCTTTATGTGTGCAACATGTGGGAGCTAAAAGGCATTAAGTATTCCATTGAAGGCGGCAGATGATCTGCAAGTGTGTAACGTGGACATACCTGACGCAAGCGAGTCCATCGTCTCCGTCTCCGCATGAGAAGGCTCCGTCCGTGGCCCGCAGCGTCTCCACCAGCTGTCTGTTCAGAGAGTTCAACTCCTCAGCCCCGGCCCCGGCCTGCGCCCAACCTAGCGGCACGTACCGTACTCCACCCAAACCTGAGGAGAAACTTTAAATTAATACAACTGTAGTGTATAATTAGTCGTGTAAGTATATTATATGTAGACAGTCTTAATAAAGAGTCGTAACTGAGCACTCGATCTTTCAACACGTCTCCACGAACCAATAACATCATTACACAAATTGTAGACAGTTTTGTCTACAGGATGATGGGCCGGAACGACCAGGGTAATACAACCGTCTTACAAAAATTCTAAAACTGAACTGGCAGCTTGCTATTGCATTTCAGACGGCGAGTAGAATTTCCGAAGGCCCAAATCACTCCTACGTCATCCTAGTCCCCACTCCTTTCCTTTAAGTTTGGCAATGCACCCATTATTCTTCTTGTATTGTGTTTTTGTGACTTTACAAGGGCGGTGGAGATAATTTATCTTGAAGTGACTATTTTCTGACGCCTGCTATAAAAATTCCGCCCAAACTTAGAAAGAGATTCTCTTTAAGGTATATGCACTACTAGCCTTTGCTCGCGGTTCCGGTCGCTCGATGGCCTTTTCCAGGATAAAAAGTAGCCAATGCCATAATCGTCATGGTATACCTGTGTGCCAAATTTCATCCAAAACCGTTCAGCTGTTAAGGAGTGATTGACTAACAAACATCCAAATTCACAAACTCACAAACATCCAAAGTTTCACCTTTATAATAGTAGTAGTATAGGATAGCAATCTACCAGGTAGATAGGTATCTCATCGTTAACTAACTTACCAGCCCATCCCGGAACATGCACAAGCCTGAGACACGGATGGTCATCGACTCTCTTCTGGAAAGGGTCTCTGAGTGCGACAGTGGCGTGCAGGACATGTAGTTGTGCCTCCAATATACTGGACCATGCCTCTACGCGGTCTTCTTCCAGGATAGAACCTTCTAGAGGACAATATCGTAACACTACACCGTGGGACTCTGTCTCGCACACTTCTATTGTGATCTGGGAACAATAAGAATTTTATGGATTTTATAAGTAGTAGTTTATAGGTAATCAAAATTAAACGATCTTTTCATAGTAGCAGAGGTCGACAAACGAACAAATGGGTCACCTGATGAGAAGTGACGTCCACCACCCGTTAACACCCCCGCAATACCAGAATCGTGCATGTGTTGCCGACCTTAAAGGAAAGGTATAATACCGGATACCTGTTTTTAGCAATCGCTAGATCGATTTCGGTAATGAATCATTCGTGATAAAAGTTTTATAGCCACGCTTACATCTTGCTTAATTTGATTGGAATGGCAGATCTGGAGATTTTAACCCGTTTAATCAAGACCTGTCTGTTGTTTTGTCTCTTATCCTTCTGGTCTGGTAGCAGCGAAGTAGAGCAAGTGTTAATGTCGAGTTATTTAAAATATGATTTGCCTGACATTTAAAAGTTGCCCTTAAAATAAAGGCCGGTTATGAAAACTAAGTCAAATATCGCTTGCAATATTTATAATTATAATATAAAATCAAATTGACTAAGAAAACTGAACAACCTTTTTGACTATAACTAAGTTAAGTTTAACTTATTTTGGATTAAAACAATTGCAATGTAATAAACAATTGATGCTTAACTATTTCGATCGACTTCTTTACCACACAAATTATGGACATGTAGAAAAATTTGTAGCAACACTACTCACCATATCAGTCTTTCGAAATTTCTGGCAACACTACTCACCATATCAGCCTCTCGAAATTTCTAGCAACACTACTCACCATATCAGCCTCTCCAAATTTCTAGCAACACTACTCACCATATTAGCCTCTCGAAATTTCTAGCAACACTACTCACCATATCAGCCTCTCGAAATTTCTAGCAACACTACTCACCATATCAGCCTCTCGAAATTTCTTGCAACACTACTCACCATATCAGCCTCTCGTTGCAGCACCTGTCCAAGCCATGAGTTGAGTTTGTCGTAGTAAGGCGGCGGTTTCTCTGCACCCGCCGGCGCGAATTGGAACGTCACGCACGCTGATGCTTCGCTTACGGCTTCCTAGAAAAATGACATTATCATCATCCTTATTAACGTTTACGTCATCATCAGCATCTTTATCCTTACCCACGTCATCGTCTGTATCATCGTTATCAATGTCATTGTCGTCATCACCATAATACTAGCCCTGTATTATACATGTCCCACTGCTGGGCACGGGTCTCCTCTACTGAATGAGAGGGGTTGGGCCGTAGTCCACCACGCTGGCCTAATGCGGGTTGGCAGACTTCACATACCTTCGACATTCTTATGGAGAAATTATCAGGTATGTAGGTTTCCTCACGATGTATCCTTCACCGTTAAAGCAAGTGATAATTAACAATTAATGTACACGTAACTTAGAAAAGTCAGAGATGTATGCTCTTGGGGCTGGTTTCGAACCTGCGACTTTGGTCTCGACAGTCCATACCACTCCCACCTGAGCTATCACTGCTTATCACCATAGTCATCTTTATCAACGTCGTCATCATCTGCATTATTATTATTAATGTCATTTTCGTCATCAGCATCATCATCCTTACCAACGTAGTCATAATAGGGTAGTTGACAGTAAGAAAAAGTCTAATAAATTTTTATTTTGTTCGATAGATTATGGTCTAATTATGACAAAATACTATGTCATTTGTGTAATTAATTAAGATTAATTGAAAAATATAAGCCTTTAGTCACGTGACATTGAACGCCAAACAGAGCGCGTGACGTCAAAGGTTGCAAAACACGACATAACAGGTATAGTGATTAGACTATATATACAACATTGCTACTTTCTTATTTTACAGGTGTTACTGTGTTTACTTAAAAAATGTAGAATTTGTTTTATTAGGTAATTTCTGAAACACTTCATATGACGCTCAACCACTCGACAGTTTGTTTTGCAAACTATGACGTCATTCGGGATGCCATGACAGATTGGAGCGTTTTGGCGGGGAAATGAAAAGAAGATTTTAAAAATGCAAAAAACATTAAGATATTAGCTGAGAAAAATTGAAATACTTATATTTTGTGTAAACTAGACCGTAAGGAAAGAAATAAACCACTTTTTCAAAAATTACCCTATTATTAGCATCGTCAACCGTATCAACGTCATTGTCATCGAGTATTATAATCGTCATAATATTTATATGGATATTCGTCTAGCTTGTTAGTTGTTTTATTATGACGGACGGCGTAAACGAGCTACTGAGTCACCTGACGGTAAGTGATCACAGCCGCCCATGGACACCACAATACTAAAGAAATCGTCGGTGTGTTGCAGGTCTTTTAGGCAAGAATATAGTATTTTTTTGAACGTTCTTATGTCGTGTCGGTCTGGAAATACTGCAATACCATACGCACTCACGCCTGTAATCCCAGAAGGGGTAGGCAGACGTGTAACCAGTACACCCACATTTCGCCGAGCGTACCTCCGTCCCATGATGTGATAGAGAGCGAGCCTATCACCATACCGGGCACAATTCCAGATTCCAGGCTGATACTGAAATACTGCAAGTATGGGGAATAATCACCATTGTAGTGCGCTCTGTTCGCGAGTCAAACCACCGCGCATAGTAACAGCCCGTGGTGCGTACGTGCCGACGAATAGGTACGTAGCAACACGGCCGTACCTCGCTCTTTCCCCTCGTTCGCTCTTCCCCGCATCGAGCCCGCCTCGCGAGCCGCCGCGCTCGCGAGGCGGGCTCGTAGCAACACGACGCGATGCGACGCGTATGTTAAGTTCTATATGTAATCAAGTAATGTACGTTCTACCTATAATGAAATAAATGTTTCGCATAAATAATAACTATCTCGCGTATTTTCATTTAATGCCGCGACTCAAGCATTACACCGTGCAATTGCTGTTGATATTAAGCTTTACTTTTACAAAAGTAAGATTAACTTACAACTATGTCTGCATTAATCGGTTCGTCTCCACCAGGCCGTCCACTCTGTAAGATAAAGAAATTATGTCAAATTATATATGACTTTTTTTATACTGCGCTGCGTCACTTGTGCCTCAAGTTAGGTTTAGGGTGTTGGTTGCTGATAGGTAATTTAAGCATCAGTTAAGTAAAACTAATTTAAAGTTCTGTTTTATTGTATAATTGATTTGACCAACAGATATTGACGATCGAGTTAACGGTGATAAACAACGTATGGAAACATTGAACATAATAAATTGATGTCTCTTTAGAAGCTTGTTTTTTTATAGTATAGGCCGGCAAACGATGTGTGGGTCACATGATGGTAAGTGATCTTCACCGTCCATATACACCCACAATACTAAAATAATCATGGGCGCGTTGCCGACCTTAAAGGAAAGGTATAATTTAGGGTTTGGAAAGGGGAGGGTAATTTGGGCCTCCGGATATTTTACTGCACAAGCTGCAACAAGCTGCTACTTTGCGCCGGTTTTCTGTGAGATGGTGGTAACGACCCGGACGAGCTGGCCCATTCATGCTGTAGACAGAACTGTCTACAGCGTGGCTCTACCACTCAAAAAATTTGACATATGATTTTTCATATTGATTCGAAAATAATATTAACTAACATTGATTAGTTAATTTAAGATTGATGAGCTTTTTAGAAAGTGTATGTATATGTATAATCACTCTATTCTAAAAAAAGTAACTGGCGCCGCCGCCGCCGCTGCCAAAAGCTTGTCACGCTATCTCCACCGAAACCGCTGGGGGTATGGGGTCGACACCGATACCAATCGATGCAGAATAATGTGGGGAAGAAAGTAATATATGTTTGTAATGTAAGATATATATAATAGTATAGTGACCAGTATGTTGAGTGAGTGCGCCGCGAGCACGGTGCGCGCGGCGCGGGCGGCGCGGAACGCACCGCGCATGCGCCGCGCCAGCCCCGCCCCGCCCGCCGCGCGCGCGCTCGCCCACACGCACAGCGCGCCACCACCCCCGCCCACACCCACACCCACACCACCCCCGCCCACAGACAGACCCGCCAGCGCCGCCAGCGCGCCTTCACGACCACTACCCTATAACATTACATTACACATAAGTTACTACTCACTTAATCACTACCTAACTCTAGCTCAGCAGGATATACATATTAGCTGTAAACAATATGCATATATATATACAACATCATTTTATAATATACAATACGTAACCAAAACCCTGTTGGCCATTATAAATATGATATCGGAATCGATATTCAAGCGTAATGATATAACTCGCATACGAAAATTGGACTATAAAAATAATAACATTTATTTTTTAAACTTCAATTGGTTTTATTATTTGTAAACAGTATTTCGATTGATTACCCCTGTAAGAGCAAGATAGCATATTGCGGCGTCCACGTACATCAAACGTGCTGCACGCCCGCCTTCGTCAATACACAGGGAAATTTAGATTTAAATAACATTTTTAATTATATTAAAGTGAAACTTTTATTAGATCGTTTCAAATTTTTTGGCCTGTGTGTTGCATGTTGCGTGACGGTCGACCGCGGAGTAGGGATAAAGTGAAAGGCGCTCGCCAGAGCAGCGAAGGCCAATATGGCGGCGTCTATAGTTCGCACGCTATTTTGTTTGTTTTTGTTAGTGTTTAATGTAATATTATTTCAAAAATGTTTAGTTAAATGTCTATAATGTGAAAAAAAGTTTCACTTTTACCGTGGTTTCATAAAACCACACAATCTTTTTTATTTTATTTTTTTAACTTTCACTTGTTTTTTTTATTTAACTATTTTTTATTAAGACGTCTATATATCTATCTTCACGACCCAAAAAGGGCCAACAGGGTTTTTGTTACATACTCAGTTTGTAAACCAAATGAGAAAACTTACAACATTAACTCCTTTGGAATGATCGTTGGCTGTAATCGGCTCTGGAATTTTGTAAAATGTCTGTTTTTTTTATATTAAGGCATTTATTAGCACAGATTAATTAACAGCGCTATGCCTCCGGATACATCACTCACCGTGAAAAATGCAATTTTCTGTGAGACAATGGTAACAACACCTGGTCGAGCCAACTCATTCATGCTGTAGACGAGACTGTCTACAGTGTGGCTATACCATTTTCTTATTCACCAACCGTGTCAGGATCGATGTCTCTATTTGTACCTGATTATCCGTACCTTTACGCGGAATGAAACAAACCCGCTATTAATTACATTGAATATCTTATTATTATTAGTATGTACACATATCCTATTATAGCTTTTCCGATTATTTATTTATTTATTAATAGCAACACCATTAGGTAAAACACACTACTAACATAATATAAAAATCAATTAAGTAACAAATCATGTGCTTACCTTTTAAAGGTATTTACAGCTAACACACAAAAAAAAAATTACAATGTCTTAATAACGTAGTACCTAATAATTATTATAAATTATACATACATACATACGCACTCACGCCTGTAATCCCCGAAGGGGTAGGCAGAGGTGTAACCAGTACACCCACATTTCGCCGAGCGTATTTCCGTCCCTTATGTGATAGGGGGCGAGCCTATCGCCATAGCGGGCACAAATTCCAGACTCCGGGCTGATACTGAGCATTTCGTAATAGAAAAACACAATACCACTTTACCCGACCCGGGGATCGAACCCGAGACCTCAGAGTTGACCTCAATCGTAACGCGTACGCATTACAATTGCGCCATCGAGGCAGTCAGTATAAATTATAAGATAAGTAAATATAAGTAAAATAAATCAATGTTGTATTAAAAAAGGATACGATAGTGGGCAAAGCTGGTACGCCAAACCAAGGTCCGGGCGTTAAAGTAGCTGAATCTGGTATGTTAAACATCTGTAGTCAGAAAAAAATACATGTATAATAAATAAAAAAAATGCATCCTGATGACCTGAAATTATCCAACCCACAGAGAGCCAGTTGTGGGTTGGATCTTTTCTGCATAACACAGACCAAACTCCCAAACGATTCTTCTACAGCATGTTACAGAAAGGTGTGGTCTTAATTACGCGTCGTTACATACGTCGATTATCGACCTGTTACTCATTCGATAAAAAAGAAAATGCTTTATTTATGACTAAGTAATGCAATCGGCTTTGGTACTACAAAGTGGAATACTTGAATCGTAAACTATACGCTCCTTAAATTTGACCACACCTTTCTGTAACACGTTGTATATCTACCGGATCAAAAACAAGCCAACTGAGTTTGACTAGCTGGATCTTCTCAGGGCTGAGTCGCGCCGCGTAAAGTCCAGTGGTAAAGTAAGCCCACTGAGTTTGTTTCGCCGGGTCTTCTCAGGCTGGGTGGTTTTGGGTCCAGTGGTAGCTTTAAAACACGTGCCGTTTCGGTAATGTCTATGGTCCATATCGACACATAAAAATAAATAATAATAATAATACTCAATTCTGGATTATTCCTAAATAAAAATATTGTAAAATTTATTGATGCCCAGTGTCTTTTGATGACGCTATGTATGTTATGTATACATTAGTTGATATAATTTATATACTTAAGTTTCATTATTTTGTACTGACTTGTCATAATCGCTATTTTAATTGTCTACATGATTAATAAAACTATTTCAGTTCAACTTAAAACAACAACGCATAACTGGTTATATTAAGAAAAGAACATCAGGGATTTAGCAGTGCACGTAACTTCAATATAACGTCACTTTCATGTACTTACCTGTTCACTGCCAATAGCACCAGGCAGTGCTAAGGCATGGCCGCGTAGATGTAGATGCAGGTTTCTTTTCTTGCATATAGCCCCCAGGGCTGCTACAGGCAACCCCCAGCCTAGTGGAGGGGCGCCCACCTCCCCCAGCACTAATAGAGGAGTGCGATTCGCTGCTATGTCTTCATCGCATAGAGTTTCCAGTGCTTCTATGTCCATGCCTCTACCTGGAAGTAATGTGAAAATAAAAAAATAGTTTTCAACCAACGTCAAAAAGTTTCTCAAGTCATCTGTTTTTTTTTTTTTTTTTTTGTTAGAGTTCCGTTTCTAAAGGGGCTGTTTGTCCTACCTATAAAGAGCTTTCTTTTCTAAACCGATTTTTTATAGACCGATATAACCGATATATTACTAGCATTTACCCGCGGCTCCGCCCGCGTGAATAGACTTTTCCGAAATAAAACGTAGCCTATAACCGTCTCCAGGGTCCCATCTATCTCTACATAAAAATTTATCAATATCGGTTCATTGATTTAGGCGTGAAAGCGTAACAAATAATTTTTTTTTTTCATAAAAAGTATCATATGTTACTTCTTATACTTCAAAGAATATGTGTACAAAGTTTCATGATGATCGGTTAAGTAGTTTTCGCGTGAAAGCGTACCAAACACATTTATAATATTAGTATGATTACTGCAAATATATACTACCAAATATTAAAAGTGTAAACATTTAGGGGCGTAGGTAGGAAACCCTCAATGCACAAGTCCGCCTCACACTTTACCGGTTTTATTATTACGCGATTAATCCAATATGGACCAATTTTGATGTTTTTTCCTCACACTTTACCGGTTTTTAGGTTTTTTTATCGTCGATAGATTTTATCTTTAAATGTGGCCCCATATTTTGTTCAACATATGTTGACGGGTACGAGCGAAAATTAAGATAATGCTCCACGCAGCATTAACAGCAAAAGCATTTTAAATAGGGTTTAAAATTGAACTTCCGTCTTAAAAACATGGCATAAAAGTTTACAAAAACCTCTAATTGAACAAGTTACACAGTTATTTCATTTACAACACAAACTGGTATTTGATGCCAAACGTAAACATACACCTAAATTAAAATTCCCGATGAAAGCAAAATGTAACAAAACGCAATAGATCGCACGTAGAATGTTTACAAACAACATTCTTTGATCTCAGAGATCTTGTGATCTGTATGCGAAGTTTTAAACAGATAACATGTGGAAAGAATATTTTGATAAGAAGTCGCTAGAGAAAGGTATATGGTATAGAACTGTTTAATCTGAACCTCCTCGTATTCCCTGGTTGGCCAATGTGAAAATAAGTCGCAAAAATATTATAATAACACATAGGTTAAGAACAGGACACATGCCACTCAACAAGTTTGGCTTTTTAATGAAAAAAGTGAGCAGTCCAAACTGTGCATACTGCGCGACTGTAGAGGACGTGCACCACTTGTTGGAGGAATGTGTCCGTAATAAAAGAGGAAGAGGCATTTTGTTGACTGAATTAAAAATCAATAAATTTGAAATAGGTCCATTTCATAGCATCTTATCCAATCCAGAGAGTGAAGGTGCTAATAAAATTTACAAGTTCATATGCAGTTCTCTTAGTCAGCAAAGTGGCTTTTCTTAGTATAAGTCAAACATACATTTATTGTGTACGTAGTGTGTAACTACGAGCTATGATGGGGCTGACATGGTTACAGTAATAACCAAAAGCCTCTAAATTAAATAAAGATAAAAAAAAAACAGATGAACAAGATATTGAAATTATGATTTCCGGATTTTAGAATAATGTATTGCTATTATACAGATGTATAGATAGATCAGTAAAATTTTGCATATCTTTCTTTGTGAACGTTGTAACACACGCCGGTATCTTCGAAAGTAGTTTCATCATAAATACATAAAAAGTAATAAAAACTAATGCCTTTATGCCTAATGGACTGCCTCGGTGGCGCAGTTGTAATGCGTACGCGATACGACTGAGGCTGACGCTGAGGTTCCGGGTTCGATCCCCGGATCGGTAAAAGTGATATTGGGTTTTTCTATTACGAAAAGCTCAGTATCAGCCCGGAGTCTGGAATTTGTGCCCAGTGTGGCGATAGGCTCGCCCCCTATCACATGATGGGACGAGAATACGCTCGTCGAAATTTGGGTGTACTGGTTACACCTCTGCCTACCCCTTCGGGGATTACAGGCGTGAGTGCGTATAAAAACTAATAGCGTCGCGTCGATCTTCGGCAACACTGTCGCTGCGGTCTGGGTTCGGTTGAGTTTGGAACGATACCTTTAATAATATCAACCTTGTATTGTACTGCCCAAATGCTAAGCACGGTTCTCCATTACGAATGAAGAGGGGTTAGGCCTTAGTCCACCACGCTGGCATGTTGCGGGTTTGGTAGTCTTCACTTCACATACCTTTGAAATTATTATGGAGAACTTCTCAGATATGCACGTTTCCTCATGTTTGTCCTTCACCGTTAAAGTAAGCGATAATAGGGTATTTGACTAGTTTATTTTTATTAAGTATTTAAATCAATAAGTTACGTTACTCAAAATCTATTGCAGAAAGAATTTTATAAATCGGACCAAAAATAAATAAGTTAGAAGCCATTCAAATCCTGCAGAAGGGGTAATTGTCAAATGACAGACGACGCAAATTTTGACGTCACTGTGTAAAATGATCATTATGGCGCACGCGTGCAAGCGAGATAGTAAGATATCCCTACTACGCACCCACTTTTCCTCCTACCAACATTTAAAGTCATAACTGCGGGCACATTTCTGAACCAATTTTGATTGTGTTTTAATTAAAGGGTTTCATTGGCGTATCATTTTCTGTTGCTTATAAAATAATGTATAAAATTCAATATAGGAAACTAACCTATTAACAATGAATACCTACACACGTAACTAAGAAAATTCAGAGATGCATGTTCTTGTACCACTACCATTCTTCGCTGAGCGGTCGCTGCTTTGTTTTAATGACACAGTTAAATACAATTACAATTTACCTGAAGCATGTACGGGAACTGGTCTGACACAGGCCAGTGGCAAGCTGAGTTGTCGGCATAAATGTTGCACCACGCCCAATGGACTCGCCACGCAGCTGTATATGCAGGGAAGCCGGCTTGAGAACGCTAGAGCTGGGAATACGGACAAAACAATACCCATAAGGAAATATACACTTTGCTCACATTGGTACAGTAAAGTGACCTACACGTGACCTGATGGTGGGGAAAGTGCAGTATTGAGTGGTAGAGCCATTGAGTCTAGACAGTTCTGTCTACAGCATGAATGGGCCGGCTCGTCCGGGTCGTTACCACTGTCTCACAGAAAACCGACGTAAAGTAGTAGCTTGCCGCTGCGTTTCATACGGTGAGTGAGATATCCGGAGGCCCAAATTCCCCTCCCCTTCCCAATCCCAAACTTATCCCTATCCTTTAAGGTCGGCAACGCGCCCAAGATTATTTTAGTATTGTGGGCGTACATGGGCGGTGGAGATCACTTACCATCAGGTGACCCACTTGCTCGTATGCCGACCTATACTATAAAAAAAAAACAGATACAATATCAACGGACATTGTATCCCTCGACAGTCGCCAAAATATACCGGCTTATGTTACTGGATATAAACTGACTGTACCCGGAACGCAACAACAAAGCGGTTTCAACATATATACATACATACGTACTCACACCTGTAATCCCCTTACGGGTAGGCAGAGATGTAACCAGTACTGAGGCGGACGCTGAGGTCTGGGGTTCGATCCCCGGGTCGGGTAGTGATATTGGGTTTTTCTATTATGAAATGCGCAGTATCATATGAGTCTGGAATTGTGCTCGGTATGGCGAAAGGCTCAAGAAATGTGGGTGTACTGGTTACACGTCAGCCTACGCCTTAGGGGATTACAGGCGAGTGCGCGTATGTGTACGTAACGTTTCCTCCTACATTATGGGACATGCCATTATTAATATTACGCACCTCCATCTTCCAAATATCTGGGATATCTGTGGTGTAGAAGCATCCTTGTGACACGCACCAACCCCTCTAATTGTTCTTGATGGTAGAACGCATGATACTCTGTCATTCTGAAACAAAAACACTATTTAAATTTTATAAACGGTAAAGCTATGTTGTAGACATTTTTATTGAGTGGTAGAACCACGCTGTTGACACTTTTGTCTACAGCATGTATGGGCCACTGTCGCACAAAAAACTGGCGTAAAGTAGCAGCTTGCTGCTGCGTTTCGTACGGTGATTGAGATATCCGGAGACCCAAACCCCCTCCCCTTCCCAATTCCTTAATTATCCCTTTCCTTTAAGGTCGGCAACGCACCCATGACTCTTTTGGTATTGTGGGCGTACATGGGCGGTCGAGATCACTTACCATCAGGTGACCCACTTTTGCCAGCCTATGCCATAAAAAAACAGCACGACTGGGCCGGCTCGACCGGGTCGTTATCATTGCGAAGTAGCACTTTACGTTTTGTATGGTGAGTGACATATTTGGAGGCCCAAATCTCATCTCCTCTTCCTAATCCCTTAATTATCACTTTCCTTTAAAGTTGGCAAGGCGTCCATGATTCTAGTAATTTTTAACCCTTCTTTTTGTAGCAGAGAAAGTGATTTATTTCTATAGACTCGCCAGTATACTATCGGAACGGTCTTGCTGGACTAGCTGGTCTTTCGACCCGGGAGATGATGATCCTAGCGATCGCTGGCCGACTACCTAACCCCAATTCCCTACCCCGCACTACCAACTAAAAGCCCGCGATGGCCTACTTCGGCGTTTGCGGGATATCCAGAGATAAACTATATATATTGCCTCGACTGCCTCGGTGGCGCAGTTGTAATGCGTACGCGTTAAGACTGAGGCTGACGCTGAGGTCTCGGGTTCGATCCCCGGGTCGGGTAAAGTGGTATGTGTGGTATGGTGTGTGTGTGTGTGTGTGTGTGTGTGTGTGTGTGTGTGTGTGTGTGTGTGTGTGTGTGTGGTGTGTGGTGTGTGGTGTGTGGTGTGTGGTGTGTGGTGCGTGCACTGTAGTGCCTAGACAAATGGACCGAATTGAAAGCTGGTTTAATTGGGCTGCTATTAATTGATTTGTTTCTTGCTTTCCCTTGAGGAATGTATGCTGAGGTGTTTAAAAGTTAGATGTTTTTTAATTTACGTCGGGAGTTAGTTTATTGTTAACTTGTACTAATTATCTATAAATAAAAACCTTCACACATAACAAACCGCAAGGTCCAATTGTTTACGTAACGGAACGGAAATGTATGGTGATAACGCATTTTTCACGTAAGTACTGACGAATAATAAGGCAAGTGCAAGCGGAATTATCACAGCGGGAGTTCCGTACGATATGAAATTACAATATTCCTGTGGCGTTCGGCGTGTTTCTATCTTTTTTTTATAGCATAGGCCGGCAAACGAGCAAGTGGGTCACCTCATGGTAAGTGATCTCCACCGACCATGTACGCCCACAATACTAAAAGAATTATGGGTGCGTTGCCGACCATAAAGGAAAGGGACAATTAAGGGATTGGGAAGGGGAGGGGGTTTGGGCCTCCGGATATCTCACTCACTGTACGAAACGCGGCAGCAAGCTGCAAATTTACGCCGGTTTTCTGTGAGACAGTGGTAACGATCCGACCGAGCCGACCCATTCGTACTGTTTTTTTTTTTTTTTTAAATCTTTATTTATAATTTAGAGGGTTTGATCAGACATGATCATGCCACCCCCATTGGCAAATTCTAAAATATAATTATCTACGCTTAAGAGCTACCTGAACAAGTTTGTACAGCAATTTGGCTTCCTTAGATTGAGGATATGCCAAGATACTGTTGCATTTGCCAACCTCGTGTAAATAAACCCCATGTGGTATTAACGCAGTCCTCTCAGCTTCATTCCGGACACATTCAACCAAAACATGGTAAACATCTTCTACAACATCACATTCGGTACAATTCGGTGTCCTACATTTGCCCATTAAGAATCCGAAACTATTCAGTGGAATATGTCCAGACCGAAGCCGCATTGCAGTCACAATGTCAGACCGCGGTAAAGTAGAATCAGCGAACCATGGTGAGCGCGAAATAGTAGGCTGAATCGTCCTGT
The DNA here is from genome assembly GCA_905332985.1 of Mimas tiliae. NCBI lineage: Eukaryota > Metazoa > Arthropoda > Insecta > Lepidoptera > Sphingidae > Mimas > Mimas tiliae. Next base: position 2,369,347 of record HG995247.1, on the reverse strand, counting down.
ACCATATACCCTTATTCAATGACCTCTCGTCAAAATATTCCTTCCACATGTCTGTACACTTTTCTCTCACTCGATATAGAAGGTCAGTGAATAAGGGCACACAAACAAAAGGCATCCCATCAGTAACTGCTTCTCTGGCGAGGCGATCGGCTACCTCATTACCAGGTATGCCGATGTGAGAAGGTACCCATTGAATTTTAATTATTTTATTATCGCTCTTCAGTTTGAGGAGTGAATCTAAAATGTTGTAGGCTATCGGTGTGCCTCGAATATTCAAGGTACAGCGAGCCAGATGATAAATGGCACTTCTCGAATCCGTCAAAATGACATACTTTCCAGCCTCAAAGGAGCTGATATATGAGATAGCCTCTGCTATAGCGAACAACTCTATGCACATGATGGAAATTTCAACATTTATTTGTAATTTACAAACACTATTTGTCTGTGGGTCATAAAAAGCAAAACCATTAGTATCATTTTTATTTTTTGACCCATCCGTGTATATTTTATAGAAGTTAGAATATTTAGTGTTTATAAATTCCATGCAAATAGCTTTTAATTGCCCTAAACGATACTGATATTTTGGTTTATTTATATTGTCCATCTTTGGTTCCACAACTGATGAGAGATCCACATTACTGACCCACGTATCCAAGGAATACAACTCTAAATTTTTACTACAATAAATATGGCTATTTTTCAGTTGCTCGTGAACTAAAATTAATAAGGGGTAGTCTCTTAGTCTCCAGTAATCACTTTGACAAAGGGTACTTAAATAGTCTAGTATTTTAATAATGTTACTACACGAATAGGACTTACATTTTAGCCAAAATTTGCCAGCTAGATAATACCTACGAATGTGCAATGGTTGAAGGTGGATTTCATTTTCCATGACGTGTATGGCTGTAGTTTTTATAAACCCTCCTATTACACGCATACATTGGTTCTGAATCTTATCCAACTTGTTTAGATGTGTTTTACAACTGTTTCCGTACAATACACTCGCGTAATCTAACCTACTACGAACCATGGATATATATACACGTCTTAAAACATTCGGATGTATACCCCAACCTGCTCCAGATAGTGCCTTAAATATATTTAACAATCTTGAACATTTATATTGCACCTCATTAATATGTTTAGCCCAGCGTAAAGATCTGTCTAACCATAGACCTAAATATTTCACATGATCAACAACCTGCATTGATACTCCGTTAATAGATATGTCAATAGATTCTTTTTTATAGCCCCTTTTAAATATGCATATCCTGCTTTTTGTGGATGAAATTTCTAAACCAATTTTATGAAGAAGATTGACAAATTTATTCAAAGCTAATTGTAATTGATTTGCCCCATGTTCTATACTATCACAATTCACATAGATCACAAAATCATCTGCGTATTGTGAAATAAAGACATTTTTAATACTTTTACAAATATCTATCGTGGCTAAATTAAAAAGCAACGGTGACAACGGATCGCCTTGTGCAAGACCCCGACATGTGCTTCTACGATTACTTTCATATTCTGTTTGTACACTTAAATACCTTTCACATAAGAAATTCCATACATACCATACAATACTTACATACCATGGAACTGACCCCTAACTTTTGCAAAGTGTGTATTAGACTTTTAACATCGACGTTATTATATGCATTGTTAATATCAATAAAGGCGGCTATAGACATTCGATTTCGTGAAAAGGCAGTTTGTATTCTTGTAACCAGACAAGACAGATTGTCTAAGGTTGATCGAAACCTTCTAAAACCAGTAGTGTCTAGAGACAAATATTGTTTTTTTTCAATAAACCATTCTAGCCTTTTTAGTAAAATACTATGAAATATCTTACAAATGCAGGAAATCATCGAAATAGGACGTAGAGAATTAGGTAATTGAGTGTTATGACTGGATTTGGGTATGGGGGCAATAATAATTTCTCGCCATTGTGCAGGCACAAAACCGAGCGAATAACACATATTAAATAATCTCAGTAATATAAATTTTCCATTATTAGGTAAATGTGACAACATTGAATACGATATTCTATCGCCTCCAGGAGAGGTGTCTTTATGACACATGCAGCTGTTCAATTCTGTCCTAGTAATTGGTGTATCTAAGCTCGTTTTTATGCTTGTGAAATCTGGATCACTAGGGAATACGTAATCTGGAGTTAAACTTTTTAGGAGTTGATTGGCCATTTCTTTATCAGTATGAGCTCTAGGAACATTAACGCCTTTTAACCACTTTAAGTTTCGCCACATTTCGCTTTGTGATATAGTACCGTTTAAAGAGTTACAATATTCTTGCCAAGATTTGTCTCGGGCCTTACGGATTAATTTCTGAGCTTCACTAATCTTTCTTTGTAAGTTTGAAAGGTTCCTTGGGGTTGGATTGCGTCGAAATTTGGTAAGATACAAACGACGTTCAGCGACAGCCTTTGACAAGGATGTTTGCCAATACGGCTTGGGTTTAAAATGACTACTAGGGTTACTATTTGATCTAATATATGGTATAAACCGGTCTGCAGCTACATTAATACAATGGACAAAATTATCATACAATTTTTGGGGACTGCCGTCATAATTTGGCTCGAAGTCAAGAAACATAGTTTCTAATAATTCTTTATACGAACTCCAATCGGCCTTCCTCAGATTACGTCGCAAAATAGGATAACTCGAATTTTCTTCCAAATGTGTGGTTATTTTAATGATAACATGATCGCTGCCTAAAGTTTCGTTTATGGTGCTCCAGTTAAACCTTATTACTACATCATATGAGGCCAATGACAAATCTGGTGAAAACTGCTGCACATTATTGTTAACTAATTTAATACGAGTTGGAATTTTATTGTCATTTAGGCTCACAAAACTACTTTCTAAAAGGGCGTCACATATTTGAGAACCTCGTGCATCGATTTTCTGTGACCAATTTCTATGGTGCCCGTTAAAATCACCTAATATCACAGTTTTTCTATCCACAATGTTAAATAAATGTTCCCAATCCGCCTTGCTGGTGTTTACAGACGGTGCACAATATACAGATGCTACATATCTTATATGATCACAGTTGAATATTTTAACCATCACAATCTCTATACCAGTGTTTACGCTATTTACATCATACAAGCAAGCTTTAATAGAATTGTGCACTAAAATAGCTACACCTCCGTATGAATCTAGTCTGTCATTTCGAAAAATATTGTAACCATTTACTTTTAGTTGACTACCCGGTTTCAACCAAGTCTCATTGAGTGCAGCAATATGGATCTTCTCCTGAGATAGTACTTGTTCTAATGAAAGTAACTTGGGGCGAAGACTTTGCGCATTCCATTGGATGATGTTAAGCTTAATAATATTAGGATTAGGAGCCATTATGAACCGAAATAACTTTAAAATTGGCCAGTCCGAGATGTTTTCAGTAACTACTAAAATCAACCACTCAATACAGTACTTAATTGCACCTTGCACTTTCATTTCCATAGTGTTTCCTTTTAAAAACAGAATTTCTTTTAATCTACTTAAGAGCTCACTAAACTTAACGTCCCTTTTCTGTCCTTGTTCTGCATCTTCCTCGCTGGCAGCATCTTTCTGCAACATCGGTACATCAACAATTGGAGAACCTGCAAACTCGAGTGTATCCAAAACTTTAGTTCGTCTCTGCTGGTTATGAGTGCGTCCGATTGGTTTTTGGGATCCATCTTTATGTACAGACACCCGTGTAACGACTTCCGCAAATGATGACCCCTGGCTTGAGGTAGTATTTATGCTTTCAACCTGTGATAAAACGGAAGTTATATCCTTTTCCTCGACTTTAGGGGGTATTTCCAACTGTTCAGGATTACTTATTGGAACGTACATTGTTAGGGCCCGTCGGTATGTACAGTTGTACTCAGCCATTAGTTCCCTAAGCCTTCTTTCCTTTTTGTATCCCGGGCAAGAACGCAATAACGACATGTGGTGTCCCCCACAGTTTGTGCATTTAAATACAGTGGTGTTACAATTAGCGTGATATTCACTGCATTTCGGGCAAATTACCTTTACTGAAGGACATCGTTTAATTGTGTGCCCAAGCTTCCAACACCGAGAGCATTGGGACACCGGAAAAACGTAAGGGTCAACTCGAATCCTCAATCCATCAACGGATACAAAGCTTGGACGAAACGACCCCTTAAAGCAAAGACGAATAGATTCACTATCTTGCCACCCTTCGCCATCTGGGTTACGACGCCTTAATCTGTTCGCGGATACAAGTTCTGCTGGTTCAGGACAACTTATGTTTTTAACAATTTCCTCTTCTTTCGTATCCAAGTCGATGTCCTTAATAACGCCATAGGATAGACTGACTTCCAAAGCCCTCTGGATTCTCCAACCTCTGTCAAAAAATCCCTTACATTTTTCGAGTTTTTCCACACAGCTATAATTCATTATATCGACTCGGATCTTAAAAGGGTTGATATACTTTACGTGCTCAATTTCCACAATGCCCTCTTCTTTAAAAAATTTCGCCAGAGCAAAATGTTTCGGCATTCGTTCTTTTGATGAAATATATATTTCAGTCTTGCCACTGATACTTCCTTCTTTATATTTCTTTTCTTTTTTAGACACTACCGTCCACTCATCTCCTTCCTCTTCTCTCACTCTCTTAGTTGGTCTTTGTTCTTCGCCATACAATAAATTGCCCTGCAACTCTTCTATTTGGTTTTGTTCATCTTCTATTATATCCATAATTCCCTCCCGCTCGCATTGAAAATTCCTATCGCCATTCATTTGAGTCATATTATAAACCTTCTTGATGAATTGTAATCTCCTCCATTGTTTATACCGACCGCCGACGGCCGGCCGGCAGCCGCAGGTAGAAACCTAACGGGATAACACGCGCGACGCAATAAACAGCTGTGATAATGTGATGTATAAACCGATATTTAAACACAACCGCCTCGTTCGAATGCCGAGGTGAGACTGTCATTCGTACTGTAGACACAAATGTCTACAGCGTGGCTCTACCACTCAAGTATCTGGATTACAATCTCCCCTACACCCAGCCCGATCTACATGCTCATGTGAACACCATTTATATACACACGGATAACACTCGGTTATTGATAGATAGACGATAGAATATTCCTTATTGCACACCAAATAAAGTAGGTTACTTATAAACGAGGATCATACAGTAAGGGTGATACAATGGGCGGTCTTATCGCAAACGGGGATTTCTTCCAGACAACTTTAGGATGGACAGAAGTTAAAGCCTATAGGTACTGTAAAAATGATGGTAGTTTGCAGCATGCCAATAAAAATAAATAAACTTAAACATCAAAATATAAAAATAAATAAATGCACCCAACAGTCACACACATAGTCCTGACCCCACACTAGGTAAGCCTGTATCGTGGGTATCAGGAACTACGAGGGACTTGCGGTCCCACAACACCCAGACCCGAACCAAATTTTTGTGGATCACACAAATATTTGTCTCGGTGCGGGAATCGAACCCACGGCTTCTCGCTTCGCAGCCGGCTACTCGGCCGCTACGCCACGGAGGCTGTCATAACTCAAATATACTTATACCCTATACTTATAATAATATATAATTAATTGGTTATTGATATATTGATAGTTTGTCGGTCGGCAGAGAACTGGGCTCTCAGTATTGGCGAGTGTATTTATAAGGTGTTATTTGACGTACTCGTAGATGTCTCAATAATAATAATACTAGCCCTGTATACGTCCCACTGCTGGGCACGGGCCTCCTCTACTCAATGAGAGCGCTTAGACCTTAGCTGACCACGCTGGCCTAATGCGGGTTGGCAGACTTCACACACCTTCGAAATTCTTATGGAAAACTTCTCAGGTATGCAGGTTTGCTCACGATGTTTCCTTCGCCGTTAAAGCAATGTTAATTAAAAATCAATACACACGTAGAAATGTTTGAGATGCATGCTCTTGTGACTGGTTTCGAAACTGCGACTTTCGTCTCCATCCCGGAAAAGATATGCACGCAGGTGGAGCCGCGAGCAAAAGCTAGTTATGTATAATAATAAAAAAAATAACTAAAATGTTAGAAATCCCCAATATGAAAGACCAAAATAAAAACTCTAAAAAGTCAAAAGGCCTAGAAAAAAAAGATGAGAAAAAGATCTGTAACATCTTAATGGTTGAAAAAAAATCCTTTAAACATGGTTAAGAACCATATGGATTAAGACAGTTGAGGATCCAAATTGAACCCGCGGTATCACGTTCCACAGTTGACTACTCGCCCGCTGAGCCACGAAGTAGTACTCAATGTATAGAAATACTATAAGCAAAGTTCTACAACTTCGTGCAACATTTTTATAGCATACAAATGTATGATTGTAAAATGGAGTAATAACATTTTTAAAAACAATATACTCTTATCAACAACTGCAGCTGTAAAAATTGTATAATCATGTGAAATGTAAATATAAGCATGAATTACGTCCAATTAATTTAGTTTATAATTTGTAGAATGTTGGTGATTAACAAAATAATTGCCAGGGCTAGAATATTATAAGAGAAGGTAAATAAATAATTGCTAATTGTTGATGAAATTTTAATTTTAACTTAAATCTCTTCAGAACATACAATGAAACAGTAAAAAAAATAGAAGTACAGTTGGCGCTCTTTTCAGAAAAAGAGAATGCGCAAAAGCACAAGAGGGAGAAAGCGTAGTCTAAGTTCTAAAAAAGTAAAAATAAAATATCCACTGTTAAGATAAAATATCAGTGCAAGTGCAGCCAAGGAAAAAAACTTATTGAAGTTTTTATTTTTAACAACCTCCATGGTGCAGTGGGCGATTAGCCATCTGTGAAGCTAGAGGCCGCGGGTTCGATTACCGCATCAGACAAATGTTTGACTGATCCAGAAATATTTGTTTCTGGTTTGGTATTTCTCCCCAGAGGGGTTAACGGCAGATGGGCGGCTGGTCATGGAAACTACAAGCCAAATCTTTCTGTAACATGTGTTAAAGGCATGTGGCGCCGACCCCACTACGAGTGGAATGGGGGCAGTAGACTAGGAAAGTCTAATTTGTAACCAGTCATCCCAGTTGGTTTACCGGTAATTCTATGGTAGAATTATCTAAACGTCAGTGTATTTTTTAGCATAATAGCTCTTATTAACAATACATTAAGTCTCAAATTTGAAGGGCAGGTCGAGTGTCAATAAGGTTGAATTCTGCTTGTCAAATCAGTTTACCGGTAAACTGCCAGGACAGAATAGATAAAAGCCAGTATGTATAATTTTTCGATCAGAAATTGTAACATAATATTGGTGCCTGACCTAAATTAGGACCCAGGACTTCACAGTTTCAATTTAGTTTTCATAAAACAATAAATAAGACCTCTTTGTTGTTGCACCCTTAACAATTATGGGCCTACCTTCAGGGATACAGAAGTATGTTCATGTAATTGTTTACTTGTTATTTTTTTACAACCAGCCACCTGCAGACGTCATTCCCTCTGGGGAGAAAATACCCAGACTGCAAAAATATTTGTGGCTCACGCAAACACAATTCTAAGGGGTATATTAACAAATTACTTTTCTTTTGCCACCAAAGAAATGATACGGTTCTTTACCAGAGCTTACTATGAGCAATAGGGTAGTTGACTAGATTTCTTTTATTATTTAAATCAATAAGTTAAGTTACTCAAAATCTATTGCAGGAAGAATTTTATAAATCGGACCAAAAATTTGGACACATTTCTGAACCAATTTTGATTTTGTTTTAATAAAAGGGTTTCTTTTGCGTATCATATTCTGTTGCTTATAAAATAATGTATAAAATTCAATATAGGAAGCTACTCTATTACTTATTGTACAATATTGAAACATAAGTAATATTTTATTTTTCTTTGCCGTTATATGCAAGTGGTACAAAATAATCTACTTAAATATCTTTTAATTTTTATAGGTTTCTATAACTATCTATAACTTATCACAGATAAATCTACATTTTTACAGCCAAGCCATTAAAAAGACTCAATGTGAACACTTTTATGACTCACAAAGCAAGAGTACCACTGCTCAGCTAATCTTATCCATATTTAATTGATACACAATTCAAACTGATAACATAATAGCTAAAAACCATTATAGATTATCACAACACATCTTAATTATCGCATCTATATCTCACCTATAAGTTGGAGATATTCTCGAGAAACGCCAGGTCAGGAGTACCCTAAACCAACTTGCATATATGAAAAATTTAATGGGAAACAGACGTGAGTCTATGTATGTATCTCACCTGAATAAGTGAGACATCCATCGCGTCGTCTCGGCCGCTATGTGAGCGTTCAGGCGGGAGGCATGACCCCTCTCGAGCCGACCGAATAATGCCATGATACTGTGAGAAAGAATGGCGGTGCGCGTCACAGCATCCGTCGGCAGCAGTGGCGGCTCCACAACCTCACAACTAGGATCTGTCTTCACCACCAATTCCTCCAAATTCTTCAAAATCTCATCCATTGACGTCTCTTCAGGCTCGAAAAAGCCAGCACTCAATTTACGCGGCTCGCGCTTTTTCTCTTCCTCCGTCGCATCTTGAGCGTTGACGCCGGCCTCCAGCCTCTCAACTACTTCGGAAACTTGGAACTCTAGCCCGCCGAACGGACGCCGGTCCTGCTGACAAGCAGACAAGTTAGATTCAGTAAGAGTCGTATTACAATGAATTCGTTAATAAAACAAATACGATTTACCAGCTCGAGTTGGACCTCGCCCGTGGGGCTTGGCTTGTTGGACTCCGCGTCTGACGCCGGTGCATCTCCCATACTGCGTGGCGAATTTTTCGCAAATTTACAGCACCCAACACAAAAATCTGTAAACGTCACTTCAATGTTTTGACGTGGGGGGCGACGCGGGTTGCGGGCGGAGGGGAAATGTGATCGAGACTCCCCCCCTTTCGTTCAGAAATTGATTCAAACTTCACAATCCACGTCATAATCTCCTTCTGAGTTTATGTTCCCTGCATAACATTTTGCACTTTAACTAGGTCGCATATTTTATTTCAAGTTATTTCGCATGTTTATTTACTAATATGTGTCGTCATTGCTCAGATAATCTATAGGCCAACATGGCCGACGGCGTTTTCGTATACGTACATGAAAAAATTAAATTTGAATTAAAGCTTTGATGTTTTATAAGTCTCAGAAAAATACGATAAAATAAAAAAACGGTCTAGAAAAGCCTCATTAACAAAATAAAGCCTATTTTAAAAATGTGTCAACTAGCCTATTATCCCTTTCCTTTAAGGTCGGCAACGCACTCATGATTCTTTTGGTATTGTGGGCGTACATGGGCGGTGGAGATCACTTACCATCAGGTGACTAACTTGCTCGTTTGCCGGCCTATGCCATAAAAAAAATGAATAGCAAAAAATATCATAAACTGGCTCAAAGAATCCATAGCCGTAAAAGAATTTATAAAAAAATAGTCGTGTCAGTCAACTGTCATCTTGTCAGTTTGAAGTTTCGAGTTCGATTTTTTTCGTTCGTCCGTACGTTTCTAATTTTTTGCGGATATTATTACGAACGATATTATAAAACTATGTCCTTAGCAAAAATATTTTCGGTGTCAACGCGTGGTAAATACACAGAACTTGTATCTAATATTTATATAATTTAATATAAAAATTAACTAACTTGTTACGCAATTGTTGTTTATAACCTAAAATGCGTATTTACTATTTAGTTTGTGCCAATGTTATGATTTGAAATAGACGTTTTAATGAATCTAAAATACCTCAGTCTTTACGCTCGGCGAAATGTGGGTGTACTAGTTACACCTCTGCCTACCCCTTCGGGGATTACAGGCGTGAGTGCGTATATGTATATACCTCGGTCTTTGAACAGCAGCCATGAACATTTATAATACTACTTCTTTGAAAGTGTAGTTTAAAATATATTCACAAAGAAACATATCACCAATATTAAGGATATTATTATTGTTATATTAGTTGAGATTTATTTAGAATTAAATGTATACATATACAATTCTAAAGCCTACAAATAAAAAATACTTTTATCTTTAAGTACGCGCATCAGGCGCTAGCGGCGCAATTATCAGACATGCCCAGTACAGCACAGAGGGTAAAGTGGAGAAAGTATACCCTCCCAACGTGCCAGGCTTCAAGTATGTGAATGGAGAGGACCTGGACATGAGCATGAAGGAGATGAGCAACAGAGCAGCCCAGACTTTGTTCTGGACAGAGCTTGCTCGAGGATTTGCTGTCACATTGGCACATATTTTCAAGGTAAGAAATACTCTGTATATCAATACAACATTTATAGATTATAATTATTATTGAAAATAAAGAAATTACATATAAAAATACTATATAGTTTAATTTCTAGGACATACATTTTATTTATATTCATGAGACTAGGGTGACTTGGGACACAGAAGGTTGGTGATGTAAAAAACTTCAGAGAGGCCATAAAGTTTGACAAATACTATATAAATATTATTTCGAGTACATTTGAATCAATATAGATGTAATATGGTCCCTAGCCCCCTAGGATCACTTTGAAAATTGGATTTTAGCCTCCTATGTGACTTACTGAAAGAAAAACTACTCTAAATATCATTATGTTATGTAGGCTTTTAGTTGAGGAACATATTATTACAGATCTAGAAGTTCATACAGGTTTTAAGGTTTACTGGTGTAAAGGAAACACTTCAAAATCATGAAATAAGTCTCATTATTTAGTCTTGTTCGGACATAAATATAATATAAATACAATGTCGTTTTATTCAAATAATAATGAATATCGTATTTTTTTAACATAATGTAAAACCAATAAAAAAACATTGAGGCTATGAATCAGCTTTGCCGGTGGTGCGATATATCTATTGAATTTTGGAGCCAGGGTACTTAACATTGCAGTCTTATGTTTCTAAAATGGCGAGTAAAAAGCAAAGGAATAGCGTTGTCCATTTATGTTAAGGTTCTTACCATACATCCTAATACCTATGTAAGCAAATCTTACATATGTTAAGGCCTTAAGCCAAACCTTTCTGTAACCTGTGTTAAAATTTGCGCCAATCCCACAGCGAGTGGGATAAGGGCAGGTGGAAGAAGAGGAGAATTAACAAAAGAAATAACTACTAGGAAATTATATACAGTCAATTTCTTTTTCAGGAACCAGCAACAATAAACTACCCATTTGAGAAGGGGCCCCTGTCACCAAGATTTAGAGGAGAACATGCTCTCCGCCGGTACCCCTCTGGAGAAGAGAGGTGCATTGCTTGCAAGCTGTGTGAGGCTATTTGTCCTGCTCAGGTATTTTTTTCTTTTTTCGTAGTGTGAATACTAAACATTGTGTGGCCTGTGGTATTATGCCATTCTGAATCTTTTTTTATTAAAAGAGTAGGTACATATTATAGTTATTCAATATTAACTATCATACCCTGGGTTAGTGATGCTAGTGTGAATGATTTCTCATATTATATTTACATAATGCAGTACTATGATATACATGATATTAATGCATTACATAATAACGCACAAGCGTAAGACTATCAGTACCTTTACTGAGCAGTCTGAAAACAACCATGTAAAGAAATTCATATACATACATACATACGCACTCACGCCTGTAATCCTCGAAGGGGTAGGCAGAGGTGTAACCAGTACACCCACATTTCACAAAGATTATTTCCATCTCATAATATGATAGCGGGCGAGCCTATCGCCATACATAAAACAGTTCCAACTTCCAGACTCCGGACCGATACTAAGCATTATGCGATGGAAAAACCCTAGGCTCCGAACCGGAGATCGAACGATGCGATTCCTGTGGTCTGGGTGTTTTGGGACTGTACGCCCTGCATAAGATACCCACGATACAGGTTAACCTAGTATGGGGTCAGGACTATGTGTGTGACTGTTGGGTAAAATGTATAAAAAATGGATAGAAATAGTATTTCTTTATTTATAGTTTTTTTTTGTAATTTTGAGGCCATCACTATTGAAGCAGAGGAACGTAAGGATGGCTCGCGACGAACGACGCGTTATGATATCGACATGACGAAATGTATCTACTGTGGTTTTTGCCAAGTAAGTAAAGTAGTATTTCATATAGCCTTCATGATAAAAAATGTTTATTCAGACACTATTACAAATCTTTATTCTGCAATGGAAAGGTTTCATTCTTTTTTTGTTGAATAAAATTTCCATTTGCCCGAATTACTGCAGATTGTTAATTAATGCATTTTGTAGTTAAATTACGATACGCGCAAAATGAAGTTAGTCACTTCACCTGCCCTCTACATCTCCCTTCACCCTATTGCCTCTGAAAACATTAACTATGATGTCAATCGTGTCTAACTTCTGACAACGTAATTTTGCATGTATTGTACAAGTATGAATCTTAGATTTTACTTAATACTAATCGTATTTTCAGGAAGCATGCCCAGTCGACGCAATCGTTGAGGGTCCCAACTTCGAGTTCTCGACCGAAACTCACGAGGAACTCCTTTACAACAAGGAGAAACTGTTATCCAACGGTGACAAATGGGAGAGTGAAATCGCGTCTAACATTAGAGCAGACCATCTCTACCGTTAATATTAATACTCAGTGGTAGTTAATGAATTTTGGGGTTTATTTTGCAGCTGAGATTTTGTAGTAGGGTGTATTTTCTTGGATTTTTTTCTACTGTAGTAGCTGCATCATACAATATCACTTGGAACAATGTACAACAGTGTTGTAAGATAGTATAATATCGATATATTATTGCTCTAATAGTATTGAAGTTCCTACACAATAAGTACAGCTCTTGTTCTTTCACACATATGTCAATATTATGGAACTTTATGAGTGAACATTCGTCACAAATGCCATTATACGGTGCTGCTACTGTAGGTTATAGAAGTCTTACAGTTAGTGTATGTATATAGGTGATAAAACTTTAAAAAATAATACAATTCCAATAAATTAGTTGGTTAACATTACTATAAAAAAATATACAGTCTAAAATTGGTTAGTATATTGAAAGCAATTGCAAAATACATCCCAAAACTAGGAATTATTGTAAATTATTGTTTTTATTTGTGATAAATAAATACCATCTCAGTTAATAATCTTTTATTTAACAAAATTATAATCGATTTGATAATTTATTATTTAGCTATAGAATGAGGTAGCATTGTCTTTTATTCAGAACATGGTAACTTTTTAAGGTGAATACAAAAATATAATATAATTGTGTCTGGTCTGTTGTCGTTTGTCACCAACTAAACTGAAACTAAAAATAGTTTACTCCTGTCAAATGGGTGTGTATAGAACAGACATACCTGGAGGCCAATTCTCGTAATTTTAAATGTTCAAAATATCATTCCGATCTAGTCTCAGCGTCAAGAAAGTTGCAACATTGGTTATTATTATTGGTTTAAGAGAATGCCATTTGCAACGTTTTCTTGATGTTGCGACTAGATCGGAATGATATTTTGAACATTTAAAATTACGAGAATTGGCTTCCTGATTGTCGTTTGACAGGACCAAATTGATGGACATCATTTTAGTTAAGTTGGTTGGTCAAGTATTTCTGAACTAAAACAGGACTAAGTAAAAATTATTTAATTTTAATTTGTTTAGTCTATTGGCAACAGGAAATCAACATGGTTTTTTAATAAAGCCAAGCCTCTTAAATAATAGAGTTCTCTACATTACATTCTGACATTTCATATTTTTCCTTACTAATTAGTCATATTTTTCTATTGGAAGAACAAAATGTGATAGTATGATTATTTTATAATAAACAAAAGATCTAATTAGTGTGATTGCCACCTAGTATCTTATAAGTATACCTTTCTAAATCCTCTTTAACACAATCCATTGATCTGTCGGCGTCTATAGTCAATACTTCACAGCCAACATCTGGCGAGTCAAACCACATTTCGTAAGATTGATGTACCTGAAAAAAAATATCAACAGCTTGGGTATTTTCGAATGGGCCTTAACTGTTATAAGCTGGATTAATTAAATTAATAAGGGTATTAATTAAATCAAATTACAACATATTTTGAATGTAACATTTTAAAATTAACCCCAATGGACTTTGCGATTTCGGGTATTGGACCATTCAATTATAAACTTATTTGAGTAACTATTGTGTATTATATTCACAAGGTGGTAGGTCTCTCGTTTGCGAGAGGCCAGCTGGGTTGGTACTACCGCTTTGTCTATTTCTGCCGCCAAGCAACAGTGTGTAAGCACTGCTGTGTTCCGGTGTGAAGGACATTGAAGCCAGTGTAATTACTGGGCATTATGAGACTTAACACCTTATGTCTTGGGGTGACGAGTGCAGTCCAGTGTCATACAGTGCTTTATTATTTAAAGTTCTGTGTGGCTTTGGTTCTGTTTATGAGCAGGCGTGGCGCTTACCATCAGGCGAGCGACTGGCTCGTCTCGTCATTCAAGCTAATAAAAAAAAATAGATAATTATTAATAGTTATTAAAATGCAGGACTCATAAGAATGTTGTATTTGGAACTATTATTTCTTTTTAAGTGATGTATATTCAGTAATAGTTTTTTACCTGCTGCAAATAGTCCAAAGAGACTTCAGACTCCTCAGCTCTACCACGTTTCAACATACGGTCAAACACAACTTGCGGTGTAGTTCTTAAATACACTGGTGGAAAAGAAAAGAAAATATTAAAAGTATACTGTTAGGGTGAAATGGTTCAACTTAAGTGAGCTGATCACCTGTCTATACAACTCACAGAAGTCCCCACCATAAATATAAGTTCATTTAAATAAATTCTAGTCTGGTTATTTTACCAGGCTAAAATAAGGAGCGATATTTATCGCTCTATATGGAGTATGTTTGAAAAAAATGTGGAATCAGCATCATATTTTTTTTATAAATAGTTGCATACGGGCCACTTGCTATTCCAACTATTTTTTTTTGAATCCATATAATTAAACATCATTTAGAGACAGTAAAATTTTAACTCTATTAGAGTTAGGGCAGCTCAATTTATATTAAACACAATCATTGAAATGATATCTACATATCAGATTAACATGCATGCCCTACATAAGCTCAATCTCAAAGTAAATATTCTATTCTATTTTTAGATTATGGCCCCATCGATTTTCGATGATTTCACCAATGTCTAGTATTAAAATAGCAATATCTAAAAATAAAGATCAAAACCAAGTAAATGTTATTTATCTGTCAAATTTTATAAGACAGCAAAATACAACTCTGACTGACAAGAGTGACTGTTGGGTAACAGTCACTCTGTCCATACACATGGAGAAGTGTTGTATGAGCAATTGATACCTCTAAAATGCTGTGCTAAAATGCTGTCTTATATGTTATCTGACACAACATTTAAAAAATTTGTTCCTTTGTTAACCAAAATCAAAATCAAATTAGTATTTTACCTTAATGACAATTTTTTTTTAAATTAATACTAGTGGCTTTGCCCATGTTTTTCCACAAAACATAAAATAAAAAAAAAAAACTTAAGGTCGACGAATATGAGACATATCTTACTTTCTTCCCCACATTATTCTGCATCTATTGGTATTGGTCTCGACCCCATACCCCGAGCGGCAGCGGCAGCGGCGGCGGCGCCAGTTATTTTTATTTTAGAATAGAGAGAAATGCAATACTATTTATAATGTCTGCTTACCTATCAGATCTAGGCTTATATCAAGGCATTTTTCCGTGTAGTCGTACCATGCCAACAATGTTTGATATTCAGGGTCTTCAAGGAAATTCTGTCTCTTGGCATTCTCCACAAAGCAGTAACGGCTGTTCTGTACTGACCTATTATTGCAGAAATGTATATTTTGTATGTCATAGGATATGTTTTCGCAAAGTAATAAAACATAAAAGTATATACATACAACAAAGTGTGCTATAAAATTCTTACATACATACATACTCACGCCTGTAATCCCCGAAGGGGTAGCCAGAGGTGTAACCAGTACACCCACATTTCGCCGAGCGTATTTCCGTTCCTTATGTGATAGGGGCGACCCTATCACCATACTGGGCACAAATTCCAGACTGATACTGAGAATTTCGAAAATAGAAAAACCCAATACCACTTTACCCGACCCGGGGATCGAACCCGAGACCTCAGCCTTAAAGTTATCCTAACGCGTATGAATTACAACTGCGCCACCAAGGCAGTCAATAAAATTCTGCATTGTAAACTAAATCAAGCTTTAACAGTTTAGTTGTCTAATATGCTGGTAATTTTTTTTCACACAGTCATTAAATTTATGGGGAATATAAAAAACCCATGGTGGTCAATTATTGGGAATAAAAAAACCCATGGTGGTCTGTGGTCTGTGTGTCAAATAAAAGACTTAGTTTGCATAGTTCATAAAATATTTAATTTGGTCCCAATTGATGTTTGAATTAGTGCAATTTATTTCAATAATAATATAATGTGTGTCAACTTTGAAATTAATTATTGTACCCTAGGCATACAATTTATGAGTACAAGGCTGGCATGGTCTAACAAAAACTGAATACCTATTTTGTTACTCTTTCACACCTAAAAGGCTGAAATGATTTGAAGAATTTTGGTACAGAGATAGATGGGACCCTGGAGACGGTTATAGGCTACTTTTTATCCCAGAAAAGGCTGTTTATGCAGGCAATGTCGCAAGTAAAAAATGTAGTTACCTTTCAAACATTTTGACTGTGATGCTAGGGTTGGAAGGTGGGCTGGTTTGGATCTTCAGCCTGCTGAGGTGTACATAATGCTGGAATGGGAACATCCACTTGTTCAGATCACTGTACATAAGTCCCAGTAAATTGTGACCACTTACATTACGCCATTCATTTAGTGGTTCCTGAAGGATAAAATACCATGTTAGTGCTGTTCCTGGCTTAGCTACAACTTGCGTAGCCGTATCC
Organism: Mimas tiliae; assembly: GCA_905332985.1. Lineage (NCBI taxonomy): Eukaryota > Metazoa > Arthropoda > Insecta > Lepidoptera > Sphingidae > Mimas > Mimas tiliae. The sequence goes on along the minus strand of HG995247.1, from coordinate 2,352,436 downwards.
CTACACTGATTTTGCTGGATCCCAGTTGGTGCGACAATAACTTCACTCTTATGGGGTCTAAGAACTAAGGGTAAGAACTGGCAAGTATTATCTGAAATTTAGAACGAAACAGCAATTTTTTATGTATATTTTAAGCACATTATTATTATGGCCAATACCCATTCTTAGAGTTAAAGTAACTAGGTATTATTGTCTTACCGCATGTGTTTCCACGTTTTGATATTTTTCGAAGAACTTGATACATGTAGACTTTCCGGAGCCAATGTTACCTTCTATAGACACTCGAAAAGGCCTTTTGCTGACTACACGAGCCGCGTTACTTACAGGTTTCATAATAGGCATGGTTAGTTAATAGTTTGTCACTCCACAATCATGTGCGGGCTGAGATAAATTCAAGTACATTAAACCACTTAGACCACAATAGACGTACTATTTAAATAAACACTGAAGGAATAATGTTATCGCGTTTTACTGTGAAATTTTTGGCGCCAAATGCCAATGTACAACAAAAAATAAAACAGTAACACCGTCTCGCTGCTGTCATGTCAAAAAAGGGTTGCCTGTACATTCAACTTAATAAATACCGCTAAGTCCTTGAAATTATACGTATCAAAATAGACTTTTAAGTTTCAGGGTATAAACTTGAAACTGTAGTAAAAGGAACAAAACACTTTTAGCAATGATTATAAATATTATTACTTATTAATAAATGGCTTAATAGTGTTGAAAGGACATATAAGAGGCAGTATATTTGTCCCGTACGTGACGAAATAAAATATATAATATTATGTCGCGTTATTCTTTTACTATTCTGATGACGAGGGCTGCTTGCGTGAAAGAGTGAGAACAAGCGAGTGAGCTTCAAGACGCCTCACCTCATTTGAAGGGACCTTGTACTAGCTCAATATAAAAAAGAGCCTACCTTTACAAACTCATTTATAAATCGTGTCCCACTCAACACTATCGGGTATATTGATTTTTTTATTACATGGATATGTACTATGCAAAAACCTACCTGTGATTTCAACTAAAGACTTCTAAGATATACAATATGTAACAAAACCCCGCTGGGCTGGGTTTTAAATAATAATAAATAATAAATACACCCAACAGTCACACACATAGTCCTGACCCCAGACTAGGTAAACCTGTATCGTGGGTATCAGGAACTACGAGGGACTTGCGGTCCCACAACACCCAGACCCGAAACAAATATTTGTGGATCGCACAAACATTTGTCTTGGTGGGGGAATCGAACCCACGGCCTCTCGCTTCGCAGCCGGCTACTCGCCCGCTGCGCCACGGAGGCTGTCAAACATAAATTAATTTATTGTTTGCCGTTTTTCGATTGATTACTTTTGCAAGAGCGATAATTTGGGGCCAGAGCGAGATAGTAAGTTGCGGCGTCCACGTACATCAAACGCGCCGCGCGTGGCTTTGCCAATACACACATACCTGCAGATGTAAATAACATTTTTTAAACATGTTAATTTTCTAAGTTAAGGATAATATCTCATTGCTGTTTATAATTTTATTATTTACACTATTTTTATTAAGCTGTCAATATGTCTATCTTCACGCCTCAAAAAGGGCCAACAGGGTTTTTGTTACATACTGAATAGAACATACAATCGACTACACGATTATACAGTTTATGTACCTAAATAAACAGCCTTGCAGCCCTGGATTTTAACTGTCAAAAGTTGTTCGTCCAAAAACAATTTCGGATAAAAATATAATAAAAGAATAATATGTTATAATATTGTATTTTATTATTAATTTCTAAATACAATAATTTACATTTCTACAAATATTATGGATACTTACATCAATTCGATAGTTTTATTATTTTTTGTACATAAAGCGATGCCCATACAGTCATTTTTTCTTTTTTGCTTGAGTGACGTGACGAGCGGGTCGCTCGCCTGATGTTAAGCGCCATGCCTGCCCATAAACAGGATCACTGTCACACAGAACTCTGGATTACAAAACACTGCATGGCACTGAAGTGCGAACGTCATCACTGTTACATCTTATAATGTCCAATAATTTCACTGGCTTCAATGTCCTTCAAACCGAAACACTACAGTGCTTACACATTGCTGCTTGGCGGCAGAAATAGAAAAGGGATGGTACCAACCCAGACGGCCTCTCGCATACATGGGACCTACCACTTTGTACATTTGCAGTTTTTTTACATTATTGGGACGTAGATAAAGTTTCGAGTTTAGACCATGGACGTACATAATAGATATCTGATTATGTATCCATCTAACTACGAATGCATCTAGTGTAAACAGATTCTCAGGGATTCGCATGGGTTATGTATTATTGTTGAAAAAAATGCTGCTATACAAGGGTAGAGCAGTAAACTAAGGAGTTTAAATATTTAATCTAGTTAGTTTAATACCTGAAGAATAATGTACGCACTGCCGACTTTAAAGTAAAGGGTTGATTAAGGGATTGGGAATGGAGAGGGCATTTGTGCCTTCGGATATTTCACTCACCGTACGAAGCGCAAGCTGCTTCTCTTCACGTCGTGTCGGTATTCTGTGAGACAGTGGTAACAATCCGGTCTAGTTAGTTTAAGGGGCCAATAAAAATATACGAAAAAAACAAAAACCCACGGCTGAGTTTCTTGGTGTTTTGTCTCAGACCTGCAGTGAGCATTTCCGAAGCACCGGTAGATTCTAAGCTTGACATTTAACAGTACCCGTGGCGGCCTAATTAGTTAGTAAATGATTAGATTTGATTGTATGTATGATATTGATGAGATTGGGTGTATTTATTTATTTATTTGATCTGATGGATTCAATATACGTATATTATGTATTTTTAAATTCATTCTAATCGCTTGCTTTAACGGTGAAGGAAAACATCTATAGAAATCTGCGTGCCTGAGAATATTCCATAAGAATTTTGAACGTATGTGAAGAGTACCAACCCATAACAGACCAGCATAATGGGCTAAGACTTGCCTATCTCATTACTAGAGGTGGCCCGTGTCTAGCAGTGGAACAATTTAATATAGGGCTGATCATAGATGTAATATATAACTCTATGGGCTGATAATAATATACTGGATATTTAAATAATTGAAGATCAAAACACCATTTCGTTGCGTGCAATTTTTACCTCTAATAAAATAGTGCATCGGACACACGATCATCGCTGGACCGACTGACAGTTTAATTAAACTTGAAATGCGGCCCCGGGATACGGTTCGCATTGTCGGATGTCGATCACACTCGCCCGTACAGCCGGCCTTTGCTGACTACTAGTTGGTATTCCATTTATAAATTCATTTATCCGAACTATTAAACGTTTAATTTTTTAAATTATTCCATTTGGGTGTAAAGGAAACTTGTATTAAAATCCGTGTGGAGAATACGAAAATTACTTGAGTTTGAGAGCAGCTGTATTCTAAACAAAGAGTACATAAGCTCACGTCTGCAGTTCCGTAATTACCCCATGGGCATCCCGGGCACTGACCCAGGGCTCTTTACCTGATTGGGGCTCCCATATGCCGAAATCCAGTACTTATAAATATAATATGTTGGTTTAATACTATTTGGCAGTAATTACTATTCGTGAATGGTAGAGTCACGCTGTAGACAGTTTTGTCTACTTTTGCTGCTGCGTTTCGTACTGTGAGTGAGATATCTGGAGGCGCAAATCCCCCTCCCCTTCCACATACTTTATATCCCTTGCTTTAAAGGTCAGCAACACACCCATGATTTTTCTTGTATTATGGCTGTAAATGGGCGGTAGAGATCACTTACTCATTTTCTCGTTGGCCAGCCTATGCTATTATAAAAAATCTATGATTATTGATGAAATATTTATGTTTTTTTAATTTTATAAAGGTCCCAAACTGCGAACCTATAAGACCCCGCATGCCCTAAGATGACTCTACACACTTGTAAGGGCCTCTATTCCCAAAAGATTAGCTAGCCTACCGCCATATCAGGCACATAAGTCGGTGGGTAAATGGGGGTACTATAGCATAGGTGTAAGGTGTTAAAGTAAGTTTACCTTTTATAATAAGACCGTTGAAGTTTAACGTGAGTATTTTTTAAATCAAAATTAAAATGCAATTTTTCTCCTAGCATTTAAAGTAAAGTAATTATCTAGTAATATTTTATTTAGATTAAGTCATTTTATTAAACTACTTTTTAGAATACTAGTAGAATATTATCAAGATGACACTATGGCTGTTTGCCTTAGGTACTAAAATTATCCAAAGCCACGCAGTTGGCAACTTCAGCAAGAACTTTTTAAATTTCAGTATTATAAAAGCGACACATTGCATACTACTGGCTATTAAATTAAAAAGCTAGTAATTAAAATGATATAATGAATGTATTGTGAGCGTTATTGGCGCAATGTACTGAGCTCCGTGGGCGAAGGCCGGTGGCGTCGCGCCGCCATTATCTCAGCCATTTTCATAATTCTTTGCATTGTGCACGAAATTTATATTGGGGTTCAGTTCGCTCATTAGCTTGTTACATCATTAAATATACTTTCCTTTATAAATCACTAGCTTATGCTGACGGCTACGCCGCGTGAATGTCTTTTTCCGGGAAAGAACTAGCCTATGTTCTAATCCAAGTCATCTTAAACCTGTGTGCCAAATTTCATCCAAATCCGTGACGTGATTGGGCCTAGTGATGGGCTAGTGCATCCGGAAATATCACAACCATACGAAATGCAACAGCAAGCTGCCACTTCACATCGGTTATCTGTGAGACAGTGGCACTGACCCTGGTCAAGCCAGCACATTCAGGCTGTAGGCAAAACTGTACATATACCACTTATATCTAAAGTCTAATCCGGCAAGAGTAATTCTAGCGTTAAAAGCAATTTTTATTTTCCTTTGAAACCTGTCCAACTGAAACCAAAACCGAAACACGAATCGTACACGACAATAATAGTCTTTAAATTCAATATTCGAACAAAAGGCAGTTTATCCAACAGCGCAATTCAATTCATGTTTTATACGGAACCAGAATGAAAAGATTGTGTAATGCTTAACAATATTTTAATCCTTGGAGGGTTGAAAAATAGGATTCTCAGATACAATGCCTATAGTTTTCGGCTGAATGCCTGCTGGCTGTTGACACGCTATTGTGGCGGAATAATGGGTGCGTGGAAAGATTTCGCTTATATTACGTGTTGTGAAAATTTCGCTAGTCGGCTCTTCGGACTAACTGCCACATTTATAGAAGTGAATTAACTTTAACGTCAATTAACTGTCATGAATGAGTAATTTATTAGTATTCCATTGTTCCTCAATTAAAATTATTTCGGTATCCAGTAACGGAGTATAAAGCATTATCTATATAAGCGAATTCTAAGAAATTACTTAATGACAGTTAAAATCGTTTAAGGTTTATTGATATAGTGATATCAATTATTCACCCTGGACCCTATCAATTACAGGTCATTACAGCCTCCATAGAGCAATATCAGCTGTGAAACGAGTAGCGGCGAGTTCACACCAAGACTAAATCGTTTCACTGTCGATTATGACTTACAAGAGTTAAGGTAGCGTCACTGGCGGGTACGTGGGCGAGATAGTCTCATAGTGCCCCATACAGAATTTGAAAATAGAAGACCGGCGATGGTTGATGATACGCTTCAGTTCCATCGCAGATTAATGTGTATGGACCATAACTAAGATAAATAAGATAACTAGAACGTTAACTCTCATATGAATCTGTCTAAAAATACGGCTCCACTTACTTACACATGTAAAAGTAAAATCACACGTAACACTCATACACGCAACAAAAATTTATTAACGTTCAAAAATATGAACGTTAATAAATTCGTTCGTCTGTCGTTGGTCGACAGTATTCTTGGATTGAGCTGCACTTAACATCAGGTGTAGCGTAGTCACTTTGCCGAGCCAGTATAAAAAAAAATTCTAGATCAAGAGATAAAAAATTAGACATATCAAGTGACAACCAGAGCTTATTATGCACAGACTTTTATAGCCCCGCCCCCTTGCACAGAGTTTTGTCGTTTTTTGCTTGAGTTACGTTTCTTGTCATCTTATTTCGATGGTATGGACATTTAGTAACATTACCGATATCACGAATTGCCTACTACACGTAAATACGTCATGGTTTCATGGTATTTGGTTGGTGGAATCCCTTTATTTACTATAATTTATGAGTTGTAATTATGACAATGGTATACACTATATTCGTAATGTACGGACTGTTCAATGCCATATTATGAGAGCTTTTCTTTTTTTAATGAGGCTTAGATTAAACATAAATATGTCAAAATCATGAGTATACTTTGTTACATTATTGCTCACACCTTTGGGGATATAGGCGTGAGCTTATGTTTGTATAATTAGGTACATCTAGGTAAATTGGTGCTACAACTGTAGAATATGTAATCATATTCCCTGAGAATGTTTTCTAATAATTGCGTCAAGCATCAAGCGCGCGCATTTGTTACGCGCATTACTGTCAACTCCTGTTAGTCTTCTGCCGCCTGCTCTTATCCCACTCGCAGTGGGGTCGGTGCAACATACTTTTTAACACATGATACAGAAAAAATTGGCTTGTAGTTTTTAGGACCGGCCGCCTCCCTGACGTCAACTCCTCTGGGGAGAAAACACCCACACCCGCAACAAATATTTGTGAATCACGCAAACATTTGGTCTTCCAACTTCGTGTCGTCTTCGTGTCAACCACGCCATAGACATGTTTGTCAACAGCGTGAATGGGCCGGCTCGACTATCGCACAGAAAAACCCACATGAAGTGGTAGGCAGCTCGCTGCTGCTTTTTGAACAGTGAGTGAGATTACCAGAGACCGAAATCCACCACCCCTTTCCCATTCCCCATTCCTTTCCTTTAATGTCGGTAACGTATCCATATCATGGGTGTTCATGGGCGTTAAATATCACTTACCATTAGATGAACCAATTGCTCTTTGCCGGCCATTGCTAAAATAGAAAGAAAGAAAGATAACATTTATTCAGCACGCATACACAACATAGACGAAGGTAGATCATACAAGAATACACAATATTACAAACTTAGAGTAAAAAAATAAAATAAAAAATTTAATAAAACGACGTGAGGGTATGGAAAACTAGCATTAGGGGATTAGTTTTTTATTATTTTGAATTCTAGGCTCAACAATAAGGTTGAATCCGTGTGCAGGACGCAGGATGAAGGCGCGCGGGGAGAGCCGGCCGGAGGCGCGGGTCGCGCGCGTCCTGTACGTGCGCAGGAACCGAGCTAGGAACACTTTTACAGCCAGGACTGCGAAGCGGGAACCTGTATATGATATACTATTACCTACACTAATATTGTAAAGAGGAAAGATTTTTGTATGTAACGAATAAACTTAAAACTACTACACCGATTTCAAAAATTCTTTTGCTGTTAGAAAGCTACATTATCACTTAGTCACATTGGCTACTTTTTATACCGGAAAAGGCCGTTCACGCGGGCGGAGCCGCGAGCAAAGGCTAGTTATATTATAAAGAGAAAACATTTATATTTTTGTATGTAACGAATAAATTTAAAAACTACTGGACCGATTTCAAAATTTCTTTTGCCGTAAGAAGGCTACATTATCACTGAGTAACATAAGCTACTTTTTATGGCGGAAATGGCCGTTCACGCGGGCGGAGCCGCGAGAAAAGGCTAGTTATATTATAAAGAGAAAACATTTATATTTTTGTATGTAACGAATAAATTTAAAAACACCTGGACCGATTTCAAAATTTCTTTTGCCGTAAGAAGGCTACATTATCACTGAGTAACATAAGCTACTTTTTATGGCGGAAATGGCCGTTCACGCGGGCGGAGCCGCGAGCAAAGGCTAGTTATATTATAAAGAGAAAACATTTATATTTTTGTATGTAACGAATAAATTTAAAAACTACTGGACCGATTTCAAAATTTCTTTTGCCGTAAGAAGGCTACATTATCACTGAGTAACATAAGCTACTTTTTATGGCGGAAATGGCCGTTCACGCGGGCGGAGCCGCGAGAAAAGGCTAGTATATGATAAAGTACTAAATCGTGTTGTGTAGAAATGACCCAATCCACAAAGTACCAGTTGTGGGTTGGATAATTTCTGAATAACACGGTCCATTTAGAGAAAACCTCAATCTTATGCTCAGGGCTTCTAAGCCATTCAACAGCTGAATAAGAGATAGTGCGTCCCTCGACGGTCGGCATTATTCCGGCCTGAAGTTACTGGATATGCACTGGTTGACCCCGGAAGGTGACTCGCCTGAGCGAACCACTATGGCGAGGTTTTCACCATGCGTACGGTAGTAGTTATCCCAGCAATGGTCGAACATTTTAAATTTGAGATTGGTAGAGCCACGCTGTAGACACTTTTGCCTACAGCATGAATGGGCCGGCTCGTCCGGGTCGTTACCATCCAGTTATTTCGTTAGACAGTGTTCTGTCTCATAGAAAACCGACGTAAAGAAGTAGCTTGCTACTGCGTTTTATACGGTGAGTGAGATACCCGGAGGCCCAAATCCCCCTCCCCTTCCCAATCCCTTAATTATTTCTTTCCTTTAATATCGGCAACGCGCCCATAATTTTGTTGTATTGTGGGCGTACATAGGCGGTGGAGATCGCCTACTATCAGGTGACCCACTTGTTCGTTAGCCGGCATATGCTATAAAAAAACAGGTTCTCCTGACCAAGGAAATAAATTCTTCTTACCAATACAATGCCTTGGTCCAGTGCCAAAAGGCATGTAAGTATATGGAACGATATTTCCCTTCCTTTCAGAAGAGAAACGTTCTGGTATGCACCGGTTGGGTTCAGGCCAGTACTTCTTATCTCGGTGTATGGAGTATATTGGTATCCAAATGTGTATTCCGGCTGATGCCTGAAAAAAAGATAATGGAAGAGTGGAACTATTTATACCCGAAGCTTGTTCTATTCTTTTGTTATACATTTGTATTATTATTTGTAATTTTGTATTAAACAATATGTATCAAAAACCCTGTTGGGCGTTTTAACCGCGATATCAGAATCGATATTCAAACGTAATGAATAACCCGCATACGAAAATAAGACTATAAAAATAATCAATTATTTTTTATACTTTCATTATTTTATTGTTTGTAAACCGTATTCTGACTGATTACCTCTGCAAGAGCGATGTCTCAGAGACAGAGTGAGATAGCAAGTTGGTACGTCTACGTGCATCAAACGCGCTGCACCGCGTGTGCACCCGGTTTCGTTAATACGTAATATCAGTCAGCTGTTCATCAGATTTCACATGAAAATAACATTTTTTTATTATTTTATGTCGTCGTAATGTAAGTTGACGATGTATAATAATTGCATAGGAAAAATAATTCACTTACTACAAGCCTATCTTCACTGCCTTCGTAAGTCGGGCCAAAATCATACGTAGAAACGGATCTTCTATCGGTGGTGCCAACCAACGGCCAAAGTCGAAGCACCTCTGAAACAAATCTGATATTATTATATACTCATTCTTACAATTACGATACTGGCAGGCGACTAAAAACGAAAATGGTCGCAATACTACAGTGCTATAGTTAAAGTGATGCTACCACCGTTAAGTGGCTTGTTACCACTGCTCTGTCTATTTCTGCCGCCAAAGATTAGTGTTTAAGCACTGTTGTGTTTCGGTTTGAAGGGCATTGAAGCCAGTGGAATTACTGGGTATTTTGGCTTGGGGTGACGAGCGCAGTCCAATGCCATGCATTGCTTTGTAATTCAAAGTTATGTGCGGTGTTGCTTCTGTTTTGGAGTAGGCGTGACGCATATTATCAGGCGAGCGACCTGCTCGTCTCGACATTCAAGCTAATATAGAAAAAATGCGTTTCGGCACTTTTGCTTTTTTACAATTTTGATCCGATATGCCAACAATGTCCGGCCCTTCGCTCGTCAGGTTCTCAAGAGAAAACTAAATAAATAGGTAAGCTAATATTATATCTGCTCTATATATTGAATCATAATCCTCGCGACTTCATGTTTCCCAACATATTGAACATTGCAGAAGCGCATAGCTGATCTATCTGAGCTGAGCTAGCCGATTCATACTTTAGACAAAACTGTGTCGAGTATGGTACATGTACAGTACTCTTTTTTTAAATATATAATTTAAAAATATAAAAATAGCTATACCCGATGGCGAGGGTCAGGACCCAAGCCACCGGCAGTTAGGGCTTCAGTGTGAGGAACCTCCTCATAATGCGTGCCGTGTCCAATAATACTGCCTTTTGTATTTTAATTTTAACCCAACCACCGAGTGAGAAACGACGATGATTCTCGAGTCACCACACACGTCATGTTAGTAACCTCCTGTGCCAGATCTAGATATTTAGTCATTATATCTTTTTCGGCTTTTAGTAGGTTCTCGCATCATAATTATTATACTTCAATCGTATTTCAATATTTAGTATTAACATTTGATTCCATTCTCCACTCAATATTCCCATATATTATTTCTTTAACCTCTAAACCGATGTTTAAATTGAGGGCCCTCCAACCACAACGCTCTCATTGTTCCGTTTGTACGTCGATTTTGGTAGTTTAATCGGTTGTTTGAACAATTTGACCCATTTTCGGACAAATGGCGTTCGAAATGCGCGTACATTCGACAAATAACGAGCCAATGCAATGGATTTAATTGTCTTGAGTTACGTGAGATGTTTAGAATAGTTTTACATTTTGTGTTATTTTTTTGGATGTTTGTTAGTGAATGACGCCTTAAGGACTTAACGGTTTTGAATTACATTTGGCACACACACCATGACCTGGATTAGGACATAATTTTATCCCGGAAATGACGTTCACGCGAGCGGAGCTGCGACCAAAACCTAGTAGCTAATATTTACTACAGGCATAACTGGCTAACATCGAGGAACACAATATCAGTCGTCGGTTAATTTATATATACATACACACTCACGTCTGTAATCCCCGAAGGGGTAGGCAGAGGTGTAACCAGTACACCCACAATTCGCCAAGCGTATCTCCATCCCATGATGTGATAGGGGGCAAGCGTATTACCACACCGGGCACGATTCCAGATTCCAGGCTGATACTGAGCATTTCGTAATAGAAAAACCCAATACCACTTTCCCCGACCCGGGGATCGAACCCGAGACCTCAGCGTTAGCCTCAATCGTAACGCGTACGCATTACAACTGCGTCACCGAGGCAATATATATATTTTTTCCATAATAATTTACTGGAGGGGTCCCTGCTAACGGGATACTGGCGACCCCAGCATATTTATTATTATAGTAAAAGCGTTTCTATTCCTAAAAGTGAGTTTACCATATGTAAAAGATGGGTAAGGACTGTTACCATCAGGTGCCGCTTCAAAAATACATACCTACTTACCAGAAATACACATGTCCAAATACTCCAAGCCTTGGATTGTTTCGTAAAGATCATCCGCATGATCTGGCATTTTATCCAGCTCTTGCTGCAGTTTCTCCTGGACTTGCTGGTTGATTGCCATCTCGTATAGAAAGTAGTTGATCAAGTTAGTTGTCGTATCGTACCCAGCAATATAGAATAACACTGCTTGGGCTACCAGGTCGTCATCCGTGAACTCTGTTGGAAATATAGATTGAGCATAGAATAGACTAAGAAGGTTAATATGGGCGTGACATTCGTTGCCGTGATTATACGACAATTGTACGTTTTTAACCGTTTGACAGCCTCCGTGGCGCAGCGGGCAAGTAGCCGGCTGCGAAGCGAGAGGCCGTGGGTTCGATTCCCACACTGAGACAAATGTTTGTGTGAACCACAAATATTGGTCTCGGGTCTGGGTGTTGTGGGACCGCAAGTCCCTCGTAGTTCCTGATACCCACGACACAGGTTTACCTAGTGTGGGGTCAGGACTATGTGTGTGACTGTTGAGTGTATTTATTATTATTTATTATTAACCTACGGAAAATTCAACGTATATATTTGTTGTTTTATATACATTTAAATAACTAGGTTTTGTACACGTCCCTCTTCTAGGTACGGGCCTCCTCTACTGAATGAGGGTGTTTACGCCGCACGTCAACCACGCTGGCCTAATGCGAGTTGGTAGACTTCACATACCTTCGTAATTCTTATGGAGAATTTCTCAGTTATGGAGATTTCCTCACAATGTTTCCTTCAACGCAAGCGATGATTAACAATTCCGTTAACGCAAGCGATAATTAACGACTAATGCAAACGTTACTTAAAAAGGCAGAGATGTATGCTCTAGGGGCTGGTTTCAAACCTGCGACATTCGCCACGACAGTCCGTACCACTCCCCACTGAGCTATAGCTGGTAAGGTTCCGACTTCTGATTCTTATGTTCAAACTATCGGTCGCATCGACCAGGTAGCCGTAGCGTCCCCTGCCTATCACGCTCTGCGTTTCCATACTAAATACAAGTATTTTTGGTCATCCTCTGCGCCGAGGCCATGGCACATTAGGGCGTGTTCGCCGCTTCATACAGAGGTATGCTTATAATGAACTTACGTTCGGTATTCTTTGTGTCGGCTCCATCATCAGTTCGAGATTTACCTGTGGATTCCAAATATATCAAGTTATAATAAATGTATAGTTTTTTTTAACTAGCTTCAAACGTAGGAGTTTCTTAATTCGAAGGTTTCGTACCCAAAGACAAACAAGGCAACCCTATTACGAAGCCTACGCCGCCAGCCGTCGATAGAACAAACGTTATAACTTTAAAGGGCTCTATCCTATAAGATAATAAGTAGCCGGCTGAGTTTTGCACAGAATATTGGTTATAATAAATAATAATACTAGTAATACTCTACTGAATGAGAGCAGTTAGGCCTTAGTCCACCACGTTAGCCTAATGCGGGTTGGCAGACTTTACATACCTTCGGAATTCTTATAGAGAACTTTTCCGGTATGCGGTTTCTTCACGATATTTCCTTCACCGTTAAAGCAAGTGATAATTAACAATGAATGCACATGTAACTTATAAAAGTCAGAGGTGCATACAGTTGCGGCTGGTTTCGAACTGGCGACTTCCGTTTTGACAGTCCGTATCACTCCCCGCTAAACTATCGCTGCTAATATATGTTAGTATGGCGGATATCTCGCTCATCGTACAAAACACAGCAGCAAACTGCTACTATACGCCGGATTCTGTGAGACAGTGGTAACGACACGGACGAGCCGGCCCATTCATGCTGTAGACAAAATTGTCTACAGCGTGGTTCTACCACTCACAAACCTGACCCATATGCTCGTTTGCCGGCCTCTGCTATATAAAAAGATACAATTCACGCTTTCAAATTCATTAACGTGGTCTCATAAACTACTATTCTTGCATCTGTCATGCAAAGAACAAAGGACTTAAATGTATACTACTAGACAAGCTGCGCGGTACATAGAAATTGTACCATTAAGTTGCGGTCAATTGACCGTAACTCAATATTACCATCTTACTTACTCACAACTAGGACCCCTATCGCGCTCCCTATTTGTGAGCTGTCAAAGTCCCGCGTTATGTGACACAGTTTTACTTCTAAATAGCCTGTCTAGTAGTATACATTAAAGTATTTGTAAAGAACTCATCTTATGTGAATTAGGCAATATACATATATAAGTTCATATATATACTTATATATAAAAGTATTCTGTTATTAAGCATACAACCTTGAGCTGCGTCTACCAATATCTGTATGAAGTCAGGTCTTGGTTTCACTCTATTCTCTCGTCTTGCTTGAAGTGCTGACTTGAACAATTTGGAAAACAACTCGGCGTCTTGTGTGGAGATTATTTGCACATTCATTAGCTAGAAATAGATTTTAATCGTAGATGTAAATCCGGTATCTCGTTATGTTTAGCATGTTTAAGCGTTTTGGCGTACCTACTGTAACTTTGTATTTAAAAATTTAAATAAAGTGAATAAATTGTAATGCAATGCTTGTAATGCATGGTGTTTTTTAAAAAAGTAGTGTATTCTCGGTGGTATTTCATCTACGAACCCTAAAAGTACTTCTAGATTTGTGACAATTCGTAGCACCGAAACTATGCATTATCTTATTTCGATGAAACTACGTTAGTCTGTTAAATGAATCACGTAAATGTCTAAAAGCCTCTCAGGTGTAAACGAATATACCTATGTGTTACTTACACAAGTACAACTTACAAATGCATTCTAAGGCTTACAACTTACCTTCATAACAGTCTTCATATTCTCGTATCCGAAGAACTTCATGATCTGTGTGGTGTCCTGTACGATGGCTTTCTTACTCAACTTGAAGATGCAGTTGTCTGGCTCTTGGAGAGAGTCCACTGCAAAGCCGAACGCACATGATGCTATCACATCGTTCACGTAGGCTATCGTAATCTGACAAGAGGATACAAATTTAAGCACATCACACTAATATAAATGTGAATGTAAGTTTGTTTGTTACTCTTTCACGCGAAAACTACTTAACCGATCATCATGAAACTTTGTACACATATTCTTGGAGGTATAAGAAGTCACATAGGATACTTTTTATGAAAAAAAATTATCTATTTGTTTGTTACGCTTTCACGCCTAAATCACTGAACCGATTTTGATGAATTTTGATGTAGAGATAGATGGGACCCTGGAAACTGTTATATGCTACGTTTTATTTCGGTAAACGAGCAAGTGGTTCACCTGATGGTAAGTAATCTCCACCGCCCATGTACGCCCGCAATACCAAAATAATCATGGGCGCGTTGCCGACCTTAAAGGAAAGGGATAATTAAGGAATTGGGAAGGGGAGGGGGATTTGGGCCTCCACATTGGTACCAGTGAATTACCGTACGTATTGGTACGGTGAATGAGACATTCGGAGGCGCAAACCCCCGCAATCCCACTCACTTAATTATCCCCTTAAAGTCGGCAACGCATCCATGATTTCTCAGTATTCTGGATGTTCATGGGCGGTAAAGCACTCATCATTAGGTGACGCACTTGCTGTTTGCTAGCCCATGATATAAAAAAGAGAAATATATTCTTACTAGCAGTGATAGCTCAGCGGGGAGTGGTATGGACTGTCAAGACGAAAGTCGTAGGTTCAAAACCAGCCCCGAGTGCATACACCTCTGACTTTTCTAAGTTATGTGTGTATTAATTGTTAATTATCACTTGCTTTAACGGTGAAGGAAACATCGTGAGGAAACCTGCACACCTGAGAAGTTCTCATAAGAATTTCGAAGGTATGTGAAGTCTGCCAACCCGCATTAGGCCAGTGTGGTGGACTAAGGCCTAACCCCTCTCTTTCAGTAGAGGAGGCCCGTGCCCAGCAGTGGGACGTATATAATACAGAACTAGTATTATATTCTTACTTTATTAACATCCATAGTTTGTTGCTCTCGTATTTTTTGGTTGAGATTGTCTGCGACAGCGCGCGCACTCTCTTCCATAAGAGGCACCATGTTGCGGCAACGAGCTGCGGAGAACGCCGGTGACAATGCCACGCGCATCGACCGCCATTTTGACCCTGACGAGGTACATAATATAATGTTAGAGATCGTCTTATCCTTTTTTTAATAGCTTGAGTGACGAAACGAGTAGGTCGCTCGCTTGATGGTAAGCCTGCCCATAAATAGAAGCAACACCACACAGAACTTTTAATTACAAAGCACTGCATGGCATTGGACTGCGCTCGTCACCCCGAAACATAAGATGTCAAGTCTTAAAATGCTCAGTAATTTCACTGGCTTCAATGTCCTTCAAACCAGAACACAACTGTGCTTACACACTGCTGCTTAGCAGCAGAAATAGACAAAGTGGTGGTACCAACCCAGACGGCCTCTCGCATACGAGGGACCTACCACCTTGTAAAATCTATCTTGTATATCTATCTATAATAACAATTAAAAAAAAACAAATATAGACTTTAAAACCGAATCTTGAAGCGTTTGCGGTTTTTCGTTGAAGAGTTAAGAACTATATTTTTGATATCGGTGAAAATGATGAACCCTGCCTCTGAGTGGTAGGTCTTTTTATGCGATAGGCCATCTAACACCACTTAGCCTTTTTTGCCGCCAAACATCAGCGTTTAAGCACTATTGTCTTGTATGTAAAGGGAATTAAAAGAGTGGTGACGCCATGGCGAAGCGATATTCGTGGTTATCCTATTACATCAAAAACCACAGAAAACCGACGTGAAGTAGCAGCTTGCTGCTGCGTTTCGTACGGTGAGTGAGTTATCCGGAGAGCCAAATCCCCCTCCCCGTCCTAATCCCTTAATTATCCCTTTCCTTTAAGGTCGGCAACGCGCCCATATTTTTTTTGTATTGTGTGCGAACATGGGCGATGGAGATCGCTTACCATCTGGTGGCCCACTTGCTCGATTGCCGGCCGATGCTATAAAAAAACACATAGACGCCTCACGTCGTATTAAGAACTTCCTTATTTTTCGTTGGTTAAATATTTATACTAACCCGTCAACATGATAAGATTTCGTCCAAACAGGGGATCGCAATCCACTCCGATATGAACACCTCGATCAGTAAAAGCGTTGAAGTCCCGCACCATGATCTGCCTAATGAGCTCAGGATCTCGGGGCACGAGCGTCGGCACCAGATATTGATACAGCCCGAAGTATCTGAAAATTGGGGAATTAAGCCTCATTTTAACAGTTCGTTGGACATACGAGTATATAATAATACTAGCCCTGTATTATACACGTCCCACTGCTGAGCACGAGCTTCCTCTACTGAATGAGAGAGGTTAGGCCTTAGTCCACCACGCTGGCCTAATGCGGGTTGGCAGACTTCACATACGCACTCACGCCTGTAATCCCCGAAGGGGTAGGCAGAGGTGTAACTAGTACACCCACATTTCGCCGAGCGTATCTCAGTCCCACGATGTGATAGGGGGCGAGCCTATCGCCATACCGGGCACAAATTCCAGACTCCGGGGTGATACTGAGAATCTCGTAATAGAAAAACCCAATACCTCTTTACCCGACCTGGGGATCGAACCCGAGACCTCAGCGTTAGCCTCAATTGTAACGCGTACGCATTACAACTGCGCCACCGAGGCAGTCTTCACATACCTTCGAAATTCTTATAAAAAACTTCTCAGGTATGCAGGTTTCCTCACGATGTTTCCTTCACCGTTAAAGCAAGTGATAATTAACAATTAATACACACATAACTTAGAAAAGTCAGAGGTGTATGCACTCGGGGCTGGTTTTGAACCTACGACTTTCGTCTTGACAGTCCATACCACTCCCCGCTGAGCTATCACTGCTTTCGTTGGACATAGGCGAGAATAAAACAGCTGTTAGAGGAGTATTAAACATAAAACGAAGGATATTAGTTCTACTCATGCTTTATTGGTCACTTTTACAATGTCACTGCTTTACAGAACACAACCTCATGTCAGGATTGTAGAGACCGCTCTCTAATTAATTATAACTAAGATCGAACAGTAAACCGGAAGAGCTACCGCGTAATGAACTCTTAGACTATCGACTGTAAACTGATCACTTTGAACTGGCGACTGGTGACTGAGCCCTAGGCACTGGTAACTGGCAAAATGGGCTCCAACTCTGGCGATGATCTCTTTTATACGATTTTTCCACCCGTCCACTATTATTTCAATATACCCAACTCTATTTTCTTACGGCACCTTCAATTTACAAATAAAAAGCGAATACCCTAATACAGAAAACTCTACTTTATGAGACTGCATCATACGCTTCTCGCTACGAAATTGCATGATGCACTCTTCAAAATGAGATCTTTCTCTATTCTAATTGCTTGTGTCTTGAAATAAATTCGTTCCATCTTAATAGGTCTTTAAGATGGCAGGCAGAAAATATTTAGTGTATAATATATCAAGTCGATATCCCAATGTAAGAAGTATCGGTTCTGATGAGTGGTTTGTAAGGTTGCAAGAGAATCATTGAAGCCAGTGAAATTACTGTGCAATATGAGACTTAACACCTTATGTCTCGGGGTGACGCGCGCAGTCCAGTGTCATGCAGTGCTTTGTTATTTAAAGTTCTGTGTGGCGTTGCTTCTGTTTATGGACAGGCGTGGTGCTTACCATCACGGGAACGACCTGCTCGTCTCGTCATTCAAGCTAATAAAAAAAACAGAAAAGAATATCGGAACCTAGATGAAAATTATTATTTGTCTTGTATCACAACAAAATTATTTTTAGTATGCTTTGAGAAACTTTAGCACCTTTTGGTATATAACATAACCGGATTCGTTATGGAACACCCGCAATTCTGATCTTCACGAATCATAGGCGCGTTGCCGATCGACTGGGAAGGCGAGAGGAATTTGGGCCTCCGAATATCTTACCGTACTAAACGCAGCAGCAAAACGCTACTTTACGTCGGTTTTCTGTGAGACACTGGTAAAAAACTGGTTGAGCCAGCCCATTCATGCTGTAGACAAAACTGTCTACGTCATTCTACCAATCAAAATCGTGATTGACTTTAAACTACAATTTTATTTTATTTTTAGCTTTTTAGTTTTCTTGACTCTATTTTATTTTTGGTAAAACCTTATTAGTATGTACATGTTAGGTGATATCTCCGTCAAATGTCCACTGAATTTGTTAGTTTTGTTTCTGTCAGTAAAGGTTATTTTCGAAGGTGCCCTCAAATAAATTTGGTTACATCTGAGTATAGCGTTTAATGTACCTATGACAGAGTACATATCACATCATGGGACGGAGATACGCTAGGCAAAATGTGGGTGTACTGGTTACACCTATGCCTACCCCTTCGGGGAGTACAGGCGTGAGTGCGTATGTATATATGTATGACAGAGTACATTATACTCATAACATTGTGCAATACATATATCTCGATGAAAAATGAAATTTGGTTACATCTGATGACAGAAGACAATGTTCTGCCGACTGCCTCGGTGTTCGATCCCCGGGTCGGGTAAAAGTGATCACAGACAACCGACGTAAAGTAGCAGCTTCTTTCTGCGTTTCGTACGGAGAGTGAGATATCCGGAGGCCCAAATCACCGCCCCTTCCCAACCCTTTCCTTTAAGGTCGGGCAACGCGCCCATGACTCTTTTGGTATTGTGGGCCTACATGGGTAGTGGAGATTCTTTACCATCAGCTGACCCAATTGCTTGTTTGCCGGCCTATGCAATAAAAAAAGGAAAATCGACAATAACTCGAAAGCTACCAAAAATTACAGAGCTTACATGATAGTGGTTTGGATTGTCTCGTCTCTGCATCACCCACAGGTAGACTGGTAGATAATGCCTTTGGCATTAAGTCCGCCTTTATACATATTGTGTATATGAAGGTTAAATAAATAAACAAATAAGTCTAGTGCTGTTTTACATCTCGCCTTCTACTTGACCGTATTTTTGGGATACTCTGATACATAAATTACGTTTTTTATTACAAAGCATAGATCACCGTAGTTTAAGGAATACCTAAATGTTACTATATACCTCTCAAAATACATAAATAAATAAATAAAATAAATACACCCAACAGTCACACACATAGTCCTGACCCCACACTAGGTTAACCTGTATCGTGGGTATCAGGAACTACGAGGGACTTGCGGTCCCACAACACCCAGACCCGAGACAAATATTAGTGGATCACACAAACATTTGTCTCGGTGCGGGAATCGAACCCACGGCCTCTCGCTTCGCAGCCGGCTACTCGCCCGCTGCGCCACGAAGGCTGACATGTTAAAAGGTTTTATAAAAGACATTCAAAACCCAATAGAACCTTTTAAATACGTACCTATAGTACCTTTCAGATACATGAGTTGGTCTATTATGTCTCTAAAATGAAAAAAAAAACACTTAGTCCCTTGGAGTTCTCGTTATAAAGAGTTTACACTTTATTTAATGAGGAAAACATTATAGAGCTTTACTTATAAATGCATTGATTAGTTAGTTAAACACTATTTTGTCTTTCTCTGTCAACTTGATTTATAAAGTGGCTAGAAAGAGACGAAAACATTGGTCCTTACTTATAAACTAAGTAAGGCCCATAGTTTTTAATTTATCACAAAATTATAACAAGAAACGAAACAAAAAAGCGGTAATAACA
Organism: Mimas tiliae; assembly: GCA_905332985.1. Taxonomy (NCBI): domain Eukaryota; kingdom Metazoa; phylum Arthropoda; class Insecta; order Lepidoptera; family Sphingidae; genus Mimas; species Mimas tiliae. Next base: position 2,332,388 of record HG995247.1, on the reverse strand, counting down.
CGACCGGATATTTTTTTTACCCTGAAACCATCTTAAATAATATTTAACAGCTTAGTAAAACAGTTTCGTAACTGTGCTTACATAAAAAATATATTCTATATCCGAATATTACCTTTGATCTTTGAACGTATCGTATCCCGCTTCGACTGCCTCCACGAAATTCTCCCGTCCCAAAGTGACAGCTGTCAGGTTGCCCAAAAACGGGACAGGCGAAAGCGTTTTCACCCCATTCGACGAGAAATACCGTAAACGATGCCTCGAATAATAATATAACATGCACGTAACTATTAATACTGCTAACCACAACATTTTTATGTTATTTCAATTTTTCCTTTACGATATGTTGGTAATTTAAATTTGTGTAAAACACGCGTGTTGCCGTTCTTTTGGTTACGAAACGTTTGAGTATACAAGTTTGCCGGTACCTCTCGCCTCGCTTTTCCACACTGCGTGTCCAGTAAAACCCGCTCATTCTGTACTGTCGGCATTCAAGCACCGTGTATGCTTTGGCGTATTTTTTTTTATCCTGACTCGGCAAAGTGACTACGCTCCACCTGATGGTAAGTATAGCGCAATCCATGAATACTGTCGACCAACGATAGACATTGAATCTATCGCAGATCGGCAGAATTATGCCGGCCTGCTTAGTTGCTTCTTCACACTCCGTTTAAAGGATCCCATGTTATAGGAAGGAAACACGTGCGCCGGCAAGCTATTCCACAGCTTTATGCCGCTCGTATCGTTCTCTCACCCTCGATAATAATTAGTTAAATTTTAATGTTTTTTATTGAATAAAACTCCTTGACAAATACTCATATTTCATTTCTATAGAACCCATATTTTAACACTAAAAGCTATATTAAAAGATTCAATTGTACATTTTTATTTGATATATTTATCAATCAAAATTTGACTGACTGCCTCGGTGGCGTAATTGTAATGCGTATGCGGTACGGCTTTTCTATTACGGAATGCTTAGTATCAGCCCGGAGTTTGGAATTATGCCCAGTATGGCAATAAGCTCGCATATCATGGGACGGAAATAAGCTCGGCGAAATGTGGGTGTACTAGTTACACCTCTCCCTACTCCTCCGGGCAGTACATGCGTGACTGCGTATGTATAAGTCGAAACATTTAATTTTAATTCAGTCGATATTAAAAATATGATAAAACATTATTTAACTTTTTTGCTCTCAGTACTTTGTAACTGTTTTGACGTCATTAATACCTTAGAATTGTCAAGTTGTAGTAGCATTACTGAGTCGGTCCGAGAGAAAGTCATGTCCGCCATTGGCTGGTCCATTGACATGTTCTTACTTCTTACATAACAAAATGATGTAAGTTACTCAAGGTTACGTGGACTTACAATGGACAACATGCGGATATCTATACTAATATTATAAAGCTGAAGAGTTTGTTTGGTTGAACGCGCTAATCTCAGGAACTACTGGTCCGATTTGAAAAATTCTTTCAGTGTTAGATAGCCCATTTATTGAGGAAGGCTATATAACATCACGCGCGGGCGGAGCCGCAAGCAAAAGCTAGTTAATTTATAAAGGTGGCCCGCTGATCTTATATTACCAAGGACTATTATGTTTTTGTAGTCTTTAAACATTGAAATAAGATGACAAGAAACGTAACTCAAGCAAAAACATGACCCCACTAAAACTCTGTGCAATGGGGCTATAAAACTCTGCACATCTCGTTCATTCATCAATTCATAAAAATTGATTCATGATATCTAGTTGACACTCAATACGTCAAATTTTTTGCGCGGTGCAGAACGTCGTATCTCGATATAGAAAATTAATATTTAGACAGTAACATTTATGAAATAAAGTTGATTTTCAACTTTCATTAATGTTTGTTGCGTGTATGAGTGTTACGTGTGATTTTACCTTTGCATGTTTAAAGTAAGTGGAGCCGCTTTTTGTCAGATTCATATTAGAGTTATCGATCTAGTTATCTTATTTCGATGGATTGGCGCCTTCTGATTTGCAATGCCTGACAAAGGCTACTAAGTTTAAGGACATACATGTATAATTTAAGAACAAAATTGTACAAGTACAATGTACAATGTACTTGGTATGGAAATAAAGACTATGACTATCATCCCTATTCGTGCACGCGCACTATGAGACGGCAAAGAAATGTTTATAAATTAGAGGTTATGGTTAAAGATGATTTATTTCTCAAACAGAAATTTAAATTTCACTTATATGAGAATAGAACTTATAAATAATGTATATTTATATATATATAATTAGAGGTTAGATCTTTTAACGACTCCGCTAACATTAATAGAATAAAAATAATCTTCCAATTTCATTCGAATCAAACCAAAATGCGTTGTATAAATCGGGATTTTGTTGCTCCTGGGATTGTTTGTAAACAGTACAAGATACGCCACGGTCAATAGCCCACTCTATACATGCAAATTGATATCGAGGACTCTTGCTAGCGAAGAGACCAAATCTTTGGACCAAACAGCGGCCAATGTATGTCAATAGCCCACTCTATACATGCAAATTTATATGGAGGACTCTTGCTAGCGAAGAGACCAAATCTTTGGACCAAACAGCGGCCAATGTATGTCAATAGCCCACTCTATACATGCAAATTGATATCGAGGACTCTTGCTAGCGAAGAGACCAAATCTTGGGACCAAACAGCGGCCAATGTATGTCAATTTGTCAACCATGATGTAATGTAGCATTGAAGAGTTTATTCTAAATGTAAAGGTAACGCTGCTTTGGTCATTTACCTTTTTCGCTTGTGTATTAACGGTTTTTTTTATATTTACGAATAGCTTGTTGGGATCAGCGTGGGCGGCATTGCAATAAATGATAGTTCAGGATTATCACGTCATTGTTTATTCATTCTTTTAAGTTACGACTGGCTCGGAAGATTTTTTTTTTATTAACTTGAGTGACGAAACTAGCACGTCCCTCGCCTGGTAAGCGGCACGCCTGCCCATAAACAGAAGCAACACCCCACAGAAATTTGAATTACAAAGCAATGTATGGTACCGGACTGCGCTCGTCATCCGGAGACATAATATTGTAAGCCTCATAATGCCCAGTAATTTCACTGGCTTCAAAGTCCTTCAAACTGGAAAACAATAGTGCTACACACTGCGGTTTGGCGTCAGAAATAGACAAAGCGGTGGTAACAACCCATCCGGCCTCTCAAATACGAGGTACCTACCACCTTGTATATACGTTTCCTTTTATAATTTTGGTGTAAGGTACATACATACAAACGCACTCACGCCTGTAATCCCCGAAAGGGTAGGCAGAAGTGTACCAGTATACCCACATTTCGCCGAGCGTATCTTCGTCCCACGATGTGATAGGGGGCGATCCTATCGCCATATCGGGCACAAATTCCAGTCTCCGGGCTGATACTGAGCATTTCGTAATAGAAATACCACTTTACCCGACCCGGGAATCGAACGCGAGACCTCAGCGTTGGCCTCAATCGTAACGCGTACGCATTACAACTGCGCCACCGAGCCAGTGTGGTATAAGGTAGGTAATTCGTATTTATACACATTCTTAGAATCTAAAGAAAAAGAACAAATGCTCCTTATTATGTCCTAGTAATACACAACGGGACGATTCCAGGAAAGAAAAATATCCAACATCTCTAGTAAGTTATACAAGTAATAAAACCGTAAGATTGTCCCGTCCGCGCGTTGAATTGGTTTGCGTACAGTATCCGTGTTGTTTTGATAAACCATCGTACTAAGTTGTAATTGCTGTAGGTAACATCTCTACATTTACAGCTGATTTATGAATTCTATTATCTGTGCACAAGACTGTGTTCTATTTTTGAATCTTTTAATTTAATAGCGGCTGAATGGAATTATTCTTTCACCTTCTAAACGATAACATATAAATTTACTTTTAACAAAACTTAGAAACCGACTTCAAAATAAAAATACTGAAAAGTTAAAAAATAACAATTTATGGAGGGAGGTCTCTTTGGAGTCGGTGCAATTTTATTTGACCGGCAGCGACACAGGCACCGTGTGTTTATTTTGAATCGGTTTGTAAGTTATGTTAAAACTAATTTTATTTTTCAGTTTTTAGTGGTAGTTACAGTATAATAGCATGTTAATTCCAAATAAAAATAACACAATCGCCGCGAGTGTACTGTTGCCCGTTGAGGAGTTTAATTTTTTACTCCATACTCCGTAATTAGATCTCAACCAAATTTATATGGGACCACATCGCAGTTAAACTCTATCGTATAATTTTTTTTCCAACAAAATCGGTCCACAGTTGGCGGAGAAATCGATGTACATACATAAAAATAAATAAAAAAAACGCGCCGAATTGAGAACCTCCTCCTTTTTTGAAGTCGGTTAAAATAGATTATTTTTAGGACTTAAATCTAATTATAGGTATTTTTTTCTAATCTATTTTAGATTGGTGCGTATTTCTGTGTAGTGTGTATGTATGGTTTAGAGTTTTTTTTTCTATTATTTCGAAATATTCGGATAGAAAGATCTATTAATAAAATTATTTTTTCTTTAAAAAATATGCACCAAAAAGCAATAAAACCACGAGTCTGGTAATTGAAGATTATGGCAATTATTATAGTAGCATTTATTACCATTAATTCGGAAATATTTCAACAGATGGCGTTACAAGGAGTTTGAATATTTTGCTCTGAATATTTTGCAAAAAATAATATTGACAAGACATTGTTAGAATTTAAAAATTATCAGACATGTAACGTTTGGAGATTGTGACTGTATTGATGTATTTTTTTTATCCCCAAATTATTTGCATACTATGATTACACTATCATTTATCGTTGTATTATGGATATAATTTAATTTACTGTTCAGTGACTAGTTAAGTTGGTGTTAGTTTTATCACTGTGTGCACCAAGGATAAAAATGATGACCTCATTTGGTAAAATTGTTTTGTGTTTACTTGACATTAACTTCGTCTCCTATAACAAGAGGCTAGCGGTTACTTCTAAAGTCACTCATGTAAATGCGCCTGACGTTGTTTAACCGCAAATTCGTACTTATTTGCTGTAGCAAATTAGCTTTTTGTGTTTTGAATTTGAACTTCTTGGCGTTCTATATTTAAATAATTCAACAAGAAAATGTGTTGTCTTAACAATTTTTTAATGAGAGGCCTGGCTGGTGAAGACACATCTTTATATTAATACGTGGAAGATATGGCGATAGGCTCGCCCCCTATCACATCGTGGGACGGAGATACGCTCGGCGAAATGTGGGTGTACTGGTTACACCTCTGCCTACCCCTTCGGGGATTACAGGCGTGAGTGCGTATATGTTATTTTAATAAAATTAGTGAATAATTGTGAAGGAATACCTAATATGTTTTCAAGGACCAGACCACTCGGAGATTTGTAATTTATTCGTTTATTCATAGACATAACAATAAAATGTGCTATTAAAAATCTAGTTTCAAACTACTCTAATGAGATTTTTTTGTTGTCCTTGCTTTAATAATGCCTTAATTTGTTTTTATTACCGTCATTAACGCTACGTACGTACATCCTTTGTGTATCGCCTCACTGGTCTAGTGGCAGCCTATTTACCTTGAGGTCCTGGGTTTGAATCCCAAATCCAGCTATCGCAATTTGTGTTTGACTATTAAAAATCGCATATGAATTTGTGCCCAGTTTGACGATAAACTCATTGCCTATCATATCATAGGATAGAAATAAGCTCGGCGATTCGTAAGAGCATGAGCACTGCCTACTCTTCAGGCATATAGACGGGAGGTTATGTTATGTAATGTATTTTTTAGCATAGGCCGGTAAACGAGCAACTAGGTCACCTGATGGTAAGTGATGACGCCATCGCCTATGTACGCCCACAATACCAAAAGAATCATTGACGTGTTGCCGATCTTAAAGAAAAGGGATAATTAAGGAATCGGGAAGAGGAGGCCTCCGGGTATCTCACTCAGCGTACGAAACGCAGCAGCAAGCCACTATTTTACGTCAGGTTTCTGTGAGACAGTGGTAACGACCCGGTCGAGCCGGCCTATTCATGCTGCAGACAAAATTGTTTACAACGTGGCTCCTCCACTCACAAAGAATGATAACTGTATAATAACTTCGAAGAATCATGATCTACTTTAAACAATAATAACACACATTTACACCTGTACGTCTTTTTAATAGACTTGTATTATACATGTCCCACTGCTGGGCATGGGCCGACTCTACTGAATGAGAGGGGTCAGGCCTTAGTCCACCACGCTGGCCTAATGCGGGTTGGCAGACTTCACATACCTTCTAAATTATTATCGAGAACTTCTCAGGTATGCAGGTTTCCTCACGATGTTTCCTTTACCGTTAACGCAAGCGGTAATTAACAATTAATACACACATAACTTAGAAAAGTCAGAGGTGTGTGCTCTTGGTTTCAAACCTGCGACTTTCGTCTCGACAGTCCGTACCACTCCCCGCTGAGCTATCACTGCATAAACTAAATTATTTATTTGTTGTCTTTTCACACATTCTCGCCGGTATGCTCTTTATATTGCTATTAGAAGACAATTTTGATATTATCCGGTACGTTTGAGTGTACCATTCAAGCTATGTTTTTAAATTAAAAATGTATGCCTTTCCTCGACGTCGTTTTATCGCCTTTATACGAATATTGGAGATGGCTTTTAAAAGACATTTGGTTTTACGATTTTTCTTACAGTCTCATACGAGACTGATCTCTATACAGAGATCCATAATTTAGTATCGGATATAAAGTAGTATGTATTGGTATGTTTGACGAGAAAATATGATTGCTTATTTTTTACCGGCTTATAGTAGAGGTTAGCAAAAAAGCAAGTGGGTCATCTGATGGTAAGTGATCTTCACATGAACATCCACAATATATACCTACCAGAAGAATCATATATGCGTTGCTGGAAAGGAATGAGGTCCTGTCCTGAGTGAGGGTCCTGACTCCACACTAGTTAAACCTGTATCGTGGGTATCAGGAACTACGAGGGACTTGCGTTCCCAGAACACACAGATCTGTTTTTTTTTTGTGGATCACACAAATATTTGTCTCAGTGCGGCAATCCAACCCACGGCCTCTCGCTTCGCTGATGGCTACTTGCTCGCTGCGCCACGGAGGCTGGTTTGAGAAAGGATAGGGGATTTAGGCCTCCAAAAACCTTACGCACCGTACGAAATGGAACAGCAAATACATTAAGCCTTAATGCCTTTATACCATGTATATGAAGTGTATAAATAAATACCATAGTCGATACAAATACGGATGCAAAAACCTGGCATGTTAGAAACGTTTAGATAAAGAAAGAAGCTCTAAGACACACAACCAACAAAATATAATATAATATCATAAAACAAATAAACAATATTGTTAATTTCTGCCAAACACTTTTACACAATAAAATAAGTTCCCTCAAACGAAGATATCAAGCGCTAATTCACTGTCTACCATCAAGAACTGTTCACAAATTACCAGGATTGCATAACAATCTAGAAAAAAAATATATATATAAGCAATGGTGGCCATAAAAAGCGACGTAAAAGAGTAAAGAGAGCAGACGTTAACGAGCTAACAGCCACGGTAACGAGCCTTTAACTGCCAACACTATCTGGGAGAAGCTAAATGCATCTTTGATAATAAATTTAAATAAAACAAAGGAAAAGTCGGCGCACAGTCCAGCGGTATTAGCATGGAGTGTAACAACCCATATCCACCATTAAGCGACGGAATAAACATAGTAATGCGAAGGAATTGAGCTCTTAAAGCTTCTGTATTTAAAGGAGTGCTATGTCAATATCGTTTGAATGAAACTGTGTATAGATTAGTAATGGAGTTTTTTTTAATTTATGTATTTAAGACGCAAAACAGAGTACAATCAATACATTAGTATAACTTTATAACTATACAATCATCAAATCAGATTGTATTCCAAAACATGCGCACTTATATATATTCAATAAAGCGCGGACTAGGATATTAGAAAGCTAATAATTACACAGTGCAACGAAACAGATACGAACAGAACGAACAGTTAAATTCTGGATAACATAAGCTTAGTTACATATTGTGATTCAATATACATTTTCGTAGACCCTTTGAGAATGTACCACAACTGCCGTTCATTACGAGTATGTCAATGCATTTGAATTTTTTCGCCAGATCATTATACGAACGGCATATACGGATGACGGGGTTATAATAAGATGTATTGTTCCGGTAAACTTGCAGTGCAAAGATGTTAGGATTACGGATTATGAATCTAGTTTTAAAATTTAGTAATGCCAGTTATTCAGGAGAGTCAATGTGCGTGTGTATAAATTTGTGGAGATATGATAGCTCTATGTTGTTGCGTCTGGGTGTAAGCCTTTGCACTTGAGTGCAAGTTGCGAAGATAATTATACACTTTGGTTCTATTCGTTTAATTAATACTTTATGCACAGATGACACTGAAAAGGACATGATTGTACCTCAAAGCTGATATTTTTAATTTAGCAAACAGTTACATTTACAAACTGCTGCACGGTGGACCGACGACTTGAAAAAGATGGCGGGTAGCGGGTGGATGCGGGCTGCTCAAGACCGGGATGGTTGGCGCTCACTTGGGGAGGCTTACGTCCAACAGTGGGCGACAACAGGCTGAGATATAAACAGTTATAGGGTTCAGAGATTAAGATTTCTGTGTTCTGTGATACGTACCTACACATGTTCCATGTCACAGTGGTTGATGAGTTTTCGAGTGACTTAGATTGGCTGTGGAATGACACTGCGGGTTCGATCCCCGTTTCGAGATACATGTTTGTGATTCAAAAATTGTGAGACTGTAAATCTCTCGTAGTTCATGAATGGGTATCAGAGTACTCATGGCACAAGACTTCTTATCTTTAGTATGGAGTCGCCACGCTATGTGACTCTAACGTTGTTCTTTAGAAAACTGATATATAATATTTGCACTATATTAATACAAAGTATTTTGTATTATAGCAGCTCAATTTATGCCAATGAGGAACATGACAATGTAAAATAATGAATAATTAATTAAGACTATAAAGAAAGTGATTTCTTAGGTTTACGCGAATATTACACATTAAAATAAAACAAGTTTATAAGGATTTTACCGCGGTTTAATTTTTATAATAAATAAAAATACCGCGATAAAATTAAACCGCGATAAAATCCGTATAAACTAGTTTTTTTTCACTATTAAGTAAGATAAAGGTATAATAAGCAATAACAGTCTGAGCAGACCAGTCCACACAGCATCCGTTCATGAGTATGACACGTGTGCCAGCCATCGGCCTCCTCCTACAGGGAACTGACCGAACCGACGCGTCGCCGTAAGCACAGAAAATTAAGCGAACATGACATACCAAAACTGCTTACAATTAATTAATCTTCTTCCACCTGCCCCTATGTCACTCGTAGTGGCAACATGCATTTTAACACTTGCTACAGAAAGATTTGGCTTTTAGTTTTTACGACCGGCCACCTGCCCGACGTCAACCCCACTGGGGGAAAACACCAGATCCGAAATAAATATTTGTAGATCACACTCACATTTTTTCTCGGTGCAGAAATCGAACCTGCGGCCTCTCGCTTCACAGTCGGCTACTGCGCCACTTCCGAAATTTGCATTATATATTCCAAAACCTTATGTTACTTAAAAGCTACTTTTTGGATTTATTTAGTACACTTATTACAATGAAATATTGCCAAGCCTTTCTATCTTCTAAATATTCAGAAATTTTGTAATAGGCTTTATTGCATAACTTTCGCTTGATAACAGCTTTAAAGTTGATGATATTAAGTTCTTTAATGTGATTGGGAACTTTATTGTAAAAGCATAGACAAAGACCTATAAAGGAGTCGCCATTTTGTAGAGCTTGGTTTTATGACTTATAAGGTTATTATTATTTCTAGTTTAATTTATGCCACTTGTGTCTACAGCACGAATGGGCCGGCTCGTCTGGGTAGTTACCACTGTCTCATAGAAAACCGATGAAAAGTAGCAGCTTGCTGTTACGTTTCGTACGGTTAGTGAGATATCCGGAGGCCCAAACCCCCTCTCCTTCCCAATCCTTTAAATATCCCTTTCCTTTAAGGTCGGCAATGCACCTATAATTATTTTGGTATTGTGGGCGTACATGGAGGGTGGAGATCACTTACCATCAGGTGGCCCCCTTGGTCGTTTGCCGGCTTATGCTATAAAAAAAAGAGAACAAAAAAATAAACACATATACATACATACATACGCACTCACGCCTGTAATCCCCGGAGGGGTAGGCAGAGGTGTAACCAGTACACCCACATTTCGCCGAGCGTATCTCCGTCCCACGATGTGATAGAGGGCGAGCCTATCGCCATACCGGGCACAAATTCCAGACTCCGGGCTGATACTGAGCATTTCGTAATAGAATAACCCAATACCACTTTACCCGACCCGGGGATCGAACCCGAGACCTCAGCGTTGGCCTCAATCGTAACGCGTACGCATTACAACTGCGCCACCGAGGCAGTCAAACACGTATAAACAAATAAACACGTCAAATATTATATTGTTAGGAGTTACGTGTGAGAAGTATTATTAAATAAATTAAAACGATGATATTCACTTTTAATCATAGTTTATTGGTCACTTTTACAATGTAACTGCTTTACAGAACACAACCACATGTCAGGATTATTCTCTAGAGACCATTCTCTTATTAATTACAACTAAGACTGAACTAAGCCTGGATGTAAACCAGCAGAGTTACCGCGTAATGAACACTTGGACTATCGACTGAGTACTGATCACTAAGAACTAGACTATGACTGAGCCCTAGGCACTGGCAACTGGCAAATGGGCTCCAGTTATGGCGGCGACCTCTTTTAAACGATTTGTCCACCTTTCTACCACTGTACCGCACAGTTATAATAACCCGAGACAAATATTTGTGAATCAGACAAACATTTGTCTAGGTGCGGGAATCGAACCCACGTCCTCACGGTTCGCAACCGGCTACTCGCCCGCTGCGCCACGGAGGCTGTTATTATTTGTACGCAACATTGTTTTATCAGACACCCTCAATTAGCTAATAAAAAGGAATTACTCCTAATAATATGTAAAACAAAGCTACATTATCAAACGTACACCCGAGTAACCTGTAGGCTCATTAACTTCATCATGTTTCCTAGTAATTTGAGGAGTTAATGTACACATATGACCTTTAATCTTACGCCGAGTGATTCAATTATACATGTTACACACGCTGCTTATCTACTCCCATCGAATTCGCTCAATATCCGACCCAGTGGGACTTTGTACGTCGATGTTCATTGGATGCTTTTTCTTTCTTTTACAAAATGCTCAGTACCAGCCCGGAGTCTGGAATTGTGCCCGGTATGGCGATAGGCTTGCCCTCTTTCATATTATGGGACAGATATACGTTCGGCGAAATGTGGGTGCACTGGTTACACCTCTCCCTACCCCTTCGGGATTACAGGCGTAAGTGCGTATGTATGTATGTATGTACAAATTTACATCATAATATCTTAGGTCTCGCCAGCGCTGTGCATTGTCGTTGTCGTTTGTTTTTGCACAGGCCGGCAAACGAGCAAGTTGGTCACCTGATGGTAAGTGATATCTGAAGTATTTACTCGTATTGATTTATCCGAACTCTTTAGTATTATACTCTTACGTATTTGTTTGTAGAGTGTGGAATTTAAAAAATAACATTTAACAAAACTTAGAAACCGACTTCAAAATAAAAACACTGAAAAGTCAAAATTAACAATTCTATATATTCTATTCTGTTTAAGAGTCGGTGCCTGGATGCCTGTGTCGCTACAGGTCAGATAAAATTGCACCGACTCCAAAGAGAATAGAATAGATAGAATTTGTTATTTTTGACTTTTCAGTGTTTTTATTTTGAAGTCGGTTGCTAAGTTTTGTTAACCGTTATTTTATTTTTCAATTTCAGTAAGGAGTTACAGCAATAGCATGTAAATTCCAATAAAGTAACACAATCGGAATGAGTGTACTGTTGTCCGTTGAGGAGTTTTATTTTTTTACTCCGTACTCCGTCATCAGATCTTAACCAAATTTATATGGGAGTACATCGCAGCTAAACTCTATCGAGTGATTTTTTTTTCAACATAATACACCTTAAGTAATGCAATTAGAACGCTTGCATCATATTGCAATGCAGCAAGTTAGAAATTCTGCCACAGATCGCACCCTTACTGTAAGCCGTTAAGGAGTTCCATTGATCATCATATTCGACAGTTACTTGACCAAAGCGACGTTACGGTAGGTGCTCCAAATATCCGGATAGCCTATAAAAGATTCGGTCGATTATCGTTAATTTGCTCCTAAGAATTGAAGAGTTCCGTTACTTTGTTATGGACCCCATAATCAGAACCTAACCAAACTCTCATCGAAGTACCCTTGAAGTACATCCTTTCCAATAAAAAAGGAATTATCGAAATCGGTTGGCGTGATATTGAGTTATTCGTCCATTTGTCGCGCACATACTAATGAAAATTTAAGACTGGTTTTCTCATGGATGCCATTGTCAGAACTGGACCAAATTAAAATGGGACCACTCGTGACGCACCAGCTTTCAAATAAAAAAAGAATCATCCAAATCGGTTCACCAAAGTTCTGAGGTAACAAACATTAAAAAAACAGACGAATTGAGAACCTCCTCCTTTTTTTGAAGTCGTTTATGACAACCTCATCCTTTTTTTTGAAGTCGTTTAAAAATAAATCTTTGTGTTATATTACGGGCTTTGACAATTGTTTGTTTTTATTTTATTAATATTTTATTTATTCTAATAAAATATAACAATATCCACCGCCTATGTACGCCTGTAATACATGAAGAATCATGAGCGCGTTGCCGATCTTTAAGAAAACGGATTTTTGAGGGTTTGAAGGGTTAATTGAGGGTTGAGAAGGACCCAATCCCCCTCATTGGGCCACCGAATGTCTCACTCAACGTACTAAACGCAGCAGCAAGCCGCTAATTTACGTCGGTTTTCTGAGAGACAGTGGTAATAATCCGGTCGAGCCAGCACATTCTGGCTGTAAACAAAACTGACAACATCGTGGCTCTACCACTCACTAACTTTGTAATTCAATGTTATGGATAGTGATGCCATTAGGCGAACGACCTGCTCGTCATTCAGGCAAATAAAATATGGCAAAGTGGCGAGTATACACGAACACTCAACTCAATTAGGTAAATCATAACCGAGTCAAATTGCAACGTTTTCAGACTATTCATTGGGGTATTCGATAATCACTGCCTGGAAAATACGTTAGGGTCAATCTGTGGAATGGCTGACGGCCAATTGGGGGAAGTAATCGTTTTATATTCGCTTGTTGTGTCGGTTCTGACGTGGCGTCGGGAAGCAGATTTTGATATTTGTTTACGATATATTTTAAGATGAAACGAGCCTTTTTCTTTTGATAACATGTATTTTATTAAATAATAAATACACCCAACAGTCACACACATAGCCCTGATCCCACACTAGGTTAACCTATATCGTGGGTATCAGGAACTACGAAGAATTTGGTCCCACAACACCCAGACCCGAGGCAAACATTTGTGGATCACATAAACGTTTATCTCGGTGCGGGAATCAAATCCACGGCCTCTCGCTTCGCAGCCGGTTATTCACCCACTGCGCCACGGAGGCTGTTCCATTAGAAATAATATGTTTGTGTTTCTTTCGGTTTTGAGTTGTTTCTGTAGTTATGGTATGTTTTGGGGTTCACGACCTTGATAAGAGACTACGACGCGAAATGACAGCGATGCGTCCGCTTTGTATGCAATTATATAGATTAGTTATCAGGAGTCCCAACGAGACAGGGAGACCGCGACGCGTGATAAGAGTCAGGCAATAGTGATTAGTAAATTTTGAAATTGTGTGAAAACAGTCGCGCGTCGTGGTGCCCTTTTTTGGTCGCATATTTCAACACGTACTTATACAATTGCATATAAAACGGACGTGTCGTTTTCGTCATGTGTAGCGGTCTCCTGTCTCATTCACGTACCATATGTACTTTAAGAATCAAGTTACCATCAATCATAGTTTATAAACGTTTGTATGATTCAAAGACTTTATTGTATACTACTAGATAGGCTGTTTAAAAGTAAAATTGCGTCACATTACGCGGGAGTATGACAGCTCAAAGGCAGAGAGCGCGATAGGGGTTCTAGTTGAGAGTATGCGAGATGGTAATATTGAGTTACGGTCAATTGAACGCAAGCTAGTAGTACAATTCCTCTCTCTTGTGACCGAATAATGCTGATGAGACTTAAAGACCTCCACCGGCCTATGCTCCTGTATTTTAATTTATTTATACTTTTTTTGGACAATAAACAGGTTATAATATAAAGTAGCATAATATTACATTATCTACTCACATAGTACACGACTTTATACTAGATTGTAATCCTAATTGTGTTGTTATTAATTATTATGTATTAGAGACGTGGCTTGCTCTTAAGAGTCATGTCAAGGAGATCCACGTCGTGGAGATAAAGATTCTGCGGTGGATGTGCAACGTTACACGACTAAATCGTATACGTAACGAATATCCGCGGCAACCTTGATGTCCGCAACGTGACAGGTAAACACAGGAACTACAGGAATTTCGTTTAACGTGGTTTGGTCACCTTTGAGTAAACCGCAGAAGTACGTCGGTCGCAAATGTCTGTGGCAGATTTCCATTTCTTATAAATGCAGAAATAGCGTTCCTGCCATATGGATGGTGTACCAATGTTCATATGAATCCAATTAGTCAGACGTAGGTGGCATAAGTAGGAACTGATATTTTTACGATATAAAAATGTATGGAACATACAATTTGTGACTCCTAACTAAGTAAGAAGGAATCGGTTCTTGAATATCGACGCCATTTTGTTTCCGTTAGATACTCATTGACGGTTTATTACATTTAAATTATTTGTGAGATCGTAATATCGATAAATTTAAACTCTCTCTGTAATTTGCATACATACGCACTCACGACTGTATTCCCCGAAGGGGTAGGCAGAGGTATAACCAGTACACCCACATTTCGCCGAGCGTATCTCCGTCCCACGATGTAATAGGGGGCGAGCCTATCGCCATACCGGGCTCAAATTCCAGATTCTGGGATGATACTGAGCATTTCGTAATAGAAAAATGTAATTTGCATGTCACCGTTAAAATGACTGAAATGAAAAAATTCATTGCTCGCTCTTCGTCCGTTGCGTCCACTTCACACCTCGCGCACACACGAGACCGCCATATTTTTCGTTCGGAAACCGATTTATGTCGTAATTCCGAACGTTTATTTGTACGTGCATCGGCGCGAGTGATTAAGCTGTAAAAAACCGGTAGATCCCGATCTTTACCGGTTTATTTGCTTTTTAAATGTCGCATTCGATCTTTTTTTCCGTTTCGGGGATTTTGTTTATTTATTATCTGTTGGTTGATGGATTAGACCAGGAATAATGGCGGATCGAAATGGTTAACGAGAGAGTATTATACAGTTCACATTTCGTCCATCCCTTTGCGTATTGTTTCCCCTTTATCTGTTCGCCATTTCAATTAGAATCATTACGCGTTATGTTAATGAGTTTTTAAGACCCTTAAATAGATACTGTTTTTGTTTAACAAATACATTCATAAAGCAGCTACAAAAACATACGATACATTTTATTCTCAGGTAGAGATGAGCATGTCGCCTGCCTGATGGTAAGCAGTCACCACCACACATGGTCTTCAGCAATCAAGCAGTACAGTGCGCAGTCAAGCCGCTGCCTTGCTTTATTCGAAGTCTTAATCTTTAATTAAACCGCGATAAAATCCGTATAAACTATTTATTTGTTTATTTCAATGTGTAATATTCGCGTAAACCTAAGAAATCATTATTCGAAGTCTGTTAAAATACAGACGCATTGAAATCTTTAGTTTAAATCGTTTAAAATACACCAATGCTATTGCAATTCAAAGCCATTTTCTATATCGATTTGTATAGCAATAATAATCCCGGTAAGCAAGGCTTGCCGCGCCGTTCCGGTCACGCGGCTCTCGCCCGTGCTTTTTGAGAAATCGCCAGAATATGCAACGCCCCACGGGCATAAAGTTTATGTCTCAAACGGCTTAAGTACGTGACTGCCATCCGAGCACGAATAGTCACGCCATTTGCGCAACTATACTACACCTGGTTGTGACTTCGCCTTAGTTTTCGAGATAGTTATAAACTAGGTAAATAGTAGCCCGCTTCTATGTGAGAGTCTATCTATGTAGATATCATCACATTATCTATTTCTGTTACCAATCAGCAATGTCTAAGCACAGTTGTGTTCCGGTTTGAAGGATATTGAAGCCAAATTATTCGGCATTATTTATTTAATTTTATCTTCATATACAAAACATGTATAAAGGCAGACTTAATGCCAGAGGCCAGGTTGTGCCAGAGGCATTCTCTAATATTCAACCTACGGATGATGCCGAGAAGAAACAATATGCGTGTATATAAGTTACAGGAGAAAATACACTAACAAGGTACATTAAAATACTATGATATATTATGTACATAAATACAAAAAAAAATTGACTAAGGCGCGTATTCACAAACAACACTTAAGTGAGCTTTGTTAAGCGTTCGCGCTCACTATGAGGCCTCATAGTAATATTTATGAATACAAGGGTAAATGTCTCATACGTACGTCTCTACATACGCACTCACGCCTGTAATACCCGAAGGGGTAGGCAGAGGTGTAACCAGTACACCGACATTTCGCCGAGGGTATCTACGTCCCAAGATGTGATAGGGGGCGAGCCGGGCACAAATTCCAGACTCCGGGCTGATACTGAGCATTTAGTAATAGAAAAACCCAATACCACTTTACCCCAACCCGGGGATTGAACCCGAGACCTCAGCGTTGACCTCAATCGTAACCCGTACGTATTACAACTGTGCCACCGAGGCAGTCCGCAGTCCAAATTGTTTATTTGTCTTTTATTAAAATATGTTTTATAACGAAAATATATGCTTAACAAGACGAAAACTTACTTTGAGCTCGTCCTTGTTTATCGTGACCCCTTATTACACCACCCTGTCTCGTGAGATCGTGTAATGTAATAATAATAATGTAATAATAAGGCTTTAATAATACAGTATTTGAATTCGTTTGAATATCGACAAGCGTAAACGTCATGAAATATACAATTATTCCGTTAATTATTCAAACTCATGAATGCCTTCTATGAATAGTGGCATAGCATTTCTAAACCTTGGTTGCAACCGTCGAAGGACGCTATGTCTCTCGAAGTATATTGAATTTTACTGTACTTTACATGAGGACAATTCTTTTTCCTAGGTCGGCAAAGTGACTACGCGACACCTGATGGTAAGTGTAGCGCAATCCATGAATACTGTCATCAATCCATCACTAGCGGATCCAGGGGCTAGGGCTAAGGGCTCTAGACCCCAAAAAGCATTTGGATATACTGACAAATCTCAAATTAATCTTGATATTATCCAACTTTCTTAGTTTTTTTTTATTAGATTGAATGACAAGACGAGTAAGTCGCTTGCCTGATGGTAAGCGCCACGCCTGCCCATAAACAGAAGCAACGCCACACAGAACTTTAAATAAAGCACTGCGTGACCCTGAACTGCGCTCGTCACCCCGAGACATAAGGAGTTAAGTCTCATAATATAAATATATATATATATATATATATATATATATAGTATATAGTATATATATATATAGTATATAGTATATGTATATAGTACTATATATATATATATATATATATATATATAGTATATAGTACTACCTACAATATAATTTTCATCGCTTATCCTTATGCCCGTTGCAGACGATGCGCAGTAGCTTGCGCAAGTACTAATACTGTGCATAAAGTTTCATCGTGTGAACATATTTTGCTTAGTAAAAGTGCGAGTGCAAGTTGCTTAGTTGTACTCGCTCTGGTCCTTGCGCGAGTACTACCCGTTTTCCCCCGGTACGCCGGTTCAACCCCGCGCAGCTCGCATTGCGCATCGTGTGAACACGACGCCGTCAGTACTGGCGCCAGTTCATTCTTGTTACTAATGATTAGTACTTTCGCAAGCTACTGCGCATCGTCTGCAACGGGCTTACCTATTCCATTTTAAGTATGTATAGTATATTCTAAAAAAAAAATATTCTAATTTTGGGTCAAGCCCCTCAATCCAAAATCCTGGATCCGCCAATGGGCAGTATCTGTTGTGCCAGGCTAAAAATAGCTCGGCAGGGTTAAGTGCCAATAAAAGTACATTCAACGCACGCTCAGTTTGATTGTCAAAAGAATGTTTCGCTAATATTTGGGGAACATCACAAAGCTCTCAAGTCTGCGCAAAAAGTTAAGGATTACTCTAAAGTTATGGAGGTACATTTTGCTCTGTGCCGTTTTTCGTGTCTTCGTTTTAATATTTAATGTTTGTTCTTTTATGTAGTTTCTTGAGGTTTAATGGGTATCAGGTACTAAGAGGGACTTGCGGTCCCACAACACCGCGACCCGAAACAATTATTTGTGGATAACACCAGCATTTGTATCGGTGTGGGAATCGAACCCACGGTCTCACGCTTCGTAGCCGGTTAGTCGCTCACTGCGCCACGGAGGCTGTCGAATGTTTGGAAGCATGCTCTAAATTAGGTTTGAATCTGGGCCAAGATCGACTAAATCAGCACCCGTATATTTTATTTTTTACCTGTACACATTACTATTTTTTTATTAAGTGGTAGAGAGTGGTAGAGATAGTCTCCGTGGCGCAGTGGGTAAGTTGCCGGTAGTGAAGCGAAGGGCCGCCGGTTCAATTCCCGCGCAGTAACAAAAATGAGTGTTAGCTACATATATTTGTTTCGGGTCTGAGTGTTTTCTCCTCAGAGTTGAGGCCAGACAGATCGGTCGTAAAAGTCAAATCTTTCTGTAGTATCTGTTAAAAAGAATGTTTCGTATCCCACTGTGGGTGGGATACGATACGATATTTATCTCGCAGCATATATCTATTTATAAAACCATGTAAATTAACGTATATGCTCTAAAAACAAAATTCAACGGTGTCTCATTTATATGCCCACACCGGCGTGAATAAATTCAACTAGAATACATTTACAATTTCCCCCGGCTACCGAATATCCAACATTAAATAATTGAACGGAGATTTTCGTTCAGTCTCGTCAATCATTATAAGGTATAAACAAAGTTATTGTTGTGAAATGAGTTACATGCTCCTTTGAGCATGATATTTATGAATGAAAATTTAACCTAATTGCTTTAAAATTCTTTTGCTGTTGTCTGATCTGGGACTTGAATTTATAATGGGTTGAGGGATAAGCCAAGATAGTACAAGTTTCAATGAGGGATAGGCCTAATACAAGTTTCAATAGTATTCCTAAACGATGAAAGTTTTCATTTTCTCTCCATACGTCGAGTATCAGTAGCCACTAGTGGGAACTATGATGAATTAAAATTAATAATATGGTTAATTTTATTTCATATTAGTCGAATATGAAATTTATTTTGAAGCGATTCTTTCCTTTATTACCGTATGAATTACTACTTTGACACTTCGAAGGTAGTAATTTTAGTCGAATTCGAAAACTGTGAACGTATTTGTAACTCGTACTAGGCCTCCTGTTTCAGTGATGCCATACTGGACCATTTATGCTGCGTACAAAACTATCTACAGTGTGATGTGCCAGTAAAGTCTCGTGAGGAGTGCTTTCGAGTTTATAGATTAGACTTTAGCAGATATTTATGGAAGAGAACTTGGGGAGGCTTACGTCTAACAGTGGACGGCAACAGGCTGAGATATAAATATTTATTGTTACGAGCTTAGGTGTTGTAAAGCCATAGTTTCTCATTATTTCTGATATCGTCTCATTGGTCTAGTGGCAATGTACCTAAACTGAGGAACCGGCGTGATCCTGGGTTGAAATACCTGTTCGGACAATCTCAATTTCTGTATGTGATTTCGGATTGCCTGGGATTGGAATTCCTCGATATGATAATCACATAATGCTCGGAAATTTCATGAGTGGTAGAGCCACGGTGTAGACACTTTTGTCTACAGCATGTATGGGCCGGCTCGTCCGGGTCATTACCACTGTGTCACAGAAAATCGGCGTAAAGTAGCAGCTTGATGCTGCGTTTCATACGGTGAGTGAGATATCCGGAGGCCCCAACCCCCTCCCCTTCCTGATTCCTTAATTATCCGTTTCCTTTAAGGTCGGCAACGCACCCACGATTCTTTTGGTATTGTGAGCGTACATGGGCGGTGGAGATCACTTACCATCAGGGACCCTCTTGCTCGTTTGTCGGCCTATGCCATTTTTTGGTATTATCAATTAGTTTGGTGAATCATAGGTGCACTAATTGCACCTGTCTACCGCTGCAGTGATACAGGCATAAATTTATATATGCTTCTGATACACGCGATAAATTAAATATTACTTTGGGAAAAGGACTATTTTAATGACTGGTTGTTTCATTATTTATTCTTCAGACTTTCATATGGCGAATGCTCGGGCTATTCGTTTATACGATAATATTAAAATATGACACGATATGAAACGACGCTGTGGACGTCTTATCACGTATACTGGTTATGAGTAGTGATGCGCTTATTATATCGATATCAAATCGGTGTGTTAAAGTCGACAAAATGAGTCAAAATTAACATCTCTAAAAAATTGTTCTTATTATGACTCATTTTGACTAGAGAATACTATACTATAGATTATGGCCTTATCTAGTTTAGAGTGGTAGAGCCACGCTGTAGTTACCACTATATTACCTGAAATAGAGAAGCGGCTTGCTGCTGCGTTTCGTACGGTGAGTGAGATATCCGCAGGCCCAAAGCCCTCTTCCTTTCCAAATCCCTTAACTATACTTGTCCTTTAGAGTCGGCAACACGTCCATGATCCTTCTGGTAATGTGGAAGGACGGTGTTTATCGACGGATAGTATCACTTACCATCAGGTGACCCAGTAGCACAGCCTATGATATAAAATAATCTTGAATTTCATAATGGGACTATGATTGGCAACATTATTATCTATAAGGCAGCATTCTCACTTACGGTAGGCAGCGGCTAGGCTGTACACTGGCATTGCTGAAGTCCATGGGCGACGGTAACGGCTTACCGTCAGGCGGACCGCCTGCCAGCCAGTCTATCGGTGCAATAAAAAAAATTAAATTAAACGTTCTAGAAGTTTCTGTTTGGCGATTATTCGACGATCGAGGAAAGGGGCATAGAGTGTCTTTATCAGTATTAATTTCCCTTTTTTGTAGTAAACTACTACTTACTTTACTAGGTGGTAAGTCCCTCGTATGCGAGAGGTCGTATGGTTAGGTACCACCGCTTTGTCTATTACTGCCAAATGGCAGTGTATAAGCATTGTTCTGTTTCGATTTGAAGGACATTGAAGCCAGTGAAATTACTGGGCATTAAGAGGCTTAACATCTTACGTCTCGGGGTGACAAGCGCAGTCCAGTGCCATGCAGTGCTTTGTAACTCAAAGTTTTGCGTCGTGTTGTTTCTGTTTATGGGCATGTGTTGTGCATACATCAGGCGAGCGAGCTGCTAGTTTCGTCATTAAAGCTAATAAAAAAAAATGTGAGCCCTCATGGGACGCCTGGCACATGTGAAACATCGTGTGTGTACAAGTAATATGCATAAAAGATAATATTATTACAGGAATTAAATATAGCCTAATGAAAAAATGAAGTATTACGAATTTCTTACAGAAAATGGTAACTTTATTTAATAAACATTTATTTACATGTGATATAAAAATTCGATATTAATATCAAGTGGCCACAATTTAAATATTTTCATAAATAATAATAATAAAAAAATTATTAATTGAAGATAATATTAATATAATTTATATAATTATTAATCTTAATATAATTTATATAATTACTAATATGATTAATATGAATATAATTAATTAATTAAATATAAAAATATTACACACCGTACACTCTACTACACATAAAATATATATATGTATACCTTAGTATAGCGTGGCGACCCGTCGCCACGGCAAGCGTCGGCACGCCAACAATTCGGTTTACAAGTGAGCCTATAGATGTTTCACATCAAAAAGCACAGTGTAACAAATCCAAGTAAGTGATTTCCACCGTCCATGAATATCTTCAATACCAGAAATATTATGAATGTGTTGTTGGCCTTAAACAAAGGAAATTAATTTATGAGTGGTAGAGCCACGCTGTAGACACTTTTGTCTACAGCATGTATGGGCCGGCTCGTCCGGGTCATTACCACTGTCTCACAGAAAACCGGCGTCAAGTAGCAGCTTGCTGCTGCGTTTCGTACGATGATTGAGATAACCGGAGGCCCGAACCCAATTCCTTAATTATCCCTTTCCTTTAAGGTCGGCAACGCACCCATGATTCTTTTGCTATTGCGGGTGTACATGGGCGGTGGAGATCACTAACCATCACCCCACTTGTTCATTTGCCGGCCTATGCAATAAAAAAAAATGCGATTAAAGAATTCCTCCGAAAATGACTTACCTCACATAACCCTCAGAGGCTGCTTAATTTAGCCAAAAGTCTTCTTTCCAGCTGCCCTTATCCCACCCGCAGTGGGCGCAACATGTTTTTTAACACATGTTACAGAAATATTTGGTTTTAAGTTTCTACGACCGGCCGCCTGCCTGATGTCAGATTATTTTGCCATAACTGACACACTTAAACTCACGTGAATGAAAAGTCGATAACCGGTACCAAAATAGGCCCGGCCCATGTTTGTTTCGAGTTTTTCCACTCAACATCTTTTAGTACATTATTACAGGCCCACGAATATTCATAAAAGTTCAAAGAAAACCCATCATGCAAATAAATTCTGGAAACATTTTCTCAAAAATTGTTATTCAACATTATCGACAAGCACCTCTTACTATTTATTAATATTATGGGCCATCTGTACGGCACACGGGGCGCTACCTCGTACACCGTGTCGCTCCACCGGCTGTGAAATTGTCGGCAGCACGTAATTTTAGCGTCATCTCATCCATCGGCACCGAGCTCATTGAATATTGACAGCAGGACGTCTATTCTCGTAATTTTAAATGTTCAAAATATCATTCCGATCTAGTCTCAGCGTCAAGAAAGTTGCAAATTCTCTTAAACCAATAATCAACGTCAAATGTGAACATAGATCGTAATAAGATTGAATGTAGAATAAAAGTTGACTGAAGCCAAAACGGTATAATGCTTCTGCTAATGCTAGGTGCATTTGACGTTGATTATTGGCTTAAGAGAATGCCATTTGCAACTTTCTTGACGCTGAGACTAGATCAGAATGATATTTTGAACATTTAAAATTACGAGAATTGGCCTCCAGATCAGTCGCTGTTTACGTTGGTACCAATCTATCGGGATTTGTAATCTACGCTGTGTGTTTAACTCCAGCGACAGTTGCTTTTAATGAGTATTAAAAGCAACTATCCAACCAACTGACCGAAACTGTTTAGATTGGTGCGTGTGGATGTTTGTAAGACTTTGGGATGTGGTGCCAAATGAATTTTAATTTACTGAGCTGGTGGCTACTCTTTTTATATAGTTTTTTAAACTCCAGCGACAGTTGCTTTTAATGAGTATTAAAAGCAACTATCCAACCAACTGACCGAAACTGTTTAGATTGGTGCGTGTGGATGTTTGTAAGACTTTGGGATGTGGTGCCAAATGAATTTTATTTTCTGAGCTGGTGGCTACTCTTTTTATATAGTTTTTTAAACTCCAGCGACAGTTGCTTTTAATGAGTATTAAAAGCAACTATCCAACCAACTGACCGAAACTGTTTAGATTGGTGCGTGTGGATGTTTGTAAGACTTTGGGATGTGGTGCCAAATGAATTTTAATTTACTGAGCTGGTGGCTGCTCTTTTTATATAGTTTTTTAAACTCCAGCGACAGTTGCTTTTAATGAGTATTAAAAGCAACTATCCAACCAACTGACCGAAACTGTTTAGATTGGTGCGTGTGGATGTTTGTAAGACTTTGGGATGTGGTGCCAAATGAAGTTTAATTTCCTGAGCTGGTGGCTACTCTTTTTAAATCGATATGCCTGATTTATTTGCTTCAGTCTATGGACTTAAGCCGTAACACACATACACAAAGGGGTCAAACTTTTAACACCAGTCTTTTTATCGGAGGTTCAAAAACAAGTTAGAATAATACCATATAGTGGTGATGTTGAAATTAAATTATTATTCATTATCAAAAATAATAATAATATATTAATGATTATGTTTTTGAGAAATTGTCAGAGCAAAAAAGTTCAAGGCGCTCACCCAATTAATAATATTAATAGAACCTTACGGTAGGGCAAATGTATTGAAAGAAATTATATCAAGAGAAGCGACGGTGTTTCTGTTTTCCTGTTATTATTATTAAATATATTTTTCTCTCGACTAGCTTTTTATTCCTTTGAAAGCAGACCTTTGATATTGGGATGTACGGAAAAATTGTTGTTGCAAACGGTTTCTTTGTTAATTAAACGTGTATTTTAAAACTTCAATCAAATAATGCCATGTCTATTATAAAATTATCCAGGGCTGTTAATACTTATTAAGAAATTGAGTTCTACAAGCGATAGCGAATTGTTTGGAATGCTGTATTCAGATTTGATTATAATATAAATGGGCTGCGCGGATGGCTCGACTGGGTTTGTATTAATAACTCACAAATAACTGAGGTGAAGCAACTTCATTCTTTAGAATTGAACACATGTGAATTTATTCTAATAATTCTACCCACAAATTAAACAACGGATGTACGGATTGCGGTACGCGTTGACGTTTCGCGTTGGTTGTCAGCTGTGAAATTGGCCGCCATCTTGATTTGCCGCCAAAACCGCACGATTCCCGCCGACTGCACTTTCACGCGTGTTTACACATAACATGGCGCGCGTGTGCCAACCGCGCGTCGCTGCACTTGTGTTCCTGCTAGTTTCGTATTACTGAATATGATACTATAATCTAGTTTGGGATACGGTTATTTAGTATTATGAAACATGGAGTGAAATAGCTGTCAATTCGATGCAAGAATGTTTCATTGCTAACTTCAGAGGTCCTCTTACTTTACGGGGCTATAGTCAATATATACCTACCTAGTATTATTGGAGTTGTAGAATACTATCATAATAATCCAAACCAAATTACACAACTAATCTTTTCTTCTATTTACTGAGTCTATCTTGAGACAAGCAGGTGCTAGTAAAGTCCCTGTGACCCTTTCCATGATCCATTTACTATCCAGCTTCTTGGTAGTTATTACTTAGTACACTGATATGGAAATTACGATCTACGACAGTGTCTTTTTTAACATCACCGTTTTTGGATGGGGCTAAACACACCATCAAGACTACTTACAATAAACAAAGTCAGAAACATAATTAAACATTCTGTTCACGGGACTGACAAATCCATTCGTTCATAATCGAATGTTTCAATTATCCATTCAATACATACGAGTATGCCCACATAGTCGCAGAGGTACAGCGGCGAGAAGCTTCAAAAATACCATTTCATATTCTTTTATTTCGTGTTAACGCGTATTTGGTTTGTTCAAAATGCGAATTTAAACGTTCAGTTCTGTTGAATTGGGAAAAATTCCGCTTGATAAAAGTTAACGCTCCGTGGAGAATTCAAACGCCCGTGCCGAAAATGCTTTTAATACCAATGATTTAGGATTTTGCCGATTTAAAAAATTCCTCTCGAACCGAATATTTGAAGACAATTCTATCAGCTGTAATTGTTAACATAACTGTGTCTTAATTTTAATTTCTGGCATATTATTTTTTTATAAGTAATAATAAATACAACCAACAGTCACACACATAGTCCTGACCCCACACTAGGTAAACCTGTGTCGTGGGTATCAGGAACTACGAGGGACTTGCGGACCCACAACACCCAGACCCGAGACCAATATTTATGGATCACACTAATATTTGTCTCGGTGTGGGAATCGAACCCACGGCCTTTCGCTTCGCAGCCGGCTACTCGCCCGCTGCGCCACGGAGCTGTATTGACAGCTAATAAGACAGACTTATTCCTGGGCACGGGCCTTCTCTACTAATAATAGAGTTAACCCTTAGTCCACCAATAACCTAATGTTCATTGAGTTTTCTTACATCTAAAATTCATAAACTAGAAGAGAACTTTCAGGCATACAGGTTTCATCAAGACTTTTTCTTCGCTGTAAAAAACAAGCGATAATTATGAACGTAGTTTCTGATATCCACGATACGATCAATCCAAGATCGATTAATTCGAATGATCGAATCTTTAAGGTTACATTTTTATCGACATCCCTAACCTAACATAGGGTGGGGTCATAACGATGTGTATGTCTGTTGGGTACATATTTAAATACTAATCAAAAAATACTGCTGACTGCCTCAGTGGCGCAGTTGTAATGCGTACGTGTTACGACTGAGACTGACGTTGAGGTGTCGGGTTCGATCCCCGGGTTGGATAAAAGTAAAATTGGGTTTTTCTTTTACAAAATGCTTAGTATCAGCCCGGAATTGTGCCCGGTATAGCTATAGGCTCGCTCTCTATCACATCATGGGACGGAGATACGCTCGGCGAAATGTGTTTTTTTTTGGTTACATCTCTGCCTACCCATTCAGAGATTAGATGAGTGCGTATGTATACGTATGTTAAAAATATCGATATTATTAAATATCGAAAACTTTAAATACGGATTGACTTGATTTTAAAGACTATCCCTACATATCCCATCGAAATTACTTCGATGACATATCCTTAACATTTCTAAAACAAATTCACTTCTACATTTGAAAATACTCGTACAAAACTAGTCTTCGTCGAGTGAATTTAACTGTGTGGAGAGTTAGTTAAAGTTCTGGCGGAACCACGCAAGAAGTTAACTCTAACGCATACGGTTAAACAGTTGTGCGATCCGCCGGTGCAATACTGTGAAGTTAATTATTCACTTTGAACATTTGCCTCACTGTAAACTTTAGTGCATTACTACTTGTTTTAAACAACAGTTAGATGATTTACTTTGACACCCTGATTAATTTTATGCAAGAAATAGTACCGAAATTCCAATGTAAAATAGTGAAATACCAGTCTCAAAAACTATCATGGGATTTGGATGGAATCTCGTAAGAAAGTATTTTCGGAAATTTATAATTTAAGAGGGAAAAGGGGGGATTAAACTTTGTATGAAACTTTTTTATGGAATCGCCATATCGGACACAAATATCAATCCCGGGCAACATTTGTGTGATTTTTTCGTACAAATAACTCTGAGAGATGAGATTGTGATTGCCCGACCTGGGTTACAAACCCAGGACCTCACAGTTTGTAAACTTTAGCTTGCTATTTACTATGATGTTTTAGGACAAAAAAATATCTTGTAGTTTTTGATACTCGCGACAAAAAATATATTAATAGTGTGGGAGCAGGACTATGAGCGACTCTTGAGTGTGTGTAAAAGATATAAATAAAAATGTTTCTCAAGGGCAGAGGTCGTAATAATGCCTTTAAAAAGAATCGGATAATATTCAGGCAGTGTTAAAGTCACCTTTGATTGAATTTCCAAGTCAGGCAATTGCCTAAAGAATTCTTAATAAAGAATTCTTTATGTATTTCTTTGGGTTGAAAACAATGATCGACTTTCAGACAATGAAATGTATATTTTGAGTCTCTAAGCTAACCGAATTTCATCCAAAACCATTCAGCCGTTAAGGCGTGATTGACTAACAAACATCCAAACTCACAAACATCCAAACTTTCACATTCATAATCTACACTAATAATATTATAAAGAGGAAAGATTTGTATTTTTGTATGTAACGAATAAAGTTAAAAACCACTGGACTGATTTCAAAAATTCTTTTGCCGTTAGAAAGCTACATTATCACTGAGTAACATAAGCTACTTTTTATCCCGGAAAAGGCCATTCACACGGGCGAAGCTGCAAGCAAAGGATAGTAGGAAGTAGTAGGATATTAGGATGTACAAAATATACCATGCTACGGTAGCTATTGCGATACATAGACGCAGTCCAGGAGGCCAATTCTCGTAATTTTAAATGTTCAAAATATCGTTCCGATCTAGTCTCAGCGTCAAGAAAGTTGCAAATGGCATTCTCTTAAACCAATAAGCAACGTCAAATGTGAACATAGATCGTAATGAGATTGAATGTAGAATAAAAGTTGACTGAAGCCAAAACGGTATAATGCTACTGCTAATGCTAGGTGCATATAACGTTGATTATTGGTATAAGAGAATGCCATTTGCAACTTTCTTGACGCTGAGACTAGATCGGAATGATATTTTGAACATTTAAAATGACGGGAATTGGCTTCCTGTTTTCAGTAGCTATTTAGGTCATTAGAAATAACATATTCGTTGATTGGGCTCTTTATCCGTGGATGTAGCACGTTTAAATTCGCGACCGTCGGGGATTGTATTCATAGCATAGTTTGCATTTATGATTTCAAACTACTGCAAGGGCGTTGGTCGGTATTTAGGGTGACCATGGTATTTTTGTTAACTGGAATGATGAGACGAGCAGGTCGCTCGTCAGATGGTAAAGACCACGCCTCTCCATAAACAGATGCAACGCCACACATAACTTTGAATTACATAGCACTGCATGGCATTAGACTGCGCTCGTCACCCCGAGATATAAGTTGTTCATTCTCATAATGCCCAGTAATTCCACTGGCTTCAATGTCCTTCAAACCGAAATACAACAGTGCTTACATACTGCTGCTTGGCGTCAGAAATAGACATAGCGGTGGTACCATGCCAGATGGCCTCTCGCATACAAGGGACCAAAATACTTGTGAAAATGTATATATGTAATATATATAAATGTAAGTAAAAGTTGCATTAGCAGAAAGTTTGCCATAGTTAGGGCCTGTTCACTCTCCTCAGTTCTTGGTGATCGGTCCGTACGTGTGTTTATAACTTCTAGTAAAAGTCTACGTGTGATATTAATTTCAAAAATATACAAATAAATAAAATTGAAGTGTCTGTTTGTAATATTAAAATAATCGCTTTTTACTCATGTAGTAACAAGCGATATGAATGTGTATACGGTAAATATATCAAAATAACATTTTTTACAATTTTTGTCTGTCTGTTTGTTTCGGCTAATCTCGGGAACGGCTGGACCGATTTTGACGGGACTTTCACTGGCAGATAGCTGATGTAATAAGGAGTAACTTAGGTACTTTATTAACCCGGAAAATGACATTCACGCGGGCGGAGCCGCGAGCAAAAGCTAGTAATATTATAAAAAATAGCATTTTGTGAAAGCGAACAAAACGCTAGATCATTCACACATTCCGCTACCCGATCACGTATTTAAAACAGAAACCGTCGACGTCAGCTATGCCGGTATTCCGACCCACAGACCGCAATCTGCAAAATAAATAGCCGTAATAATTCAGTGTAAAGGGGGAGATTGTCCTAAATTTCACGTTAATCATGGTGTTCGCAACGTAAACGTTGGGATAAACACCCGATGCGTGTTTTCATATTCATACAGCGTTATTCGAGTGTATGTTCAAACTAAAACATAATTTGCAATTCCTTTGAAAAATATGCATATATGTTACCTAGGTGCTTGATGCACTCGCTAATGTCGGATGATTCTCGACGGCCGGTGGAGGTGAGGTGGGCATGATTTATTTCAAGAGGTTCTTTGACACTGCGTTCATTTGTGCATCTTTAACACATGTGCACATATAACTCATTTGATTGTAATTTGTTTTGACTTGGAATTGTAGTCTTAAATTTGTAATGCAATTAGTGTGTTGATATAGTGTTGGAAGTGTCTTATCGTGGTGATAGTTTTAAGTTCCAGTTCCTCGTAGTTCCTGATACCTACGATAGAGGTTAACCTAGTGTGGGGTCAGGACTGTGTGTGTGACTGTGGGGTGTATTGTATATTTATTTATTTATAATGCAGAAAGTTTGACAGCGTCATCCTTATAATGACCTAAGAGATTTTTTGTATTCCATTTCTAAATGGGTGGAAGGTCATTTGAAGTCATATCAAATTGATCAATCACTGATAAATTTTCCAACTAAAATATTCTACAAATAACTTAATAATTCAAATTTAGTATTAAATTA
This sequence comes from Mimas tiliae, assembly GCA_905332985.1. Lineage (NCBI taxonomy): Eukaryota > Metazoa > Arthropoda > Insecta > Lepidoptera > Sphingidae > Mimas > Mimas tiliae. The sequence goes on along the minus strand of HG995247.1, from coordinate 2,302,179 downwards.
ATTCAACTGTTAAATCCAGTTAGGATTATTCCATATCAGTAGTAATCTCTGTAAGGGTTAAAAGGTTCGTTTAAGCCACGTAGCGACAGACATAAGCAAGAAATAGCTTGTGGCTCGTTTCCATATTGAAGGGTTATTAATAATTTAAATGTAGACTAGACGGCTGCGCGGTACATAGAAATTGCGCCAATAAGTTACGGACAATTTACCGTAACTCAATATTACCATCTCGTTTACTCTTAACTCGAACCCCTCTCCCACTCCCAGTCTGTCGCGGGTCATTTGCGGGCCACACAAACATTCGTCTTAGTGCAGGGATTGAATCCGCGGTCTCCAGTATCATATTTGGCTGCGCTACAGAGGTTGTCAATTGGTGAGTCTCGTCCATGGGTCGTCTGACAGTTGAATAAAACTAAAAAAACGACTTCAAAAATTAACACTGAATATTCAATATTAACGTTTATTTCTGAGATAAGAGATATATACGCACTCACGCCTGTAATGCCGGAAGGGGTAGGCGGAGGTGTAACCAGTACACCCACGTTTCGCCGAGCTTATTTTTGTCCCGTAATGTGATAGGGGGCGGTCCTATGGCCAAACTGCACAATTCAAGACTCCGGGCTGATACTGAGCATTTCGTAATAGAAAAACCCAATAATACTACTATAACTACTATACTATATCTCACTTTTACCCAACCCGGGGATCGAACCCGAGTCCTCAGCACAACAGTCGTACCGTGTACGCATTACAACTGCGCCACCGAGGCAGTAAACGATAGTAGAGGTCTTATTGGATCGGTAAAGATGGCGGTTTGAAATGGCACCGTCTCTAAAAACACTTGTAAAATCTACTTTTGTTCAAGAAATTGATGTACTTTTTGGATAACTAAAAAATACGGGTCTAATTTAAACCGCCTCATTAAGAAACTAATTTTTTCACCTGACCGCGAGTATAATGTTTATAAAACAGCCATTTGCGTGAAAATTAACAAACACTAAATTAAACGTTTAGATTATTAGTGTACCCAAAAGTCTAATGTCGGCACCGCTCAATTATTCACCGTGGAATAATTTTGATGTATTAATGTTTGGGGCTAACTCGCGGGAGTAAACATGAGTGGGTTTTTGAGTGAAATTTGCATATTTCGATACAAGTGGTATGTATATATTGCTCGGTTGTTAATGGACCATTAATGGCTACAGTTATTATGCATCGTACGCACTCACGCCTGTAATCCCCGAAGGGGTAGGCAGAGGTGTAACCAGTACACCCACATTTCGCCGAGCGTATCTCCGTCCCACGATGTAATAGGGGGCGAGCCTATTGCCATACCGGGCACAAATTCCAGACTTGGGGCTGATACTGAGCATTTCGTAATAGAAAAACCCAATACCACTTTACCCGATCCGGGGATCGAACCCGAGACCTCAGCGTTAGCCTCAATCGTAACGCGTACGCATTACAACTGCGCCACCGAGGCAGTCAGTTATTATGCATTTTAAATAAATAATACTACATATTTTTCAGCGTGGTAGTTACACTTTACTAGGTCGCAGGTCCCTCGTATTCGAGATGCCATCTGGGTTGTGACCACCCTTTGCCCATTTTTGTCGCCAAACAACATTATGTAAGCTATTGTTGTGTTGCGGTTTGGACAACATTGAAGTCAATAAATTTACTGGGCATTACTCTTAATGCCCAGTAAATTTATTGACTTCAATGTTTTTGACTTATTGACTCAATTTTGACACATTTTCTATGGAAGATCTCTACTTATGGCCGTTCCCTATATTCTGTCTATCTACATAATATTTGCTTACTATCAATAGTGTTTTGACAGATCTTCCATAGAAAATGTGTCAAAATTTAACTGCCAGTAAGCAAATCTGTCGATAGACAGAATATTGTTAACGGCTATTAACAACTTATGTCTTGGGGTGACAAACGCATTCCAGTGCCATGCAGTCAATTGTAATTCAAAGTTTTGTGTGGTGTTGCCTCTGTTTTCTACAGGCGTGACATTTAACATCAGGCGAGCGACCTGTTCGTTTTGTTATTGAAGTTAATAAATAAAAGGTAGAGGTGAAGATAGAGCGTCGATCTAGACTCACAGTACAGTCAGAGTACAGACGATCCTAAGCCCGCGATATGGATGTAAGGGAAGGAAGGCAGGGAGGTTTTTACCCTACAGGGGGATTAGGCTCATAAATAATAAGAAAGGAACTTAAATTAGATCTGTGAGAATTTGATGGGGGTCTGGCCAGGTAACTAAAACATTGTGATTTGAATTCACAAAATCTTATGTACCATGGAAAAATCACGGTCGCCGAAATAAGCGAGATAGTATCACATTTCACTACTAGCAAAAACCATCTAAAAGCACCTATACTACACAAATGTTTGTAGGTGGATACGGCTCTGTTACACAGATGCATACGTGGAGAATTGTCCATGATTAGATCATCAGATAACGTGGTACTAATGCGATTCGAGGTGTTTACACCACACGACACACGTGTGACGTAGTTGGGGTAATCCCCACGATTTCGTTCGACCTAGTGTTTACCTTAAACCAGTACACGACCTTGACTAAATTGTTACCATACAACTTAGTCTTTACTTTACTTATAAAACTCATAAATAATCTCTATATGATTACTTCTATCATATAGAAGTACGTGAAGAAAACATAATGAAAAAATTGGCAGTTGTAGAGACTGCCAATAAAAGTGAAAACTTAGAACTTTTAGTATTAAAATTTGAAATTTCATAATGTTTGATTTAAAATTATCAACATAAATCTGGTTTTCACATCTATTGACACTTCGAAAAACCCTTATTTGCTATGATAGTTTTATAGGAGTGTGGTAGATAGTACCGATTATTTTCAAAATCAAAATACTCCTTCTCTTTTTTCACCTGCTATTATCCCACTCGCAGTGGGGTTGGTGCAACATCCTTTTTGTTTAAACACATGTCACAGAAAGATTTGGCTTGTAGTTTTTACGACCGCCTGACTGCCTGACATCAACCCCTCTGCGGAGAAGACACCTAGACACGTAACTAAAACCCGCGGCTTCTCGTTTCACAGGCGTCTACTCGCCCACTGAAAAATACATAATGACAAAATCGAAACGGTAAATTATTGGATAAACTAAAATACCTTTCGACCTATAATTCTACTTCAGTTTTTACCCCATTAAAAAACTTAATTCGGCACCGTCTTCGGAAACCATTTAAGCGATTATAATAAATTCAAAAAAGCAAAGTCTTTTGAATTTTTGCATTAAGTAATAGCCCCGTAGCAGCCCCGAGAGCCTTTTGATCAGGAATTTCAAGTTTGCCCAAAGATTTCACCAACCCCGGGGCGAAAGATAAAAGGGGTACCTAATGTCATCGGTAACGCGGAAATCGGCTTTTAAGCGAAGGGCGTCAAACTTCTAACAATTGCGTCGTATTTGACGTTTTGCGACTTAATATACCGTGTTCATTCTTACAATTTGAAAGGGACTTGCAAGTTTGTATTTAATTTATAATGATACAAATATGGATTAAGAAAATTAAATTGTATTTAGTAAATAGGTACCTTAGATTTGACAAACAACAAATCCTTGCCAAAGAACACCGATTCCTACCTAGGATGATTCGCGAGGCTATTGAAATTAAGAAACACCCAAATTTCAATAGAGAAGATGGTTGGAAGCTTGCACAAGCCTGGGATCCAATTATACATTTAATTAAAACGGAACCCAAAAGACCAACTGCCAGACCTCAAGACACCGTGAGCTTTTTTTTTAATTAATAAAAATATCAATGTAGGTATAATTTTAAAATGAAGGTAGCCAATGTAACATTAACTTTTCGAGACGACCTACACCGCAGTCTATCCCGTGACCACGAAGGCTGAAAAGCTTTCGAAACGTCGGGACTAAAATAAAAATTTAACCGCGATAAAATCCGTATAAACTGGTTTTATTTCATATATTCGCGTAAACCTAAGAAATCACTATGTATTTAGTTTCTTGTTGTATACATACATACGCACTCACGCCTGTAATTCCCGAAGAGGCAGACGTGTAACCAGTAGGTACAGTCCCATTTCACCGAGCGTACCTGCGTCCCATGATGTGATAGGGGGCGAGCCTATCGTAATACCGGGCACAAATTCCAGACTCCGGGCTGATACTAAGCATTTCGTAATAGAAAAACCCAATATGACTTTTACCCGAAACGGAGATCGAAACCGAGGCCTCAGCATCAGCCTCAGTCGTAACGCGTACCTATGCATTACAACTGCGCTACCGAGGCATTCAAAGTTACAAAAGTAACAGTCATAAAAGTTAATGTCTAAATATTACATTTCTAGATCGAAATACGACGTTCTTCACCCCGCAAAAAAAACGTATCAAGCGTCAACTAGAGATTATTATGCACAGACTTTTATAGCCCCGCCCCCTTGCACAGAGTTTTGGTGGGGTCATATTTGCTTGAGTTACGTTTCTTGTCATCTTATTTCGATGGAACTACCGCCTAGTAAAGATGTATTTTTGAATCCTGTTTAACGATATTATTGCCACCAAGAAAATTACGTAATATTGTTGCTAAATAATTGTTCAAGTTTCGTTTCGTATTTACTTACGCCAAATTCCTTTAATGTTTCTATTTTAATATTAACATTCTACAGAACATACATGAAAGTTGTTTAATTCTGCTTTCAAAGTATTTTAATAAGATGTCCCTGTACAGAGCATCTGAAGAAGAATTCAATATTCAGCCCTTCGGCATTTATTGAATATAGCGTGTTTAAATTCTTAACCCACGAGCAACTCTAGTGATGTAAATGTAAATTTTATTTATTATATCATCAAGATTCTTCTTCCATCTGCCCTTATCCCACTCGCAGTAGGGTCAGCTTATAGTTTTTACGACTCACGCCTGCCTGAACTCAACCCCTCTGGGAAGAAAACACCTAGACCCGAAACAAATGTTTGTGGATCACACAATCATCGGTGCAAGAATTATCTCGGTGCATGAATCGAACCCGCGGCCTCTTGCTTCACAGCCGGCTACTCACCTACTGCGCGACAGAGGCTGGCATAAAGTGACGTTTTCCGTCTAACCAAGGTTCTAACGCGGGCGGAGCCGTGGGCAAATCTAGTGATAAATAAAAATGTACCAGGAGAACATAATAGGAAAGGCGTCGTGTCGTAACCAGTAAATGCCCCACCTAGGCTTTTAGATAATGAGACGGCTGGGTAACTATGTTACTGAGTACTCGTACGCTTTGTACACCCACGGCTCTTGCGTTACAAAGTGGACTAGCGCGTGTTGTTTTTTCGGTAAACTAATTTGTTTGAACTCGTATCTGCCTCATTGGGATGATGATTTAATAACACGCCGTGTTAATAAGTGGTCAGTTTAAAATATTTTTAGCCGACTTAAAAAAAGGAAAAGGCTTATTTTATGTATGTACATCGATTTCTCCGTCAATTGTGGACAGATTTTGTTGGAAAAAAATCACTCGATTGAGTTTAGCTGCGATGTGGTCCCATATAAATTTGGTTAAGATCTGACAACGGAGTACGGTGAAAAAAAAAACTTCTCAACGGACAACAGTACACTCGTCGCGATTGTGTTGTCGTATTGGAATATACATGCTATTGCTTGAAGTCGGTTTCTAAGTTTTGTTAAACGTTATTATTTTTTATAGCGTAGGCCAGCTGTTATATAAAAAATGTAAGCCCTAACAAACCATAGACCGTCCATCCACAATTGTTGCTTAGGCTTACATATATTATCCACACGCTAGTATTATATTTCGCTCCTGAAAGTAACGCAAAAAGGCAAAGTAGTTGTTCGCAGATTTAACATAATCTAAAGTCTAAAATTGGTCCCCCATGTCAGCGGTGCCACACGATTCGAAGATAAAAATCCGGGACGCCCGGTTGGCCTCCGGGATTGGGACCGGGATAAAACATAATAGACAAACCCGATTACAGATTTCCCCGGACACTGTTTTCCAATGATTCCGTATAACTTTCTGTTCTCGATTGTGAAGCGATATTCGAATTTGGGATGGATTTGTGAGATGTTTTTTTGGATTTAGGAGACTTGTAAATGGCTAGGCGTTATTCGCGTTGACTTGTCATTCCATGAGTATTCCAGTCAGTTTAAGAAGATGATGAATCTTGATTTGAATATGCTATCTACATTGAACGACGGTCCTTCGTATGCGAGAGGCCGTCCGGGTAAGTTCCACTGCTTTGTTTATTTCTGCCGCCAAGCAGCAGTGTATAAGCTCTGTTGTGATCCAGTTTGAAAGACTTTGAAGCCAGTGAAATTACTGGGCATTATGAGACTTAACACTTTATGTTTCGCTGTCAGGAGCACAGTTCCTGATTCTCCACCCAGTGAGTCCCCTGATTCTCCAACGCCCTATCGTCACAATACCAGAATATAATAAAGAGTGCGTTGCACAAACATAAAAAACGGGACAAGGATTGGAAAGAAGGGGGTCGGGGTTAGGTCTACAGAAATTTTACTCACAATGCGAAACGCAACAGCAAGTTGCTGTTTTACGACGGTTTTTATGAGACAGTGGTTGAACCAGACTGTTCATACACTAAACAGAACTGAATACAGCGTGGATCTATCACTTTGGCTGAAGAAATATCCATGTATAGATAACTTTATAAGTCAATTCTAGGTAAGTCATAACTACAATGTAAAAAAAACAAGCACTTTAAACCTTTATTAGATAATAGTAACACCACCGAATACCTAAATAACTAATACTAAATAACCTTATGTACACTATGAGCACACGTAGAATTACATTCATATACAGTATATAACAAAAACCCTGTTGGCCCTTTTTGGGTCGTGAAGATAGATATATAGACAGCTTAATAAAAATAGTTAAATTAAAAAATAATATACAAAAGTGAGATATTATTCTTACACATACCTGTGTAACTTAGAAAATTAACATAATTAAAAATGTTATTTACATCTGAATTTCTGTGTGGATTGTCGAAGCCGGGAGCGCGGCTCTTTTGATGTACCTGGACGCCGCAACATGCTATCTCGCGCTGGCTCCAAGTCATTGCTCTTGTAGAGGTAATCAATCGGCTTACAAACAATAAATTAATTCAAGTTTAAAAAATAAATATGATTATTTTTATAGTTCAATTTTCGTATGTCAGTTTTTTCATTACGTTTGAATATCGATTCCAACAGGCTTTTACATATTGTGTATAGCGCATGTATTCCCCATTGTTTTCCTGACGGATAACATCTCGGCACTTGACTCACTAATCCTCGTGTCGATCGCAAATCCCCACGACAGCACCGATGACATTCGAAAAACCCTAGTACGGGCGACGTATAATGTCAAGGGTCTATGGTTGCTTATTCGAAAGTGGGGATTTACTTGTGGTTTTCTTTTGTGACAGAAAATAATAAAAAAGGGCTGGACAATCTCGGGATACGTCTCTGTTACCGAGTGGAGACCCGACGGCTGTTTTCATAATGTTTTTCTCGTGTAAAATATTACTATTGTAAGTCGTTGTTAAGTTTTGCTCGCTGCGTTTCTTGGTACGGCCGGATGGTGTCCCTTGAGGATCATTTGCAAAGACATTGAGGTTGGATACGAATGTGTACGGGCTTTGATAGATGCAATATCTATTGACGATGTATATATTTTATTTTATTTATTTATACCTTAAAGTGCATCAAAAATATTTTGTACACAATAACAGGGGGCTTAAAACGGCCGCATTGATATAGATCACAATAAGATCATTATATGATTCAGTTTTGAAATGGTAAAATGGACTCATATCGTCAATTCATATTAGAAATTGCTTATGATTCATATTACGCAATTCATCCGATTCACAGTTTTCTATGGATATTCGTAAAATGGCCCACCAAAGAAGAGTTCCTTTAGCGTCAATTGGATGAATCGTTAGAAGTTACTCAAGAGCAACTTTTTACAATTCATACGGCAGGTTTATCATCAAAATAAAAGTATTATGGTAGATTTAGGGCTATACGGAAACTTTTTAGAACACGCTCGTGTATTAGATACTCTTAATTATAATCGGTGAATTGTAAATCTTCGAAATATGGAGTTAGCATTCGAAATGCAGGACTCGGAATTTGTTGGCTTGTATAGGCTAAATAAAAGTGTGTTTTTTTTTATTGTATAGGCCGACAAACGAGCAACCATCCATTCCTTCCCAATTCCTTAATTAGCCCTTTCCTTTAAGGTCGGCAACGCGCCCATGATTCTTTTGGTATTGTGGGCGTACATGAGCGGTGGAGATCACTTGCCATCAGGTGACCCTCTTGCTTGTTTGCCGGACTATGCTATAAAAAAAGGTGACCCACACATTACATCACGCCTGTATCCCTGAAGAGTAGATAGTAGGTACTAATGTTCTCACGCTTCTTTATATCCCATTACGTGATAGGGGACGAGGCTATGACAAAGGAGCAACTACCTACTAAAATATTTGGACTATGAACTATTTCATCTGCATTTTGTGACGACATGTCTAGACTGGAGTTAATGAACGTTCACGTGATACAGAATAAATTAATCCTTTCAAGATATACTTTGATGATATTTTCTTTCGAACAAAATTTTGCGTATATATAAATGCACTAACGCCTGTAATCCCCGAAGGAGTAGGCAGAGGTGAAACAGTACACCCACATTTCGCTGAGCGTATAGCCGTCCCGAGCGATAGGGGGTGAGCCTATCACCATACTGGGCACAATTTCCAGACTCCGGGATGATACTGAGCATTTCGTAATAGAAACACCCAATATCACTGCTACCCGACCCGGGGATCGATCCCGAGACCTCAGCGTCAGTCTCAGTCGTAACGCGTATGCATTACAACTGCACCACGAATGAATTCAATAAATAAATAAACAAAGTAATAGTACGTACAGTACTTGCTGTGTAGTGCACATTGTCTTAAAGTACCAATAAATCTAATCATGCAAGCAGAACTACGAGAAAATATCTAATATCTACTCCTGTAATACTGCAATATCCGTGAAGATTGTGGTAAGAGGGTACAGTAAACATATCTTTGAATTGTAAAAAGAAAGCATCCAATTAAATGAAAACTTAAGAATAATAAACAAATTCCCAGCCAGTTTGGAGCACAACAAAAGAAAAATACCCGGCAACTTTACAACGAAATATTTATGAAAACAATTACGAATGAAATATTCTTTTATCTCTTCTTATTAAAATTAAAGCGCGGCAACACTGGTTTGTTAACTGTGATGAAGATTGTGCGTTGTGTTAATGAAATATAACGGAAAAAATGGTCAAGTTCGAGTCAGACTCTGACTGAGGGTTCTGTACCCGTGAATTTAAACTTGTATTTTTGTAGTGATTTCTTAGGTGTACTTGAATATTACACATTGAAATAAAACTTGTCTCTCCCGTGACCACGAAGGGTGAAAAGCTTTCTAAACTCTAAACTCTAAGGACTAAAATAAAAATTAAACCGCGATAAAATCCGTATAAACTAGTTTTATTCAAATTGTATTTTTGAGCATTATCTACAAATAAAATAGTATAAGGTTACATTAAAATATGTTTATAACTAATCTTACAGTACATTTGTGTCTAAACTAGATATAATAATTATTTCAGACATCAACACTCTTCCGTGGTTATACATAAAGCTAAGTAACCAGTATTACAAACATAAAAATTAGGAAAAAGTTAAACAAAATACAATGAAATTATATGTTTTTTTTTTTATCTTTATTTATTTAGGGGTTTTTATCCAAAAGGATATGTCAACCCCATCGTGTCTTGTTACAGAGAATACAAAATAAAATTAAATCTGCCCTTAAAATAGGTACTTAATATAAACTAATCCTAACTATAAAAATCAAATGCTGCTACTAGATGGAACTCATTAACATGCATAATTTTTTGGCAACTTTTGACTTTGGGTTCGATAAGATACTTTGAATCAATCCCACGTCCATTAAATTCAACTTAAATTCGTCTAGTAGCAGTTTTCGTTCTTTTTTATTCCGAACACATTCCATCAGCAAATGTTGAATATCTTCTGAGGTATTACATATTGTGCAATTTGGTGAATTATTCTTTTTGAATAAGTATGCAAATTTTGCCGATGGATAATGTCCGGAGCGAAGCCATAAAGCTATTTTAATGTAATTTCGACAAAGGAGGTCATCAAACCACAGTACTCGATGGGGTTTATTTTGAATGGACCGATACCATAAGCCTTTAGTTTTGGAAATATCCTCAAAATGTTCCTTCCACATATCGTAGCATATATTTTTGTACTTATGTATTAATTCCCAATAATCCGGTATATAATTTATTAGTGTACCATCTTTTGCACCCAGCTTTGCTATTTGATCCACTTCTTCGTTTCCCTTTATACCACTATGCGCTGGAACCCATTGCAACTTTATCTTTTTACCACTTTTATTTAAGGAGGTAATAGATTTAAGGATGTCATAAGCTATCGATGTACCACTGCGTCCAGGGCGCATCGAGCTATGTTTTGTAAGGCACTCTTACTATCTGAAAAGATAACTGTTTTCTTCAAGTTATTACTATCCAAATAAGAGATGGCCTGATATATTGCAAAAAGTATATATGATTTAAAATACATATAAGTAGCTGAGTATTTTGGTGCTTCTTCTTAGACCACTAGGCATTTCCGAAGCACCAGTAGTCGTTTCAATGTAATTTATTCTATTATTGACGTGTAAACGAGCCTTTTGTGGCCTACTTGCAAAAAAAAGCGTTATGCTTTATTTATTTGAAAAAACATGGTTTAATTTAAACTAAAATAAAAATAACAATTATTAGCTGCAAAAGTATCGGATGGCTATATATTATTATATAAATAATCATCATCGGGTCATTAAATAAATAAAAGCTAGAGCCGTTTAAAGGTTAGAGACAGACAGACAATTGGCGTGGGTTTAGTACTTGATAGGGTTCCTTTGGCACCTAAGTACGGATCTCCAAAACGGAGAAGGTGAAGAGGGGAGGGGGGAGTCACATTACATAAACACTTAAACGAAGTGGTAAACGGTCGCGGTTCTTTAAGAAAAAGACGTTTGTAGGCCTGATGGAATGAGTTTGCGTTTTGGATGTGGCGTTAATCTAATCGAATGCCTCAGTGACGCAGTTGTAATGCGTACGCGGTACGACTGCTGTGCTGAGGTCTCAGGTTCAATCCCTGGGTCAGGTAAAGTGGTGTGTGTATTGGGTTTATCTAGCATGAAATGCTTAGTATCATCTCGGAGTTTAGAATTGTGACCGATATAAACCATTTAAAAACCATTTAAACCATTTATTTGCCACAATACATAAAAACATTTTACATAATACAGTAACTAATACAGTAGCTAACACAATATTGTATGCATGTGGCGAGGGACCAGCTCAGTGTATACACTGATTTTCAGCTGGTTCCTCCCAACTTAGTACAAAAACATATCATTCATGCGCGATAGTTTGAAACAAAAAAATAAGGAAATGTTATGAAATTTACAATTGTAATGAACACCAAAAACAAAGCTAAAGGAATAAGACAAAATTATAGTACCTAAATCAACCAATAATAAAGCAGTAAAAATATAATTAAAATATGAAATTAATAAAATATGGACCAATAATAAAGCAGTAGTAATAGCAATAGCAATAATAATAATAATAATCGTACCAACAAAATGACAGTGCAATCTATGAATATTGGGTAAGTTCAACTATGAGAAAGACTTGCATAGGACTAACACTATTGGAGCAATTTTTGCAATTTTAATAATTTTGTTTGGATGTGTTTTTTGAGAGTCGACTGACAAATATTTTGCCGAAGTGGTGGAGGTAGGTCATTCCAAATTTTTGCTGCGCTGTATTTAAAGGAGCCTTTGTAGCCAGCTCTGCTATGCACTGGTATTAGCAACTCATTGGCTTCTCTTCTCCTCGTGTGCCGCTTCTGGTTTTCTCGGACCCACTCCAATTTGTCGTATAAATATCTAGGTATTTTGTGTAGTGCAATTTTATGCACAACACATGTCAAATGTAGCCGTCGACGTGCATCCATCTTTAAAATCCCTTTTTCGTTTAAATAAGGCGTGATGTGGGCTCTCTTAGGGACATTGAAACAAAATCGAATACAAGCATTTTGTACCCGTTGAATGGCTTTTTTAGTACGTTCAAGAAGACGAGGTCCGTACACTATATCACAGTAGTTGAATTGGGATAGTACTATGGCCTCAACGAGAATTCTTCTGACCTTTTCAGAGAGATACTTCCTAATACCATATAGTGTCTTTAGGCGGTAAAACGCATTTCTTATTTTAATGGTGATATGCTTCTCATAACGGAGCTCGCTATCTATGAGAAGACCTAGGTTAGAGGCACTCTGCACTTTTACCAGTTCTTGATCGTCGATCTTAATTGGTACTTGATGAGAGTTTATTTTGTTACATTGAGATTTATTTCCTAACACCATAAACTTTGATTTGGAAGCGTTAAGGACCAGTGAATTATTTTTTGCCCAAGCGGCAACCGATGACAGGTCCTCATTCATGTTAGCCACAGCAATATTAGCATCTTCAGGTTTAAAAGAGTGGTAAATCTGGGTATCGTCGGCATATAGATGAATATTGCAATGTTTTACTGAAATTGGCAAATCAGCGGTAAAAACGATAAAAAGAATCGGGCTCAGTATTGATCCCTGTGGTGTACCTCTGGTGTAGTGTCTGGTGCTTGATTTTATTATTTCACCTTCCTCTGTTTCGATTTGTATATATTGGCATCTGTTAGATAGAAAAGAGCGGAACCATTCACAAGTTTTCTTAGACATGCCGTAGTAAGATAGTTTGGCAAGAAGCAGCTCTATATTAATGCAGTCAAATGCCCTTGAAAAATCCAGTAGTGTCAGTATGCTACCCTTACCTCTGTCCGACGCTGCCAATATATCATCAGTGACATGGGCTAGCGCTGTAGCAGTTCCAAAGCCATTACGGAATCCTGACTGCATAACAGGTAGGACCCCCTCCCTCTCTAGAAAATTTGTAATCTGTGTACATACAACCCTTTCGACAATTTTTGACAAAACCGGTAAGATACTAATTGGCCTTAAATCCTTATAGTCTTCTACTCTATTACTTTTAGGAATAGGTTGTACTCGTGCCAGTTTCCATAGACAGGGAAAGGTACAGGTGCTAATGGAATGGTTAATCATCTCCGTTATGATTGGTAATGTCTCAGGGAGAGTCATTTTAATCATGTCGATTGAGATAGCGTCGTGTCCACTAGCTTTAGTGTTTATGTTTGATATGATTTTTAATACCTCTGTCTCAGTAGTAGTATTTAGTTCAAGGATACTCTCAGTGTATTTGTTTTGTTTAAAGTAGTCTATCAAATTTCGATCCACAATATCGCTCCCGGGCACATTAAGAAAGAAATCATTAATTTTATTCGGGTCTCTGAGATGTCCTGGCACGGTTGGAGTAGAGGTACTTTTACCCAGGGGACTAGAACGTTTGAGATGGTTCCACATTAGTTTGGGATTATCCTTATTATTATTCACATAAAATGTAAAGTATGCCGCTTTTTCCCTGTCCAAGGCACCGTGAACATAATTTCTAAGAGTTTTATAGTAACTGCGAAGAGCATCTTTGCCGGATGAACGGGCTCTTGTCAGTGCTGCATCCCGTAGAGACATCATTAATTTAATGGTGTCAGTTATCCAGGGTGCTGGCTTATTATGAATTTTATTACGTTTTACTGGGGCGTGAAGGTCAAAGAGTTTAACTATTTGCGTGTTAAAGAGGTAGACTTGTTCATCCATATTTTTTGATTCGAGCACTTCTCTCCATGGAATATTTTGAAGGTCTGACCTGAAGGAGGATGATTTAATTTTCTTCAATGACCTTGTAGATAAATACCGAGGTATTTGTTTGGACTTTGTAATTACAATTTCTGCGATCACCATGGCATGATCACTAAGTACTGGGTTGTGATACACGCTTACCTGTTTGCATAGTTCGGGGGAATCGGTTATTATAAGGTCTAGAAGAGATGCAGTTTTATCATCCACCCGCGTAGCTTCCTGTACAAGCACCTCTAAACCTCTTTGTTTGCAGTAATTCAGGACTTCTCTAGCCGTATATTTATATGGTAGTAATAGGTCTACATTGAAATCTGTCAAAAGAAACAAATGATTACAAGCCGAAAATATGTTGAGTGATTCATTGAGAGCATCAATTGCAGCGGTTACTGATACAGATGCGGGTCTATATGCTGTACCAATCGCAACGCGACCTCTTCCAGGGAGTGAAAGCACAAGCCACAATTGTTCAAGATTTGAGTCAGGATGTGGCATGATACGTGCTCGTAGGTCTGTCCTAACGTAAAATCCCACACCACCACCTCTGGCATCTTGAGGTCGAGGCCTGTGCTTTAATACATAGCCCGGTATTTTAAGTGCAAACTTTTCTTCATCCGCTCTAATCCATGTTTCGTTTAAAGCCAGAATGTCCGGCTTATAAATATCAATACTAGCTAAAAGCTCATCCTGTCCAGTATTCAACGATCGTACATTAAGTAGCCCCATTTTCAAATTTGATTTTTAATACGAATCATTTAGAAAGATGATGATTAAACACACTATATAATACTTATAAAGATATATCAAAAGGTTCCTTACGCAAATTATAATAACAAACCTTAATATGTACGTACCGTTATTGGAATAAGGTGTCAATAATACATAATACCGTCCGTTAAAAAAATACCTTGTAACACTGCCATGTAATTGTAATGATTTTTAGAAAAGATACAAAAGCGACAATTCGTAGCACTTAACTTCGAGAGAAGGTGACTCAGACAGAGATATTCATTAAGCACAATTATAATGTCCCGAAGATATAGAGTATAGAGGTTAATAAAATTAAAAAAAATATCGACAGGCACCATGTTATTTATACAAGACAGCACTAACAGCAGCAGAACCGAAAACCCGCTCGATGTCAGTTTCTGAGCACAGTCTGTGACGTTCCTTACCATTGTCCCGCCTTGTATAAATTTTACCATCTCTGGTCCATACAAAACGCCATTTTTCACGTCTAGCGATCGCCCTCGCATTTTGGAATAACTGACGGTTGAATTTGGTCAGCCTCTCGTTGACATAGAAAGGGCTTGGATTGCCAGCTATTCCCATATCCGAAGTGGTGACACCACGCCTTACGCGAGCACCTCGAAGCAGAGCATCCTTGTGTGTACGGCATGCCAGTCGCACGGCAATGACGCGCGGTCGTGGGGCAGGTCCACCTTCGATTAACGCTCGCGGGGGACCCACCCGAATAGCAGACACAATATCACGCGCCTGCAGCTCAACACCTATTTTATTAGCGATAGTAAGTGCGATATGGATGAGCCCTTCTGCATTGGTTTCGGGAATGCCGGCGATCTCGATATCATTCACTAACATGTCTTGATCCCTGTCTTGAAGGTCTTTTTTGAGCTGTATGATTGTATTTTCCAATACATTCATCTGCTGATGATTATTAGAACTCATACTTTGTTCAAGGTACTTAACTCTAGTTTCCAGATCATCTATACGCACACTATTATTCTTTACAGCGTCCGTTAAATCGGTTAATGTAGATCTAAAGCGAGTCATTTCCAAGCGGGCTGCTCTAACTTCAGCACAAAACAAACTTATTTCGTGGGCAGAAATTGATCCGGATTGAACCCCATCACCATCGCAACTATGGATCAAGTCAGCGTCGAGTTTTAGAGATGACTCTGGTTTTCGCCGTTGCGTAATTTTACAAGGGGAGACAGCTTCCTCCGGGATAATTGAATCATTTAACTCTTGTGAGGTCGGTGCTATACAGCGTATAGGAGTGTTTGTATTGCCTATTTTCGGCTGGTTACTTTGACACTCAGGACATTTCCAGTTGCGTTTAAGTTCTTGATCCATTGACTGAAAACGTTTAATGGATATATTTGCACACAACAAATCATATTTTGATTTACAATCCATACATCCTATATTCTCTCTCAGCGGCAGTGCATTTTTACAGCCCACACATTTTTGTGAGGACTTATTTGAAATTGACGCCATGGTTGGTCAATTGCCGACTTTGGAAACAATGGAAGATAGTCGGTACAATCTTGCAAACAACGTTTGTATGTAGGTAGAAACAGCTGATCGTCAGCTAGTGCCGGCGCACGCAACGAACAGAACCTTTTGAACAGAAGGTCTTAAACGCCGTGGAAATCGTGTCGCTTACGTGTTATTGTCAGATGTTCACTTTAATCACGGTTACTTTCACTTTAATATCTTGTTTATACGTAGCAAATACGATATATCCTTTAATAACTGTTTGTAATTTGCACTTTTAGTAATCCAAACTACTGTTCCAAGTATAACAGTGTTTTAGACAGCTTTATACAAATTATTACACAGAATATACTGTTTAAAACAACTTATAACATATTATTTCAACGAGAGACTTTTGTACTCGTGTTACCGGTAGGAGCGCGCGCGCGTCGTTTTCTGTTTGTCTGTGATAGGCTCGCCCCTTATCCACATCATGGGACGGAAATAAGCTTGGAGAAATGTGGGTATACTAGTTACACCTCTGCCTACCTGTTCGGAGAGTACAGGGGTGAGTGCGTATGTATTATACTAAGTATTATACTAAGTAGCATACTCAGAGGTGGTGAAGTATAACTATTACCAAAGACATTTAAATATTATATTTATAGACGAGACAAAGCGAACAAATTTGTGATTCCTTACTTACCTAGTTACCTAGTGGTAACAAGTCACTCACGTCCGATTTCTGAAAGGCTGATCAATGTTAAATTAACTAATCAAATTTCAAATCTCATGTCAAGTCGAAATTGAGTTGCTAGAAGCGTGATCAACAGCTTCGATTTAACACACATGTTAGCCAACATAACTTTCAAATTACCTAATATGAAAAATCGTATGTCAAACGGTACTAAAGAGAGATCAAATATTGTATTTTTTTCACTAAATAACGTTTCAGCATCTGGAATTGATTGCACAGCGATGTCAACTCAAAGTTATGTTAGTTGAATGTTGATTTGATCAGGCTTTCAGAAACCGGGTGTTAGTCTAGTTTGAGACATCCACCTGCCAAGTCGTGTTTGTGTGTAAAAAGTAAAGGAAAACTCAACACAACACTAGTTATTAGCGCAATCTACTAAATTATAATATTGTACTAAACTGTGTTCTATACTTGTTTTTGCTATTCATAACTAGATAGCGTTACTGACGGGTTTTTTTTATTCGCTCTACAAAACTGGATACAGAAAACATTATTTCATTGCAAAGCTAAAAAGTAAGAAATTGCCATGTCTATAACCTTTTACATGTAGGCACAAATGTATCTATGGCACGACATACTTATAACAAGGTAGGTACTAACATCATCATCATCATCAGCCACAAGACGTCCACTGCTCAACATAGGCCTCCCCTAATGCCTTCCAGGCCGACCAGTTGGAAGCGGCCTGCATCCATCGGCTTCCTGCAACCCTTGTCAGGTCGTCGGTCTATCTTGTAGGTGGACGTCCTCTGTTGCGCTTGCCCGTACGTGGCCTCCATTCGAGAACTTTTCTGCCCCATCGACTATCAGTTCTACGAGCTATGTGGCCTGCCCATCTAAAATCATACTAATATTATAAATGTGAATATAAGTTTGTTTGTTACTCTTTCACGCGAAAACTACGAGCTTAACCGATCATCATGAAACTTTGTACCCATATTCTTGGAGGTATAAGAAGTAACTTAGAATACTTTATATGAAAAAAATGTATCTATTTGTTTGTTACGCTTTCACGCCTAAATCACTGAACGGATTTTGATGAATTTTGATGTAGAGATAGATGGGACCTTCGCGACGGTTATAGGCTACCTTTTTTTTCGGAAAAGTCTATTTCGTCGAGCCGCGGGTAAAAACTAGTTGTATTATATAT
This sequence comes from Mimas tiliae, assembly GCA_905332985.1. Lineage (NCBI taxonomy): Eukaryota > Metazoa > Arthropoda > Insecta > Lepidoptera > Sphingidae > Mimas > Mimas tiliae. Next base: position 2,284,127 of record HG995247.1, on the reverse strand, counting down.
TAATATTTATAAATGTTTTATAAAAATAAAACTATTACAGTTACAATAGCATAAAATAATTAAACAAAAATAAAAACTTAAATCAACCATTCGGTGTACTGAAATTCAAAGATTTAGAGATTATCCTTAAGTTTATTTTAATGGAAGCAATTGATTTTGTCGAAAATAATAAAACGATCGAATAAGGGATTAAAGATTTTGTATGAAAATGTTTCCAATGGCCGCTCTTTAAACTTTAATTCTCTTTGATTATTACCCAAAATTCGTGCGACCTAAATCAGCATAATATTGCTTTGGCTATTTCAATTCACAATATTGCCACGTCCGTTGCTTCCGTCATCGGAAAGCCGCAGAATGGAGTCAAAACGGGTGACGTGACGGTTCGTTACCCCCGCCCCCCGCCGTCCCCACCATTACCCCGCTCGTCAAATTTCCACGTTATATCCCATAGCATGGCCCATGAAATAATTTTATACGCACATGTGGTCGTTAATCATGGATTATGTCGAATTATCGTCTCTACTATGGGAACACTGGAGTTCAACTTGTTTTTCTTCTTTTGTACTGATCCCGGATGATGTTTTTTGAAGTGAAAACTTCTTTAGCCGCGTTAGGTACTTTTTGGTAGGGGAAAATGTTATTTGGCGCAGATTTGTATTTTTGTATGTAACGAATAAACTTAAAAAATACTAGATTTCAAAAATTATTTTGCCGTTAGAAAGCTACCTTATAACTGAGTAATATAGGCTACTTTTTATCCCGGAAAAGGCCGTTCACGCGGGAGCAAAGGCTAGTATGAAATAATATTAACTATAATATTATTAATTTTAATTCATCATAGTTCCCACTAGTGGCTACTAATATTTGACGTATTGAGACAAAACGAAAACTTTCATCGTTTTAGAAAACTATTAGAACTTGTACTAGGCTTACTGACTCCACTGATAATAGTTTTTTTTTTTATTACATTGAATGACGAGACGAGCAAGTCGCTCGCCTGATGGTAAGCGCCACGCCTGCTCATAAACAGAAGCAACGCCACACAGAACTTTAAATAAAGCACTGCATGACACTGGACTGCGCTCGTCACCCCGAGACATAAGGTGTTAAGTCTCATAATGCCCAGTAATTACACTGGCTTCAATGTCCTTCACACCGGAACATAACAGTGCTTACACACTGTTGCTTGGCGGCAGAAAAAGACAAAGCGGTGGTACCAACCCAGCCGGTCTCTCGCAAACGAGGGACCTACCACCTTATGTTAATCGTCAGCTTAATGGATAGGTTTATTATAACTGGTCCCGAAACTCGACGCTTGGTAATAAATCTCATGAATTATTTCATACAAACATATCTCAAATTTAAGGCCACGGCGTTCGATGTTAATATTTACATCTAATTTGTATTTTTCCTGTCTGTTTTCTGTACGTAAATATATAACGAGGAAAAGAGAGTTGAAACACTGTTGTAGTTAATTTTATTCTTTTAACACGCGACAAAAAAGAGGGGTGTTATATCTCTCGGGATGGAAATATGCTTATGGAAACGCGGGGTGCAGCTCTAGTTGCAACTCTGCCTACCCCTCCAGGGATAATGGCATGAGCTTATGTTCTGTATAGATAGATAATGTGTCGCGACACATTATCTAAAGTCGCGACTTTGCTATAAATAATAGATACAGTACATTAGCAACACCTCATTAACGTAGGTTTTTTTTATTTTATTTGATTGAGTGACGAAACGAGCAGGTCGCTCGCCTGATGGTAAACGTCACGCCTGCCCATAAACAGAAGCAACACCACACAGAACTTTGAGTTACAAAGCACTGCATGGCATTAGACTGCGCTCGTCACCCCGATACATAAGATGTCAAGTCTCATAATGCCCAGTAATTTCACTGATTTCAATATCCTTCAAACCGAAACGCAACAGTGCTTGCACACTGCTCCTTGGCGGCAGAAATAGACGGCGCGGTAGTACCAACTCAGACGGCCTCTCGCATACGAGGGACCTACCACCTTGTAAAAAGATACATTCATATTATATTCTAGTAATTGTTTTATATTTATATCGAATTGTATTTAGACTGCCTCGGTGGCGCAGTTGTAATGCGTACGCGTTACGATTGAGGTCAACGCTGAGGTCTCGGGTTCGATCCCCGGGTCGGGTAAAGTGGTATTGGGTTTTTCTATTACGAAATACTTAGTATCAGCCCGGAGTCTGGAATTTGTGTCCGGTATGGCGATAGGCTCGCCTCCTATCACATAAGGGACAGAAATACGCTCGGTGAAATGTGGGTGTACTGGTTACACCTCTGCCTACACCTTCGGGGATTACAGGCGTGAGTGCGTATGTATGTACGAATTGTATTTAATTTAAATAATATGCTATTATCATTTGCTACCGTCTGTAAAGCTTGTTGTTTGTACCTATACGTAAGGTGGCATCTACTCTGTATAAAATGGCAGTGTACTAAATATATTATCTAGGTGTTACTTTGTTAGTGCAATAAATAAATTAACAAAGATTGGTTCCTCCAGTACATAAACCTCTCAATATTTCACCATCATATTCTCTAGACGTACAAGAAATTAGTACGTCATAAGCAGACACTGTCTGGACAACAGTTTAAATACATAATTGAACTTCGACCTGAAGTCCAATTCTCGTAATTTTAAACGTTCAAAATATCATTCCGATCTAGTCTCAGCGTCAAGAAAGTTGCAAATGGCATTCTCTTAAACCAATAATCAACGTCAAATGCACCTAGCATTAGCAGTAGCATTATACCGTTTTGGCTTCAGTCAACTTTTATTCTACATTCAATCTCATTAGGATCTACTCGTATGTTCACATTTGACGTTAATTATTGGTTTAAGAGAATTTGCAACTTTCTTGACGCTGAGACTAGATCGGAATGATATTTTGAACATTTAAAATTACGAGAATTGGCCTTCTGGCCTGTGTAAACTGAATTAATAGCTCGCCTGACCGCGTGAAACATGCAACTTGGGGGAATAACAATACCTTGTGCATAACGTGAGATTCTGACGTGTAATGCATTGTCTTTGAATGTAGCAAGATAGAGTATTTTAACCGACGAAAAAACGGAGGAGGTTTCGTTTCTACAACGTGTTACAGAAAGGTGTGGTCATATTTTACGGATCGTTACATACACCTGACAGTGAGTGTTTTGTACTTAATGTTATTAAAATCGAGACATCCTAAAATGCTTAGACTGCCTCGGTGGCGCAGTTATTACAACGTATGTGGTGCGGCTGTTGTTTCGGGTTCGATCCCCGGGTTGGCTAAAGTGATATTGGGTTACCTATCATGAAAAGCTTAGTGTCAGCTCGGAGTCTGGAATTGTGCCCGGTATGGCGATAGGCTCGCCCCCTATCACATCATGGGCTGAAAAATAAATTCGGCGAAACGTGGGTGTACTAGTTACACCTCTGCCTATCCCTTCGGGGAGTACAGGCGTAAGTTTTTACATCCTAAAATTTCATGCTAATTTTAATTAATATTTTTATAAGATCGATCACAGCGATTCGGATTGTGAAGTCGGTTAACGAAATTTTAGTTACATTAAAGTTTGAGGGAAATAATGCAACAACACAAATAACCATTACCAATAATCATTATTTTGTTATAATGTTTCTCTTGGCATAAACTGAGCTGCTTTAAATCAAATAAATTGTAATGTACATAGTATCAATATTGTAAATCAGTTTTGAAAAGAGCAACGTTAGAGTTTCTTGTCTGTTCTTCTCTAGCGAAACAGCATTCCGAACTGGCGGTAGAGTTAAAATTTGACTGAATCTAAATGATGTATGACATTTTATGGATTCAATAAAGAATTTGAACCACCAACAGGATTATTTCACTCGGATGATACCAAAAATGATACGAATTCAATCTGACTTAAACCGAATTTTGTTTCAAAGGCAAACTCCATACGTATACAAAAGGTACGCGAGGACAATAAACGCAAAATTTTCATTCACTTTCATTTGAAACTCAAAGTCCAAAGGACCAAAGGCTGTTATTGCTCCCTTATTTAATAAGATTTTTGAAGCCAGTTGAATAAAATTTGACACTCACTTAATCTCTCTTTATACTTCACGTTTTGTGTTAGCATATTTTATGTTTTTTTAGTAAACATTAAAAAATATAAGCCATTGTTATAGTGCTCTCCGTGCAGAATTTCCGGGTAAATATTGGCATACTTTTAAACATAGGCACGCACACCTGTAATCCCCGCAGGGGTAAGCAGAGATGTAACCAGTACAACCTCATTTCACCGAGCTTATTACTATCCCATGATGCGGTAGGGGGTGAGCCTATCGTCATATCGGGCACAATTCCAGGACTCCGGGCTGACACTGAGCATTTCAAAAATACATAAAACCAATATCACTTTATCCGACCCGGGGATCGAACCCGAGACCTCAGCACAGCAGTTGTGCCGATATGCTTTTAAAATTGTACTTTATTATTAGATACTAGTTCGCTCGCGGTTTCACCGCAAACATGTTACTGCTCTGCTTACTACTCTGTCTTAGCAAGATATACATATAAACCTTCCGGAATAAATTCTCTTAACGATAGTGAAAATGTCATCTAAATCCGTTGCATAGTTTATAACAAATAAGCGGACAAACAGACAGACAGACCCAGATAACGACTCTGTTAAATTATATTATGTATTGATGCTACTACTATAGTACTGGTAGGTCCCTCGTTTGCGAGAGGCCGGCTGGGTTGGTACCACCGCTTTGTCTATTTCTGCCGCCAAGCAACAATGTGTAAGCACTGTTGTGTTCCGGTGTGAAGGACATTGAAGCCAGTGTAATTACTGGGCATTATGAGACTTAACACCTTATGTCTCGGGGTGACGAGCGCAGTCCAGTGTCATGCAGTGCTTTATTTAAAGTTCTGTGTGCGTTGCTTCTGTTTATGGGCAGGCGTGGCGCTTACCATCAGGCGAGCGACGTGCTCGTCTTGTCATTCAATCTACTAAAAAAAAAAAAAGAATGAAATTATTATTAGAAATGTATATAAGTAAATACCTATTCTTAAAATTATTTTATCTGCATATTTTTTTATGAAATGCCTGTCGCAAGTTCTGAATAGAATAGAATAAAATAAAATTCTAATTTATTCTTGTTTCGATAAAGCGAATTAATAATTTCATAAATATTTAGTTTAATCCCGCGCTTTTTAAATTACTTTGAAGTTTTAAAATATTCTTGTTCATTTATTAATCTCACAAAGGCGAATTAATCATATTTTTTATATTTGACATTGTTTGTAGCTTGTGAAGTATAAGAGATATATAATAAATAATAAATACATCCAACAGATAGCCCTGACCCCACAGTAAGATACGACTCTTGTGTCTTGTGTATCAGGAAACAAATATTTGTGGGTCACACAATCATTGGTCTCGGTGCGGGAATCCAACACACGACTTCTCGTTTCATAGCCGGCTATTCGCCCGCTGTGCTACGGAGGCTGTCAATTAAGACGTTATGGGCAAAAATAACGTGTGTTCACCTGATGGTAAGTGATCTCCACCGCCCTTGTACGCTCACAATACCAAAAGAATCATGAGTGAGTTGCCGACCTTAAAGGAAAGAGATAATTAAGAAATTGGGAAGGGGAGGGGCTACTTTACGCAGGTTTTCTGTGCGAGAGTGGTAATGACCCGGACGAGCCGACCCATACATGCTGTAGACAAAAGTGTCTACAGCGTGGCTCTACCACTCAAATCCTACAAATACATATACTTCTACAAAATGCTATCGAACCAAAAAGAAACAGACCCTTAACTTTCCTGTGACTTACAAGAAAGGTTGCCTATCGGTTTCACAGCAATACGTTGTTAAGGGTTTTAAGTGTCGAGTTGCGTTCAGGATAGTTGTTTCGGGTTAGCAGTTCAATTTCATGCGACCGTAAATATGAATGGGGCGGGTCCACATTGTGCCGCACGGCCACTTCGCCGGCAACTTAACGTCTTATTTAATGAGAAAGGCTAATAATGGGCTTAGCTCGATATAGTTGGGCCTTTTTTGTGTTTGTACTGATTTATTAGGATGTGTTTTTGCTGTTTTCAGATGAGAGAATGGTCGTGGCATTGGAATTAGTTTCGATGGTTGTATTAGATATTCTCACGAGAAGTAAGTTGAAATCATCATCGTATGCATTATCAGTTATTTACGTGAATGTAGTTACAAAGTTGTTGTAATAGATAAAAATGGTCTACATTCTACGATAACAATGGTGCGTAAATATTACAAACTTATTTATTAAATTATGTACGCCTAAATTTAACAATTTTATTTATTGATTATCACAATTTTACTTCGTTAGTTAATGTCAATATTAACCGGTATGTGAGTTAAAATATTGTATCAAATTCTATTAATTAAATTCTTTATCTATTATATAATATTAGAAGAAAGTTTTCTGATTTTATATTACTTTGAATGACTAGACGAGCATCTGCTCGTTGAATGGTATAAATAAAAAAATAAACATTCACGACACCACACAGAACAATTACAAAGTACTGTATGGCACTGGAATGCGCTTGTGATCCCGAGATGTAAGTTGTTGTCACACTATGCCCAGTAATTTCACTGGCTTCAATGGCCATCAAACTGAAACACATGAGTGCTTACACGTTGCCGCTTATCGGCAGAAATAGACAAAGCGGCAACACGCCAGACGACCTCTCGTAGACAACGGACCTTGACCTTTCCTGCCGTAATCGGGTAAAATACCAAATGTCGAATGCACGTTGCTCATATTATTATCTAAGTCTAGTAATTCTCAGATACAGACTGCCTCGGTGGCGCAGTTCTTATGCGTACGCGTTACGACTGAGGCTGACGCTGAGGTCTCGGGTTCGATCCCCGGGTCAGGTAAAAGTGATATTGGGTACCGTCCACAGTGGGTGTATAAAAATGTTTTTTTTTTCTGCATCAGTTGTATACATGTACCACCTAAGAAGACTCTTTTTAAGCCTCGCTTAAAGAAGGACAGGTCATAACGCTCGGGAAACATCGTCGTCGGGAATCTTCGGGGATTATAGGCGTGAGTGCGTATGTATGTAGTAATAGGGTACTTGACTAGATTTTTTTTATTATTTATATCAATAGGTTACGTTACTCAAAATCTATTGCAGAAAGAATTGTATAAATCGGACCAAAAATAAATAAGTTAGAAGCCATTCAAATCCTGTAGAAGGGGTAATTGTCAAATGACAGACGACGCAACCTTTGACGTCACTGTGTAAAATGTTCATTATGGTGCACACGTGCAAGCGAGATAGTGAGATATCCCTACTATGCACCCACTTTCCTCATACCAACATTTAAAGTCATGACTGTGGGCAAATTTCCGAACCAATTTTGATTGTGTTTTAATAAAAGGGTTTCTTTGGCGTATCATTTTCTGGTGCTTATAAAATAATGTATAAAATTCAATATAGGAAACTACCCCATATTCTCAGTCCACGATATCGTATTTGAATGCGGTATGTGGAACAGTTGATGTCAGTAAGCTAGTAGGATCTATGTACATACTAACATCTCGATTAGGAATGCAAGACTTGGGCTTTGTGAACAGGGTCATCGCAAGCGGGCCAGTCTATCAGCATTTGGATGCACTAATCGAATCTTGTAAGTTGTTTGTGTTTGGATAGGGAAGACTATTTGTTTTGTTGTGATTGATTAATGATCGCCATGTGCGATAAGGTCGCCGTTTATACCTTTCCATGTATGTTTTTATGATTTTTTTATGTATAAATAATTCATTTTTATAGCATATGCTGGCAAACTAGACAACGAGTCTTTTGATGGTAATCTTCACTCATGGACACTTACAGTATCAGAAGGATCATTAGTGCTTTGGCGACATTAAAGGAGAGGAAGAAATAGGGATTGGGTAGAGGCGAGCGACCTGCTCGTTTCATCATATAAGCTAATAAAAAACGTCAAAAGCAGATAGATACGTCTCGGGGTATCCAAACTTTAACACCGTAAGAAGCAGCTACTTTTTCACGTGAATAAATGATTCTATGAACGTTTTTACAAATAGAAAATAATTAACAATATAATTTGAAGCAATCAGCCCTAGGGCACCAACTTTCCAATTGTTTTTATAGTATTACTAGCTGTTGCCCGCGGCTCCGCCCGCGTGGATGCCTATTTCCAGGATTAAAGTAGCCTAGTGGGCGCCCCTGGTGAGAAACGCGCTTGACAAAAATACTAATGTCGCTATTAAAAAATAGGGGTTGATCGTAGAGGGTTGTAAATTTAGGGTTGTATGTATTTTTTAATGCTGATCATAAAAAAAAAATTGTCTAAAATATAAAATAAAAAAATTAGGGGTGGACCATCCTTAACATTTAGGGGGATGAAAAATAGATGTTGGCCGATTCTCAGACCTACCCAATATGCACACAAAATTTCATACAAATCGGTCCAGTCGTTTCGGAGGAGTATGGGAACGAACATTGTGACACGAAAATTTTATATACAACGTGTTATAGAAAGGAGCGGGCAAATTTAATTTGTGTTTAAATTACAAGTTACGTACGTATGCCCGTAGAATTACGTACATCTTGTTCAAGTTTATTAAAAAGTGAGTGTCGTACATAATAATTAATAGTGATGTCATCAATCTGATCGATCTTAATAAACGAGTGATTAAATTTTACGTGAAATTTTCGGATGTCTTGGTTTTGAAAAGATCCGGTACATAAATACTAATTGTAAGGTGTATGTAATGACCCTAAAATATGACCACACCTTTCTGTAACACGTTGTTTAAAAAGATTATCAAAATTATTGACTGCCTCGGTGGCGCAGTTGTAATGCGTACGCGTTGAGATTGGGCTAATGCTGCACTTTACCCGTCCCGGGTTCGATCCCCGGGTCGGGTAAAGTGGTATTGGGTTTTTCTATTACGAAATGCTCAGTATCAGCCCGGAGTCTGGAATTTGTGCCCGGTAAGGCGATAGGCTCGCCCCCTATCACATTATGGGACGGAGATACGCTCGGCGAAGTGTGGGTGTACTGGTTACACCTCTGCCTACAGGCGTGAGTGCCTATGTATTCTTAAGATAGCAACGCATATAAAGTGTATGTAAGTACATGGTTCAACGCTCTGTTTAAATAATATTTACAATACGTACGTTTTCGTCCTCAAAGGATCAGCATGTTTACTTGTTTATGTTTACTAAATAACAAGAAGAAACAAACAACACGGCTCTTTGGGTTGTCAGTATACTTGACAGTCTCCGTGGCACAGCGGGCGAGCAGCCGGTTGCGAAGCGTGAGGCCGTGGGTTCGATTCCCGCACCTGGACAAATGTTTGTCTGATTTACAAATATTTGTCTCGGGTCTGGGTGTCGTGGGACCGCAAGTCCCTCGTAGTTCTTGATACCCACGATACAGGTTTACCTAGTGTGGGGTCAGGACTATGTGTGTGACTGTTGGGTGTATTTATTTATTTAATTTTATTACAAACACTCATAATAATGGTACTCTTCACGAATATTAAAAACTGCGCTATTATATGAGGTTTTCTAGGTGCAAACGTAGAAAACATGCTAATGTATTTTACAGATGAAGCTGAAATTACTTCGCTCAGTTCTACACGACCAATTACCATCCACTAGTTGGCCTATCGTAACGTAGGCCGTCTGCGTTGGTACCACCGCTTTGTCTATATCTGCCGCCAAGTAGTAGTGTGTAGTCTGTGTAAAGTAGTCTGGTAAAAGTATTGGGTGTTATGAGACTTAACATCTCTCGCAGTGACGAGCGAAATCCAATGCCTTGCAGTGCTTTATAATTCACAGTTCTGTGTGGTGTTGCTTATGTTTATGGGCAAGCGTGGTACTTACCATCAGGCAAGCGACCTGCTCGTTTCGTCTCGAGTCACTTGCCAACCTCTGATATAAAAAAAACACTATTTCTTTCAGCAAATAAATGCTCTTTTCTTTAATTTTAATACAAGCTGTTGCTCGCGGCTCCGCCCCCGTGAATAGACTTTCCGAAATAAAACGTAGCCTATAACCGTCTCCAGGGTCCCATATATCTCTACATCAAAATAATTCATAAAATCCATCAAAATCGGTTCAGTGATTTAGGCGTGAAAGCGTAACAAACAAATAGATTTTATTTTTCATAAAAAGCATCCTATGTTACCTCTTATACCTCCAAGAATATGTGTACAAAGTTTCATGATGATCGGTTATGTAGTTTTCGCGTGAAAGCGTAACAAACATACTAATATTATAAATGTGAATGTAAGTCCTTTTATCACAAATCAATTGTATGTAGATATCTAGTAAATGCGACGACGTACGCTTATCACATTATTTCTTATGTAAAATTATGTTATCACATAAGTGACGACCAGTCTTTGTAGATAATAAACTTCTTTAAACCTTACCTTAAGTTTTACATTTATAATATTAGTATGATTCGATACGATATCCAGCAAAAAAGCAATAGATCTGCGTGTGAACGTAGATTAGTACCTACGTAGGTTACGAAGTAAGTCCGATTTTAACTCACTGGCAAGCGTTCTCCAAAACGTTTTATTGCCGAAAGAATTTTCAGGACGAGTGAATCTCGAAGTTGCCGGCATTCCTTCGGAAAATTCCGTTTAATTAGATGTTTCGGATAGAAAATCGTCTGTTTATTTTCGGATAACATCGGAATGTTTGTAGGGTCTTGAGATTTCTCGGTATCGGTTTTAGATATTTGAAGTTTTTGTTTTTTATGATTTGTTTATTTAGAGTTGCTTATGTTTTGTTTAGTATAACTATTATCTAATCGAATGTATCTGTTACTAAGCAATATTGAGACCTGATAATTAAGGGATAAGATTAAATTTGCAAGTAAGGGTTTTATTAAGTAGTAGATCTCTTCTACGCGAGAATCCGTCTGATACCACTGCTTAGTCTATTACAAGTTTTTGAAGTGAAACCTTCTTTAGCCGCGTTGGGCACTTTGTTGGATGGGTGAAATCTCGTGCGTTCCCATCACCGACATGCTTATAGTAGTATATCTGTAGCTATACAGCTGACGTATTGTGCAAAATTAGTGCTGTGTATATCTTATAAGTGAAATTGAATGGGTTTAGTGAAAAGTTCAATGTGTATATCTATACTGGGCATTGTTGAAATAGTGTTTTTGTTTGATTTTTATTTGAATCGTTTAATTGTAGAATCATTGTGCAGTACAGTAGTGAGTACCAAAAAACCATATAAACATGCATATAATTGTTGTTTGGAGTGTCAATAGATGTGAAAACCAGATTGATGATGATAATTTTAATTCAAACATTTGAAATTTCAAATTATAATACTAAAAGTTCTAAGTTTTCAGTTCTAGCGGCAGTCTCTACAACTCGCATTTTTTTTATTTACTTGAATGACGAGATGAGTAGGTCTCTTGCCTGATGTTAAGCGTCACGCCTGCCCATAAACCGAAGCAACAGCACACAAAACTTTGGATTACAGAGCAATGCATGACACTGAACTGCGCTTGCCATCCCGATACATAAGATGTTAAGTCTCACAATTCACAGTAATTTCATTGGCTTCAATGTCCTTCAAAGCAAAACACAACAGTGCTTACATACTGCTGTTTGGCGTCAGATATAAACAAAGTGCTGGTACCAACCCAGATAGCCTCGCGCATACGTGGGACCTACCCACCACCTAGTAGTAAAATAAGTTACGCCATTGGCTTCTTATGTTATTAATATTATTAATATTAAATTATATTATATATGGTCACGGGAGAGACTGACCACGAAGGCTGAAAAGCTTTCTAACGTCGGGACTAAAATAAACCGCGATTAAATCCGTATAAACTAGTTTTATTGCAATGTGTAATATTCGCACTGCCTCGGTGGCGCAGTTGTAATGTACGCGTTACGATTGAGGCCAACGCTGAGGTCTCGGGTTCGATCCCCAGGTCGGGTAAACTGGTATTGGGTTTTCTATTACGAAATGCTCAGTATCAGCCCGGAGTCTGGAATTTGTGCCCGGTATGGCGATAGGCTCGCTCCCTATCACATAAGGGACGGAGATACGCTCGGCGAAATATGGGTGTACTGGTTACACCTTTGCCTACCCCTTCTAGGATTACAGCCGTGAGTGCGTATGTATGTGTAATATTCGCGTAAACATAAGAAATCACTATATCAGAAGAATATCAAATACCTATATAAATATAACATCGACTTAATTGATTCATTAACGGTAACACAATATAATATTCGGTTGCCGTTTCTGATCACCGCAAGATAGTCTGTATCATGTGGTTTCTCAAAATGTTTACTGAGGACGTGTCTCCTTCTCACATCAATCACTTAGACATTTTCGCCAGCACGAGTATTATGGGAGAGGGCTTTTAGGACGGCGCTGCTAAATTATTCATCCCGTTGAATAAGGGCCGGGCCGATCACCTTAAGGGCTTTCCGACTTCAGGTGTTCTGCCTATATATAGTACGACTCTAGCGTAGTTTAATTTGTTTATGGTTATAACTAGTCGCCCTGTATTGGTCGAAATAGGATAGTTTCCTATATTGAATTTTATACATTATTTTATAAGCAACAGAAAATGATACGCAAAAGAAACCCTTTCATTAAAACACAATCATAATTGGTTCAGAAATGTGCCTGCAGTTATGACTTTAAATGTTGGTATGAGGAAAGTGGGTGCGTAGTAGGGATATCTCGCTTGCACACGTGCACCATAATGTACATTTTACAAAGTGACGTCAAAGTTTGCGTCGTCTCTCATTTGACAATTACCCCTTCTACAGGATTTGAATGACTTTTAACTTATTTATTTCTGGTCCGATTTATAAAATTATTTCTGCAATAGATTTTGAGTAACGTATATTATTGATATAAATAATAAAAAAAATCTAGTCAACTACCCTATTCTACTTCTATACTATACGTTTTTGAATTTTGTTCTATTACGTCAGGTTCGAGCGTGACAGATTATTTGTTAGATATTGGCAGTGTAAGCGTAAACAATGAATGTTTTATTTTATTTAATGTATTAAATAAATATATAAATAAATTGTTACAAATATTATGTAAAAATAGCTTTCTGCACTCCTCTTCCATATAAACTTTAACTGTGACAAATCTTCTTCTCCGGGCGTGCATATCGCTTAAAAAGGGGTCCAAAGTATTCTCTTAATGTATCAATGTATAGAATATAATATCAGTCCTGCACTAAGACACATCCCACTGCAGGGCACGGGCCTCCTCTAATGATTGAGACGGTTAAAACATTAGTCCATCCACCTCACTGGTCCAATTCGGGTTAGCAGACTTCACATACCTACGAAATTGTTATGGAGAACTTCTCAGCTATGCAGGTTTCCTCACGATGTTTCCTTTACCGTTATAGCAAGCGATAATTAACAATGAATACACACGTAACTTAGAAAAGTCAGAGGTGCATGCTCTTGGGGTTGGTTTCAAACCTACAACTTTCGTCTCGGCAATACGTACCTACCATTCCCCGCTGAGCTACCACTGATTTCTAGTGACCTAGTGACTTTTTTCAAAAAGAGACACCCAAGAGAGACACCCAACAGCCACACACATAGTCCCAACCCCACACTAGGTAAAACCTGTATCGTGGGTATCAGGAACTACGAGGGACTTGCGGTCCCACAACACCTACCCACCGAAACAATTTTTTGTGGATCACACAAACATTTGTCTCAGTACGGAAATCGAACCCTCTCAGTCAGTCTCAGCGTCAAGAAAGTTGCAAATGGCATTCTCTTAAACCAATAATAAAATTACGAGAATTGGCCTCCTGATGTCAAAGAGAATAGGTTTCATAACAAATTTATTCATTAGTGTATATTCTATCTGTTTCTATCTATTTAGTGTACTACTATACCAAGTTGAAAAGCCGGCCATGGCTCGTTCAAGCGAGTCGCTTCTCGGGGTCAGCTAGTGTGTATCCAGTAAGTTCAGGCCGGCCTAATTTTGGCGATCATTGAAAGACGCAACGTATCTTGTCAGTTGACACTATATTTCGAGTGCACAGGTCAAACGTCCTTTGAACAATTAAAATTACGAGAATTGGCCTCCAGGGCTTTGTTCAGAGTCTCGTAACAATTAATATAGGCAATGGCCTAGAGGTAGAGATCACAAACATGTCTTAAAATTAGTCAAAATAAATAATATTAATTCAGAAACTACTCTTTGATACAATAGTAAGTTAGTAATCAACGCGTATTAACATCATCTGACTTAACTTAACTTCTAACTTAGCTTGAAGCAAAGTTTGTATGAGTAGTAATATTTTCTGGCCTTTACTTGAAACTCAAGCGATAACTTAGCGGGAGTGATACGAGTTATTCCAATTATATCAAGTTGCCTGATAAACGACTAAAATATACAAAATATATAATTAAATATAATATATAATTTAAGCAATATTTAATTCAAACTAATGTAAATCTGCCACTCCATCCAACAATAGTTGACGAACTCTCACTTTGAAAGCCACTTTTCCATGGGCAGAACCGCGAGCAAAAGCTAAGCTACATAGTTTTTGGTTATTACTAACTCCTATAACTCATTGTGCATTTTTTAGGTCACGAGACGAAACAAATCCGTATATCTATATATGCTAATGTCGTGGCCGTATTCCAACTTATTTATTTTTCCCTTTGACGTTTGTAAATGTCGTGAGGGTCGACAAATGTAATAAACTGTGTAATTTATTCCACGACATTTCTCATAGGTTTTGGCAATTCAGTCTATTAAGCAGTGAAAGTAAGATTACACGATATGAAACGCTGTGCGGTGGTCTTCTAATTATATATTTACTTTCCTATTCTATGTATTTTTTATGAGCCTCTCATGTCCAGTACAGCAGTGATAGCTCAGCGGGAAGTGGTATGGACTGTCGATACGAAAGTTGCAGGTTGGAAACCAGACCCAAAAGCATACACCTCTGACTTATCTAAGTTACATGTGTATTCAATGTTAATTATTACTTGCTTTAACGGTGAATGAAACATCGTGAGGATATGTACATACCTCAGAAGTTTTCCAAAATAATTTCGTAGGTATGTGAAAGTCTGCCAACCCGCATTAGGCCAGCGTGGTGGACTAAGGCCTAACCCCTCTCATATAGTAGAGAAGGCCCGTGCCCAGCAGTGGGACGTCTATAATACAGGGCTAGTATTATCTCATGTCCAACTATAAGGAAAACGTCCCAATAGGGTATTTAACTCATTATTTTTTATATCTTAATTAAAAGGTAACGTTACCTAAAATATATTATCAAAAAATTGTATAAATCAAGTCAATAATAAACAAGTTAGAAGCCATCAAAATCTGTTGGAAGATTTAGTTGTCAAATGACGGAATGAGGATTCACATGACAAGTTACGTTCTGAAACATGTGATAAGAAGCAAGTTGCGCCGACTCCACTGCAAGTGGGGAGGGGGGGGGGGACCGGATGGAAGAAAAACAACCCTTATAATATCGTTAATTTATTTTACAAGGTGGTAGGTCCCTCGTATGCGAGTGGCCGGCTGGGTTGGTACCACCGCTTTGTCTATTTCTGCCGCCAAGCAACAGTGTGTAAGCACTGTTGTGTTCCGGTTTGAAGGACATTGAAACCAGTGAAATTACTGGGCATTATGAGACTTAACACCTTATGTCTCGGGGTGGCGAGCGCAGTCCAGTGTCATGCAGTGCTTCGTTATTTAAAGTTCTATGTGGCGTTGCTTCTGATGATGAGCTGGCGTGGCGCTTATCATCAGGCGAGCGACCTGCTCGTCTCGTCATTCAAGCTACTAAAAAAAGATGGACCACCCAAGCTATTCTATTAAAAAGGCAGCACTAACATATATGAAGTGATACTAATAAAGAAAGAACCGGAAAGTGTCCGGATAATATTACGGCAATATGTAATGTCCGGCGCGCGATGTTAGATGGTAAACATCACTAATAGGCAATTACTCCGGCCACAATGCACCTTGATTAGCGAGTCATTGTCAGAGCTTGTCGCCAGTTCAAACCTAGTCTCATAATTAATGCAGTACACTGTACAAGACGTAGTTGACATTCTGATTTAAATATTATTTGAATGGACAATTTTGCTTTTGAAAATCATTTGGTATAGAAAAAAGACATTGAATATTTATGAATATTTAATGCCTTTTTTAATTATACAATACTAAATAATACATACGCACTCACGCCTGTAATCCCCGAAGGGGTAGGCAGAGCTGTAACTAGCACACCCATATTTCGCAAAGCTTATTTCTGTCCCATTATGTGATAGGGGGCGAGCCTATCGCCATACCGGGCACAGTTCCAGACTCCGGGCTGATGTTGAGCATTTCATGATTGAAAGCCCAATATCACTTTTACCCGACGCGGGGATCGAACCCGAGATTTAGCGCGTATGCCTTACAACTGCGCCACTAAGGCAGTATTACTTTTAGTTTATATTAATACTTTTTTTACGAAAAATAAAATAAAAAACAAAATGTTATCAGATATCTAAATAAGACATGAGTCGTTCAAATCTTAGCTAATTAAGGTTTTTACTCATTCATGATACAAACATCAACATCATCTGAATAAAAAAATAAAAGTAATAAAAAGGTTATTGAGTGGTAGAGTCACGCTGTAGAAAGTTTTGTCTACAGTATGTATGAGCTGGCTCTATCGGGTCGTTACCACTGTCACAGAAACCAACGTAAAGTAGCGGCTTTCTGCTGCGTTTCGTATGTCGATTGAGATATCTGGAAGTCCAAATCCCCCTCTTCTTCCCACTCCCTTAATTATCCCTTTCCTTTAAGGTCGGCAACGCGCCCATGATTTTTCTGGTATTGCGGGTGTACATGGGCGATACAGATTACTTACGATCAGGTTACTTGCTGGATTACCGGCCTATGCCAAATACTTTAATCTATACTAATAGACGGGCTGTGTAGAAGTAAAATTGTGTCGTATATCGTGGGAATTTGACAGGTCACAAACAATGAGCGTGATAGGGGTTCCAGTTGAGAGTAAGCGAGATGGTAATATTGAGTAACGGTCAATTGATCGCAACTTAGTGGTACAATTTCTATGCACCGCGCAGCTTGTCTAGTAGTATACATTAATGTCTTTGGCCTATGCAATAAAAATACACACATTTGTAGCAAACGGAATAATATTCATGCGACGTATGAATAACTAAATAAAACGTATCCTTATTACGTGGTACAAATTACGGACGCAAGACAAATTTTCGAAAGTAACAAAGAAAAATCAGCCCAAATTCAAACATACACCACTGCTAACAAAGATCTGCGCCGAACGTTATTCTACATGTGCTTTATTGCACACGCATAAAGACTGGATTCGTTTAGCATATATTTTCCCGAATAAATGTTTGAGTTTGCATCCAGAGGAGCGGAAGCCCTCATTTGACATGATTTTCTTCCTATCCTCATTACGTTTTGGGACAAAATAAAGCAATTTCACACGCTAGAGTAGGAGATGTAAATTTTTTGAAGAGGAAAAACAAAGATGATGTCCTATTAGACAACAAACTGCGTGTTTATGCATGATTGGACTGAATGTGGACGCACTCAGGACAATGGATAGGGGGCTTAAGTTTTTATGAGTTTAATATGTTCATCTTTACCAAATTTAAATTCATAAGATGATATAACTTATCTACATTAGTATTAAAAGGAGGAAAGATTTGTATTTTTGTATGTAACGAATAAACTTAAAAACTACTAGACAGATTTCAAAAATTCTTTTGCTATTAGAAAGCTACATTATCACTGAGTAACATAAGCTACACTATATCCTGGAAAAGGCCGTTCACGCGGGTGGAGTTTTTAAGTTTAAAATAAATAAAAAAAACTTCTTTAAAATATTAGTATAGATATATGGTACGTACAGAAATTTACGCAAAGCGTGTTATTTTTGAAAACGAGCGTAAGCCCTTACAGTATTTTCCTAGAGGGGAAAGGGGCTACTACTAAAAGGGAGAAGTCACAAAAAGAATGCAGTTTATTGATGATTGGTGTAGGTGTACATGGGTGGCGGTGATCACTTATCATCAAGTGACCCTCTTGCTCGTTTGCCCCCTTTTCCATATATTAAAATAGGGAGGCTAATATACCAGGACCCCTACCTGAGTACACAAAATGTTTGAACATTTTTAGAAAGTACTAGAAGTCGTGAATTGTATTCAATCAGGAAGAAATTCAATTTACGTACAATTTGTGTTGTACAAAAGCCTTGTGGAATCCAATAAGCCACCATTGAACTGAATATATTGTTGATACTTAAAAATGGAAGTACATTTATTGCATAGGCTGGCAAACGAGTAAGTGGGTCACCTGATGGTAGGTGATCTTCACCGCCCACGTGCGCCCATAAAACCAATATAGTCATGGACGCATTGCCGACCTTAAAGGAAAGGGATAGTTAAGGGATTGGGAAGGGGAGGCGATTTGGGATTTCCGGATATCTCACTCACCCCAAGAAATGCAGCAGCAAGCTGCAGCGCAAGATAAGATTACAAAATTAACAATTAATTATTTTTAGGCTGTTCCTTTTGATTTTTATTAATTTTCTTTTTTCACCCCAGTATTAAGGCGAACAAACTAAAAAAAATATTAAAATCGGTCGAGCCACGGCAATTGATTTTTATATGTTGTATATATGTCTAATAAACACTAAGGACACTTCGATAGACTCGGAGATAGATAATGAAGAGTTGAAAAACAAAACAATTCATCTCTAGTTGTTCAAACATGTAAAAAATCTTCAAAATTGCCTGTTTGAACGAACTTTGTGGGTATGTAAAAAAGCCGGGCGCAAATGTACTACGGCTGTATGTGAGTGGCACTCAGATTGAGTGAGTACAGAGCCGTGCGGCGTGTTGCCTCGAGACGGGCCGGCATCCGATCTGGCCCAACCGATCCATGTTCCTTCAATTTCACGCGGTATTTACTTTCACTGAACACTCGATCGTGCTGCGTTTGTTTGTTTATTGGCTGTTTTACATGCTTTTATTTAACTGTTAGTGTGTGTGGATCAAATATTGGAACTAAATTTTAAACTAACACCCGCCTATTTATTTGAAATTTTGCACAATTGATGCTGATTATAATACAATCTAGTATAAGTACTAATTTCCATAACTACCGCAGCAAAGAGCGGATTTATTTTCTATTTATCTTTACAATATTCTTGATATGATACTAATGCAATTTAAATTTGCTACTGTCTGTTTCAGTTCGTATGTTTGGAATGTTACATTCGATAACTGCCACCACATTTTAATCTTTACCCATGAATAAGTTATCTTAAGTTATTTTTATACTTAACCTGAATCAATTTTCGAGTGGTAGAGCCACACTGTAGACAGTTCTGTCTACAGCATGAATGGGCCGGCTCGTCCGGGTCGTTACCACTGTCTCACAGAAAACCGGCGTAAAGTAGCAGCTTGCTGCTGCGTTTCGTACGGTGAGTGAGATATCCGGAGGCCCAAAGCAGCCCCTCCCCTTCCCAATTCTTTAATTATCCCTTTCCTTTAAGGTCGGCGACGCACCCATGATTATTTTGGTATTGTGGGCGTACAGGGGCGGTGGAGATCACTTACCATTTGGTGACCCACTTGCTCGTTAGCCGGCCTATGCCATAACAAAAAAATGTTCTCGCTAAGGTTCTCGTCTATTTCGTATGAGAAACTCTCATATAAATGAAGCTATACTCCCTCGGACAAACGAAGCACGGCCGATGAAGAATTCCTTTAGTTTTCTTGCAAACAGAAGAAACATTTTGTTATATTGTTGTCGAGGATCCTTCTGGTTCGTCGGAGCGCATATATTCGCCTCGCAATTGATTTGTTACTGTTTTATTTACCATATTTTACTTAGATTCCTCTAATAATGTATGTAGTTTGTTCTGCTCTGATTCAAATGTTAATAAAAGTTGGGATTCTTTCGCTGATTGGTTTGGAGGGCTGTGCTATGTTTGTGATAATCAGGTTTGCTCTTTCCGTTTTGCGTGATATTTCCTTTTTCCTTTTAGTAATTAGCGCACTCTGTCTAAATTCACCATGGTTATTTTAGGGAACGATTAAATAATGATGACATTAAAGTTCGACTGACTGCCTCGGTGGCGCAGTTGTAATGCGTACACGTTACGATTGAGGCTAACGCTGAGGTCTCAGGTTCGATCCCCAGGTCGGGTAAAGTGGTATTGGGTTTTTCTAATACGAAATGCTCAGTATCAGACCGGAATCTGCAATTTGTGCCCGGTATGGCGATAGGCTCACCCCCTATCAAATCGTGGGACGGAGATACGCTCAGCGAAATGGGGGTGTACTGGTTACACCTCTGCCTACCCCTTCTGGGATTACAGGCGTGGGTGTGTATGTATGTAGCTATTAAAGTTCGACTATTATTAAACAAAGTTTCGAAAAGTACTCTCTAAACATAGATGATCAAAATTACTTGCTAAGAAAGCAATTTTAATATTTCGGGCTTGATATGCAAATTTCATTGTTAAAAAATGAAACCTTATGTGCTTGACAAGCAAACTGGATGTACAGCACGTAAAATACAAGCAAATATTTATACACGCGTTTCTAAAGTAATGCTTGTTACATCAGTGAGCAATGAAACGTGGGAAAGAGACTGGGTGACTCCGCCCTGATTAAAATTCAAATGAGTGTTGCTTGAACGCTGCGTCAAGCCCTATCAAGCGTGCTTATCAAACACGTAAATGCTTTGCAAACACCATTGACCATCTAGGGAGCCCTTTGGAAAGAACAACACTTCCAAGAAGTGTATAGTTTTATAAATAAAATATCGATTGCGAATACAGTTTCTGTCCCGTTAGTCATATAAATTCGATTCATTAATATGAGTGGTAGAGCCACGCTGTAGACACTTTTGTCTACAGCACGAATGGGCCGACTTGTCTGGGTCGTTACCACTGTTTCACAGAAAATCAACGTAAAGTAGCAGCTTGCTGCTGCGTTTCGTACGGTGAGTGAGATGTCTGGAGGCACAAATCCCCTGCTCTTCCCGATCCCTTAATTATCCCTTTCCTTTACGACGCGCCCATAATTGTTGAATTGTAGGCGTATATGGACGGTGGAGATCATTTACCATCAGGTGACCCACTTGCTCGTGTGCCAGCCTATGCTATAAAAAAACACCGCTAAGTTTATCCCCACGGCTACAGTAACAATCAACCACACCGAGTAATAACATTAAAACTAAGTAGTTCACTAAACTACTGCATTTTAACAAAATTGAACTAGCCTTTTATCTGCACAATCATCTAAAATTTCTATTGAATATCGAAGTGTAATTACTTATAGGACCGAGGTTACAAAGGTTTTACTCTTTTGCTTCATTTTACACACCACGGATCACGTCAAATACGCCTCTTATCCTATTTATAGTACGATCCACTTGCCATATCGAATTGGCCCCTTTATATGGCCACGCGACAATGCCAGCGAAAAGGTCAAAAATCCGTATCGCAGAAACTAATCAAAAGTTAGCTAGAGTGGTATTAGAGTGATGGGCTATGCTTTTGAATTTTTTAGGTGGTTTTAGTTTAGGATTTATTCTAGCTAAATTGTTAAGTTTGGATCGCAAGAAGTTGAAATACACATTGAAATAAAACTGGTTTATACGGATTTTATCGCGGTTCAATTTTTATTTTTATTCCCGACGTTTCGAAAGCTTTTCAGCCTTCGTGGTCACGGGAGAGTCTGAGGTGTAGGTCGACTCGAAAAGTTAATGTTACATTGGCTACCTTCATTTTAAAATTATACATTTATTTTTTAATTATTTAAAAAAGTTAGTTGACACTAGTCCGATCTACGCAGAAAGAGCTTACGGTGTCTTGAGGTCTGGCAGTTGGTCTTTTGGGTTCCGATTTAAATAATTGGATCCCAGGCTTGTGCAAGCTTCCAACCATCTTCTCTATTGAAATTTGGGTGTTTCTTAATTTCAATAGCCTCGCGAATCATCCTAGGTAGGAATCGGTGTCCTTTGGCAAGGATTTGTGGTTTGTCAAATCTAAGGTAATGTTTGGAGCCTTGGTCTGAATGTTCAGCAACTGCAGACTTCGTAGAGCGTCGGTATTTAACATCAGCTATCTGGCAAGCATGTTAAACAGTCGATCGCGATTGTTGCCAAATTTCTGTCAGTACTCGTTAATATTGCAATTGAATATCGACTTCGAAATGAGCGTCAACTGTACCAAACTGACAAGTTCACAAACTGACCTCGAAACTCGAACCGCGGTGAGTTTGCTGTTATTCGTCGACGATTTCCCATTTTCCTTCGTTCTCCATTTTTTTCCGCCCACCCTTATACTACTCGCAGTGGGGTCTGTGCAACATGCTTCACATGTTACAGAAAAATTTAGCTTGTAGATTTTACGACCGGCCACCGGCCTGACATCAACCTCTCTGGGGAAATATACATCCAGACTTGAAAAAAATATTTATAAATCACAAATATTTGTCTCGGTACGGGAATCGAACCCATGGCCTCTCACTTTACAGATGGCTACTCGCCACTGCGCATTCTCCATCATTAGAAATTAGCAAATTACAATGGGACCACCTGTTTTCTGTCTAGCGTTATCCCAGCTTAGTGCCAGAGCCCTTCTACCTCTAAGACGCATCCACTTCGCCCGATCTTGAGTATCCTGCGTAGTTACACCAGGCTCTCATGTCTCTCTGTAATACGTCAAGCCAGCGCTTTTTGGACCCTTCGTGAATCATACCCCTTGCTCGGTTTGGGTTAGGTATTTGCGGCAGACGTACTTCTGTGGTTCTTCAAAACATGATCGAACCACTTTAAGCAACTTTCTTAAGTTTATTCATTTTAGGACCACCATCTCAATCGCCATAAAAGACGTCATTTCAATCGGTTCATTCCTTTAGGCACTAAGTTCCGCCATAGACAGACATACAAACAGATAAAGAAGCCAAATTTATAAACCCTTTTTATCAGGGGTTAAAAAAGAAATGAACAAATTGTGAACTATTCGATCCACGTCATTAACACGATTTATTTCCATTCTGGCATGTAGACAAATTTTATGAACAGCACACGCTGGGTGAAATTGAATTTTGATTTTTTTGAATGCGCTTGTTGTCCGCTGATTGGGTTCCGAGTGCTATATTTGATTTTCACCGTTCAACCTCCATTCTTGGATCATTTGAGCTAACTTCTGGCTTGGCTCGCCTCCAATACTTTATACTTTAATAGTCGGTAAAATTAATCTCAATTCTGTATGCAGTTTATTTAGATTTATATTTCGCTCCACTTTTTGGAATTTGTTTTGCAATACACTGTGTTCGAATTATGTACTTTGAGGTTCCTTTTTATGTGTCCGCTGAATTTGCTTTTTTATTTTGCAGAAATACTTTGGCAACGTGTACGTAATTCTGATCTTATTTAGGATTATCTGTATTAAAGATTTCAAGAATTACGATATCCCAGAATATACAAAATCCCAAATGGCTAGTACTTTTAGCGCATGTGAGATATTTCTTTACCATCAACTGACTTCAAAATGGAAGTTTTAATTCACCTGTTTTGTGTGTTACGCGATATCCCCATCACCAAATGTGATTTTTAGCGGTGAGGTTATAAAATTGGTTTTTGAAGTGTTTAACTTTAGTATAATGTTTCGTCTAATAAAAATAATACACTTTTTCACTTGAGAAGCTAACAGATTTCACTTAATTCAGTCACTAGATTCACTGATAAATAAAATAATAAAGCAATTATTAACATAAGTCAGTCTAACAGCAATTTCAATTAACGTTTCCACCTTGTTAATGTTGGACGTTAATTAAAATCATCGTGCGATTTGTATTCCAAATATTAATCAAATTTATTAATCGGATTTAATTACGTTCATGTAACGGGAAACTATTCGAACATTTCATTGATATCTGTTTGTGTATTTGAATATTTTTGTTATTAAATTTTAATAGATATTTTGAGTTTAAATAATAAGTCAAAGCAGATTTCTAATAGTCGTCAAGGGCCGGACGTGAGCGGCAGTGTCTTTGTCGTCTAATTAGCAGTGTAATTTAGTAGTTTGACAGGCGACCCAACGTGATGTTTCACTGACAGTGTTCCTTTGATTCGTTTCTGTATCGAATTGGATAAGAAGCGTCTGCCGTGCGCCCTCATTGTGGCAACTGCCACGAGGATACGGCATAAGCCAATCACGAGGAGTTCCTAGTCTGGCATGAAGAGCACAGCGCTCTCACGACTATTCAGTCGTCGGTAAAGACCTCTCTCTTAATTACTGACCAGCGCTTCCTGTCCTGTACACTGGTGGATTTTATACAATTCGACAAAGCTATCCCCTATTTGTCGTAAGACGAGACTAACTGCGACCACCGGGGGTTATGGTCGCATAAGAAGGGATACGCAGCCTCGTACGTAATGTACATTTTAAGAGGAGTTGGACGCCAGCGCTTAAGCGATCGTACTGCGGGCGACGCTGAAAGGCGTTACTATTATGAGGGGCTTCTCATTCCATTATGAGGAGGACCACAAAGTGTAGAGGTAGTTTCACCAGCTATCCAGAGTATATACAGGATTCCCCGGGACCGTCTCAATTGTGCCGAAGAAGGTCACCTCGAGGTTTTTAGTCAGCAACGTAGGGATTTTAGTTAGGAGCCCGATCTAGGAAATTTCTCGTGGGGAAAAAGCCTAATTAGGTCCTAGAGCGGGTGACGTCTTGGAATGAAATCCCAAGTCGAACAAAATCTACGTCGAACAATCACAACTTGTGTTTGAGTTTCGATTCAAACACGTGCCTTGCCTGGATTGGAATTAACATTCAACATTTCCAATGCATAGAACTCATTTTCTATTTATAGCACTTTGCAGAATCTTTCTTCATCAGAAATTCCATTATGTGAACTTCAAACGCTCTTTCAGTTTCAGAGCCTGAACATAAAGGTTTCTGATAAAATAGTTTTAAAGTTCAAATAAAATTTGAGAGAGCATCAATAGAGCTGGGGTTAAAAGGGTTTTAAGATAAAAAACGTTTCAAACTAACTCTTAAGTACTGAATGAGATTTATTATTCTTGTTATCTATACTGTTATAAAAGCGAGTTCATCTCTGTATTAAAAAAAGATTATTAATAAATATCTAGTAAGAGGTCAGAAGGCCAATTCTCGTAATTTTAAATGTTCAAAATATCATTCCGATCTAATCTCAGCGACAAGAAAGTTGCAAATGGTATTCTGTTAAACCAATATTCAAGATCAAATGTGAACATAGATCGCAATGATATCAAAAGTAGAATACAAGTTGACTGAACCAAAACGGCATTCTGGTAACAATTTTGACACTTAACTATATAAAATGCATTTCGTCCATAGACAAACGTCAAAATATTAATTGAGAACGAAATGTGACTGAAGGTGAAGCAGTGTTGCCAAGTGCACTGTAATTACAGCAGATCTGCCGTATTTTTATAAATACCGTATATGGAGACACAGTATTTTTTTACAGTCAAAATTTCGTATTATTATTGTATACTACTAGACAGGTTATTTAGAAGTAAAACTGCGTCACATAACGCGGGAGTTTGACAGTTCACAAACAGGGAGCGCAATAGGGGTTCTAGTTGAGAGTAAGCGAGATGGTAATATTGAGTTACGGCCAATTGACTGCAACTTAGTAATATAACTAATTTACTATACTACAACTCAATTAATTTATTATACTACAATTTCTATGTACCGCGCAGCTTGTCTAGTAGTATACATAAAACTCTTTGATTAAACACATTAAAAAAAACTAAACCGGTATCATCATCATCGCAGCCATCCATTTCTGCAGCGATCGATATATACAAATAAAATGTTAAGTTAGTTTAGGATATAAAGTTTAGAATAAATTTATATTTTACTTAATAATTTAATTATTTCCTTTTTTGTACGTCATTTTATTGCACTATAAAATACACTGTATTTTTTCCCATCAAGCACTGTATTTTTGGCGCAAATACGTATTTTAATGTGGACAACAAGGTATTTTCAAAAATTTGACTTGGCAACACTGAGGTGAAGTGACTGTGAGTTAACTGCAGATAAATTCAGTTAACTTTATTCTCTTTTACTGCAAGCAACTAAAAGTAGTCAAAATTGTTCGACTTTGTGTGCTCGTTATTTCAGTATGAAATTAGAAATGATTAGAAAGTATTAGAAATGAGTTTACAGCCTATGTTACTCAGTGATAATGTAGCTTTCTAACGGCCAAATTATTTTTGAAATCGGCCCAGTAGTTTTTAAGTTTATTTGTTACATACAAAAAAATCTTTCCTCTTTAGAATATTAGTGAAGATTAAATTATGAGATCGCACTGTCAAAATTCCCGCCAAAACTCTCGCACAATTCATAATTATAAATATGTCCTCAGCAGTGTTGCAAAATAAAAAAAACCGTAATTCGGTAGAATTTCAAATTTCAATAAAATAATCGCGATTGTGGTTATTTCCGGAAAGGACTGCCTCAGTAGTGCTGTTGTGCCGTTTTCCTTCAGTTATGCCATATAACATCCCTATGAGCCAAATGACAATAGGTAGAAATATACAGGACCGTTTCCATCGCCCAACAACGACCTCTATTCGTTCGTAAGGAAAAGGGTTTTGACAGACGGACAGACAGATGGACAGACAACAAAGTGATCCTTTAATAAAGTATAATAACGTTTATTTTTGTTCGTTTTGAGGTACAAAGTCCTTAAAACTAAGTACTGATCACTTTTTCAATAATAATATTAGATCTACTATTTTAATATCAAGGTATTCCCCAAGGTATACCTAACAGGTATTGAATCAATCAGCCTCAAAACAAAGGACAACAAAATGGCAGCTACTATTTAAAATTTTAATCAATGCATATTTTTCACTCATTATTGTCAGAACTCCATAGAGCGCAAAATACAAACTTCGCAAAATACATGGAAATAGATAAATTAATTAAATAAATAAAATACATGGAATTAGTCAAATCAATTAATTAAAAAATCATAACCTCCAATTACGTAATATTTTAATCACTGAAATTAGTCATATTGTGGGTATTTTATTGTGAGTTGGTAACATTGATTTTGTCGCTTATGACATTTTCTAAGGACTTTATTTTATTTTAATTTCTAGAATTTAGTCTATGGCAGCTGATACGTAAAATTCGGTAAAATACTTGTCATTGGCGAAATGCATAATAATGCGAAGCCATAATTTCAACAAAAGAAAGACATTGAAAGTCGTTTGTATTGACAGTTTAAATGCAATTTAACTGAGATGATATCGAATTTTTAAAGGAGCAGAATGCCATATTTTTAATTAATTCAAAATCTAATCTCAGTTCGGTTAAAATTAATTCGCAATGTCAGTTAAAATAGGAGAATTGGCCCTCAGGTATGAGGTCAGAGTGTCTAGTGGAAGCTTTTAGGGTTCCGTACCTAAAGGGTTCCAACGCATATTACAGAGCTTACCTTGCTAGAAGTTACGTGAGACGAGTACTATTTTATTAATACCAAACGACAGTAATCACTTTAACTACTCATAGTTTATTAGTTACATTTACAATATCACTGCTTTACAGACCACAACCCCATGTCAGGATTCTCTAGAGACCGCTCTCTAATTATAACTCAAACAACTAGGACCAACTAGGACTAGGACAATAGTAAACCAGCAGAGCTACCGCGTAATGAACACTTGGACTATCGACTGACCACTGTACTCAATGAACTGGAGACTGACTGACCGACTGCGGGCAAAATACCTCCAGTTGTGGCGACAACCTCTTTTATACCATTTAACTACCCTTCCACAACTATATCGCACCATTATTATTACAGTGTACCCAACGTTGCTTTCTCAGACACCCTCAATATACCAATATTCATAGAATACGTTAACAACCTTGGGAAGGAAAGGGGGACTTGGGCTTCCGGATATCTTACTCATCGTAGGAATCGCACCAGGACCACGTTACTTAACTTTGATTTCCTAAACAGTGGTAACAAACCGACAACGCGGCCCATTCATGTTGTAGACAAAAATGTCTACAGTGTGGCTCTACCACTTAATAATACGCTAAGAGTATTAATGTTACATAATCGCGAGTAACGCCACGTGCCGTCACTACTAAACGCTTTGTTATATTAACAAGATGTCCAAACTAGACATTCGGTACGCAAAGCCTCGCAAAGCGGCCGCTCAAAACAGAAAACCGCACAATTCAACCTGGCAAAATTATGATAATTTGTGCAAGTTAGAAGGCTTCTACCGTCGCGTCGCGTTGCGCTAAAACACTAGCGACCATAGAACTAGATCTATATAGATGTAGATTAGTACGGGTGTAGAAAATGTTGGTCAAAATGTTGAACATTCGACCAAAATTAGAAAGAATATGAAACCAACGCTGCTTTTGCAATTTCAACCGACTTCAAAAGAGGAAGATGGAATGTAAAATACAAGTTATATAGCCATGGACGTAGTCAAAATGCTTTATGATTGGTTAAATAACATGAGTTGAATGGAAAAACTATATGTGCATATTTACTTTACTTTTTTCCTGCATATCATTACATGGCTTTACCACAGCTATACGTTAGCTGAATACATGATTGCACCGTAAAACATTGGAAAGGCTTTTCATTAATAGAGAAAATTAAAGAAAATGAGAATTTATTTCATTTTTATTTCATCAATAAGTTGTTACCACTGGTTCACAGAAAACAAACATGAAGTAGATGCTTGCTGTTGCGTTTTGTTCGGTGAGTAAGATATCCGGAAACTCAATTATCAGTTTGTTTAAAATCAGCAACGCGTCTATAATTATTCTGGTATTATCAGCATTCATAGGAGTTGGAGATCACTTACCGTCAGGCGACTCACTTGCTCGTTTGTCAGCAAATGTTATAAAAAAGTCTTATACAGATTGCGTTATCTACTAAGATCAATGTCTGTGCTCGCAACCCTTTGCTCCTCACCCGTACGCCCCTGTACCCCTCGGCTCGTAACTCGATTCTGAATCATAACCCAATCCACAAACAATGGAGTTCCACTGCTACATTCTGTGTAAGTTGAAATGCAAACTCTTCGCGCATTCAACTTAATTACTGTTAGGGTTGGAGATGTTTCTGCGAATGTGGATGGTTAAAATTTGTAAAATTTAATATTATAAGCTCCGTGGCGCAGCGGGCGAGTAGTCGGCTGCGAAGCGAGAGGCCGTGGGTTCGATTCCCACACCGAGACAAATGTTTGTGTGAACCACAAATATTGGTCTCGGGTCTGGGTGTTGTGGGACCGCAAGTCCCTCGTAGTTCCTGATACCCACGACACAGGTCTACCTAGTGTGGGATCAGGACTATGTGTGTGACTGTTGGGTGTATTATTATTATTATTATTATATTATAAATACATATAGTTACTTTATCCTTGGGTCACTTTACTAGATGGTAGGTCCCTCGTATACGAGAGACCACATAGAGGTTTGTCAATTTCCGTGGCCAGCAATGTTCTGTCTCAGTTTTGAAAGGTATTGAAGCCGGAGGACCAAATCCTTCTCTCCCCTTTCGAATCCTCATTCCATTCCTTAACGTCGGCAAAGCGACAATGATTCTCCTAATTTTATTGGTATCCATGAGCGGTGGTGATCACATAACATCGAGTGATCCAATTGTTCGTTTCTTGACCTCTGGTATATGAAAATGGACTGCTTTGTAATTCAAAGTTCTGTGTAATATTGCTTCCGTTTATGGGTAGGCATTTTCCTGAGGATCTTAATAAAGGAGCGAATCAATTGCCATAACGAATACATAGCTTAATACCGAGAATGTTATGTTGTCAAATGGTAAAGTTCACGCGATGGATTATCTGATTATGGATTTTAACAAAATATGGTTTACAGCTAATAGTTTAAGTAGAGCTACTTAAACAGCTATATTTGTTAACATTTTATTTTTTAAATATTAATGAACGACTGAAATAAACATTCTTAAGAAATGCAACCAAAGAAAATAATAGATGAAAACTGCATTCAAACAGAAAGCGAGTGGAACATTGAATAGAAGGCTTGAAAATCTTTCAGTGGAAAATATTAATGCTCGCTTCTTTAGTTTTAAAAGCGTATTGCACGAAAGTAGCGGCCGAAAAATTAGTTTCTTGATCCTTTTTTCTAGACTCTATTGCACTTCAACGTCAGACAAAGTTAAATAAATATGGCTCTCTATCTATATATAAATTTTTATTATTTAATTGTGAAGGACATTGCAGCCAGTGAAATTACTGGGCATTTTTTTTATTTATTTAATGGTCCAAATAACTGGCTGCTTCAATGAATTTTTCCACACTAAGATAAGTAAGTAAGTACATGGTGGTAGGTCCCTCGTTTGCGAGAGACCGGCTGGGTTGGTACCACCGCATTTTCTATTTCTGCCGCCAAGCAACAATGTGTAAGCACTGTTGTGTTCCGGTGTGAAGGACATTGAAGCCAGTGTAATTACTGGGCATTATGAGACTTAACACCTTATGTCTCGGGGTGACGAGCGCAGTCCAGTGTCATGCAGTGCTTTATTTAAGTTCTGTGTGGCGTTGCTTCTGTTTATGGGCAGGCGTGGCGCTTACCATCAGGCGAGCGACCTGCTCGTCTTGTCTCATTCAATCTTATAAAAAAAAAAAAAAAACACTAAGGCTATGTGGTATATGAACAACCTTCTGGATGTAGACACGACATGCATGTTAAATTACGCTAAGTACATTAGTTACTATAGTATAGTTAGTATAAATATTAACTAAACATTATGTGACTTAACATCTTGTACTATAATAATTATTTATCTAATTATTTAATAACGGGTCTTAATCGCGTTGTATTAGAAGGTATAGATACCTGTTTTTCTATAAGTGTTGTTTCTGTTTATTGGCAAAAAAATTGTGAGTGGTAGAGCCACGCTGTAAACACTTTTGTCTACAGCATGTATGGGCCGGCTCGTCCGGGTCATTACCACTGTCTCACAGAAAACCGGCGTAAAGTAGCAGCTTGCTGCTGCGTTTCGTACGGTGAGTGAGATATCCGGAGGCCCAAATTCCCCTCCCCTTCCCGATCCCTTACTTATCCCTTTCCTTTAAGGTCGGCAACGCGCCCATGATTATTTTAGTATTGTGGGCCTACATGGGCGGTGGAGATCACTTACCATCAGGTGACCCACTTGCTCGTTTGCCAGCCTATATTATAAAAAAACAATAATGAAGCTAATCGTGTATTGCCTCTCATTCGTAAAATAGTTGGTTAAAAGAAGAATGTGACATCGTAAGTGATCTTCATTATACATTAACACTTACAATCAAAGACTTTTATACTACTAGACGGGCTGTTTAGAAGTAAAATTGCGTCACATAACGCGGGAGTTTCACAGCTCACAGACAGGGAGCGCGAGAGGGGTTCTAGTTGAGAGTAAGCGAGATGGTAATATTGAGTTATGGTCAATTGACCGCAACTTAGTGTACAATTTCTATGTACCGCGCAGCTTGTCTAGTAGTATACTTTAAAGTCTTTGCTTACAATACAATACCTTTATGAATTTGGATGTTTTAATCAACCACACCGTTAGCTGGCGTATTTCGATATTTAACACAGATAGACCATGATCTGAGTTAGAACATTTTTTCCCGGAAAAAAACATTGCGAACAAAAGCTAGTGGGGATATAAATCGCATTTAAAATGCATATTTCGTAGCGAATCAAATAATCTGGTGACATCACTACGAATCTAAAGTAAGTCAGTAAATACTCGAAGAGAGAATTACTTTTCGTTTTAAGTATTTAGGGTTACAACGCGTGGGGAATCAAAGTTACCTACTCGACAACGTTAACTTATGGTCGGATTCGAGCAATTGCTTCGCCGTCGCGTCGAGTAAATATATTGTTTACGATTTTAATTATCGCAGTGTAAACTTGTTTAGGGTTGGTGAATATTTTCAAAAAGAGAATATTTGATTAAAAATTTTCTTATGCTTATATGAAAATAATTGTTTTCCTAACCAGCGATATCTCAGCGGGGAGTGTTACGGACTGTCGAGATAAAAGTCGCAGGTTCAAAACCAGCCCCAAGAGCATGCATCTCTGACTTTTCTAAGTTGCGTCTGTATACATTGTTAATAAAATTATCGTTTGTTTTAACGGTAAAAGAAACCTGCATACCTCAGAAGTTCTCTATAAGAATTTAGAAGGTATGTGAAGTCTGCCAACCCGCATTAGGCCAGCGTGGTGGACTAAGGCCGACCCCTCTCATTAGCAGAGAAGGCCCGTGCCCAGCAGTGGGACGTGTATATTACAGGGCTAGTATGTGTTTGTTAACACATGTATGTGCTTCGCTATGTACTAAACACATCAAGAATCCAACCACAGATATGATCACAAAATGATAATTGAAAATTCATCTTTTTATATTAAAATTGTTCACCTGCAGCTTGCAGGAGTTGATTGATTGATTGAGTTGCTTGAGTACATAGAAGGTTCGTAATGGCCGTTGTTACAATTTTGAGTGAGTTACAACTGTAGTTAGTTGTCAGCCGATGGTACTGAGTCCAATTAATAGTTCAATAAGATCGGGAGTCGGGCCGTGTGCGGAGTTAGGCAGTCAGTTTGTGGGAGATAATAATATGCCAGTTTTATATGAAATTTGCCAACGTATACTACTCTATCTCGGTGGCGCAGTTGTAATGCATACGCGTTACACTGAGACTGACGCTGAGGTCTCGGGTTCAATCCTGGGTAAAGTGATATTGGGGGTTTTCTATTATGAAATGCTCAGTATCAGCCCGGAGTCTGGAATTGCGCCTGGTATGGCGATAGACTCGCCCCCTGTCACATCATGAGACAAAGATACGGAATAATGTATATTTACAACTCCCTATTTCTCTATTTGATAAAGACAGTATCGCGTTCCCTTTTTAAAAGAATGGAATTGCTGGTGGGAATATACCTGAATCCTCTTCTTCCACCTGTCCTTATCACACTCGCAGTGGGGTCGGAGCAACATGCTTTGAAACACGTGTCGCAGAAAGATTTGGTTAGTAGTTTTTACGGCCGGCCGCCTGCGTGAGACATCAAACTCACTGGAGAGAAAACACCCAGACCCGAAACAAATATTTGTGAATCAATAACATTTTCTCTTAGTGCGGGAATCGAAGCCGTGACCTCTCGCATCACAGCCGGCTACTCGTCCACTACGCCACTGTCGCAAACAGACGTACCAACAATTTTATATATAATTAATTAAAATAATTTAATTTTTTCATTGTCATCGGTCCTTGATAAGTATGCCAAACGAGTTAATCCGACGTTTTGAAGGGGGTCAAAATTATGTTCAAAGTTTTCGTTACACACATACGTATGAAGCTAATAAAAGCGTACTAAAAATGTTATGTTGTAGACGGCAATGACCCACGGATACCCTAATCCGTCCCCAGCTGTGACTCGGATGTGAATCTCGGTCAGTTCTTAGAATCGACCGGACACTTGATTGCGGTTACAGATTGGATTTACTCGTATTACAGTTTTAATTATCAGTGTTCATAAATGCCCTAGTTTAATTATAACTAAGGTTTACGGTTTTTTATTGTTAGAAGTTACGTCAGACGCGTATTATTTTATTAATACCAAATGACAATAATTACTTCAACTCATAGTTTATTGGTTACATTTACAATATCACTGCTTCACAGACCACAGCCCCATGTTAGGATTCTCTAGAGACCGTTCTCTAATTACAACTAAAACAACTAGGACCGAATAGTAAACCAGCATAGCTACCGCGTAATGAACTCTTCGACTATCGACTGAGCACTGATCTCACTGATATGGAGGCTGTCTGACTGACTGCGGGCAAAAGACCTCCAGTTATGGCGACAACCTCTTATACCATTTAACTACTCTTCCACATCTATATCGCACCATTATTATTTCAGTGTACACAATGTAACTTTCTCAGACACCCTCAATACCCCATTAAAAGAGGATACGCTAACATTATTTAACATGTCTTGGATAGGTTTTACTATAAACTAACCGTTAACCACCCCCGACATTAAATAAAAAACGCGTGTACTTTCTTAATGGCTTAACAGATTAACTTTAAATATGAATATATTAGGAGTGAGTGGTAGATCTACGCTATAGACAGTTTTGTCTACAGCATGAATGGGCCGGCTCGTCCGGGTCGTTACCACTGTCTCACAGAAAACTGGCGTAAAGTAGCAGCTTGCTGCTGCGTTTCGTACGGTGAGTGAGATATTCGGAGGCCCAAATCCCCGTACCATTCCCAATCCCTTAATCTATCCTTTTCCTTTAAGTTCAGTAACGCGCCCATGATTCTGTGGTATTGTACACATATACGGGCGGTTGAGATGACTCACCATCAGGTGACCCAGTTGCTAGTTTCCGGCCTATGCCATAAAAAAATAAGACTTTAGTGACTGCCTCGGTGGTGCAGTTGTAATGCGTATGCGTTACGACTGAGGCTGACGCTGAGGTCTCGGGTTCGCTCCCCGGGTCGGATAAAAGTGATATTGGGTTGGGTGGTGTTACGCTCGGCGAAATGTGTGTGTACTGGTTACACCTCTGCCTACCACTTCGGGGATTACAGGCGTGAGTGCGTATGTATGTATGTATATCCTTAAGTGCTGACCTCGGCTGTCCATTTTTGTCATATATGATAATTTTGTACTTCTGACAAGCCTTAACAAAGATTGATTGAATGTATAAAGCTATACAGGTACTGAATACTAATTAATGTATTCACTTAGTAAGTTCGCAGGCAGTGTACACCATCCTCATAAAGACCTTCATCCAGCAAGCTAATGTAAGCCAAAAATGCCCATCACGCGCACCAGTTTTGCATATTTCTGCAATATTGTTTCCATTAGCATCCACTGGACGATGCTTTTAAAAGATTTCAAAAATGGCCGATTTAGAATCGAGTTTTAGTGGAGTCTTCCGCCTTTGCTCAATTGCTTTCTTGAAAATAGGTCAGGTGCGATTTATTTGCGAGTGGCGTGGGCCTCATATTCACTGACATTAAAATATAGCCAAACTAGTTCCTATTAATATTTTTTTTATTATATTGAATGACGATACGAGCAGGTCGCTCGTCTCCCCATAAACAGACACATCAAACAGAGTTACAAAGCACTGCATGGCACTGGACTGCACTCGTCACCACGAGACATAAGTTCAGTTTCATAATGCCCAGTAATTGCACTGGCTTCGATGTGCAAATCGGAACACAACAGTGCTTACACACTGTTGCTTGACAGCAGTAATAGACAAAGCGGTGGTACCAACCCAGACGGCCTCTCTCATACGAGGGACCTACCACCTTGTAAGGGTTGCTGCTCCATGATCGAGATACAACATAGTTTACGAATTGACTACAAAGTACGTACTCACGCCTGTAATCCACGAAGGGGTAGGCGGAGCTGTAACCAGTACACCCACATTTCGCCGAGCGTATTTCCGTCCCATAATGTGATAGGGGGCAAGCCTATCGCCATACCGGGCACAAATGCCAGACTCCGGGCTTACACTGAGCATTCTGTAATAGCATGAGGCGCTCATAGCTAGTTGCACTCACTAATCTGTAAACGATAAGCGAGTTAAGCAACCCTTGGTTGCGGTCAATCTATGGATGGGTGACCGCTTAGTGGTATTTCAACAGAGCGTCTCCGTCCTTCGGAGGGCACGTGAAATGTCGGTGCCGGCTGTTATCAACTGATAGCAGTCGTTAAACCAAGTCGGAGGCCTTCGGGTGGCTTGAAAAACCCTGACACTAGGTTGGCCACTAACCATTCGATAAGAAGAAGAAGACGATTCCGTAATAGAAAAACCCAATACCACTTTACGGGTACCACCCACTTACAGGATCGAACCCGAGACCTCAGCGTTAGCTTAATCTTAACGCGTACGCATTACAACTGCGCCACTGAGGCAGTAATTGCCTACAAATTATCAATAATTTTGCTATGAACTGTTTAAATAAGTATATATAGCTTTGATAGATGGCGAAGCTGTACGCGTTGATGGGATTAGTTCGATACTTATCAGCTATGGCCGCTGGCTCGGTAGCCTGTAACCTTATTAAGTGCAGCCTCTTTGATGCTTACACTAGCTGTGGTTATTATTTTATAGTGATTTCTATTTGTTATTACCTTGAGATATCGATAAAGCGAAATTGGTTGACTTGTTGATATTATTTATTTATAAACTCTTTATTGTACATCTTAAAAAAAAGAAAATTAAAAAAAAGAGCCTTAAAAACTATAGCGAAGTAGAAATGGCGGTCTTATCGCTAACTGCGATTTCTTCCAGACAACCTTTGGATGGAAAACGATTCAGAAGAAGAAAGAGTGGGAAATCGTCACAAACACCTTTTTTCGATAATGTTAAATTTACAAAGAAGGGTTTTAAATCTCTTCTATGCGAGAGTTCGTCTGAGTAGATACCACCGCTTTGCTTATTATAAGTTTTTTTTAATTCGCTTGAATGGCGAGATGAGCAGGTAGCTCGCAGCGGGTGAGTAGCTGGCTATAAAACGAGAGACTGCGGGTTCAATTCCCGCAACGAGGCCAATTGTTTGTTTCAGGTCTAGGTGTTGTGAGACCGCAAGTCCCTCGTAGTTGCTGATACCCACGATACAGAGTAACCTAGGGTGGGGTCAGAACTATGTGTGTGACTGTTGGATGTATTCATTTATTTATTGTTTTTTCGCGCTTTGCTGTAACTAATGTTTTTGTCAGTAGTTTTTTTTCTACAATTCGTTTGGGCTTGACTGTGGTACTACCACTGCTTGACAGAAAACCGACGAAGTGGAAGCTTGCTGATACTTTTTGTATGGTGAGTTAGATTTTCAGAAGCATTACAAGTAAATCAAGCGAAACATTACATCTCGTTCCCAGCCCATATTGCGAGTATTTATGAGCAGTGGAGATTAGTTATTTATGAGCAGTGGAGATTACTTACCATCACGTCACCCACTTGCTCGTTTGTCGGCCATCTGGTATAGAAAAAAAGTCGCAGTAAAGGGAAAACATTTATAATTATAACTTGCTTTTGCTCGCGTGAACAGCCTTTTCTGGGATAAAAAGTAGCCTAAAACAGATAAAAAGTAATCTAGAACCGTCTCCAGAGTCCCATCTATCTCTGTACCAAAATTCATTAAAACCGTTTCAGTCATTTAGGCGTGAAGGCGTAACAAAAAAATACTCACCTCACTTTTGCATTCATAATATTAGTTAGGATTAAGATGTTTTGTAAATAAATAGGAGCATGGTGGAGCTTTATGAGTGGTAGAGCCACGCTGTAGATACTTTTGTCTACAGCATGTATGGGTCGGCTCGTCCGGGTCATTACCACTGTCACACAGAAAACCGGCGTAAAGTAGGAGCTTGCTGCTGCGTTTCGTACGGTGAGTGAGATATCCGGAGGCCCAAACCCCCTCCCGTTCCCAATGCCTTAATTATCCCTTTCCTTTACTGTCGGCAACGCACCCATGATTATTTTGGTATTATGAGCGTACATGGGCGGTGGAGATCACTTACCATCAGGTGACCCGCTGGCTCGTTTGCCGGCCTATGCAATAAAAAAGGAGCATCGATGTATCGACGAAAGCCGATCCCAACTCATTGACAGTCCCTTCCTTACTGGCGTTACTTAAAGATTTATTGACAAAGGATTGAGACGTCTCGTGCAATTTTTCTCGGCGACGGGTTTAATGAATTTTCCGCTTAAATAGAATGCTATTAAGGTCAGCAAATGTAATTTACTTGCGCTCGATTGTAGTGCTTCTTAATCTATCGGTGATTAAGGGCTGGTTGATTGTATATTTATGATTTTGTGCTATTTCAATGAGCAGGGAGGGTTTATTGCTTGGTTCGGAAGATAATAAAACCTGAATGCAGCAACGGTGACAATCAATAATTGAGTGGTAAATTTTCAAATGGAACTATTCTTTACAAATTATGTATAATTTAAATGCGTTTAGATTATTTATCTTTGATATTCATATAGATAAACGAAGATATTCGAAGTAAATGTTCTTGAAAAGTCACTCATGAATTATTTATAACGTATTACATGATATTTGCGTAGTTTTACTAGGTTCACTAAATAATATTATAGGTTATTTATACTAGTCAGTTAGTATCAAAGAGCTCTATCATGTAATGGCTGTGAGGTAAATTCCCTACTATTTAAGCCTGTCACTAAGGCTAAATCGTAAATATGCCGTTGGGTTACAAGTCAATTCTGAGAAGACTGCTGAACTCATCACTGTACAAAAAAGATATGTGTAATTTGTATTCGTTACAGAAATTTCTGTTGAAGCAGAAATTGTATAGTTGCGCTCAACTTATGTAAAATAAGGTTTTATTTACTTCTTTTTTAAATAATCTCTGACACAAAATTTCTAATGCATCGATATAATATAGGTTCAAATAAATCTTTAACCAAAATACGTTGTATAATATAAATACCTATCATATTAACCCTGTATTATATATATACGTCGCACTGCTGGGTATGGGTGTTCTCAACTGAAAGAGAGAAGTTAGGCCCTAGTCCACCACGCTAGCCTAACACTTAGCAATCGAATAAAAAGGTAACTTAATGCTTTTATAATATTCTAAACAAAAAGTTGAAATAATAAATAAAATCCGTCTCGCCCCGCCACGCCGTATTTCGATCGGGCGATACCTCCACTCTGGTAGATTTTAGTGTGGCGCAAATCATCAAAGTCATTAATGTGGGGTACAGTCTTAATATTACATCCATCTTTTGTAGATATTTCTCGTCAATTTTCTCTCGAGAATCATTTATGTAACATGTCACAATTACTCCAGAAGGCCAATTCTCGTAATTTTAAATGTTCAAAATATCATTTCGATCTATTCTCAGCGTCAAGAAAGTTGCAAATGGCATTCTCTTAAACCAATAATCAACGTCAAATGCACCTAGCATTAGCAGTAGCATTATACCGTTTTGGCTTCAGTCAACTTTTATTCTACATTCAATCTCATTAGGATCTACTCGTATGTTCACATTTGACGTTGATTATTGGTTTAGGAGAATGCCGTTTGCAACTTTCTTGACGCTGAGACTAGATCGGAATGATATTTTGAACATTTAAAATTACGAGAATTGGCCTTCTGAGTTATTTCTAGTCAGTAGAGATATCCAACTTGATTTTTGGAGTCTGATAGATTTACATTTTCCAGGCATTTATTCTCTTTTAATAGTGTGGGAGTAACGGACTCCTTTTATTCAATGGAAATCCAACTTCTTTGTGTCTATATAATGGAATCTGTTCATAATCAGAATAAAAATCTTAACGGTACGTGACCTTCAAATTTTAATATCAAAGCTATTACAGGCGCAATCTTCGGATGTCGTTATTCTGGAATAGTTAGCGATTTGACGCGGACGTAAGTGATAGTGTTTAGAATTGAAGGTGAATTATAAATTAAGTAGCCTACTATTTATGGTATGGTATGCTATGGTACCAATACCATAGCCATTCATTAACAAGTTTAAGTTGCCATCACACGTAAGATTAGTTGTCCAATCATAATATGCAGCATATAAGAAGACTAACGGCCGATTTCTGAAAGGCTGATCAATGTTAAATTAACTAATCAAATGTGAAATCATGTCAAGTCGAAATTGAGTTGCTAGAAGCGTGATCAGCACCTTTGATTTGACACACGTGTTAGCTAACATAACTTTCAAATTGATATGAAAAATCTTATGTCAAACGGTACTAAAGAGATTAAATATTATGTTTTTTTTCACTAAATAACGTTTCAGCAACTCAAATTAAAGTTCTGTTAGTTGAATGTTGATTTGATCAGTCTTTCAGAAATCGGCCGTTAGTCTTCTTATATGCTGCATATTATGATTGGCCAACTAATCTTACGTGTGATGGCAACTTAAACTTGTATGGCGTAAGTGACGAGGTACTCATTAGGTATAAAGAGTTACTGCTGTACTCAATTAAGTTTAAGTATAAATTAGCCATTTATTAGAGTTTGATAATTTCTCAGAGATGTCAAGTTTCTTTATCCAGTATTCCGAATTATAAAGCAGTTATTACTGAGTGCTTAAAGCATTAACTGGCTCTGATCGTGGAAATAATCCAATTTTAAGGAATAACTGTCTGAGTGCGGCAGTAAGACTGTTTGAATTTCACAAGAAATGTCTAAAACATAATTATGTTATTAGTTTAGAGCAGTCTTAAGTTGAATTTAGCATAAACCATGCTACCATTTTCAAAACTTGAAGACCTTCTTGCCTCCCGTACCCGTACAATTCATCTCAACTGCAACCCATCATTATTTCCTCCGTCGTCGTCCCAAACATGTTTTGGCAGATCCCAACGACTCCATCACAGTCGCTATCGAAGCAGCACTTTCCTCGCCTAATACAAATCGCAATAATAATACGCGCCCCCGACATAGGACACGCCTGCGAGTCCGAAGAACTCCCACAACAGACCGTCGGCACAACTATGTGCAGAGACGGCCCTAAACTATACTCCCCAGCGATTTGCTCAAGCTGAGATCTGAGCCTTCTAAAAGGCGCCTCTGTGCTTAATCGCTACTTTTTTTTTTAATAGCCTACACTGTATCCCACTGCTGGGCAAAGGCCTTCCCTTTACTCTTCCACTGGATTCGGTCCTCGCTACTATTAACAGTAATAATATTAAACGGTATTCATGTGGGTTTACTTTTTAATTAACTAGAACGCATCGCTATTTGCAGTGGGTGCGGGAAGGGGTGAGGGGGTGTGAGAGCGGGGGGGGGGGAGTATGGCGGAAAAAAGTTAGGACGACAAAAGACGTGTGCGCATAGTATTTGTATGTTTAATAAAATAAAAGAAGTGTTAAGGCAGTTTAAACGTTTGATTTCCGGTCGAAATCCTACATACAAATTTCTGGCTAGAGCGCCATAAGCGCCGGCTTTATTGTCAGGTGAAGCTGTAAAAGCAATATAAGCTAACAGCACAAATCCATTCGAAAAAAACCCATCATTATTATTACGTCACATGTCACGTCGTCAAAGAAACTGATACGTCACCAGAATAAGCACGCAGACATCACTCACAGCCCACCTCAAACGCTTAGTAGCTGTACACTGCGGTGGGGATTTCGTATGAAACGTGCTTTGAATGTCACGTCATAATGAGAGCGGTGTCACGACTGTGGTCGTTAACACGATTTATTAAGTTCATTGTGTTTGCTTTTGAGACGTGACGGGCTTGAGTTTGCATGGATTGGGTGTATGAAGCTAGATTTCATTTTCAGACTAGAATTTTAACCTGACCACTATTCAACGTGTTACAAAAAGGTGTGGTCATATTTAAGGGTCGTTACATACATACCTGACTGGGAGTCAGGAGGGGTAGTGTTTAAATAAATATATAATAAATAAATAAATACACACAACAGTCACACACATAGTCCTGACCCCACACTAGGTAAACCTGTATCGTGGGTATCAGGAACTACGAGGGACTTACGGTCGCATAACACCCAGACCAGAAACAAATATTTATGGATTAGACAAACATTTGTCTCTGTGTGGGAATCGAACCCACGGCCTCTCGCTTCGCAGCCGACTACTCGCCCGCTGCGCCACGGAGGCTATCAAGTTTAAATACAAGTTTTTTAAAAATCTAGACATTGTGAAATTTTCCGTTAATTTTAATCCCACGTTTATTAATCGATGGAAGAGCGATCACTTTACTATAAACTATTTGTATTACTTAATCAAAGCTCTAAGCATCAATCACTACGCGCCTAGTAATCATCTCTTTAAATCGCTAGAACCGTCAGTCACTTACCTAGTATAAAAAATAAAATGCTTTATTTATCCCATGACAATGCAATTAGATTTGGTACTACGGGGGATGAAATACTTATATCGTACTCTCTCTTCTTCTTTTTAGTTGTTCCCTCACTACTAAGGATCGTGGTTCATACTCAATCGGTCAATCGGTTTCGTTCCGTCGCTTGGTGGAGTGCGGCGCTTATGGGGATTTTCAGGTTTTCGGAAATTTGATCCGACCACCGTTTAGGACTACGGCCTCTAGGTCTTTTATCCTCTATTTTCCCCGTCACCATCAAACGCTCTAGGTTGTCTGCTCCTCTGCATGCAATATGGCCAAAGTATCGCACTATACGTTGCTTACATTTGATCACACCTTTCTGTAACACGTTGTATAGTAGGGATAGCTAAGCGGGAAGTACGGACTATCGAGATGAAAGTAGCAGTTTGGCTCATATTTTTTACGACCGGCTGCCTGCCTGACGTCAACCCCTCTGGGGAGAAAATACCCATTCATTCAGACTAGTAAAAAAATATTTTTTTGAATACATTAATTAAATATCTTTGTGCAAGTCGGCACAAGTTCATGAATTTTAAGATTACTAAAATATTTTGAATACTTAGATGGTCATGATGGTCATTTAGTTACGTACAATAAACTAAAACTTTAACCTCTACTTCCACTAGTCGCTACAAACATTTATTTGACGTTGACCAACTTGAGTGGGTCGGCATAAAGACAAATATTATTCAATCTTCTCTGGATAAAATATCATGCCCAGTTTACCTGAGGTTCACGGACTGCTCGACTATAAAACGCTTGGAAACTTGTCAAGTTTTCTTTAAACTTCACAATAGCAAAATTGTTTAGTTTGGCGAATGAATTCTCTTTAGTTGCCCGGTTGTTTGGGATGATTGGGAGCAATTTTGTGCTTCGCTGGTATCTTCGAAGTTTGATTTAGATTCAGCGTTGGCTGTGAGTGAAGACAGTTGGTTGTGATCACCTAAAGGTACGTCAACGCTTTCTTTTTGCTGCACCGGGAGGCGTGGTTGTCACACTTGTTACAATGATGTGGTCGGGTGTTGTTACATGTACTGTATCATTTTACCAGGACATACCAGGCATAATGCGTAGGTTTTACGACTAAGCTAAAGCTGAGGTCTCGGGTTCGATCCCCGGGTCGGGTAAAGTGGTATTGAGTTTTTCTATTACGAAATGCTCAGTATAATCCCAGAGTCTGGAATTTGTGCCCGGTATGGCGATAGGCTCGCCCCCTATCACATCGTGGGACGGAGATACGCTCGACGTAATGTGGGTGTACTGGTTACACCTCTGCCTACCCCTTCGGGGATTACAGGCGTGAGTGCGTATGTATGTCATAAGCGTGATTACGTCGCTGGTGCCAACGTACGAAGCCGGTACTGTATATCTACATACCTAGATATACAGTAGCGGTTTTACTAGGTGGTAGGTCCCTCGTATGCGAGAGGCCGTCTAGGTAGGTACCACTGCTTTAGGTGTAACTAACACCTCTGCCTACCCCTTCGGGGATTACAGGTG
The DNA here is from genome assembly GCA_905332985.1 of Mimas tiliae. NCBI lineage: Eukaryota > Metazoa > Arthropoda > Insecta > Lepidoptera > Sphingidae > Mimas > Mimas tiliae. The sequence goes on along the minus strand of HG995247.1, from coordinate 2,240,562 downwards.
TGAGTGCGTACGTATTATTTAGATTCAGCGTTGGCTGTGAGTGAAGACAGTTGGTTGTGATCACCTAAAGGTACGTCAACGCTTTCTTTTTGCTGCACTGGGAGGCATGGTTGTCACACTTGTTACAATGATATGGACGGGTGTTGTTACTGTAACAACATGTACTGTATCATTTTGCCAAGACATACATACGTACGCACTCACGACTGTAATCCCCGAAGGGGTAGGCAGAGGTGTAACCAGTACACCCACATTTCGCCGGGCGTATCTCCGTCCCTTATGTGATAGAGGGCGAGCCTATCGCCATACCGGGCACAAATTCCAGACTCCGGGCTGATACTGAGTATTTCGTAATAGAAAAACCCAATACCACTTTACCCGACCCGGGGAACGAACACGAGACCTCAGCACAGCAGTCGAACCGCGTACGCATTACAACTGCGCCACTGTCAATAGACCAATCTCCTATTTATTTGAAGTCTGAACCCGAGGCTGAACAGCGACTTTATAGTCAATTTGTATTTGTATGTAAAGTTGAACCGTTTCAAGTCAAAGTTACGCTTCAACGAATGCAATGTAAGTGACTACTTAGTGTTTGAGTTTTTTATTTAAACATCGAGTTGCATCCTTTAAGTTTAGTGCTTGACTCGTATATATTAAATGAGTTTTTCTCGAAAATTCTAATGTGAATTTGGAAGTTGCTACTCTCATAGAATAGATAACTTTGAATTTATCTTTATCTTTAATATCATATTTTCAATAAAAAATTATAAATGTATAATATAGTAAAGCTATATTTGAAATAAATACGAGTAGCTATTGAATTATATGGAGTTTGGTATATTTTTCTTCCACCTGCCCGTATCCTATTCGGAGTGGGGTCGGCGCAACTTGCTTTTTAACACAATATGTTACAGAAAGATAAAACACACCTAGACCGGTAACAAATATTTATGGATCACACAAACATTTGTGTCTGTGCGGGAATCGAACCCGCGGCCTCTCGCTTCACAGGCAGCTACTCGCACACTGCACCACGGAGTCACGGATTAAAAAAATATAACGTTTTATCTTGCTAGTATTATATAATTTTTGAGCCAGCAATATGTAAAAATATTTTAAGTTCTCAAAAAAAATCTTAAGTATATTTCCAGGATTTAATTAATTTTGTTATAAAGTAATTTTAAAATGAGAATTTATTATATCACAATATCAAATACCACGAAACAAACAAAAAAACACCAAAATGCCACTTGCGAAAAGCCAATTTTCGACGCGACGGAAAAATCAAAAAAGTGCCAATTAAATTCTCAATCACGCGACCTATCAACAGGAGACTAATTAATCTGGATGAACCCGGTTCGATTCGGATGGGTTGGACTCTAAACTATGATCCATGGTTGCTGTTATTGTATGACTATTTCTGGCTTCAAAAAAGGAGGAGGTTCTCGATTGAAATAAAACTAGTTTACACAGACAGCCTCCGTGGCGCAGCGGGCGAGTAGCCGGTTGCGAAGCGCGAGGCCGTGGGTTCGATTCCCGCACCTAGACAAATGTTTGTCTGATTCTCAAATATTTGTCTTGGGTCTGGGTGTTGTGGGACCGCAAGTCCCTCGTAGTTCCTGATACCCACGATACAGGTTTACCTAGTGTGGGGTCAGGACTATGTGTGTGACTGTTGGGTGTATTTATTTAATTATTTATACGTATTTTATCGCGGTTTAACTTTTATTTTAGTCCCGTGGTTTCGAATGCTTCCACGCCGCCGTCACAGAAACCGAGTGAAACCAGCCCCAGTTGAACGTGCCTCTGTTGTATTACCATATGTTAGAGGCGTCACAGGCATGATTGGCTACATACTGAACATTAGTAAATTTTTACCATCTGTCAAATGTCACATACATCTACAAGAACAGGGTGTATATAAAATAGATTGTGACTGTGGGCTCTCCTATATCGGGAAACCTAAAAGAAGCATAGGGACCCGCGTAAAAGAACACATAGCTGATGTTAAACACCGACGCTTTACGAAGTCTGCAGTTGCTGAACATTCAGACGAAGGCTCCAAACATTACCTTAGATTTGACAAACCACAAATCCTTGCCAAAGAACACCGATTCCTACCTAGGATGATTCGCGAGGCTATTGAAATTAAGAAACACCCAAATTTCAATAGAGAAGATGGATGGAAGCTGGCACAAGCCTGGGATCCAGTTATACATCTAATTAAATCGGAACCCAAAAGACCAACTGCAAGACCTCAAAACAACGTGAGCTCTTTCTGCGTAGATCGGACTAGTGTCAACTAACTTTTTAAACAATTAAAAAATTAATGTACTATTTTAAAATGAAGGTAGGCAATGTAACATTAACTTTTCGAGACGACCTACACCTCAATCTCTCCCGTGATCACGAAGGCTGAAAAGATTTCGAAACGTCGGGACTAAAATAAAAATTAAACCGCGATAAAATCCGTATAAACTAGTTTTATTTCAATGTGTAATATTCGCGTAAACCTAAAAAATCACTAGGAGGTTCTCAATTTGGGACGGGTAAAAGTTGTATTGGGTTTTTCTATTACGAAAATGCTCAGTATCAGCCCGGAGTCTGCAATCGTGCCCGGTATGGTGATAAGCTCACCCCCATCACATGGTTACGTGGTTACACCTCTGCTTACCCCCTCTGGGATTACAGGCGTGAGTGCGTATATTCAGTGTTCGTATTCTCATCTATGAACTTTTTTATTCACGACATATTCACATACAATGATCTTTAAGAGGCCATATTTTCCTAAATTACAAAGCCAAACTTTAATCGTCAGCATATTATCTTGAGTTACACCCAGCGGTATGAGGTTTAAAATCTAACCGGAATGCTATTAAGAAGTTTATTATGTTAAGGCCTGGCTTCTATCCAATGGTAAGGCCGTTGGCAGCACCACCGTATATTATATTACACTGTTCTTTAAACGCCATTCGCCTTGAGTGTCTTTGTTTCATTATTTATGGTATTATGTTGGGTTTTGATGGGCATCTATCAGCGTAAAAGATGTAGTGGATCGTGGGATTTTTATAAATATATACATACGCACTCACGCCTGTAATCCCCGAAGGGGTAGGCAGAGGTGTAACCAGTACACCCACATTTCGCCGAGCGTATCTCCGTATGGTGTGATAGGTGGCGAGCCTATCGCCATATCTGGCACAACTTCCAGACTCCGGGCTGATACTTAGCATTTCGTAATAGAAAAACCCCATATCACTTTTACCCCACCCAGGGATCGAACCCGAGACCTCAGCGTCAGCCTCAGTCGTAACGCGTACGCTTTACAACTGCGCCACTGAGGCAGTTATATCATAGTCTGGGATTTGTATATTGCAATATTGTTGGAAAGATTTTGGTGGAAAGATGATTGATTGATATTAATTTTTAGTGAACTTTGCTGAAACTTCGAAGCAATACGATATCAGTGTATAATTTTGTCGTGTCGTGTACGCTTTGATATGTATTGGCCGGTAGGTGTTCCCTAGAAGAAAGTTGGTGAAAACGATCATTAGTATTCAGCTATAAAGGATTCCTTGCCTCATCGTAATACCTCTTTTATACATATATATTTATTTTATATTATAGGTCGGAAACGAGCAAGTGAGTCATCTGATGGTTAGTGATCTCCACTGCCCATGTACGCCCACAATACCAAAAGAATCATGGGTGCGTTGCCGACCTTAAAGGAAAGGGATAATTGAGGTATTGGGAAGGAGAGGGGGATTTGTGCCTCCGGATATCTCACTCACCATACGAAATGCAGCAGCAAGCTGCTACTTTACGTGGGTTTTCTGTAAGACAGTGGTAACGACCTGGGCGAGCCGGCCTATTCATGCTGTAGGCAAAAGTGTCTACAGCGTGGCTCTACCACTCAACAATATGTATAAAAGGCGAATATTCATGATTTAGAATGTTCAACTTGCTGTTATGCAACTGGTAGCAGCCTGAATAGCGAGCAATGTACTCGCATTACACACAAGAATCTGTTAGAGTTCCTCTCGGGCGTGAATTTGGGGACTGAGTATATTCAGATACTCCCAGTGTTGCAGCTGCTTTAAATCACACATGCACATATGAGTACGTCACTGCAAGCGCATTCTTATAAAAATAATTTACTTTAAATATGTTAAACATCGTTTTATGTGAGGAAGGCGCAAAAGTTTATTAACCCACTTCATTTTGTGGTACATCGTCATCGATACGTTGTATTATAATATTTGACTGTCCATATTACATCCAGTCGCTTGCGTCACGTCAACTCTTCCGGACATTCCTATCTCAGGCCAAATATGTTCATATTAAAAACAGTCAAGAACCGCGTACAGAGAGTTCCATACCATCCCTTATATATAGTTACTTTTTGTTTTTTCTATTATTCGTTAGGATATCCGCCATAATAATAAATAGTCTGTGAAAAATTCAGTCGGAGACGTAATACGGTTCAAAAGATTTTAAAATTATGATAGATAGACAAATATAAAGACAGTCGGTGCGGCGTAGGCTTAATAATAGAGTTAGAGGCCAATTATCGTAATTAAAAATGTTCAAACTATCATTCCGATTTGGTTTCAGTGTCAACTTACCAGTAAAGTAAGTTAATAAAGCTTACTTACTCAAGAAAGTTGCAAATGATATTCTCATAAACTAATAATCAAATGTGAACATAAATCGAAATGAGATCGAAAATAAAAAAAGTTGACTGAACCCAAAACAGCATTCTGCTAACATTTTTATATGACACATGTGCTTAAATAAAAGTCAAAATTGTGATTGAATTGAGATTGCAATGAGATCGAGATGAGATCATATTGAAACATGCCTGAACTTAAAGAGAAGCTGAATACCATTTTTAGTCAAATCACAATTTTATTTCAGTTCGCGCAGTGTCAGTTAAATACGAGAATTGCCCTTCAGTTATCACCGTTTGGATGTCAACTCTAAAACAAAAGATCTTTTAAAGGTTTTGGAATCGCTATTAGAGTCTAAGTAATCAAATTTAAAAGCAAAACCAGCCACACGGAAAAGACACACAACCATTTAAGTCTTTAAATTAAATATACAGAATTGCGAGAAAGCTGGTTGGTAATTTGTTAATTTTCCAACACACTGCAACACCTACAGATAACGATGAAATAAAGAGCTACCTGGCTTAAACTGCGCTCAGGATTTATAACATTACATTTGCCGCATGAGGAAAATGCGGTTATCACACAAGGTTCTTTAGATTTCCTTATGTATTACTGTGATTAAGCTTTCATAAGAAATTAAATGCAATTGTATAATGGTTGTTGGTTGATGTTCTATAAATGAATGGTACTTTTATTTGCAAGAATGTGCGTACATGGGGGTGCTAACATATTTTAACTGAGTAGAATCGCACACTCTGTCATTCTTGACGTCCAAATATTAATATTACTTACATTTATTTTATTTTTAAACAATAATTGAAAATTCACATTATTCATACAATATTCATACTTTGTTTAACGCATATTAAAAATCTTTTAAGTCAATGTCGTTCTTTATATATTACTATCATTTGAAAAAATATTTTGATTATACCTATTGATATTTCAATGAAGCCGAAATTAATGGGCCGGCTACACCGGGTTACTATCCAGAGGCCCAGATCTTTCTTCCTTTCCAAATCCCTTAATTATGCTTTTCATTTAAGGTCAGCAACATTATTTTGGATGTTAGTGGGCGGTGGCGCTCACTTACCATCAGGTGACTCACTTGATCGTTTACCAGCCTCTGCTATAAAAAAAATAACGTCAGATGACAAAGAGCGTTACCGACACTCGCGTCTGATGGTTGTCTCCACTATCGGAAGAATTATATGAAATGTATGAAAACACCCCCGAAGCCCATTAGGAATATTAACCGATTTTTCATAGAAACTCCTTAAATTAGGTAAGGAAATAAACATCAAGAAGTTATACAAATGTGCAGATCAGTCAATGTACAGATATTGTCCGTTTACAAACGTTTCTGGCTTCCCTTTTGTCTGTTGAATCTCTAAAATTAATATCTGTAAGGCTTGGTCTGTACAGTTGAGTCGGGGCATTGTCCCGCTCGTTATGAAGCATTACAGCTTTATGAGAAATGCTGTTCTTAACGTCTCCGGTTTGATGCTATTATCAAATTTATTATATTGATGCTAAATCTTAATAAACGGGACAGACTTGCGGTGCTAACGCTTTGTGGAGCAAAGCGTGTTATTTATGGAAAAGAAGTTATAAGTATAATTGTAGGAGGGCTTGGGTCGCGACTTTCGCTGTTAGTGTCGAGGTCTAGGTTCCAGTTCAATTATACCTTTATACTTATGCGTACGCACTCGTACGCACTCACGCTTGGTATCCCCGAAGAGGTAGGTAGAGGTGTAACCAGTACACCCACATTTCGCCGAGAGTATCCATCCCACAATGTGATAGGGGGCGAGCCTATCGCCATACCGGGCACAAATTCCAGACTCCGGGCTGATACAGAGCATTTCGTAATAAAAAAACCGAATACCACACTATCCGACCCGGGGATCGAACCCGAAACCTCAGCGTTAGCCTCAATCGTAACGCGCACGCATTACAACCGCGCCACCGAGGCAGCCCTATACTTATGCGTGTTTGTAAATAATTTGAGTTCACGATGTTGTGCGTATGCCAGAAATACTCTTCTATAACGAATGGTTAGTGGGCGACCTAGTGTTTTTTTAATTAACTTGAATGACGAGACGAGTAGGTCGCTCGCTTTATGGTAAGCGCCATAAACCTGCCTGCTCATAAACAGAACAGAAGCAACGGCACATAGGACTTTAAATTACAAAGCACTGCATGGTATTGACTGCGCTCGTCACCCCGTGACATAAGTTGTTAAGTCTTATAATGCCTAGTAATTTTACTGGCTTCAATGTCCTTCTAACCGGAACATAACAGTGCTTACATACAGTTGCTTGGCGGCAAAAATAGACAAAGCGGTGGTACCAACCCAGACGGCCTCTCGCATACGAGGGACCATAACCTAGTACCTAGTAATTTTGCAAACCTGAGAGTTATCCTTTCGAAGGTATGTGAAGTCTAACAACCCTCGTAAGGTCAGTGGGGTGGATCAAAGGTCTATCTCTCGAAAGAGGGAGTTTTCCCAAAGGGACATAATAATACAGAGCTGATGAATTTCGATGGCTGATGATCATAATATAAGCCAAAACATTCGATGTCATTCTGAGGAGCCATTTAAAAATATTTTCTCCGTGCCGTTAAGTAAAAAGGCGTCGTTATATATTTTATTTTCTTACTGCGAATGCATAAAGTAATGGCTCTGTCGGATCCAGTTAAAGAGTATTCGATATAAATTGCTTTAGCCTTAATATTATATATTTTATTGGATCACTGAATTAGATTTTCGAACGTTTTTACACGTCTAGGGTTTGAAGGTTATCCACAGGGATTATTGTCTCGTAAAATTGCGAGTGGTAGAGCCACGCTGTAGACACTTTTGTCTACATCATGAATGGGCCGGCTCGTCCGGATCGTTACCACTGTCTCACAGAAAACCGACGGTAAGTAGCAGCTTGCTGCTGCGTAAACGAGCAAGTAGGTCACATGATGGTAAGTGATCTCCATCGCCCTTAAAGGAAAAGGATAACTAAGGGATTGGGAAGGGGAGAGGGATTTGGGCCTCCGGATATCTCACTCACCGTACGAAACGTAACAGCAAGCTGCTACTTTACGCTGGTTTTGCTGTGAGACAGTAGTAAAGACCCGGACGAGCCGGCCCATTCATGCAGTTTCCATTTTACACTTAGCTACACATCTATACTCAAGGTATGTGTAAAAATATTATTTTAGCTGTAACTTCCCTAGAATATTATTATTTTTTTTATTTTTTTTTAACCTATACTGTCCCACTGCTGGGCAAAGGTCTCCCTCAACTCCCTCCAATGTTCCCTATCCAAGGCTGTTATCGGCCAGTCTTTGTCAAAGTGGTCAAGATCGTCGCGCCACCTCTTTCGGGGTCTGCCTCGTCACCATCTACCATCTTCGGGCACCCATTGAGTGACAGTCCTGGCCCACCTTTCCGGATGCATCCGGCTCACGTGACCAGCCCAATCCCATTTTAACAGGGCTGATTTATGCCCTACATCCTTTATTGTAGTTATGGAGCGCAAGGTGGTATTGGGTATTTTGTCCGTACGTTTCACGCCAAGGATACTGCGCTCCATAGCTCTTTGGCAAACCTTGAGCCTGGACTTCTGAAGCTCGGTCAAAGACCATGTTTGAGCTCCATAGGTTAGGATGGGTAAGATACACATGTCGAAGAGTTTACGCTTCAGCGAAATTGGAAGGTTGCCCTTCATATAATGTTTTAGAGACCAATAACCCCTCCATGCATTGTTAATTCGACGTTGGATCTCTCGATCTTGGCGGTTCTCAAAGGAGACTATCTGGCCAAGATACGTATAATCGTCGACATACTGCATCTCCCCTCCATCTACCTCAATCCTAGTTCGTGTGCTATTTGTCATGATCTGAGTCTTTGACCGATTCATCGTCAGCCCAACCTTAAGGCTCGCTCTGCTCAGATCTTAGAGCATAACTTGCAATTCTTGAGCTGAAGAGGCAAACAGAACAATATCGTCCGCAAACCGAAGATTTGATAGCTTCCGGCCGTTCACTAAAATACCCCGTGCTGCCCAAGAATCTGACATTGACATAAAAATGTCTTGGAGGGTGCTGGTAAAAAGCTTTGGGGAGAGTGGGTCGCCTTGCTTAACACCCCTACAAATTCTGAAGGCCGGTCCGGTGGAGTGAAGTCTAATATCAGCTGTGCTATTGCGATAGATGGTTCTTAGTAAGCTTATATATGTTTTGTTTATTTTATGATTTTCAAGGGCTGGAAATACTGCGGAATGCTTAATGCTATCAAAAGCCTTTGTGTAATCCACAAAGTAGATATAATGGTTTATTAAATTCTGAAAATTTTTCTATGGCCTGATTAATTGTATGAAGGTGATCTGTAGTTGAAAGAATATTATATTTAATTTTATTCATAATATGACTCAAAAATAGTCTTTACTTTATTAGGATTCTGTTATAACTTATTTCAAGAAAGCTCTCAGACATGGATGATAAGTTAGTAAGTGCTCTTAGAAAAGCATGATATATTATTAAGTAAATAGATTTATCAAAACAAGTAATATTAGATCTACTATAATATACGTTAGTCAACGAAAAGATGACAAGAAACGTAACTCAAGCAAAAAAGTGACCCCACCAAAACTGAATTGACTGTCTCGGTGGCTTAGTTGTAATGCGTACGCGTTACAACTGAAACTGACGCTGAGGTTTCGGTTTCGATCCCCGAATCGGGTAAAAGTGATATTGGGTTTTCTATTACGAAATGCTCAGTATCAGCCCGGAGTTTCGGATTGTGCCCGGTATGGCGATAGGCTCGGCCCCTATCACATCATGGGACGGAGATTCGCTTGGCGAAATGTGGGTACTGGTTACACCCCTACCTACCCCTAAATCGGGAAGTACAGGCGTAAGAGCATATGTATGTATTATTTAATTAGTAAGCAGTCATAGCTGAAACACAATCCCTATTTTGTTGAAAGATTTCCTCATAATCCCCGAACTTTAAGCGGATTTAATTTCTCGACGTCAACATCTATAGCACCAATGCCCTTTGTCTTCCCTCTTATAATCAATCCAATTCAAACAACCGTCTCATATCTTCCCTCTTCCCTACCTCTAAATCGTGGCAATTAATTAAACCAAACTGTGATTTCCACGTTAGATAACCTAGCTATAATAAACGTCATATACCAATTAGCAATTCCACAATCGGAAGATAGTTTATCTACTATAATTGGTACAGTCCCGTTCAGATAAACATGATTTACTATATGTTATATTGTGTGTATCGATGGTTGTGGTAATTGAATATATTGGTTATTATTCCAAGGCGCTTAGTTTCTAAAGGAATGTTTTTCTTGTGTTCTAAAATTTTAAGCATTAAGCAGGGATAAAGACAGGTAGAAGGGAAGATTAGTTGGCATGATCAGTGGTTGGAATTGAATTATTTTATCATTGCTCTTGGATGAATATTTATATACCTACTAGCTATTAAAGCGGTGTTAGTCCCGGATCTACTTTCCAAACTGGGTCAAAATCTTTACATTGCTGCCCTTTACCTCCAATTAGACTTAAGATGCGTTCATTATGTAGACACACATTCTCGATGCTAGGCGACTGTTTTTTTTTAAAAACGTAACATAATAATAATAATATACAATATGTAACAAAACCCTGTTGGACATTTTAACTGTGATATCAGAATCGATATTCAAACTCTACGAAAAAACTTGCATACGAAAAATTTACTATAAAAGTAATTTTTTTTTTCATTCATTTTATTCTAATTGATAACCTCAGATGAGGCTCGGCATGAGACCGATGATTTGGAGCTAGAGCGAGATAGCATGTTACGGCGTCCACGTAAATCAAACGTACCGCGCCCCCGGCCTCGTCAATCCACAAAGAAATTCAGATGCAAATAACATTTTTTAAATATGATAATTTTTTAAGTCATCTGTGTAAGGGTATAATATCTTGCTTCTGTTTATTATTTTTTAATTTAACTTTTTTTATTAAGTTGTCTATATGACTTTTTTCGCGACCTAAGTAGCGCTAACAGGGATTTTGTTACATACTGTATAAGCGGCGATGGCTCAGGTTTGAAACCAGCCCCTGACTTTATAAGTTACTCTATATGTATTTATTGTTAATTATGTTACGTGTGTATGTAATTATCTGTCGTTTTAAGGAAGGAAAGGAAATATCACGAAGAAACCTACATACCTGAGAATTCTCATAAACATGGCGATAGTTTCCGATGAGTGTCACCTCATTGTTAAAACTACTGTCAGATTTACGCCCGGCTTCTGAAAGGCTTAAAGGCTTCTGAAAGATTAATTCACTTTAACGTGCTATCATTAATAATAATAATAAATAAATTTTATTTATCTCCCACAAAAGAACTTAATTACATCAATGAGTTAGAACATAGACGTAAAATAAGCGATTTCATTTATCTGTTTAAAATATTACATTCAATGGTTGACTCTCCTTCCCTATTAAGTAATTTAAATCTTAATATAAATCTAAGATGCCGCGAACCTAATGTTTTCGCCCTTAATGTATTTCGCAATAATACTTATTTTTATAATCCCATCGTACGCATGTGTAGACAATACAATGTCTTAAACAATGATAGCCCTTCTCTAGATCTCTTTAACAATAATTTCGGTTTATACAAGCGACAAATTCATAATGTCCTCAAAGACTCACAAATATGACATTATGAAAATTTGCAAAGAGAATATAACCTGTACGTTGTAACCACAAATCTATAACTCAGCTTCTGTAATTACTCGGTTACACTACATTACATTTTCTAATTATAATTATTTATTAACAACTCGTACTTAGATATTACTTGCTAGAACACATGTTTTGGGTTATAATTATTGTCCATCAAATATGTCTCTCATAATGTTAGCGCATACATGATTGTAACCTGTTTTGTGTTTAATAAATAAATAACTGCCTCGGTGGCGCAGTTGTAATGCGTACGCGTTACGATTGAGGCTAGCGCTGAGGTCTCGGGTTCGATCCCCGGGTCGGGTAAAGTGGTATTGGGTTTTTCTATAACGAAATGCTCAGTATCAGCCCGGAGTCTGGAATTTGTGCCCGGTATGGCGATAGGCTCGCCCCCTATCACATCGTGGGACGGAGATACGCTCGGCGAAATGTGGGTGTACTGGTTACACCTCTGCCTACCCCTTCGGGGATTACGGGCGTGAGTGCTTATGTATAAATAAATAAATAAAAATAAATAAAGGCTGATCAATATAGAATTAACTAATCAACTGTCAATTCGCATGTTAAATCCAAAATGGAATGGCTAGAAGCGTCGTTAATACCATTGATTTAACACACATGTTAGTTAACTTTCATATTGATATGAAAAATCGTATGTCAAAGGCTATTAGAGAGACATTATGTATTATTAATTTTTTCACTAAACAACGTTTCAGCAACTCAAATTGATTTGAAAGCGGGAAAATCGAAGTTATGTTATATGAACGTTGATTTGATCAGCCTTTCAGAAACCGGGTGTTAGTATTGGTCAGATTGTAGTAATACATACGCACTCACGCCTGTAATCCCCGAAGGAACAGGCAGAGGTGTAACCAGTACACCCACATTTCGCCGAGCGTATCTCCGTCCCACGATGTGATAAGGGGCGAGCCTATCGCCATACCGGGCACAAGTTCCAGACTCCGGGCTGATACTGAGCATTTCGTAATAGAAAAACCCAATACCACTTTACCCGACCCGGGGATCGAACCCGAGACCTCAGAGTTGACCTCAATCATAACGCATACGCATTACAACTGCGCCACCGAGGCAGTATTGTATTCAGGATAAAAAAAATAGCACATAACTTTATCATAACGTGTCGTCTAAGCGCCGATATGGACGTCGAGATTAATATTCTCAACATAAACGAGTATAACATATAAACACGGTCCCCGGCCAAAGTTCAACAAGCTGAGTGCTCCGTCGTATTAAATTTACGTAACTTGCCCTCCGTCCCTCCAGTTTTTGTCGCTGAGGTCAAACGCACGGAGCTGCGAAATGATTGGACGTGACTTAATAATGACACTTTCATATTTATCGTTGCTTTTACGATTTATTATATAAAAAAAATCTTCGGAGTTGTTACTTGCTTCGTGGTAATGAGTTTGACGGGGTCGTGATAATTTTCGAGTAATATATTTGATGTGCGTTGACCGTTTATGTGTTTCTTTTCAAATTATTATTATATCTATAATAATTACCCCCGGTTTCTGAAAGGCTGATCAAATCTACATTCAACTAACAGAACTTTGAGTTGAAATCGCTGTCAAATCAATAAGAGTTGCTGAAACGTTATTTGGTGAGAAAAATTATAATATTTGATCTCTCTTTAGTACCGTTTGACATACGATTTTTCATATTATATTTACGATTGGTAGAGCCACGCTGTAGACAATTTTGTCTACTGCATGAATGGGCTGGCTCGTCCGGGTCGTTACCACTGTCTTACAGAAAACCGGCGTAAAGTAACAGCTTGCTGCTGCGTTTCGTACGGTGAGTGAGATATCCGGAGGCCCAAATCCCCCTCCACTTCCCAATCCCTTATCTCTTTCCTTTAAGGTCGGCAACGCGCCCATAATTCTTTTGTATTGTGGGCGTACATGGGCGGTGGAGATCGCTTACCACAGGTGACCCACTTGCTCGTTTGGCGGCCTATATAAAAAAAAAAAAAGTTATGTTAGCTAACATGTGTGTCAAATCAAAGGTGTTGATCACGCTTCTAGCAACTCAATTTCTACTTGACATGAGATTTGACATTTGATTAGTTAATTTAACATTGATCAGCCTTTCGGAAACCGGGCGTTAGTGTTTGATTTGTTATGTTATTAAAAGAATAACTTTGTTTGTTGTTGACAACAAAGATAAAAAAACTGAAATGGAAATGGACTGGCCACATGATAAGAGGTATAGAAAGTGGATCAAAAGTATTATATTCTGGTATCCCAGAAACAGGAAACGAAACCGGGGAAGACAGGTACGAAGATGGGAAGATGATATAAAAACAGTAGCAGGGAAAAAATGGTCTAGGACAGCGCTAAACAGAACAGAATGGAAAGAAATGGACGCCTTTGCCAAAAATGGGCAAACAGACCAAGATGTCCATGTAGAGCTAAAAAACTAAAACTAGAGTCAACATTAGTGTAGTAATAGCGTTCATTTTATATTTTGTCTGAATAAAGGCTTATATTATTATTATAAAAGAATAACTTAAATGTAGAATTCAACTCCTACCACTTGCCCTTAGCCCACTCGCAGTAGGGTCGGCGCAACATGCTTTCACATGTTACAGAAAGATTGGCTTATAGTTTTTAAGAACGGTCGCCTGCCTGACGTCAACCCCTCCGGGGAGAACTATAATTCAACTCCTACTATATTATAAATGTGAAAGTTTGGATGTTTGTGAGTTTGTTATTCGGGATGTTTCTTAATCAACGATGTTTTAACAGGTGAACGGATTTGGCTGGAGTTTGGTACACAGGGCGTTCTTAGACAGCGATTGTGTGCGCTTGTTACTTTTGAGTCAAATGTCAATTCACAGTCACACAAATCAAAGTTAAAACTATATTATAATTTCAATCGCCTTTTATTGTAAAGAATATATGACAGCATATTCCTAGTGTGACATAGAAAAGGATTTTTCATATTCCATTCATAAAAGTTTAGGAAAGTTTGTAAGGGCAATATTTTCCTGGTAAAATACATACATACATACGCACTCGCGCCTGTAATCCCCGAAGGGGTAGGCAGAGGTGTAATCAGTACACCCACATTTCGCCGAGCGTATCTCCGTCCCTATGTAATAGGGGGCGAGCCTATCGCCATACCGGGCATAAATTCTAGACTTCGGGCTGATACTGAGCATTTCATAATAGAAAAACCCAATACCACTTTACCCGACCCGGGGATCGAACCCGAGAGCTCAGCGTTAGCCTCAATCGTAAAGCGTACCTACGCATTACAACTGCGCCATCGAGGCAGTCGAAAAGTTGAGTCCTGGTAAAATTTACTTGTATTGATATTCTCCCACATAACTAATGAAATATGTATATCGGCCCTTTTCAAAATGTTACCCCTAACGGGGTTATTCCAGAAAATACATTCACACGGTTAAAGTGAGTAAAATCTAGTCATACTTTCTATGAACTAACTGCAGTTACCTTCGCATATTAAAGTACCAGTAAAAAGACAAATATTGCTTGAGTTTCACCTGTAACATTCCCCCACGTGACAATTTTCTCCCTTCTCGTAATAAAACTTTGTGAATTTAAAACTCAAGGGAAACTAAACAGGGTTTATGAATAATGAAGTACGTAAGGATTTTAACTTAAACGTACGTATATTTTCACAGTAAATCATGAAAAAAGCTACCGTAGATGCAAATGAGGTCACTTTTTTAACCTGGCTCGGCAAAGAGACTACGCTACACCTGATGGTAAGTGTAGCGCAATCCTTGAATACTGTCGACCAACGATAGACACTGAATCTATTGTAGATCGGCAGAATTATGCCGGCCTGCTTGGTAGCTTCTTCACACTTCGTTTAAAGGATCCCATGTTATAGGAAGGAGGAAACACGTGCGCTGGCAAACTATTCCACAGCTTTATGGTCCGACAGAAGTAAGATTTTGCGAACCTCTTGGCCCGAACCGAGATGGAAGAGACCACGAAGCTATGGTTTTGTAAGTGGAGTATAATAATATCTAGTGGACCTATTTATTGGTCGAAATTCAACCTCTAAAATCATATACTTACTTTATGTTCTTTAACGCCAGCTGCGAGAGTTGACATTCAGACATTGTCAGTCTGAGCGTAAGCAATTAATGTTTTATATAATTTATTTAAACGTATATATTTAATAATAATAAATATACCCAACAGCCACACACATAGTCTTGACCCATACTAGATAAACCTGTATCGTGGGTATCAGGAATAACGAGGGACTTGCGGTCCCACAACACTTTAACCGGAAACAAATTTTTGTCTCAGTGCGGGAATCGAACCGAATTTGTTACAGAAAATAAATATCATTCTGCACTTCTTTTTCGTATGAACTTTAACTTTGCCAAACCTCACACTCCTTTGTGCGCGCAATATGCTTAAAAAGGGATCCGTAGTTTTCTCTTCATGTATTAATGTATAGATATGGATTTTTAAGTTATATTTTGTAACGTCTTTTGTAACAGCTTTCATTTTTTTTATTTGCTTGAATGACGAGACGAGCATGCTAACCTGGTGAGCGTAACGCCTGCTCATAAACAGAAGCAACACCACACAGAACTTTGAATTAAAAAACACTACATGGCATTGGACTGCGCTCGTCACCCTGAGGCATAAGTTGTTAAGTCCATAGTGCCCAGTAATTTCAATGTCCTTCAAACTGAATACAACAGTGTTTGGCGGCAGAAATAGACAAAGCGGTGGTACCAACCCAGAAGGCGTCTCGGATACGTGGGACCTACATTGTAGAAGCATTTCGTAATTCCACGTTGAACCATATTCTCATGTAAGACCGCCGCGTAAATTTTAAACAAATATTTTTCTTCCACTCAGCCCGGTACCTGAGGTCCATTTTGTTACGGCGAGTGTCTGACGTCCCCACTTTTTCCGCCCAGTAAAACACTTAAGAAAAATTGAAATATGCCCGGCCACCCGTTGGAGTAAATACTCTTGAAGTTTTTTTTATTACGCCATAAAGTTTGCTTTTAATGTATTCATTATGGCAGAGATGACTGGGTTTTTGGTTATTGTTTGTAGAAGAACGAAATAATATAAATACTTTTAGGAGTTAAAGACTCAAATTCACGCATGGATTTAGTTAGTGGGATGAGTTAAGCTTCATTTCATTATGAGTGGTAGAGCCACGCTGTAGACACTTTTGTCTACAGCATGAATGGGCCGGCTCATCTGGGTCGTTCCCACTGTATCACAAAAAACCGACGTAAAGTAACAGCTTGGTGCTGCGTCGTACGGTGAGTGAGTTATCCGGAGGCCCAAATCTCTGTCCCCTTCTTAATCCCTTTCCTTTAAGGTCGGCAACGCGGCCATATTTTTTTTGTATTGTGGGCGTACATGGGCGGTGGAGATCGCTTACCATCAGGCGACCCACTTGCTCGTTTGCCGGCCTATGCTATAAAAAAAAAGCGTGGAGAGTTTCGAGTACGGCATGGCCAGTAATATAACAAAAAGGTACAAAAGGTAGTAGGTCCCTCGTATGTGAGAGGCCGTCTGAGTTGGTATCATCACTTTGTCTATTTATATGTCTGCCGCCAAACAGCATTGTAGTATAGGTCTTTATGGGCAGTGGAGCTCATTTACCATAAAGTAATATATCGAGTATATTTAAAAAATCTTTTTTGTTAAAAATCTGCCCAATGATGCAAAGAGAGTATCAAAACTATCAATTGAATGCCCCCATCTGGGATTCAAACTCACATCACTTGAGTTGTTCCTTTCTTTACATAAGATAATAAACTAAGAGATCCTTTTTTTGTATTGGCGTCGATTTTTGCTTGCAGGAACCGATACGCTCGGTGGCGATACAAATTGAAACGTCAATGGGAGTAGGGTCCAGGCGGTGACACAGGCTGACGGACCCTTGTAACGATAAATATCCTTCAGCTGATATGTTGCGACTTAATATCTTTGATTTTTGGATTAGGTTTTGTTTTTTTTATTAGCTCGAATGAAGGAATGAGTAGAAATTTCAGGTAGAAACAAAAGTAGTAGGTTTTTAGTACTGTCATAATCGTGTAATAAGATAAGCAACATTTCTTGAGTGGTAGAGATACGCTGTAGACAGTTTTGTCTACAGCAAGAATGGGCCGTTTCATCCAGGACGCTACCACTGTCTCACAGAAAATCAAAAGTATTAGCTTGCTTCTACGTTTCGTACGGTGAGTGAGATATCCGGTAGCCCAAATCCCCATGCCTTTCCCAATCCCTTAATTATCCCTTTGGGTCGGCAACGCACCTATGATTCTTTTGGTATTGTGGGCGTACATGGGCGGTGGAGATGACTGACCATTAGGTGACCCACTTGCTCGTTTGCCGGTCTTTGCTATAAACGGCTTATCTCGGACGCGATAGTCTTTTTTTTCATAACTTGAATGACGAGTCGAGCAGGTCGCTCGCCTGATGGTAAGCGCCACGCCTGCTCATAAACAGAATCAACGCCACACAGAACTTTAAATAACAAAGCACTACAAGACATAAGACATAATAGACATAAGGTGTTAAGTCTCATAATGCCCAGTAATTTCACTGGCTTCAAAGTTCTTCAAACCGGAACACAACAGTGCTTACACACGGTTGCTTGGCGGCAGAAAGAGACAAAGCGGTGGTACCAACCCAGGTGGCCTCTCGCATACGAGGGACCTACCACCTTGTAAGATATAACTATCATCGAAATATCTCGGGTAAAAGTGCCAACATTCGATAAAATCACGTAGTTATGTAAGGATTCGTAGACAAAATACCACAGACAGGTTAAAAGTACTATTATTTCTACTTTATCTCTACTTCTGACATAACGAGTTGAGTATTCTATGCAACAAAGTTAGCGTTGATAGACATATAGAGATAACCAGATAAAACTGGTTATACACGACAAAATCATCTCATCATCCTAATCCTAATCATACTAATATTATAAATGTGAATGTAAGTTTGTTTGTTACGCTTTCACGCGAAAACTACTTAACCGATCATCATGAAACTTTGTACACATATTCTTGGAGGAATAAGAAGTAACATAGGATACTTTTTATGAAAAAAATTGTTTGTTACGCTTTCACGCCTAAATCACTCAACCGATTTTGATGAATTTTGATGTAGAGATAGATGGGACCCTGGAGACGGTTATAGGCTATGTTTTATTTCGGAAAAGTCTATTCACGCGAGCGGAACCGCGAGCAAAAGCTAGTGTTGTATAAGCTAAGCTTCTTGGTATCTTCGGACCAATGAATAAAAAAAAATCTGTTTTATATTACCAATTCAAGAATAACCAAATTAGTTATTTGATAAATCAGATTTATAAGCCAAATGAGGAATACTGCCAAATCCGAGTTTGCAATTAACTTTTTCACCATAAGGAAAAAGTTAATGTTTTGACGAGTCGTTGGCCATCCAGTAAAAACGGCGCCACAATTTCCAAGCTGTCCAGATAAAAGATAAGCGGTCCAGAAGAAAGTGTCCTCCGACATTACGTAACTGTCTTGTAAAAACATGTTAGCTTGAACGAAGAAATACGTCGACGATACAATATTCCACCTTGTGTCTTAAAGTTAGAGTTTAAAATGCTCCAACTCCGTTTAAGGGGTGGATAAACGCCGGCAGATGTGGTGGATGACCGTACCGATGTTGGAGAACATTGAGATATGGTCTTTGTCAAGTTATCAGCCGATCGGAGGCCGACTGTTAAGGGCAACTCGCCGGAAACGTTTCCGCGATAAATTATTTCAGTTAGTTCCTTTGCTACCGCATATTATACTGCTTGATATTTAATGGTCTGCGTTATGTATTTTAAACGTTCGTGTATTGGGTTGTGAAGAAGTAGTCGCCGGCTACTCAACCGTGTGAAGCGTGGGTTCGATTCCCACACCGAGACAAATGTTCGTGGATCCACAAATAATTGTTTCGGGTCTGGGTGTTGTGGGACCGCATATCCCTCGTAGTTTCTGATAACTACGATACAGGTTAACCTACTTTGGGTTCAAGACCATGTGTGTGACTGTTGGGTGTGTTTAATATTATTTTAAATGTATAATAGCCATCTAAAGGCGTATTGACGACAAGGCTAAGCAAAGTCCGCATGAATGAAGTGCACAGAAGGCCAATTCTCGTAATTTTAAATGTTCATAATATCATTCCGATCCAGTCTCAGCGTCAAGAAAGTTGCAAATGGCATTCTCTTAAACGTTTAAAATTACGAGAATTGACCTTCTGGTATCGAACGCCGATGCTGCCGATAAAAATATTGCCATTATACTAACGTTCCTTTCCATCTTTACTTCATTGAAATTAGTCTAATTTTTTTTATTTTATTATTAGCTTGAATGTCGAGATGAGCAGGTCGCTCGCCTGATGGTGAGCGTCACGCCTGCTCATAAACAGAATCAACGCCACACAGAACTTTAAATAACAAAGCACTGCATGACACTGGACTGCGCTCGTCACCCAGAGACATACGGTGTTAAGTCGCATAATGCCCAGTAATTTAACTGGCTTCAATTTCCTTCAAACCGGAATACAACAGTGCTTACACACTGTTGCTTGGCAGCAGAAATACACAAAGCGGTGGTACCAACCCAGCCGGCCTCTCGCACACGAGGGACCTACCACCTTGTAAAGTAAGTAAAGTTCTTGTCCTTGGTAAGTAATTTTCCTTAGACGCGATTAAAATTCTTTATAAGAAGTCTCGAGTCTCTTGTTAGTAATTAGATGCCTAAATTGGTTGTTATTTGCTAAAATAAAATTTATTTAGTTTTCGAGCAATCAAGATACTTTGTAGCAGGGTTTAGTTAAACAAACACCAAACTTCAAGGTGGTAGGCCCCTCATATGCGAGAGGCCGTCTGGGTGGATACTATCGCTGTGTCTATTTCTGCCGCCAAGCAGTAGTGTGTAAGCATTATTTTGTTCCGGTATGAAGGACATTGACGCCAGTAAAATTATTAGGCATTATGAGACTTCTTACGTCTCGGGGTGACGATCGCAGTCCAATGGCATGTAGTGAATTGTAATTCAAAGTTCTGTGTAGTATTGCTTCTGTTTATGGGCAAGCGTGGTGCTTATCATAAGGCGAGCGACCTGCTCGTTACTCAAGAAAATAAAAAAAACACCATAATATGCGATGTAATTAAACTGTCTCTCGTAGCGTCCACAATCATATTCCGAAATAAGTCATACTAGTAGTGCTTCTAGATCCAATACCACCTCGCCTAGCATAAGCCCATGAGATATTTCACCCACGCAAGAGAGAAAACTTTGCCGATATCGAATAATATAACCCACGACATAGAGACAGTGGTAGAGATATAAAGAAAGCACAGGAGAACGAGACAAAAATGTTCTCAAGGCATGTTAGCTTTGAGAGACATGGAGAAATATTGAGTGGTAGAGTCATGCTGTAGACACTTATGTCTACAGCATGCATGGGTCGGCTCGTCCTGGTCATTACCACTGTCTCATAGAAAACCGGCGTAAAGTAGCAGCTTGCTGCTGCGTTTCGTACGGTGAGTGAGATATCCGGAGGCCCAAACCCCCTCCCCTTCCCAATTCCTTAATTATCCCTTTCTTTTAAGGTCGGCAATGCACCCATGATTCTTTTGGTATTGTAGGCGTACATGGGCGGTGGAGATCACTTACCATCAGGTGACCCACTTGCTCGTTTGCCGGCCTATACCATAAAATCACATGCCTATAAATTAAGTAGTGCGTGAGCATAAAAATGCTAGAGTGAGAGAATAGATCAGCTGTTTGTCATTTAGTGTTGTCCAAAGTTGCAAGCCGAATGTTTTTCATTCGAAAAAAAAAGCTTTATTTATGTCCTAGCAATGCAATCTGATTTGGTACTACTGTTGAAATGCTTATATCGTACACTATACGTTGCATAGATTTGACCACACTTTTTGTAACATGTTGTATAGTGGAAGAAAATGTCGTCTACTACTTACATCGAAATAAGATGACTATGAGGTACTTTCAAAAATACTTTGGTTACTTACGGTTAGATTTTACTCGAATAATCTGTAATAAGCCGATAAGAATGCGGAAGAAAGCAGCCTCACTGTTGCATCGCTTGCGGGCCAGCAACAACAGCATCCTGGTAGCAATTGCTGCAAGGTTGGACTGTCCTATTCAGAAGCATTGGATGAGACTAGCCACCGGATTATGTACCTAATTACATAGATACTAGCCCAACTAACATATTTATAAGATGGATACAACCTTGTCCAAAATAAAGATTATATTATTATGTAAGGTACTCTTTATTTTAAAAGTTTTTTTTACATTTTTAAATATCAAATTACTTAAAAAAAATTAAACATTTAAAAATATAAAAAGTATCACCTTCCAATGGCGAGGCCTAGGACCCAAGCCATCGGTGGTTAGGTCCCCAGAGTGAGGAACTTCCTCACAATGCGTGCCGTGTCCAATAACACTGCTTTCTGAATCTGGCTCTTGACCCAACGACCAATTGAGAGCCTCTGGAGGTGTTGATCAAGGCTCTTTGGTATCAACCCATTAGCAGAAACGACTATCGGGACAATCATTGTTGAGTCCACATTCCACATATCAGTAACCTCGTGTGCCAGATCTAAATATTTCGATATTTTATCTTTATATTTCATCTTTTTTTTAATATTATTATTATTATTATTATTATAAACAAACTGATTATAGCCAAATAGGATATGAAAATATACAACAATCTCGCCCCAAACAGAAATGAAACTTCAAACGATGTCTAGATCACAAAATAGCGCGATAACAGCGGTGTTATTGTTGCAAACACCGGTTCTCTAGGCCATCGCCGGATGGTTACCGTAAAAACACTGCTCAAACCACTTAGGCGTTTATTTCCTCGAATTACCAACCTATAACAATTCTAACCGCCAACCAGACCGTATAAGTTTTTCTTGTGGCCCAGTTTATAGGACGTCGAGGTTGTAAAACGAAGCGTGTTATAATAATAATACTAGCTAGCCCTGTATTATTTATGTCCCACTGCTGGGCACGGGCCTCCTTTACTGAATGAGAGGGGTTAGGCCTTAGTCCATCCACCACGCTGGCCTAATGCGGCTTAGCAGACTTCACATATCTTCGAAATTCTTATGAAGAACTTCTCAGATAAGCAGGTTTTCCCATGATGTTTCCTTCACCGTTAAAGCAAGTGATAATTATCAATGAATACACACGTAACTTAGAAAACTTAGAGGTGTTTGCTCTTGGGGCTGGTTTTGAACCTGCGACTTTCGTCTCGACAGTCCATACCAGTCCCCGCTGAGCTATCACTGCATGTTATATGCCTGTTTAATTTATATGAAATGAGGATACTAATGTAATACACGCAAACAACAGTAATCACTTGAACCGATCATTTATTTATCACTGTTAGGAGCTCACTGCTTTAAGACAACCACATCTTAGGATTCACTAGAAACCTCTGTAAATAATTATATGTATCTTGAGACAGAGGGATCCCTTAACTTCAACTGCAGCTGGAGACTGCTTACCGACTGAGCCGGTGTAATCAAGTGATAATGTTTTCGAGGCCTTTGATTTTAATGTTTTGGAAGACAGACATATCTTTTTTGAAAGCCAAAGCATACCTCTTTAAAGCCGGACGTCACTTTTATGATAAAAAAGACGGTTAGGTTTATAGTAAAGTTATAAATTATTATTTACTAATAAATCTGTTTGTTTTAAGAAATTAATATCATACATCATATTCAAAAGCCTAACAAATGTCGGACACGTGAATATTTTGTCAGACACGACCATAAAAAGGCAAACACCTGGCAACCCTATATGCAACCCCGTAAGTGTACTTAAGTACTTTAAGTGTACTGTGTGTGTATATATATCGATATTAGTAATAAATAAATTGTTTTTCGTTTTTTTTTCATTAATGTGTGAAATTTCCGTCAGTGTGATACTGCGCAGTCCGCTCCGCTGTGGCCCGATATAATATACGCTTGAGTCACTTCCGCTTCAGTCTACAACTTACATACCCAATAGAAACATGACAGTTAACGCCTTCACCGTCTCGTTAGCGGCGGTAATGCGATTTTAACTTTCATCCGCCCCCACCAATGATAAGGGGCAATTGGCTCTATTAGAGGAGTTTGCGTCCGCGTAATTGTTCTTTACTTTGCGAGACATGACCAGTGGATAAGTATTGTAAGCGAAACAATATTGTTTCATCCGCTACGCTACATTTAAGTTTCGGTCTTAGATTCTAATCGGTTTGGCTATAAAAGAAAATAGTGTATTTGGAGATGGGGTCTAAGTTACTTAATACGCAGGAGGTTGAAATTTTAGCAGAATTTAACTAACTATTAGACATGAACATAACTAAAATAAAATTGTATCACTATTTACGACGACAAAAATAAATAAATAGGTCGAATAAAATATTCATGCATACATACGCACTCACGCCTGTAACCCCTGAAGGGGTAGGCAGAGTGTAGCCAATACACCCACATTTCGCCGAGCGTATCTCCGTCCTACGATGTGATAGGGGGCGAGCGCAACGCCATATCGCGCACAAATTCCAGACTCCGGGCTGATACTGAGCATTTCGTAATAGATAAGCCCAATACCACTTTACCCGACCTGGGGATCGAACCCTAGGTTTCAACGTTAGTCTCAATCGTAAGGCGTACGCATTACAATTTCGCCACCGAGGCAGTCAATAAAGTAATAATGTTTTTTTTATTAACCCGTAAGTAGAAACGAGCAGATCGCTCGCCTAATGGTAAGCGACTCGCCTGCCCATAAACAGACATAATACAACATAGAACTTTGAATTATAAAGCACTGTATGGCACTGCGTTCGTCAACCCGAAACATAAGTTGTTAAATTTCATAATGACCAGTAATTTCTCTGTCTTCGGTGTACCATCAATGCGAAACGGCAATGCTTACAATTTTTTTATTAGCTCGTAAAACAAGCAGGTCGCTCGCCTGATGGTAAGCGCCACACCTGCTCATAACCAGAAGCAACACCACACATAACTTTGAATTACAAAGCACTGTAAGAAACTGAACTGCGTTCGGCACCCCGAGTGTCTCATTATGAGACTTAACCAGTAATTTCACTGTCTTCAGTGTCATTTCATTCGAAACACAGGAGTGCTTAAACACTGTTGCTTGGCGGTGGAAATAAAAAAGTGGTACTACAAACCCAAACGCCTCACACACTCGATAGACGTACCACCCACCTAGTGACATCATTCTGAAATATGTTCACTTATTATATTTTATTAGCTTGAATGACGAGACGAGCAGGTCACTCGCCTGATGGTAAGCGCCACGCTTGTTCATAAACAGAAGCAACACCACACAGAACTTTGAATCACAAAGCACTGTAAGAAACTGAACTGCGTTCGGCACCCCGAGTCATAATTTGTTAAGTCTCATTATGAGTCTTAACCAGTAATTCCACTGTCTTCAGTATCCTTCAAATCGAAACACAGCAGTACTTACATACTGTTGCTTGCTTGGCGGTGGAAATGAAAAAGTGGTACAAACCCAAACGCCTCTGACACACGGGAGACGTACCACCTAGTAACATCATTCTGAAATACGTTCGGGATTAGTTCACAAACGTGTGGAAGTTTCAAGACAAAATCGCTGTGCCCTAAACAATCGGAGTTTTAATTAGGGCAACTGAGAGTGGCTGAATTAACTGATAATTAACAGGCAACCTGTAACGGCCCCCGGACATGGAGCCGGGGATTAATTAACTTGGCCCATTTTTGCCAGCCCTGGATGGCGGTTTTTTAAAGATATTTTAATTTGTCAGCGTTTGTCTTCTGTTTTCCTTGTCTCACTTAATTGTTCCAGGGCTGGCAAATGGTTTGAACGATCAAATTAGTGTCGTGAATGTCTCAAACGTTTTTATTGTTTGGAATGACGGTGAGTGATATTTTCTTTTTCTTTTTATAAGGCCAAGGTATAAAGGTGGTGCTTTGTCAATATATATTCTACAAGGTCATATAGGACATAATGTGTTCATATTATTTCGCACAAATGTCCAAAAAGATAGGCGAAGGTTTTTGGCTGAATGTATCCACGTTTAACCAACTGGATTTCCTTATATATATTGTTAGGAGATAAGCGAGACGAGTATTATTTAAGAAATACAAAACGACGGTTATCAATTCAACTAAGGGTTTATTGGTCACTTTTCCAATGTTACCACTTTACAGACCACAACCCCATGTCAGGATCCTTTAGAGACCGCTCTCTAATTATAACCACAACAACCAGGACCGAATAGTAAATCAGCATAACTACCGCGAAATGAACTCTTGGACTATCGATTGACCACACAGAACTGATAGAACACACAGAACCCAAAGAACTGAGAGTACTCGCAGCACTAACAGCACTGCAGCACTCGCAGCACTGAGCTCTCAATGACGGAGTACTCTCTTATAATGCAACTGTCGCCCCACCAGGCGTACAACTGGTTTATCTACCCTACTTATTTTGACAGCTATTATTTCAATCTACCCGTACATTCTTAGGTACCTTCATTAACAACCGATAAATGGGGAGTAACCCAATAATAGATTTAGCAGCTTCAATGACGAAACGAGCAGGACACTTGTCTGATGAGCATCAAACATGTCCATAAATAATAGTAACATCACACAGAATATTGCATTTTCAATCACTGCATGGTATTGGACTGCGCTCGTCACCCTAAGATATAAGATGTTAAGGTAATACAAGCTTGGTGAACCGTGGAATGATGTATTGCCCTCTGCCTAACATTTCACGAACTCGTGAAGTTTATCTTCATGATATTATATTATAATATACATACATACATACGCACTCACGCCTGTAATCCCCGAAGGGGTAGGCAGAGGTGTAACTAGTACACCCACATTTCGCCGAGCGTATCTCCGTCCCACGATGTGATAGGGGGCGAGCCTATCGCCATACCGGGCACAAATTCCAGACTCCGGGCTGATACTGAGAATTTCGAAATAGAAAAACCCAATACCACTTTACCCGACCTGGGGATCGAACCCGAGACCTCAGAGTTAGCCTCAAATTGTAACGCGTACGCATTACAACTGCACCACCGAGGCAGTCGGTCAAATATTATATTTTATTATAATAGTAAAATATAATATTTGACCGTATTCCTTCCTCACCTTTCCTTAACAGATCCACGCGTGCTGGCTTGCGAAACCATAGCTTCGTGCTCTCTTCCATCTCGGCTCGGACTAAGAGGTTCGCAAAATCTTTTATCGGACCATAAAGCTGTGTAGCTGTGACCATATAGTTTGCCGGCCCACGTGTTTCCTCCTTCCTATAACATGGGATCCTTTAAACAGAGTCTGAAGAAGCAATTAAGCAGACGGACATAATTATGCCGATCTACGATAGATACAATGTAGTCACTTTGCCGAGGATAAAAAAAAACACCACTTATTAAATCGGTAACAATAACCAATAGTGTTTTTATAACTGAAATAACACACAAAGGATCCATGATAAGGAAATTTAATCCTGTGACTAGTTCTGTTCCGAACCTAATTAGAGCAATCGCCTAATCAACAAGCCTACGAAAATATATTTATATATATATATATATTAAGAGTGGTAGAGCCACGCTGTAGGCATTTTTGTCTACAGCATGAATGGCCCGGCTCGTCCGGGTCGTTACCACTGTCTCATAGAAAACAGGCGTAAAGTAGCAGCTTAATGCTGCGTTTGTTACGGTGAGTGAGATATCCGGAGGCCCAAATTGCCCTCCCATTCCCAATCCAAGATCGGCAGCGCGCCCATAATTCTTTTGGTATTGTGGGCGTACATGGGCGGTGGCGATCACTTACCATCAGGTGACCCATTTGCTCGTTTACCGGACTATACTATAAAAAAAATGAATGTACACCTCTAGGTACATATAGTACCTACATTACGTAATTATAAAAACTTTATCTCCAACAAAAACGTTGAGTTTAAAAAGACAATCTTAATTACAGCATATGAGTTAAAAATGTAAGTTGAGGGTAGTGGGACCGTCGCACGCAGCCACCAGCACATTAAGCTCTTTGTTTTGAGCTCATTTGTTTAAAGTGGCAGCGGAGTGCGCCCGACACGTACGGCGAGGGGGGAGTGGGCAGAGTGGAGGGGAGGTGGGGGCGTGATAATGATGATGTGTTTGCTCTATTTTAAGCTCGGGTTTGTCTGTGAAGGAATGGCCGTGTGGTGTGTTGGTTTTTGGGATATAGTTTTAATATCTGACAAAAAGTAGGATGTGTTTATTTGTCTGTAGCATCGTAGTAAATAAATACACCGATATGTATGCGTAGTTTTCGTTGAAAGCTGGTTTCTTTAAGATGGTTCTTAACTATATTTGAAGAAAATCTGTTCAGTTACTTACTTATAGTATATACTTATAGTAAGTATAAATGTTGTTTATCAGCTATATCATAGCGGGGAGTGTTATGGACTGTCGAGACCGAAGTCATGGGTTCGAATACCAACCCTAATGGGACTTGTGACTATTTAAAGGAAGGAAAGCGTATTAAGGAAACCTGTGTACCTGAGATACTTCCAGATGAATTTCGAAGGTATGTGATGTCTGCCAACCCACGATATACAAAAGACATACATTTTTTGTTGATTAAAGTCAATTCAAAACAAATAAAATCAAATCAAATCAAAACATTTATTGAATCCATAAAATGTTATACATTGTTTCGATTCTGTCAAAACTCTACCGTCAGTTCGGAAGGCTGTTTCGCTGGAGAAGAACAGGCAAGAAACTCTAACGTTGCTTTTCAATACTAGTATATAATTATTGTTGAGAGCGTAAAGGCTTTACAATATTGCACAAATAAACTTTTATATACCGCGGCGTGGGTCGTCTGTGGTACGTATGAACCACCAGCGCTTGCTGGTAGTGCCCACCGCGCGCACTAATATGGCGCACTTCGCACCCCTACCGCGAGAACTGAGATATACGAGTATTAATGAAATCCTTGCTTCTCGAGTCTAATCTAGACATATTCTTATGCTCCGAACATCAGTTCAATTAACTAACACCTGCAACGTAACTTCAGAAGCGATAGAGCGCACAGAAAACAAAATAGAAATAGACAGGTTTGTAGAAAATTATAGTAAAGTAATAGTAGAAGCATGTTGCGACTCTATCCCAAAATTAAATTCAAACAAAAAATTATCCACACCGTGGTGGTCTGATGAAATCGCCGCGTTGAAAAAGGCCATGGTCACCAGGAGGAGAAGGATCCGCTGCGCAGCCCCAGTCCGCAGGGCGTTCGTCGTCGAAGAGTATCTGAGAGCTAAAGAAAAGTATGAGACAGAATCTAAGAAGGCCCAAATAAACAGCTGGAAGACCTTCTGTGCAAAGCAAGGCAGGGAAACCGTCTGGGATGGCATCTATCGAGTGATAGGGAAAGTCACGAAGAGGCAGGAGGACATTCCCTTGAAAAGAGATGGGTGCATCCTAAGTTCAGAAGAATCGGCGAAAGTTTTGGCGGAAGTCTTCTATCCGGACGACCGGATGGAAGATGATAACGCAGAACATCAGCGTATACGGGCTGAAGCTGATAGCATAAATGACGGTACGGATAATGACCATCAGGACCCGCCATTTACAATGGATGAAATCCTTGCAGCTTCAGACAGCTTCAATCCCAAAAAAGCCCCGGGAGCAGATGGCCTAACATCCGACATCTGCAAACAGGCAATCCGAAAAAACCCAGAGTTGTACCTGTCACTGGCTAACAAGTGCCTCGAATTAGGCCACTTCCCGACCATCTGGAAGGAGGCCACGGTCGTAGTACTCCGGAAACCCGGAAAGGAGGACTACACAGACGTAAAGTCGTATAGACCGATAGGACTGTTGCCCGTGATGGGGAAGATTCTGGAGAAAATAGTGGTGGGAAGAGTAAAGTGGCATTTACTACCTAGGATGAGTACTCGACAGTACGGCTTTATGCCCCAAAAAGGCACGGAAGACTCCCTCTATACCCTACTCCAGTACATCAGGAGTAAATTAAGTGAGAAGAAAATCATCACCATAGTCTCACTGGATATAGAGGGAGCCTTCGACAGTGCTTGGTGGCCAGCGATCAAGGTCAGACTGTCTGAGGAAGGATGTCCGAAAAATCTGAGACGGATAGTAAATAGCTACTTTGAGAGCCGAAAAGTAAAGGTTCGCTACGCCGGGGTAGAGCACGCGAGGGGGACCACCAAGGGATGCGTTCAAGGATCCATTGGTGGGCCCATCATGTGGAACCTGCTCCTCGACCCATTGCTCAAAGGATTAGCCAGCCGGGGCGATTATTGCCAAGCTTTCGCCGATGATGTCGTTTTAGTGTTTCACGGGGATGAAACACTCAAGATACAGAGACAGGCCAACGAAGCACTGGCCTATGTGCAGGATTGGGGAGTCAAGAATAAGCTGAAATTCGCTCCAAAGAAGACGAAGGCTATGGTCGTAACACGACGACATAAATATGACTCACCAATCTTGCAGATGGGGGGTGTAGACATTGGCTTGTCAAAGGAAATAAAGATATTGGGCTTGACTGTGGACGAGAAGCTAACGTTCAACACGCACGTCTCCGAAGTCTGTAGGAAGGCCATAACCTTCCACAGACGACTGGCAACTGCTGCAAAGGTGCAGTGGGGGCTGGGACCTGAGGTGGTAAAAATGCTCTACACCGCAGTTGTTGAACCAACAATATTATACGCAGCCAGTGCCTGGGCGCCTGCAAGTAACAAGATAGGCATACGTAAAAAACTTGCAGTGGTTCAACGAGGCTTTGCACAAAAGATGGTAAAAGGCTACAGGACCGTTTCGCTACACTCGGCCCTGCTACTTGCTGGGATCCTTCCGCTAGACATTCGTGTCCGAGAAGCGGCGCTTCTATACGAAGTGAAAAAGGGACACACTCGGCACATAGTGGGCGACTGGGACGTGGAATGTCCTGTGCCTTTTGCCAACTTGGAACATCCAGCCAGGCGCAGAGCTTTGCAGTTCAAATGCGTGGTCAACGACGCAGAACTTGACCTAGAGGCTGCAAATACCCGCAAGGTATTCACCGATGGCAGCAAAATTGGTGGCCAAGTCGGAGCGTCGGTATCCCTTTGGGATGGCGACGCCGAGACGAAAGCCACCAAAATTAAGCTGGAATCGTTCTGCACCGTTTACCAGGCGGAGCTGCTGGCCCTGCGCAAGGCCGTGCAAATAGCCTCCAAGGAAAAATACCACCAATACAGCATCTTCTGCGATTCACGGGCCGCTCTCGAGACGGTCGCGCGCGGTAACTCCCTCCACCCCATAGCATTCGACATTTCAAAAATGTTGAATGAGACCAAAGAGCGCGGAAAAACCATTAACCTCTTTTGGGTTAAGGCGCACGTGGGGTTGGCAGGGAACGAGCGTGCGGACGAGCTCGCGAAGGCGGCGGCTACCACCCTAAAAAGGAGGCCCGATTACGACGGATGTCCCATTTCGTTCGTCAAGCGACAGATCCGTCAGGAGTCGATTGACGAATGGAATGAGCGATACAGGGCTGGAAAAACAGCATCGGTAACGAAGCTGTTTTTCCCTGATGCAAGGGTAGCCCATAAAGTGATCAAGAAGATGCCGGTGGACCCGGTCCTCACGCAAGTTTTCACGGGCCATGGGGGATTCTCCGAGTATTTGAATCGCTTCAAGTGCAAGGAGAGCCCCTCATGTATCTGTGACCCAGCGGCCACAGAAGACGTGGTTCACGTGTTGACTGAATGCCCAATATATCTGTATCAACGAACTAATCTTGAAATAGAGATTGACAAGATTGTAAGTAAAAATAATCTGAGCGGTATGTTGGAAGATTGTGAAATTAGACCTAAGTTCGTTAAATATTGTAAGCAATTAGCGTGTAGTGTTGTGAAACGGAACAAATAGAAAGGGCAACTACAGTATGTAATATAAGATTATATGTTTCTAGTTGCCACTGAAAAGCCGGTTTTTGTGATGAAGACACGCTATTTTTAAGACTGTATTACTGTAATTTTTTAATAAATTAGATAAACACCGTATTATAGTATGTCTAATGTATGTTAGAGTTAGATTTTTTATTATAGGCATACTAAAAGTTGTAAAATTCAAATTATATTTATTTTTTAGATCATGAATTTTTAAATAAAGGTATGTGCATTAATCAGGTAGACATACTCTGAATTAAAAGTATCAGAGGGAGCAGCCGGGGGGGAGTCCCCCCACTAAAAAAAAAAAAAAAAACATCAGTTCACCAAAATAGCTGGGCGGTATCTGGAGACGTTGAACATTGCCAGCAGCATAACCAGCTGAGTTATGCACAAATTACCGTAGGGAGGATTAAAATTGTTGGAGTAAACGCAAACAGCAGCGCCACCTAAAACCTCACCGGAAAGTCGTCACAGCACTAGTTTACTCACCACATCACTACACTCTCTCTATTTTGTCTCTGGCTGACATACCGTTCAAAAAAATGAGTCGATATTGTAGAATTACGTTTATATTTAATTAAAGTTGTAATCTTAGTAATACAGTGCTTTATTTAATAACAACAGATTATGTTATAATTGTACTGTGTTCAAACTTCAATGTTATACTTATTGCGCTTGGATGTATATATGTTAGCAGTAATGTTCATAAATTATAAATAAATAAATAAACATTTCATAGGAAATAGATCAGCTGAATTTGAAATGATCAACTAATCGAAATGTGTGAACTTGCTGTTAACAAACTTTATTCCGCCAATATAGGAACGAACGCGCAGTGAAACCGCACGTTTCATAACTACTGTATAAATCATTTCTGTCTTTGTTTTCATTTGTATGCAAGATTTATAATCAAGCTATTATAATATAAGTAGGACAGACTGCGAATAATACCAAATTATTATTTATTAGATACTAGCTTTTTCTCGCGGTTCCGCCCGTGCGAACGACGTTTTTCGGGATAAAAAGTAGCCTATGTTATACAGTGATAATGTAGCTTTCTAACGGCAAATCAATTTTTGAAATCGGTCCAGTAGTTTTTAAGTTTATTCTTTACATACAAAAAATATATACAAATCTTTCCTCTTTATAATATTAGTGTAGATTAGATACTGCTTTTGCTCGCGTCCACGCGAGCGGCCTTTTCCGGGATAAAAAGTAGCCTATGTCTTAATCCAGATCATGGTCTATCTGTGTATCAAATATTACCCAAAACCGTTGAGCTGTTAACGCGTGATTGACTAACAAACATCCCAATTCACAAACACATAAACATCCAAACTTTATTTTTTTAATAGTGTTAGGATGGCTTACGTGAAGCCAATTTGAACAAAAATATATTTTTCTATAAAAACTATAAAAAGCAGCGAGAGCTCAGCGAGGAGGGGTACGGACTGGCAGACGAAAGTTGCTGGTCCTAAACCAGCCTAAAGAGCATGTAACTCTGACTTTTTTAAGTTAAGTATGTATTCATTGTTCATTATCGCTTGCTTCGACGGAAACATCGTGAGGAAACCTGAATACCTGAGAATGTGAGTTGATATAATATGAGTTCTCCATAAGAATTTCGAAGGTATGTTAAGCCAGCGTGGTGGAAGGACTAACCCCTCTCATTCAGTAGAGGAGGCCCGTGCCCAGTAGTGGGACGAGTATAATACAGGGCTAGTATTATTATTATTATATACTAACAATGTTACCCTTTGGCCGCTTGGGGGTTGGATTTCGAGTAGTCCTTTCTTAAACTATGCCTCCAACATAAAATTAACATAAAAAAATTCAACTATACATCAATGGTTTGGGTTGGGCCATGAGGAGACATTCAGGAACTTATATTTTATATACAAAGATAAGATAAGATAAGATAAGATATTTTTATTTGTTTAAACATGAGTATACACACACAGGTATGCAGGATGTTAATAACAAAGTCAGGGCAATCATGTTTAGCCATTGTAGCATACAAATATAAAAGAAATTTAAAAACTAAATCTAAGTCACATTAACTGGACTCGCGCCCGGATTACCATATCATATGAATTTAAAGCATAATTCGACAAATTTAGGCACATATTAGCAGGTTTTTAATAAGTTTAAGCTATAATGAAAATACCTATACATTTAAGCCTTATTTAAGCTGGTACCTTAGAAGAGTAATTTGGCGTCCCATCTCTGTGAGATACGGATAAATTTAAATATATCGTAAAATTCTCAACGATCTTCGCGATTATGACGCCTCACGCTAAAAGGTGATAAGTTTCATACTTAACATTAAATATGAATTCACGCCTGTATTTTTTTTTATCCTGGCTCGGCAAAGTGACTACGCTACACCTGATGGTAAGTATAGCGCAATCTATGAATACTGTCGACCAACGATAGACACTGAATCTATCGCAGATCGGCAGAATTATGCCGGCCTGCTTAGTTGCTTCTTCACACTCCGTTGAAAGATTTTGCGAACCTCTTAGTCCGAGCCGAGATGGAAGAGACCACGAAGCTATGGTTTCGCAAGCCAGCACGCGTGGTTCTGTTAAGGAAAGGTGAGGAAGGAATAAGCTCAAACAATTCTTCAGAGCATTCACCGTGATACAGACGATAAAAGACGGAAAGCGAGGCAATGTCCCTACGCAGCTGTAGCGGCTCTAAATTTTTTGTGACGTCTGCATCATTCACAATGCGGACAGCCCGTCGCTGCAATCCGTCCAAGGCATCGAGCAAGTACTTTGCGGAACCGTCCCATAGGTGCGAACAGTATTCTGCACCCGGCCGTGCCTGCGCTTTGTATAAGCGGTAAAGCTGGCCGGGTGCAAAAAACCTACGCACCTTGTTCAGGATTCCGACCCTGCGTGATGTGGCTGATATTACGCCCTCGATGTGGTTCCTTGGATTCAGATTGCAGCAAATATCCATGCCTAGGATACTTAGGCTATTCCGCATTGCGAGCGGGATACCCTGAAGATTGGGGAGGGGAGAGAACGGGGATTTTTTGCACGTAAACGCGCACACCTGGGTTTTCTTGGCATTGAACTCAACCAGATTCTTGGTACCCCATTCCGAAATGAGATCCAAGGTCTGGTTAAGCTCAATGACAAGATTCTCTCGCTGCCTCTCAGTGACTTCCCGGCTACCAGGAGGCTTACTGCAGTAGTATCTTTAAAAATGTATGAAAAAGGATGTAAATCAGACAGATCGGTGCTTATTGTCATTTGAAAGCATGACCTTCACACACTGTATTCTGATTGGCTCATTTGTGCGATCTATCGATCTATCTGACAGCCTCCATGGCCCAGTGGGCGAATAACCGGCTGTGAAGTGAGAGGCCGTGGGTTCAATTCCCGTGTTTGTATGATCTACAAGTGTTTGTTTCGGGTCTGGGTATCGACTATACAGGTTTGATCTAGTGTGGGGTCAGGACATGTGTATATTATGTCGGGTGTATTGTATTGTATCCCGAAAATAAATTAAGATAGTTTATTGAAAATGGACGTAAGTTTCATCGTCTGATTAATCTAAGGTTTTTATTTTTAGACTGCTTCGGTGGCGCAGTTTTAATGCGTACGCGTTACGACTGAGGCTGACGCTGAGGTCTCGGGTTCGAACCCCGGATCGGGTAAAAGTAATATTGGGTTTTTTTATTACGAATAAGATCAGCATCAGCCCGGAGTCTGGAATATGCGCCCGGTATGGCGATAGGCTCGCCCTCTATCACATCATGGGACGGTGATACGCTCGGCGAAATGTGGGTGTACTGGTTACATCTTTGCCTACCCCTTCGGGGATTACAGGCGGGAGTGCGTATGTATGTATGTATGTATGTACCCGTTATTCATATACAATATGTAACAAAAACCCTGTTGTTTCTTCACGTTATCAGAATCGTTATTCAAATATAAAGAAATATCTTAATAAAGAAAGTTCTGCCATAGAAATAACGATTGTCGATCATCCGGTGGTTTATCAAAGGTTATCAAAGTTACTTGGTACGTACGGCACCTTTTTACTATAACAGTAAGTCGCCGCTTTACTTATACGCACGTAAAACACATAAAAATATAGTTTTTAGTAGTAATTCATTTAAAATAACACTTCATCGAGCGGCTGGCCCACCATCTGTCCCATTTTTATGTTAGATTTTTCTCATTAGACATATTTCCTTATGTTTGAGTATCGATTCTCACAACACAGCTTAAAGGACCAACAGGGTTTTAGTTGCATGTTGTATAATGTCAAAGAAGAAAAGCTTTCATACCGTCCGCTTAAGTAGTTCATAATTCCTTTATGGAAATGTTTTCAAACGGTGTACCTTTTAGTTAAATAGTTCTCTGCGAAGTTCAGTAGGTAACTGGCTGGCGTGGAGCCGGGGTGTCACTTCTACCAACCGTATTTGTTAAAAGCGTATAGCGATTTTCAACCGTCGTCTATAACTAATAATAATAATTACACCCAACAGTCACACACATAGTCTTGACCCCACACTAGGTTAACCTGTATCGTGGGTATCAAGAACTACGAAGGACTTGCGGTCCCACAACACCCAGACCCGAAACAAATATTTGTGGATCCCGGCCTGTCGCTTCGCAGCCGGCTACTCGCCCGCTGCGCCACGGAGGCTATCAATAACTTAATTAATAGTGTTAGAGACATGCTGTAGACAGTTTTGTCTACAGTATGAATGGGTCGGCTCGGGTGGTTCCACTGTCTCATAGAGAACGCACGTGAAGTACCGATTGCTGTGCAACTTCCCTCACCCCTCACTCTAATTCCTTAATTATCCCATTTATTAAGGTCGGCAACGCGTCCATGATTCTTCTGATGTGCTTTGGTGGTTCATAGACGATGGAGATCACTTGCCAGCTGGTGACCCACTTACTCGTATGGTTTATGCTATAAAAAAAATATCAAACCCTCGATAACAGTTAAGTAGGTAGGATAATAAGCGTCTGTAATTTCTTCAAACCGTCTTTCATCAAACACCACAATATTTATACACTGCTGTTTGGTGGCAGAAATGTTTCTGGCAGGCTGTTTTACAAGGTGGTAGGTCCCTCGTATGCGAGAGGCCGCCTGGGTTGGTACCACCGCTTTGTCTATTTCTACCACCAAGCAACACTGTTGTGTTCCGGTTTGAAGGACATTGAAGCCAGGGAAATTACTGGGCATTATGAGACTTAACACCTTGTCTCGGGGTGATGAGCGCAGTCCAGTGTCGTGCAGTGCTTTGTTATTTAAAGTTCTGTGTGGTGTTGCTTCAGTTTATGAGCAGGCGTGGCGCTTACCATTAGGCGAGCGACCTGCTGGTCTCGTCATTCAAGCTAATAAAAAAATAAAATGAAATAAGGTTTGGAAACTAAACCAGCTTCGAAATGGTTCTTAGTAACGTTTGGAGACAATTTGTTAAGCCATAAAAACTACCCTGCTATCTCCCATCACACACACCATCCCGTAATCGAGAAGTTTGTAATGTCATTACCTACTGAAAACTCCGCTTTGTGAGGGCGCGACTCACATCTCGAGCTGTTTAGTTATTTCCTCTATGCTCAATGATGATTTATTTACCAACCAAGCGTGCTATGCAATGGGACTGCAGAATTTTGAAGGTTTATTCTGGTTTTAGCACATTTCTCTTTCTTGCGGAATTTGAATTGCTGAAGGACAATGTTTTAATAATGGATGCACTCGTTTTCAGAGCTACTCTATGAGTTGTGACTGGAAAGAAGCTGGTTACCGCTAAGGGATCTTCAAGCTCTTACCAGACACAAACATTATCTTCATGGATTTTGTATAGTCAATTTTCACGGCGCGCACACGCGTTTCATAGTGTCAAACTGGGTAGGTGGCAGCACTTGTCACGTTCTTTTTTTGTGTTTTTAAAATACCTCATACCTCTAAGACAGCCTCCGTGGCGCAGTAGGAGAGTAG
This sequence comes from Mimas tiliae, assembly GCA_905332985.1. NCBI lineage: Eukaryota > Metazoa > Arthropoda > Insecta > Lepidoptera > Sphingidae > Mimas > Mimas tiliae. The sequence continues at coordinate 2,203,140 of HG995247.1, read as the reverse complement.
CCAGCTTTGGAGCGAGGCCGCGGGTTCGATTCCTGCACCGAGACAAATGTTTGTATGATCCACAAATATCATGGTTTGGGTCTGAGTGTTTCTCCCTAGAAGGGGTGGAGTCAGGCAGGCGGGCGGTCGCAAAAAAAAAAATTGCAAGCCAAATCTGTATGTAACATGTGTTAAAAAGCATGTTGCACCGACTCCACTGCGAGTGGGATACATAAAGGAGTCCCCTCATTTTGTCGGTGGTCAATGCATGCAGTTGATGATCTAGTTCTTTCGAGTAAGTGGGCTACTTGATGAAAAATGTTCACTTCCGCCCAAGTACGCCCACGATACCAGAAAAATTAACAGTGCGTTGCTGGTTTATTACAAAAATTTCGGTCTTCTAAAAATTGCTTAAAACAAGCTGTGCCTTAGATTTTCCGTGAGATAATTTTACATCCGCAATCTAGCCGGCCCATTCTTACCTTAGGCGGTACAAGGTGGTAGGTCCTTCTTAAGCGAGAGGTCGTGTGGGTTGGTACCACCGCTTTGTCTATTTCTGTCCTCGAGCAGTAGTGTGTAAGCACTATTGTATTTCGGTTTGAAGGATATTCAAACTAGTGAAATTACTGGGTATTGTGAGGCTTTATATGTTATATGGGGTGATGAACGCAATCCAGCGCCATGCACTGCTCTGTAATTCAAAGTTCAATATGGTGTTGTTTTTGTTTAAAGGTAGGCGTGGTGCTTACGACCAGGCGAGCGAACTGCTCGTTTCAAAGCAAATAAAACTATCTCTACAGCCTCCGTGGCCCAGCGGGCGAGTAGCCGGTTGCGAAGCGTGAGGCCGTGGGTTCGATTCCCGCACCTAGACAAATGTTTGTCTTATTCACAAATATTTGTCTCGGGTCTGGGTGTTGTGGGACCGCAAGTCCCTCGTAGTTCCTGATACCCACGATACAGGTTAACCGAGTGTGGGGTCAGGACTATGTGTGTGACTGTTGGGTGTATTTATTTTTTTATTTTCTACCCTGTGGCTCTACCACTCACAATATCAATCAAAATTAATGTTCTATACATGAACAGTCCAAATTTCACTATCGATGGTCGCTGTCGCGCCATAAACTGCATTCAGTTTAAGTACATTAGCTGATCAATGTCGGGCTGTTTGGTTAGAAATTCGGCGCCGAATTTATCGTTCTATCAGTTTGGTTTTTTTTTGGCATTTAATTTGGATCTGTGGCCTTAATGCGAGTTTCTTCGATAGCTGTCCCATCATTCGTGTATATGAATACGTTTTAAATACGATCCGCTAGGGGCACTGCAAGGACATACATATTTTCTTAAATACGAATGACAGCTCTTGAATATGTCACAAGAACGTGAACTGCGGGCAATAAACTATATATAGGTACTTAATGTATAGTGTCATTTAGAATATTAAGGTTTAATTTACATAATTATTTTTGTAGTTGGTTTAAAACGTATATTTATTTTTAATAAACATTAATTCAATCAGATGTGTCTTCATATTCTTTCTATCTTGGATAAGAGCTTGTAAATACAATCTTAGTGAAGCATACATACATACGCACTCACGCATGTACTCCGCGAAGAGGTAGGCAGAGGTGTAACTAGTACGGTACATTTCGCCGAGCTTATTTCTGTCCCATAATGTGATAGGGGGCGAGCCGATCACCATACCAGGTACAATACTAGACTCCGGGCTGATTCTAACCATTTCGAAATAGAAAACCCAACACTTTTACTTGATCCGGATATCGAACCCGAGACTTCAACACAGCAGTCGTACCGCGTACGCATTACAACTGCGGCACATAAGCAGTCTCCTTTATCAAGTCGGTTCAAATTAAAATGTATATTTTTCACTAGCTTTTGCTCGCGGCTCCGCCCACGTGAATGGCCTTTTCCACGATAAAAGTAGACTATTTCCTAATCCAGGTCATGGTCTACTTGAGTGCCATATTTCATCCAAAACTCTTCACCTTTTTTTTTTTTTTTTTTTTTTTTTTTTTTTTTATATGGACGCTTGCTGATAGCCTGACACATGGGTCGGCTTTGGTCAGCGACACCGGACTTTCGGGCGAATGCTTGTAGGCACTCCAGCCCTAAAATTTAAGTGACCTTCGCTGAGGGCATCCCCCCTAATGGGGGATACGGACCTCGGCTCAGGACGGCCACTGGGGGAGGGCAAAGACATTTGCGACTCTTCACCTGTTAAGGCGTGATTGACTAACAAACATCCAAATTCACAAACATCCACAACACAAACAAGTTGGTAGGTCCCTCGTATGCGAGAGGCCGGCTGGGTTGGTACCACCGCTTTGTCTATTTCTGCCGCCAAGCAACAGTGTAAGCACTGTTGTGTTCCGGTTTAAAGGACATTGAAGCCAGTGAAATTACTGGGCATTATGAGTCTTAACACCTTATGTCTCGGGGTGACGAGCGCAGTCCAGCATCATGCAGTGCTTTGTTATTTAAAGTTCTGTGTGGCGTTGCTTCTGTTTATGAGCAGGCGCTTACCATCAGGCGAGCGACCTGCTCGTCTCGTCATTCAAGCGAATTAAAAAAAACATCCAAATTCACATTTATAATAGTAGCAACATAGTAGAATTTCTTTAATATCTGCACCAACCGCCAAAACAATGCTAATAAGTTAACTGGAAACGTCTTCCATTGTTCTACATGCTCATATAAATTTTATGATTATTGATCGCGATCATAAACCGAACATTGGCTCTGCCACTCTGCCACTGGCAACACAAATGGCAATGTTATTGTATAATTAACAGAGATTAGACAGTTGATATGGTGTTCGAATCGGCGCCGAGTTTATGTAGATTGAATTACACTAGAGTCTAGTCACTAGACGGTGTAATTTTTTTATTAATATTGTCGTAATGTCTGCCTCGGTGGCGCAGTTGTAATGCGTACGCGTTAAGATTAAGCTAACGCTGAGGTCTCGGGTTCGATTCCCGGGTCGGGTGAAGTGGTACTGCGTTTGTCTATTACGAAATGCTCAGTATCGGCCCGGAGTCTGGAATTTGTGTCCGGTATGGCGATAGGCTCGCCCCTATCACATCGTGGGACGGAGATACGCTAATCGAACCCGAGGAGGCGAAATGTGGGTGTTAAACCACTGCCTAGCGGGGTACCTACGTATACGGCCTATAACTTAACTAGTGTTTTTTTTATTGCACAGGCTGGCAAACGATCAAGTGGGTCACCTGATGGTAAGTGATCTCTACCCCCCATAAACATCCACAATCCTGAAGAATCAGGGATGCGTTGCCGACCTTAAAGGAAACGAATTGGGAAGGGAAGGGGATTTGGGTCTCTGGATATCTCATTGACCGTACGAAGTGTGTGATCGCAAATTGGATTGACCTAGGAATTGAACCGAGGATCAACGATTCTCAACCTTAGTACGCTACCACAAGACCAATGAGGCGATACAAGTAATAATTCCTATCACAAATAAAACAACAATCAAAAGGGACAAGCGTTGCACACATACACACAGCTGGGAAAAACGCGTAACATTTTATCACCGGAATATGATGAGCGAGCAAATCAACTAGAGGCGAACCGGGCCCGCAATCGGTGTGAATTATTGGCAGCATAACCGACAGGCGCTGAGTTTGAGGCGACTGTATACTTCCTAACTACTTTACACACGGTACTCATCGGCGTGGCGGATGGACAGCATATTTGTTGGGTATGGTTTTTTTACACGTGACGTTTTTAGAAGTTTAGTTATGGTTTACGTTAATAGCTTGGCGGAAAAAAAAGCTATGAATAATGTAATGTGATTTTATTGTTTGTTAAGTAGTATGGACAGGTCTTAGGTAGAAAAAAATTGGTTTAACATAAGTCGTAGTTCGCTATGTTCAGTTATGATAACTAGCTTTTTCCGCTTTTTCCGGGGTAAAAAGTAACCTATACCCTAATCCTGGTCTACCTGAATGCTATTTTTTTTTCAATCTCAAACAAACATTGTGATTGCACGACCTGGGAATTGAACCCAGCTCCTAACAGTTCTTAGTCTTAGTACGCTGTCACTGTACCAATTAGGTGATTTAACACATTATGATATCCATTAAATAATAATCTAAGTAATTTGTAACACCTCGTCAAATATTGAATATAAAATATTCACCAACCTCTCTCTCTTTGTGTATAACTCTTCACGAACACAAACCGACTGCACTTAAAACACGCAAAACTAGTCCTTATTTCCATAGCACCAAAGTACTTTGCAAGAATACCGTATGTTTCGTTTAAAATTGTAGCATTATGAGATCACTCTATTGAGTTTGCGGTCTCCACTTGAGGGAATTTGGGATATGACCTGAAGAACTTCATCTCAGTTATTGTCGGGTGTAAGGACTTGCTTCGTTGGCTACGTCTAAACGTTTGTATTAAGCTGGCAATACTAAGTGCTTTGATAATATTTGGGGAGTTCAATTTGGAAATTTTTACACAAACATTTGTCTCGGTGCAGGAATCGAACTAAATCGTTAATATTAAATCAGGTTGTTACCGGTTTGTAAGCCCACTTGGGCTTTGTGCCACAGTGTACTTACACTGTCACTAGAATAAAATAACGGTTAACAAAACTAGAAACCGACTTCAAAATAAAAACATTTAAAAGTCAAAAATACCAAATTCTATCTGTTCTATTCTGTTTAGAGTCGGTGCCTGGGTGTCAGATAAAATTGCACCGACTCCAAAGATAAAAGAATAGATAGAATTTGTTATTTTTGACTTTTTAGTGTTTTTATTTTGAAGTCAGTTTCTAAGTTTTGTTAACCGTTATTTTATTTTAAAATTTTCAGTGGGAGTTACAGCAATAGCATGTAAATTCCAATACAATAACACAATTGCAATGAGTGTACTGTTGTCCGTTGATGAGTTTTATTTTTTTACTTCGTACTCCGTCATCAAATCTTAACCAAATTTATATGGGTCTATATCGCAGCTAAACTCTATCGAGTGATTTTTTTTTCAACATAATACACCTTAAGTAATTCAATTAGAACGCTTGCATTATATTGCAATGCAGCAAGTTAGAAATTCTGCCACAGATCGCACCCTTACTGTAAGCCGTTAAGGAGTTCCATTGATCATCATATTCGACAATTACTTGACCATAACGACGTTACGGTAGGTGACTCAAATATCCGGATAGCCTATAAAAGATTCAGCCGATTATCGTTAATTTGCTCCTAAGAATTGAAGAGTTCCGTTACTTTGTCATGGATCCCATAATCAGAACCTAATCAAACTCTTATCGAACTACCCTTGAAGTACATCCTTTCCAATAAAAGAGGAATCATCGAAATCGGTTGGTGTGATATTGAGTTATTCGTCCATTTGTCGCGCACATACTAATGCAAATTTAAGACTTATATGGTTTTCTCATGGATGTCATTGTCAGAACTGGACCAAATTGAAATGGGACTATTCGTGAAGCACCAGCTTTCAAATAAAAAAAGAATCATCCAAATCGGTTCACCCAGTCCAAAGTTCTGAGGTAACAAACATAAAAAAAAATACAGTCGAATTGAGAACCTCCTCCTTTTTATGAAGTCGTTTAACAATGGAATAATCTTCAAAAAAAATCTAAATTAAAGTCGAGATCTCTCGCTTCAAAGGCATCTTTAATATTGTTTATACTATGATCTATTCTAAAGGGAGTTATATTACAAATGAAGGTATAAAAGCACTTTAATATTTAACCTTCAGTATTTAGGTTTTAAACATGCGGTTAATTTATAAGTTGATAACCTCTATAAAGGGTTTGAAAGAGAAATAATACTTTTGGGTATCGTTAGGTATTTGGGTATTTGTAACTGACTTCGAAAAAGGAGGAAGTTCTCAATTCAGTGCGTTGCTATTTGTGACGGTGCAGTTTTATAATCCCTTATAGTAAGTTGTATTTTCAAGCAGCAATATGTAAGCGTTGTTGTATTTCGGTTTGAAGGACGTTGAACCTAGTGAAATTACTGGGCATTATGAGACTTAGCACCCTATGTCTCGGGATGACGAACGTAGTCCAGTGCCATGCAATGCCTTGTTATTCAAAGTTCTTTGTGGTGTTGTATAGTGGCAGGCGTGCGACCATCAGATGAGCGACCTGAAGGCCAATTCTCGTAATTTTAAATGTTCAAAATATCATTCCGATATAGTCTCAGCGTCAAGAAAGTTGCAAATGGCATTCTCTTCAACCAATAATCAACGTCAAATGCACCTAGCATTAGCAGTACCTTATATCGTTTTGGCTTTAGTCAACTTTTATTCTACATTCAATCTCATTACGATCTATGTTCACATTTGACGTTGATTATTGGTTTAAGAGAATGCCATTTGCAACTTTCTTGACGCTGAGACTAGATCGGAATGATATTTTGAACATTTAAAATTACGAGAATTGGCCTGCTGATCGTTCCGTCATTCATGTTATTAAATTAAATGCATATGGCGAAGAAAATATGTCTACTAGATAGTTCCAGAAATAGCCGTCTGTGTTAATTGGTGGTTAATTCTTAGTCGAACATTGTGGAATAGGCTATTCAAATGATTTTCTAATATGTCGCTTTTTATTCGATAATATCGGATTTATTGTAAATTACCTAACTTAATAATTAAATAGCTTTACCGCTTGCAGATACTTTAGCCTACAGCATGAATGGGCCGGCTCGTCCGGGTCGTTACCACTGTTTCACAGAAAACCGACGTAAAGTAGCAGCTTGCTGCTGCGTTTCGTTCGCTGAGTGAGATATTCGGAGGCCCAAATCCTCGTCCCCTTCCCAATCGCTTAATTATCCCTTTCATTTAAGATCTACAATGCGCCCATGATTCTTTTGGTATTGGGGGCGTACATGGGCGGTGGAGATCACTTACCATTAGGTGACAAACTTGCCTGTTAGCTGACCTATGCTATTAAAAAAAACATCTTATTAAAACTACTAAATATTCACATTCGATTATGTAAACTAATTTTATTTTTTTACACCTAATTACAAAATGCGTTAAAAATCTAAGTGCAAAAACTGAGTCCATTTGCAGTGGCATTTGCAGTGAGTGAGCTATAGGCATGCTGAAAAGACATGAAAATGTATCGATGTATCGACAGTTTTTCTTCGATATGTCGATAGTTTATGATGGTACTTATTTTAATATAATACGTATATTACTATTATTTCTTACATATCGATATTTATATCAAGCATCGAAATCAGCCACTAAGGTTATGCCCAGTAGTGGGCACGTATGAGTAGCAAAAAAAACAAGTAAAAAGAGTGAGAATTTACTCATACACTTCATTAACATATAGAGAGATGACCAATCTTATCGATCATATTAAATTAGTGATTAATATTAGCGTGAAACTAGTTTATACGGATTTTATCGCGGTTTAATTTTATTTTAGTCCCGACGTTTCGGAAGCTTTTCTCAGCCTTCGTGTTCACGGGAGAGACTGAGGTGTAGGTCGTCTCGAAAAGTTAATATTACATTGGCTACCTTCATTTTAAAATAAAAATTAAACTGCGATAAAATCCGTATAAACTAGTTATATTTCAATGTGTAATATTCGCGTAAACCTAAGAAATCACAATATTAGCGTAAATTTTAGGATGTCTAGATATTGATAAGATCCAGTTTATGAAAACTCACTAACATATGTAACGATCCTTAAATATGACCACACCATTCTAACATGTTGCATATCGATACTTTTAGCGCTGTCGATTGCATGCCTAGATCCAACACTACTCGACATACTTGCTGTACCCGCAATATCTGCTCTGCCTGTAGTACCTGCTTTACCCGCACTCCAACTGGACACGTTGATTAATGCCCAGTAAATATTTTACTTCACTGTGGCGTAAACGTAATGCTTCACGCTTGGCGATATTTTAATTGAAGATGCTTTCGAGTGGTCCATAATTAATAATTTTAATGGATACTGAATACTAACTGCCTCGGTGGCGCAGTTGTAATGCGTACGCGTTACGATTAAGCTAACGCTGAGGTCTCGGGTTCGATCCCCGGGTCGGGTAAAGTGGTATTGGGTTTTTCTATTACGAAATGCTCAGTATCAGCCCGGAGTCTGGAATTTGTGCTCGGTATGGCGATAGGCTCGCCCCCTATCACATTATGGGACGGAGATACGCTCGGCGAAATGTGGGTGTACTGGTTACACCTCTGCCTACCCCTTCGGGGATTACAGGCGTGAGTGCGTATGTATGTATTTTACCATTGTTTGTTGACGTTTAATAAGACTGTATTGTTTGGGCTTGATTACAATTTTATTATCATATTCAGGGCACATACCTAAACAGCGATAGCTCCGTGGGGAGTGGTACAGAAGGTCAAGATGAAAGTCGCAGTTTCCGATCCAACCCCAAGAGCATGCACCTCTGACATTTCTAAGTTACGTGTGTATTAATTGTTAATTATCGCTTGCTTTAACGGTGAAGGAAACATTGTGAGGAAACCTGCATACCTGAGAAGATCTGCATAAGAATTTCGACGGTATGTGAAGTCTGCCAACTCGCATTAGGACAGCGTGGTGGACTGCGGCCTAACCCTACTCCTTCAATAGAGGAGACCCGTGCCCAGCTCTGGGACAACAAGTATAATACAGGGGTAGTATTGTAAATAAAAAAAAAAAAACAGGTTTTCGTCTCCGAAGGAATATTAGTTATTACTAAGCCTGCGCCACCTGTCTCTTCTACTTTTAGGGATCTGTATCTTTTGAACCACACCACCACCACTTACGTAGTCAGCTGAATTCGAATATGTCTTATACGTAAGCTCAACTCACGCCTGTACCCCCGAAGGGTTAGGCAGAGGTGCAATTACTACTGCATCTACGTTTGATTTCTGCAATTCATATTTAATTTTCGCATCGAAAACTCATACACAAATGATTCCTCGACCTGAGATAATAGCAGGACCGAACCGGTTTCAATAAAAATTCAAAATATTTAGTGATTTCTTATGTTTCCGCGAATATTACACATTTGGTCTCTCCCGTGACCATGAAGGCTAAAAGCTTTCGAAACGTTGAGACTAAAATAAAATTAAACCGCGACAAAATCCGTATAAACAAACTATTTTTTTCAAAATATTGATTGCATCCATAAAATGTTTAGATTCCGTCAAAACTTATCACCAGTTCGGAAGGTTGTTTCGGTAGAGAAGAACATGCAAGAAACTCCAGCGATTACCAGTTCGGAAGGTTGTTTCGGTAGAGAAGAACATGCAAGAAACTCCAGCGTTGCTCTTTTCAAAACTACCTAGTTTACAATTATAATTAAGAGCAAAAAGGTTTTACAATATGAATTAGAACAACTTAATTTATATTAATTCATATTATTTAATCATTATAGAAATGATATCTACGTATTGGATTAGCATGCATGACCTCCATAAGCATGACGAATTAAATAAAAAAAAAACAATAAAGAATCAAACCCCCAATCCATCACTCGCCAACCTTAACAGACCAAGTAATAATTCCACTCATTTCCCACTGTGTTTCCATTTAAAAGCCTGTCAGACGTGATCAACGCGTTTTTTCCGTGACACTCGGTGTTAACACGCATAATAAAAGTTGCTCGAGCGCCGTGTAAATGGCGTAATACATTACACGAAGCACTCCACGTGAAGATTTTATTCTGTTCAAGATGTGTGTGCCCGTGATTTTTGTGTGCATTTCTTCAAGATGCTTTAGGGGTGTCGCGGAAGTGTCGGAATGCGAATCGGTTTAGTTAGGGCGTGGTTTGGCGATGAAGTAACTGGCTGAGAAACTAAAGATCAGTACTCCAAATACACCGTTTGCAAAGATTTTTTTGGGATGTAGTTTTTGTATTTCTTCAGCTTTATATTTTTATAATCTTTCTGCATGGCATTATCCCGGCTTAATGCCTTCTCACACAAAGTTATAGGAATTTGAAAATAATTAGTAATAAATAAATACACCCAATAGTCACACACATAGTACTGACCCCACACTAGGTTAACCTGTATCGTGGGTATCAAGAACTACGAAGGACTTGTAGTCAACAACAACACCCAGATCCGAAACAAATATTTGGGGATCACACAAACATTTGTCTAGGTGCGGGAATTGAACATACGGCCTCACGCTTCGTAATCTTAACTAAATCTGTATGGGACCATTTTCGGAATAAATGGTACTATCAAACACAAAAACAATCATCAAAATCGTTGATTTGACGAAGATATCCGGCAACATACATAAAGAGAAACAAAAAGTAGACAAGCTGGGAGTCTATACGTATGTACGCACTCACGCCTCTAATTCCCGATAGGGTAGGTAGGCAGAGGTGAAGCAGTACACCTACATTTCGCCGAGCTTATTTCCGTTCCATTTATTTATTTAATTCAATTAACACGAAATATATATTAATATACAACGTGTTACAGAAAGGTGTGGTCATATTTTAGGGTCATAACATACACCTTACAATGCGTACTTGTGTACCCGATCTTTTCAAAGCCAAGACATCCAAAATTTCACTTTAATTTTAATCACTAGTTTATTAAGATCGATAAGATTGATGACATCGCTATTAATTATTATGAAAGACACTCACTTTTTAATAAACTTGAATAAGATGTACATAATTCTACGGACATACATATGTAACTTGTAATTTAAACACAAATTAACACTTGAAAGAGACTGTGTGCTGAAGACGATATAGGTACCATCCTCTAGAAGCATGTTAAAGACTTCATTCTCGGGTCTTCCATCTATGAATTGGGCTTAATACAGTTGACGATCCTCTTAAAAGTTGTTATTCGTTACACCAACACAAAGTATCAATACATAATAAAAAAAAATAGTCTAATACAACATATAAACTCGTAATCAATCATACTTCATAAAATAAGAAATTGCCATACTGACTGCGTCAAATAAATATTGTCATTTGACAACTGTTTGATGTTTTTTAATTATAAAATAATTAAATGAAAGGAGGTCTATTGTATCATTGTTTATCATTTAGTGTTGTCCAAAGTTGAAAGTGGATATCGACATGTTACTCATTCGATAAAAAAGAAAATTTTATAATTATTGTCCTAGCAATGCAATCGGAATTGGTACTATGGGAGATAAAATACTTATACCCTAAACTATACATTGCTAAAATTTGCCCGCCCCTTTCTATAACATGTTGTATATATATTCCATGATGAGATAGGAGCCGGGCCTATCACCATACTGTCATCCTCATATTAGTAATAGCACCATTTATTGATGTTAGTCAAGGTACTCATGAGAATAACTATATAAAGCGTGTAGATAATAGGATTGAGACGTGGTCGAGGTGATTTGCTCAGGTATATAAGAGAGTGTGTTATCAATTGAGAGGATTTAGTCGTGCTTAGAACTGTTCCATGGATTCGCTGCCCAAGTGCAGTTATATAATTGTGATTAATCATACAAAGTGTAATAAATTATGAACAGTAAAATAATTTTGCATTTAATGTGTAAAGACAATTAAACTTATTGAACATCGTGACGAAGCTATTTATCTTTATTGAACAAAATGTGATAGTGACCTTACAATACCAGAGACAATTCCAGACTCTAGGCTGATACTGAGCATATCGTTATATAAAAACACAATATCACTTTTACCTGACCCGGGGATTGAAACCGAGATCTCAGCACAACCGTCGTAGGGCGTACGCATTACAACTGCGCCACCGAAGCAGCCTCAAGCTGAGAACTTATCATGTAAGTTGAAAATCTAATATTCAATTTACGTTCTTGATCTATTCTTAGAAACTTCTTATCCGAAACCTTTAAAACCAGACGACCAATTCTACTCACAGTCTCTACTCTCAAACCGTAAGCTAACAATAGAACTACAATTTTATTATTAATAATTTAACAACACAACCGTGTTCGCTTAGCAAAAGTGGGTACGACATTAATATTTATACATCAATGAATTCTAAACAGCTCGCTCAAGGAAAGTCGACGCTGAATAAAACCACGTAATAACAATAAAGACTTTAATGTATACTACTAGACAAGTTGCGCGGTACATAGAAATTGTACTACTAAGTTGCGGTCAATATGGTAGTTGACTAGATTTTTTTATTATTGAAATCAATAATTTACGTTACTCAAAATCTATTGCAGAAAGAATTTTATAAATCGGATCAAAAATAAATAAGTTAGAATCCATTCATATCCTGTAGAAGAGGTAATTGTCAAATGACAGACGACGCAACCTTTGACGTCACTGTGTAAAATGTTCATTATGGTGCACGCGTGCAAGCGAGATAGTGAGATATCCCTACTACGCATCCACTTTTCCTCACACCAACATTTAAATTCATAACTGCGGGCACATTTCTGAACCAATTTTGATTGTGTTTTATTAAAAGGGTTTCTTTTGCGTATCATTTTCTGTTGCTTATAAAATAATGTATAAAAATTATTATAGGAAACTACCCTATTGACCGTAACTCAATATTACCATCTCGCTTCTAGAACCCCTATCGCGGTCCCTGTTTGTGAGCTGTCAAACTCCCACGATATGACGCAATTTTACTTCTAACAGCCTGTCTAGTAGTATACATTAAAATCTTTGATTAAAAAGGCAACAAATGTTATGTTTACTATAATATTTATAACCCATATTAATCACGTGGGAGTGTAAGTGGGTCACCAAATCTTAGGTTAAAAAACTAACCTCATTTGTAATCGAGCCACTTTGTTTCCACCTTCCCTTATTCCACTCGCAGTGGGGTCGGCGCAACATGCTTTTTACACATGTTCAGTTCTCTGGGGAGAAAACACCCAGACTCGAAACATATATTTGTGGATCACACAAATATTTTATCTCGGTGCGGGAATCGAACCCGCCGCCTCTCGCTTCACAGTCGGCTACACGCCCACTGTGCCACGGAGGCTGTCTGAATAATGGCTAATGCCCTAGTCGAGCCATTATTTTGCACCACGTGTACTGTCGGTCGCTATTCAGTCAAGTACAAAAGTGATAGAGTCCCATCACCCTTTAATTACTCGATTATGAGTTTTAAATAATACCTATGAACTTGCCTTGCTGTAGGAAAAAAGTTAAAGTTTTTTTTCCATTAAGACTGCCTCGGTGGCGCAGCTGTAATTCGTATGCGTTACGAGTGAGGCTAACGCTGAGGTCTCGGGTTCGATCCCCGGGTCGGGTAAAGTCGTATTGGGTTTTTACGAAATGCTTAGTATCAGCCCGGAGTCAGGAATTTGTGCCCGATATGGCGATGAGCCTGCCCCCTATCACATCGTGGGACGGAGATACGCTCAACGAAATGTGGGTGTACTGGTTGCCTACACCTTCGGGGATTACAGGATACGCACTCATGGTGCGTATCTTTTTTTTTTTTTTTATTAGGTTGAATAACAAGACGAGCAGGTCGCTCGCCTGATGGTAAGCGCCACGCCTGCCCATAAACAGAAGCAACGCCACACAGAACTTTAAATAAAGCACTGCATGACACTGGACTGCGCTCGTCACCCCGAGACATAAGGTGTTAAGTCTCATAATGCCCAGTAATTACACTGGCTTCAATGTCCTTCACACCGGAACACAACAGTGCTTACACATTAATTTCTATTAATCAAAGTATCCACCAAAGCTATCGAAGCATCATTGCCAGTGCAGTGACAATTTATTGATGCCCTTCTTGAAGAAATCGGCTGCGTGATGATTTTGTCCCGCCAAAAAGTTATTACTCATTTCGTGATAGAAAAACTATCCCTTTTAACCGACCCGGTGATGGAACCTGAGACATCAGCACGTTCCGTGTACGCATTACAACTGCGCCACCAAGGCAGTATTATTTTGGAATGTGCAACATTTTAACTAAAAATATACGTGTGCATAATCCCGCCGCTTATCCCACACGGTTCCTCTTGAATATTATGTTAATGATTATAAATATGTTACTGCGGGAACTTTCGAGTCCGGTAATGGCCGGGTAGCGGATATGAAATGCTGCGCGGCTGTTTTCTTAATGGAAACTTAGCTTTGGTGTGCACGCTCGCACTACCTACGACTTGTAATAACACATGATGTATGCGATTTAATTGTTTGTTTTGTTTACTATTTTAGCAGCAGTTATTTCTTTAGTTTTTAGGGCAACCGAACAAGTGGGTCACCCGATGAACTACTACATTATTAGAAGAATTATAGACGCATTGCCGAGCTTAAAGGGAAGAGTTTTTTATGGCATAGGCCGGTAAAAGAGCAAGTTGGTCATCTGTTGGTAAGTGTACTTCACCGGCCATGTACGCCCACAATACCAAAAGAATCATGGGTGCGTTGCCGACCTTAAAGGAAAGGGGTAATAAAAGGATTAGGAAGGGGAGGGGGTTTGGGCGTCCGGACTCCTCACTCACCGTACGAAACGCAGCAGCAAGCTGCTACTTTACGCCGGTTTCCTGTGAGGCAGTGGTAACGAACCGGACGAGCCAGCCCATTCATGCTGTAGACAAGTGTCTACAGCGTGGGTCTACCACTCATAAATTATTGATTAAGGAACGATTAAGGGTTTAGGAAGGGGAAGATTAGAGACATTCAGATTCAGATATCTCATGCTCGTACGAAATGCACCACTAAACTGCTATTTTATGATGGTTTTCTGTGAGACAGTGGTACAATCCGGGTTGAACCGGCCATCCATGCTGTAGACAAAACGGTCTACATCAAGGCTCTGCCACTTATAAGTCCGGTGAAAATGTGAAGTCCAGGTTCTGGTTGGGAAATCTTTTACCAGTATTGCCGTTTTAGTATTAGGTTTTGTTGAAATTAGATTTGGGAAATTGCTCTCCTTCAATTTTAAATATAATGTGCCATAAGCCAAGTAAGCACGACTAGAAAATTATTATAAGCTACGCCACACAGAACTTTAATTAACAAAGCACTGCATGACACTGGACTGCGCTCGTCACCCCGAATAAGTTGTTAAGCCTCATAATGCCCAGTAATTTCACTGGCTGCAATGTCCTTTAAACCGGAACACAACCTTGCTTATACACTGTTGCTTGGCGGCAGAAATAAACAAAGCGGTGGTACCAACCCAGTCGGCATTAAAGATAAGGAAATACAGAAGCATACACCATGCAACTCTGTCATTCCCGCTAGAATAAAGCGATGATCCGTAATAACAAAAACAACTGGCAACACGCACGCTACCGAGTGCACATTCAGAAAGATATCATAATAAAAGTAGACATAAAGTAACGTCCAGAGTACAGAACGCAATGTGATGAACTCATACAGCTTGAGATATTGCACGTTTTGATGCAATTATATCAGACTATGTTTCGGGGTTCGGCCCGCATGAACGGACTTTTTCAGGATAAAAGTCTAAGTCCTAGTACAGGTTATGGTCTACCTGTTTGTCAAATTTCATCCAAAACCATTCAGCTGTTAAGGCGTGATTGACTAATAAACATCCAAATCTCACAAACATCCGAACTTTTACATTTATAAAGAAGTAGGAAGTAAGATAGTAGAATAAAACATTCAAAAAACACACTATTATTGATGTGTAGAAACATCCAGTTGAAAGTGTTTGACATTTTTCATGCACAACCCAGCTATTACACCTTTTTACGCGAAGATTATCCATCCAGATACCTTCCTAGGGATGGTTTTGCCCGATTTACTAGCCTTCCAACCTAATTCATATCCAAGTGAGTGCTAGTAGATCCTATCAGTTTTCTTACACAAGTGCACCAACTAAATACACTGCGGTGGCCTCCTTTCACGCAAGTGGAACGGTTCCGGGGCTTCTGGATTACCGGGGAATACCTGGATTGCTGCCGGTATCGCCCTGCGCTAAAGACTCTAATACCATAGACGGGCTGTTCAGAAGTAAAATTGTGTTGCTCAAGCGGCCGGCGAGGCGGGAATGACGTCTAAGGCGTGGGAGCGAGAGGAGTTAAGAGTAAGCGAGATGGCAATATTGAGACGGCTGTTTTGTTTGGTATTGGTTTTTATTCACAATAAATGATTTTTACGATCAAAACCAAGATGTAATATAGTTACTTCCGTAAAATAACTTCAAATTGCATAATATATGTGCACGTAAATAATGACAATGTTTAATGGGTCGCAATAAACAATTTCGTGTTAGTTTATCGCATTTAAGGTTCGCAGCTATTCAAACAACAACAACTGCTCTAGTCGCTCTCTCGCGGGCGACTGAATGTGTTGCGGTCAATTGACCGTAACTAAGTGCGCAATTTCTTTGTACCGCACAGATTGTCTAGTAGTATACATTAAAGTCTTTGCCCTGCGCTATGCCTCTCGCCTCTACGACAGCTTGAAATTTTCGCACTGCCTACCGTCTCGTGGTCTGATTCATCATTACTCTTTCACGCTAGCACGCAGCGTTTATATACAGAAATTGTGTCTGTATGTCTACCATTTATTCCGTGCTGTGTCAACTCAAATTTGTTTCCAACTAAAAAGTCATTTATCCGCGACGTGTGCGATAAACAAAACCAGACGTCGCGTCGTAAAAATACACAACTACTATTTGAAGTAGCACATGTGTTTTAGTTGATTCCGTATTTGTAAGTACATACATTAGTTAATAATAATAGTGGCCCTGTATTTATATACATGCCACTGCTGGGCAATGGCCTCCTCTACTGAATGAGAGGGGTTAGGCCCCAGTCCACCACGCTAGCCTAATGCGAGTTGGCAGACTTCAAATGCCTTCAAATTTCTTATGGAATACGAGTACTTCTCAGGTATTCATGTTACTTCACGTTTCCTTCACTGTTAAAACAAGTGATAATTATAATAATTCATACACACTTAACTTAGAAAAGAGGTGTATGCTCTTGGGGCTGATTTCGAAACTGCGACTTTAGTCTCGATAATCCATAAAAAAACTTACATAAATACGCACTCAGGCCTGTAATCCCCGAAGGGGTAGGCAGAGGTGTAACTAGTACACCCACATTTCGCCGAGCGTATCTTCGTTCCATGATGTGATAGGGGGCGGGCCTATCGCCATACCGGGCACAAATTCCAGACTCTGGGCTGATACTGAGCATTTCAAAATAGAAAAACCCAATATCACTTTTACCCGACCCGGGGATCGAACCAAAGACCTCAGCGTCAGCTTCAGTCGTAACGCGTACGCACTACAACTGCGCCACCGAGGCAGTCGCAGTAACTTATTTATTTATCGTTATATAGTTCAATAAATCTCTTTTCACTTTGTAAAACCACGTCAGTGGAATTCCATTAGATAAAGTTTTCAAAAAACCCAACACGCACCCAACATTTCTGACCAATTAATTTGAATTGCCATTAAAACATCTACCTATGTTCAACGTTTTCATTTCAAACGAAAGTAAAAATCCATTTGGTGCCCCTAAAAGAATTCAAACCACTTCGCTCTACCAAATTCTCTGCCACACCGAAGCTCTATTTAGTTAAAAGCATTTTCGGATTCGGTTTGCACATTCACACACGGCTATCCCGGTGTCTAGTGAAGAGTTCTAGAAGAAAATGGCTTCTTCGATATACGGTTTCAACAAATGAGCTTTCAGGTGCGAGAGTATCCTCTTGGCTGTCAGATATGTTTTTCTTAAAACGTTCATATTGTTTGTACGTGGGTTGATTTTACCGTAAAGATAAAGATGCATTAGAGAAGTGATTTTTTTTATAAGTTTGAATGGCGTAACAAGCAAGTCGCTCGCCTGATGGTAAGCGCCACGCCTGCACATAAACAGAAGCAACACCACACAGAACTTTGACTTACAAAGCGCTGCATGGCATTGGACTGCACTCACCACCTTGACACACAAGATGTTAAGTCCCATAATAAATAATAATAAATAAATACACCCAACAGTCACACACATATTCCTGACCCCACACTAGGTAAGCCTGTATCGTGGGTATCAGGAACTACGAGGGACTTGCGGTCCCACAACACCCAGACCAGACCCACGTGCGGGAATCGAACCCACGGCCTCTCGCTTCGCAGCCGGCTACTCGCCCGCTACGCCACGGAGGCTGTCGATAATGCCCTATAATGTCACTGTCTTCGATGTCCTTTTAACCGACACACAACAGTAGTTACACACTGATTGGCGGCAGTAAAAGACGAACCGGTGGTACCAGCCTAGACGGCCTCTCGCATACGAGTGTAAACTCACTATCACTTTTTGTTCCATAAAGATAAATAACTTCTTCAGGATGTTCAATAAGTTTAATAGTATTTATTAAATGCAAAATTATATTACTGTTCACAATTGATTACACTTGCTATGATTATTCACAATTCTAACTACACGGGCAGCGTTACCACGAAAGAGTTCTAAGCACGACTTAGTTCCCTCAAATAATAATGCACCTTCTTATATACCTTAGCAATCACCTCCACCACATCTCAATGTTATTATCTACCCGCTTTACATAGTTATTCCCTCGACTACCTTCACTAACACCAATAATGGTGCTATTTCCAGCTATTACTAATATGAGGGTAACACGAGGTACCCACCTCGTAGTTATTTACTTTTTGCCACCTTTTAATAACTTTTTTCCCTACTAGCTTTTGCTCGCGGCACCGCCCGCGTGTATGGCCTTTCCCAGGATTAAAAGTAGCCTATTTCCTAATCTAAATCATGGCCAAATTTCATCCAAAACCGTTCACCTGTTAAGGCGTGATTGACTAACAAACATCCAAATTCACAAAGATCCAATTTTCACATCCACGGTATTCATCTGCATGTAAACAAGTCACTCCACCGTGTTAGGATCACGCTACTCGCCTGTCAAATGTGACTTGATATGAGGAAATAGGATGGAAAATACAATTTAGTTTATTGGCACAGCTGTTTAGCCTCGAATGCTATGCACAATTTTGTTATAAGCCGTTTTTGACGCTGACAGGTTAATAAACGTTGTGAAGTGAAACGGGAAATGAAGATCGAGAGGTAAGTTAAATGTAATATAGAAAAAAGACTATAGCTCAGCGCGGAGTGGTCGAGACGTAAGCCGAAGATTCGAAACCAGCCCCAAGAGCATACACCTCTGACTTTTCTAAGTTATATTGTGTTTATTAATTATCACTTGCTTTAACGGTGAAGGAAACATTGTGAGGAAACCTGCATATCTCAGAAGTTCTCCATAAGTATTTAGAAGGAATTCTGCTAACCCGCATTAGACCAGCGTGGTGGATTAAGGCTTAACCCCTCTCATTTAGTAGAGAAGGCCCGTGCCCACCATTGGGACGTATATTTCGGAGTGAGAGGGTATCTTAATAATAAACTTGTTTCTTTTTATCCAAATTTCTTTAATTGAATAATCACCTACTACCGTTTCGGAACGTGCTATAGCTGTGAAGAAGAAACGGCGAAATAAACTCCCTCAGCAGCACGAGCTTTAGAATTTGGAAACGACAATAATTATCACTATTACTTATTACACTACATTTGTAATTTAAAATAACAACTTGTACTAATCAGTATCTAGTGCCCAATAAGAATCGGTTCAACTAAAAACTGAGTGCCCCGAAGGAGCACCTGCCCGTTCCTTATATTGGCATCCAGTCGCCCCTCCTAGCGCACCGTCAGATTGATTTAGAGTCAACAGTAATACCGTATTCATGAAATAATGGTCAATACAGCAACACTATTTTAAAATCATACCAACAAATTCATGGGCCGGTAGTCAAATTACGAACTTATTTTATACTGGTCAAATATCTTCCGCATTCACTAAATAACAAAGTCAAACCAGTAGCTTATTTTACAATGTTAAAATCACTCCTATAATCATTAAATACTCTTTCGTATTCACTAAATAACATAGTCAAACTAGTAGCTAATTTACAATATTTAAATCAATCCCATACTCATTAAATAACAGTCAAATTAGTAACTTATTTTATAATTACATTCACATATTTATTAAACGTCGGTAGTGAAATCAAGCAGCAGTGATAGCTCAGCGGGGAGTGGTACGGACTGTCGAGACGAAAGTCGCAGGTTCGAAACCAGCCCCAAGTGCATACACCTCTGACTTTTCTAAGTTATGTGTATATTAATTGTTAATTATCACTTGCTTTAACGGTGAAGGAAACACATCGTGAGGAAACCTGCATACCTGAGAAGTTCTTCATAAGAATTTCGAAGGTATGTGAAGTCTGCCAACCCACATTAGGCCAGTGTGGTAGACTAAGGCCTAACCCCTCTCATTCAGTAGAGGAGGCCCGTGCCCAGCAGTGGGACGTATATAATAAAGGGCTAGTAAAAAAAAAAAAAAAAAAGTGAAATCAACAATTAATATTGTAATATTTTTAATCACTCCGACATATATTTTACAGAGTACACACTGGATAAACTAGTATTATCTATATACTTAATCTTAGACTAAGATCTATACAATATGTAACAAAAACCCTGTTGGGCATTTTAACTGTGATATCAGAATCGATATTCAAACGTGATAAAATAACTGGCATACGAAAATTGGACTATAAAAATAATAATATTTATTTTTTAAACTTGAATTAATTTATTGTTTGTAAACCGTATTTCGATTGATTACATCTGCAAGAGCGATGACTTGCGAGCCAGAGCGAGATAGCATGTTGCGGCGTCCACAAACGAGAGACAAATGTTTGTGGATCACACAAACATTTGTCTCGGTGCGGGAATCGAACCCACTGCCTCTCGCTTCGCAGCCGGCTACTCAACAACTGCGCCACGGAGGCTGTCTGTACTTATCGAAAGACATATCCTACCCAAGAGGAAACTAAATTCCTATTTACACGCATATCTTAAATAATCACACAATAACAATCTACATTCTAATTAAAGTTACAAATTATCTGCAAGTTACCAACAAACCTCAATAGAACTGTTGGTACGTGACCTCCCCCCCCCCTCCCCCTTGGGGGTCATTGGAAGTTATTAAAGCTACGGACTACCCACTATTGCATATTGCGTATAACTGTAATTAAACTCCAATTTACTGGATGATGGATGAATGGACAATTTATGAGTGGTAGAGCCACGCTGTAGACACTTGTCTACAGCGTGTATGGTCCGGCTCGTCCGGGTCATTACCACTGTCTCACAGAAAACCGGCGTAAAGTAGCAGCTTGCTGCTGCGTTTCGTACGGTGAGTGAGATATCCGGAGGGCCAAACTCCCTCCCCTTCCCAATTCCTTAATTATCCCTTACCTTATGGTCGGCAACGCACCCATGATTCTTTTGGTATTGTGGTCGTACATCGGCGGTGGAGATCACTTACCATCAGGTGACCCACTTGCTCGTTTGCCGGCCTATACCATGAAAAATTATATGTTTGGGATTGATGCTTTATGGGCACTTTTTTATACCTTGAATGAGAGGAGAGTAGGTGGCTCGCCTGATGGTAAGCGCCACGCCTGCCCAAAAACAGAAGCAACACCATACAGAAATTTACAAGGCCCTGCATGGCATTGGACTCCGCTCGTCACCCCGAGACATAAGTTGTTAAATCTCATAATGCCCAGTAATTTCACTGGCTTCAATGTCCTTCAAATCGGAACACAACAGTGCTTACACACTGCTGCTTGGCGGCAGAAATAGACAAAGTGGTGGTACCAACCCAGCCGGCCTCTCGCATACAAGGGACTTACCATATCTTGTAAACCTACCTAACCTACCACCTTGCTTATCTCCGTCCCATGATGTGATAGGGGTGCCTATCACAGTGTATTAACAACTTATGTTCCACTTTCAAGGAAGTTTATGCCAGTAAAATTACTTGGGATTGTGAGACTTAACACTTAATGTCTCAAGGCAATGAGAGGCCCCGGGTTGTTTAAGACGCTTTTATTAGCTTCATACGTATGACTGAATGAGTGAAACTTTGAACATGATTTTTATCCCCTTCAAAACTTGGCATACTTATCAAGGACCGATGATTAAATTAAATTAATTCATATTATTTTATTTCATTAATTTATTTCAATTGTAAGTATTGAAAATCATTAAAAAAAAAAAATAGTTAAAAATACTAAAAACACGGTTTTATAGAAAAAACTAAAAAATGAAAAATAAATAATGGTTTATAATACTTTATTGCAAAAAAGCGTGGGATGCTTTTTAAGATATTATCAAAATGATAGAGCTCTACTCATATCTGTCAAATTTATCTAACTATTGACACCATGCACCCCACTTTTTTACAATAAAATATTTTAAACTATTATTTATTTAACAGGTCGGCCTGGAAGGCATTAGGGGAGGCCTATGTTCAGCAGTGGACGTCTTGTGGCTGATGATGATGATGATTTATTTTTCATTTTTTAGTTGGTTTTTTTTCCAAGCATGGAGACAAATGTTTGTGTGATCCACAAATATTTGTTAGGTCTGGGACTGTTGTGACACATAAAGTTTTTCGTAATTTTCTGATGACTGAGACTTGTTATGTTTCTGTGGAATTATAATTATGTGTGTGACAGTTGAATGTTATTTAATTTTGTTTATTTATAATTTGACAGTAAAATTTATTCATGTCTGGCTCTTTCAAGTCAGAATTGAGTCGCTAGAAGCGTGTTTTTTTTAATGGTCTACAAAACTGGTTGCTTCAATGAATTTTTCCACACTAAGATAAAACCACTAAGGCTATGGTATATGAACAACCTTCTGGATGTAGACACGACATGCATTACGCTAAGTACAATAGTTACTATAGTATAGTGAGTATAAATGTTATAGTCATATTGTAATATGACAGATGGGAGAGCAGAATTAAAGGTTAAAATGACGTTTAATATGGGAAACAGATGCATTGAAAAGCTTTTGGTTTCTCAAAGGCTGATCAAATCAACATTAATGTAACAGAACTTGGATTTTGATATCGCTGTCAAATCAATTCAAGTTTTTAAAACGTTATTTATAGAAAAAAACATTAAAATCAGATGTCTCTATAATAGCGATTGTCATTATTCATATTAATTTGAAAGTTATGTTAACATGCATGTCAAATCAAAAGCTTTGATCATGCTTCTACTGAACTCAATTTCGACTTGACAAAAGATTTGACAGCAGATTAGTTAATTTTCTAATTGATCCGCCTTTCAGAAACGGTGCGTCAGTCTCATAGTTAATAAAATGTAATACGTATCAAGTTATTGCAATAGATGGTTCTCATCTTCCATTAAACGCCCAAACGTATTAAAATAGCTTCAAACACCATTCATATAAACTACCTTAATCCATGGAAATTAAGTTCAATTTCCCTTCATGTGAAAATTATTGACCATGAGCTGCCCCCTTGTATCAGGCATATTTGCATTCTAATCAATACGGTTTAAAGTTAAAATTAGATTGTCCCTTTCATGAATTAAAGCAATGCAAATCTGATATTGAGAATTCAGTCGCTACATGCCTCAGCACAACTTGTTGTTATAACATATACATTTGAAACATACTTAATCAATATTTTGATAATGGGCTCATTATGATTTAGCATTGAAAAACACTACAACTTCAAATTTTCACCCTTCTACCAAAAACCACTATTTTTAATAGGGATATTAGTATTGTTTCTCAAACCGATGACGGGACTCGCTTGATGCGATCACCCCGCGCCGCGCCGCACCCACCGTTGTCGCCCATTATTTCTATATAAGAAAATTCCACATAGGTTACTTTTGTTCTGGAAAACAGGATTTAGGCGGGCGGAGCCGCGGGCAAAAGCTAGTATACAATAAACTCATAAAATAGACATATTATGAAGGACCAATTTAACATACATACGTGTGTGCTGTAAAAAACGAGTGTATTAACGTGTGTGTGTGTACAGCGTGATAATTTTCTAGTGATCATTTTCATTCTGCTAATGGTTCTACCAAATTAATATTCAAACGGCGTTCGCTAACGCCATCAAAAAAAGTGCCTTCACGAATCTAGGATTCCGTAGATTTCCACTTAAATTCTCTAGTGCGGATCAATAACTAAAAGGTTCAGCATAAATCATTTGAGAGTCATCGACGATTCGCTCATCTTAAAGCCGCGCCTTCACTTAATGCATCTCGATTGCTCCTTGACATTCATGAAGCCACCCTTCAACTGAAGTAACGTCTTAATATTCCTGGATGGAGATTTAATCGTATTTGAAATTTAAAACGGTCGGAAGTCTGAGTTTTCTGAGCTGTGTTTCATTGTGATTTATAATAATCCTCTTTATTGCTTTACTTGTAACAAAAATAAAGCCTCGAGTCTTGGGTGCGGCGGTTTTGGTCGGCGCGTTTTTAACGACAAAAAGGTGTGATAAGTTTGAAGAATTTGTCAGTGAAGGTCCTAAATGGACAACAGATTTCTATGCTTTTTTGCATCGAAATAAGCTAACTAGAACGATAACTCTCATATGAATCTGCCAAAAATACGGCTCCACTTACTTACACATAGAAAGGTAAAATAACACGTAACACTCATACACGCAACAAAAATTAATGAACGTTCAAAATCAACTTTATTTCATAAAAGTTAATGTCTAAATATTAAATTTAAAGATAAGACGTTCTGTACCGCGCAAAAAATTTGACGTGTCAACTATAGCTTATTATGCACATTTCTAGCCCCGCCCCCTTGCACAGAGTTTTGGTGGGGTATTTTTTTTGCTTGAGTTACGTTTCTTGTCATCTTATTTCCATGTTTTTTTTTGTTTTATAGATGGTTTATAAGTAATTCAACGTTATGTAATCATATATAATACATTGAAGTTGGTTAGGGAGGTCGGCATCAGACTACTCCGCCCCGTACTTGTATTTGTAACTTGACTTTTTATTAAAATTCTCATCATATGTATTTTACTTAAATCATAATTATAACTTTATCATATATTTTTTTTATGGTATAGGCCGGCAAACGAGCAAGTGGGTCACCTGATGGTAAGTGATCTCCACCGCCCATGTACGCCCACAATACTAAAAGAATCATGGGTGCGTTGCCGACCTTAAAGGAAAGGGATAATTAAGGAATTGGGAAGGGGAGGGGGTTTGGGCCTCCGGATATCTCACTCACCGTACGAAACGCAGCAGCAAGCTGCTACTTTACGCCAGTTTTCTGTGAGACAGTGGTAATGACCCGGACGAGCCGGCCCATACATGCTGTAGACAAAAGTGTCTACAGCGTGGCTCTACCACTCATATGTGCATAGAACATTCTGTTTGACAAATTAAATTGGGTTTTTATTATAAAAATACTCACCTCTTGAAAGTGACTTCCAAAGGCGAAATAGAATTATATATTAAGGTCGTTTCGGACATTTTTATACTAAAAATTGAGCTACTTTTGAATTTGTGTATGTTGGAATGAATGAAAAGACCCTTTTCGTAAAAAATGCGTGTTATTGGTAACAGTACGAGGAAGCAAGTGTTCTTCCAAAAAGGCCGACAAGGAAACATCGACACGTTACAAAATTTCTAAATGTTGCCACTAGATGGCTTGGGGTAATCATAGACAAATAATACTAACAATTTAATTAATCGCTATTACAATAAATACAAGAAAAATTACGAAATAATGGTTGACGCCTAAACACTAAATATAGCAAATAAAACTAAGTATAATCAAAATATTATGATCTTGCTGGTGCTTCGTAAATACACAACTCAGACTTATTATATCATACGCGCTCACGCCTGTAATCCCCGAAGGGGTAGGCAGAGGTATCTCCGTCCCATGATGTGATAGGGGGCGAGCCTATCGCCATACCGGGCACAAATCCAGAATACGGGCTGATACTGAGCAATTCGTAATAGAGATACTCAATATCACTTTTACCCGACCTAGGGACCGAACCCGAGACGTCAGCGTCAGCCTCAGTCATAACGCGTACGCATTACAACTGCGCCACCGAGGCAGAAAATAAATCTCAATCAAGATAAATCACCAACCACCATAATTTCAAACTTGATATAAAATAATATCTCTTATTAAATGCGTATTAAATTCGCACCCTATAAATTTTATTAATGACTGACACCATAAAACTGTTAATTATGACCCACCATAAAGGAACCAATCAAGCTGTCACCGTAATATACCGCCGTGATGATATTGTATAACTTCAGCAATTTTATAAGTCAGTAGCTGTTACCCGCGGCTCCGTCCGCGTAAATGTCTTTTTCTCGGATAAATGTAGTATACATACGTACTCACGCCTGTACTCCCCGAAGGGGTAGGCAGAGGTGTAACTAGTACACCCACATTTCGCCGAGCTTATTTCCGTCCCATGATGTGATGGGGGCGAGCCTATCGCGATATCGGGCTGATACTAAGCGTTTCATAATAGAAAAAACCGATATCACTTTACCCGACCCGAGACCTTAGTACAGCAATTATAATACTTACGGTTTTTCGAACAAAACCACAGTTTTATACTATGATAAGAATATCTAAGCAGCGTATTCCGGTTTTATAGAACCAGCGAAATTACTGGGCATTATGATATTTAACGTCTTTTGTCTCGAAGTGACGTGCACAATGCAGGATGAGCGCAGTGTAGTATCACGTAGTAGAGCGGTTCTCAAACTTTTAAAGCTACGGAACACTTAAGAAATGCCTTTCATTTTATGGAACCCTACATTAAAAAATCATTACTTTACATGAAATGAGTAAGCATATCAGAAGCATTTAATCCGTGTAAGAGTTCATCTTCAATGTGGTCGGATATTTTGTGAATCCGATCCGACATTCGCCGCACGTCAGTTACAAATGTAACTAATTCGCGAAACCCTAGTGACTTTTCCACGAAACCTTTGGATTCCGCGGAACCCACTTTAGGAATCGCTGATGGAATTTTTTGGGTGGTATTTTTATTTATTGACAGGACACTATCTCGTCAGTCTTGACAAATAAAAAAGAATAAAACGTGCGCCACACCTACAAGGTTCTAGTCGAAAACCAGCGCCAGGCACGTTATGTCTGGTAAAATGCTGAACTAGAACCTTTTCGGCAAACTCGGGAGCGAGCGAGGGAAGGTGTGTCTCCACACACCCTGCCTATACTTATTTGGTACCTACTTTTTTTAATTACTTTGCTTTCTTCTCTTTCGTTTATATCTCTTGTTTGTTATGTAACAGTAATGTGTTTTTTTATCATAATTTCTATTTGTGGTAATTTGAGGGGTGTGTCTCTGTATACGCCGAATACACGTTTCTTTTTTCTGCTTTTTTCTTTCTTAACTATAAACCATTTTATTCTTGTAACGCCCAGGATAGAGCGAGCAACACTAATCTAGCAATTAAACAAGACAAGACCAACTGAATGCCGATACGGAGTCAGCCAATTTGATTTCTATTGATGCAAATGCAACTAAACGTAAAATGAACCCGTAGAGTTGGTAATTCAAAAGAATGAATACGTTTCAATGTACCTAATAATTGGCTAGATTTCTGCGAATGGTCCTTGACTGTTATATTGTAAAATTGTTTTATGTTTCGTGATATATTTTGAAATTATTCTAGGTCTACTTTTCTAAGGAGTTGAAACAATAGATATCAATAATAAAGGATTTAGGAGTCATAAATATTTTTACTTCACACTAGACCTTTTCATTAACGTTACGAGATTTAGAATCACATTGATAATAAAATTATTAGCTTATAAAATTCCCTAACATCAACTAGAAAAAACATTTGTGACTTTTAAATGGATAACTACGTAGATCCCTTAAAATTGAATAAATAACCACCTCGATTAAACTAGTTTTTAGTTATTGCTATTTTATACTTGATGGAATGTAAGTAGGCCACCAATATCTTGGGAACAAAGTAAACCTCACCTGCACGTGACACTGTCTGCTGATTAATTGACGAGGCAATGAAAAACTTGGTTCCCGTTACCGGTTGAGATTGTGTTCAGACAGCGCGTCGCGGTCGGATCGGTTGGGTGGGAAGGTGGACCCTGGCATTAGGCCGGGATAACGCCAGAAAAAAAGTATAATACTCGACATTGGCTTAATTATCAAAAATGGGAAATTGATAGAATCATACATACGCATTCACGCCTGTAATCCCCGAAGGGGTGGGCAGAGGTGTAACCAGTACACCCACATTTGACCAGCGTATGTCTGTCCCACGATGTGATAAGGGGCTATCGCCATACCGGGGATAAATTCCAGACTTCGGGCTGACACCGAGCATTTCGTAATAGAAATACTCAATACCACTTTACCCGACCCGGGGATCGAACCCCTGACCTCAGCGCTGGCCTCAATCGTAACAAGTACTACCAGTAAGCCACCGATTATTAAACTTATATCAGTATGATAGGATCATAGTGATATAAATTTAAATAGAAAATATACCATTTTGTGGTTTAGATACCACTAGAGAGCTTCAATCCCGATAACATTCAGATATAGGAAAATACTACCTAGTAAGTTTTTAAACAGGAACCAAACCAGTACCATCTCACTCCCAAGTTGTCCTAGCTGCAATAGATTAGCTATCGAGTGCTCAGACATTCTTTCAGCTGCCCACGATTACTCTAATATTAGAAGATCAATACTATATAATTCTTTTATTATGTCCTTCACTTCCATTCCCCGTAATTCAATATATCCCAAATGATCCATGACGTATGTCGCGATGTCCAAACACGCGCCTGTTGTCAAAGCAAACACGCTGTCGCGACACGGCGCGGCGCGGTGACACACAAATCCACGGGCGTCATCTACCGGCCTTGGCAAACACGGTCCATTTAGAATGCAAATGGAAAAGGGGGCTGACAACCTAGTTTTAAGGCCACGTCGACCTTGGGCTCGCAGTGACAGTGATAGTAAGTATTTTCGTTATATTTTTTTAATGCGTACGCGGCACGGCTAACGCTGAGGTCTCGGGTTCGATCCCCGGGTCGGGTAAAGTTATATTGGGTTTTTCTATTACGAAATGCTCAGTATCAGCCCGGAGTCTGGAATTTGTGCCCGGTATGGCGATAGACTCGCCCCCTTTAACATCGTGGGACGGAGATACGCTCGGCGAAATGAGGGTGTACTGGTTACACCTCTGCCTACCCCTTTGGGGATTACAGGCGTGAGTGCGTATGTATGTATATTTTTTTTTAAATAGCAGAGGCCAATGAGCAAGTCGGTTAGCTGAGTCGGTGAACTCCACAATATCTGAATAATAATGCCCTGCCGACGTTAAAGGAAGGGTATAATTAAGGAATTGGAAAGGGGGTTTGGGCCTGTGTTCTACTGCCAAGCAACAGTGTTTAATGTTGTGTTTCGGTTAAAAGGATATTACTGTGAAGCTAGTGAAATTACTGGGCATTATAAGACTCATCTATTTCGGGGTGACGAACGCAGCCCAATGCCATGTTTTTTTTTAATTAGATTGAATGACGAGACGAGCAGGTCGCTCGCCTGATGGTAAGCGCCACGCTCATAAACAGAAGCAACGCCACACAGAACTTTAAATAAAGCACTGCATGACACTGGACTGCGCTCGTCACCCCGAGACATAAGGTGTTAAGTCTCATAATGCCCAGTAATTACACTGGCTTCAATGTCCTTCACACCGGAACACAACAGTGCTTACACACTACAAAAAAACAACCATCTCCCACTAATGATAGCATATTAATCTTTAAAGTTGTCGCAGAAACGCGATCAATTTGAATACGGGCAGAGTTAACACCGCTTAACGGACAGTGTACAGAAGTTAACCAGCTTATCTGAGTCGAAACTTGTGCAGCGAGAGCCAAAGCAAACGGTGTAGATACGTCTAACTCGCTTATGGCACGTAGCTCTTTAATGCATCGATTTGATGCCAGCATGTGTTCGTTGATATTGTGAACACCCGACAAAAAAGAGGGGTTATGATTGACTCCTTTGCAGACTCTATGTGTGTCATGATGTGGCATCGTAGTGCTTAAATAACAAGGTGTGAATGCAGGTTTATTTCTTAAAGCTTAAAGATTTGTAAAGGTTGTAAAGATGGTTTATGTACTATGTTTGTAAATCTTTTTTTTTTTTTTGTTGCCCTTGATAGACAGACGAGCGGGCGGCCCAGCTGATGGTAAATGGTTACCGCCGCCCATGGACGCAATGCCAGTGCGCAGCCAGGCCGCTGCCTACCGTAATCTGGTCAAGCAATTAGAATTTACTGATCTTTTCGAAATTATATCTGGGGTTAAGTTGACGGATAGGCTCAATTATATTTCCAATGTTTGGTCGGGATTTTGCCTATGAAAATTTTGATTGCTAGAACCATGCTAAAACTGATAAAAACTCTTGTTTTAGCCTGAATGATGAAACGAGCAGGACGCTCGCCTGTTGGCGCTATGTCTGCCCATAAACAAAATCAAAACCGATCAGAACTTCGAATTATAAAGTGCTAACTACATACTTACAAGGTGGTAGGTCCCTCGTTTGCGAGAGACCGGCTGGGTTGGTACCTTCGCTTTGTCTATTTCTGCCGCCAAGCAACAGTGTGTAAGCACTGTTGTGTTCCGGTGTGAAGGACATTGAAGCCAGTGTAATTACTGGGCATTATGAGACTTAACACCTTACGTCTCGGGGTGACGAGCGCAGTCCAGTGTCATGCAGTGCTTTGTTATTTAAAGTTCTGTGTGGCGTTGCTTTTGTTTATGAGCAAGCGTGGCGCTTACCATCAGGCGAGCGACCTGCTCGTCTCGTCATCCAAACTAATAAAATAAAATAAAAAAATGTAGTTTAATTGATTTAAACCAACCAACCCTACTGCTGATCTTTTACAAACTTGTCAAAGACTTGCAGCAGAATATAAAAAGCAACTCGAAACACATAATTAAAACTGCAGAAAAACATTCTTAGACTGGGGTAAATAAGACGACGTGTAACAGCCTACGGGCAAAGATTCCCGCTCAGTTAAAATGCAGCGCTCGTAGTAACTTCTTCGGTTAATTAAAAACGTATCTCTTGGTTAAAAACCGAGTCGAGTCCGATCACGTAAGGTAAAAGTTGCGGCCGACCGC
The DNA here is from genome assembly GCA_905332985.1 of Mimas tiliae. NCBI lineage: Eukaryota > Metazoa > Arthropoda > Insecta > Lepidoptera > Sphingidae > Mimas > Mimas tiliae. The sequence continues at coordinate 2,172,098 of HG995247.1, read as the reverse complement.
GACTTCTGCCCCGCTACAATAGACTGAGAACTGAACAAACTTATGAAATTTTATAATCTTTAAATTAAAACGTTGATGAATGGCGGTTCCTCGAATCGTATTTAGGTTTTTTTAGTAAGCTTGAATGACTTTTCTAAGTTAAGTGTGTATTGAATTATCGTTTTAACGGTGAAAGAAACATTATAAGAAAACCTGCATATCTGAGAATTCTTCGTAAGACTAACTGCCAGACCTCAAGATACCGTGAGCTCTTTCTGCGTAGATCGGACTAGTGTCAACTAACTTTTTAAATAATTGAAAATATATAATTTTAAAATGAAGGTAGCCATTGTAACATTAACTTTTCGAGACGACCTACACCTCAGTCTCTCCCGTGACCACGAAGGCTGAAAAGCTTTCGAAACGTCGGGACTAAAATAAAAATTAAACCGCGATAAAATCCGTATAAACTAGTTTTATTTCTTCGTAAGAATTTCGGAGGTGTATGAAGTTTGCAAATTTGCATTAAGCCAGCGTAGACTAAGGCCTAATCCCTCTCATTAAGTAGAGTGGTACAGTATAATACAGGTCTAATATGTTTTACAAGAGCTTGAGTGACGAAACGAGCAATTCGCTCGCTTAATGGTAACAACTTATGTCTCGGGGTGACGAGCGCAGTCCAGTGTCATGCAGTGCTTTGTTATTTAAAGTTCTGTGTGGCATTGCTTCTGTTTATGACCAGGCGTGGCGCTTACCATCAGGCGAGCGACCTACTCGTCTTTTTATTCAAGCTAAAAAGAAGACTTCATAGTGAGCGCGAACGTATAGTGAATATTTCTTTAAACGTCATTGGTTAGTTTTTGGCGCTAAATCAAAACAGACCAATCATGTACACTTAATTGGACACTTGGCAAAGAGTTTCCTTATTGTTTGGTAGTGAATTAGCCTTAGGCATTTCGTAGTCACTAAAGTATAATACGTAACGTTGAATAAATGTGGCTAGTTTTCGATTTAATTACATAGTTCGTGTTTTATTGAAACATTTCGGTTTAATTAATAAAATAAATAAATACACCCAACAGTCACACACATAGTCCTGACCCCACACTAGGTTAACCTGTATCGTGGCTATCAGGAACTACGAGGGACTTGCGGTCCCACAACACCCAGACCCGAGACCAATATTTGTGGTTCACACAAGCATTTGTCTCAGTGTGGGAATCGAACCCACGGCCTCTCGCTTCGCAGCCGGCTACTCGCCCGCTGCGCCACGGAGGCTGTAATTAACTCATTTTTTCTGTAAAACACATTCTGTTCTCCATATGGAGATATCAGCTGATCGGCATATTATTTTTATGTCTTTCGTACGACCCTCGTTCGATAGTTCATTCAAAAGGGACTGCAAATATTATGTCCTTCAGTAAATGGTAACTCATCATCGCTGAAATTTTGGTACAGTGTTAATTTTACATTGTAGACATCATTTGAGAAGGCATTTCACGATATATAACTCCTAAGTGGAGTTTTTTTTCATAGAATATCTATATATCTATAAAATATATAGATATCCCTGCCTCGGTGGCGCAGTTGTAATGCGTACGCGTTACGATTGAGGCTAACGCTGAGGTCTCGGATTCGATCCCCGGGTCGGGTAAAGTGGTATTGGGTTTTTCTATTACGAAATGCTCAGTATCAGCCTGGAATTTGTGCCCGGTATGGCGATAGGCTCGCCCCCTATCACATCGTGCGACGAAGATACGCTCGGCGAAATGTGGGTGTACTGGTTACACCTCTGCCTACCGATGATGATTACAGGCGTGAGTGCATATGTATGAGTGCGTATATCTATAGAAGTAATCATTCTATATCTATAGAAGTAGATAACCGAAAAAAGATTATATATACAACGTGTTACAGAAAGGTGTGGTCATATTTTAGGGTCATTACATACACCTTACAATTAGTACTTATGTACCGGATCTTTTCAAAACCAAGGCATCCGAAAATTTCACGTAAAATTTAATCACTCGTTTATTAAGATCGATCAGATTGATGACATCACTATTAATTATTATGTACGACACTCACTTTTTAATAAACTTGAATAAGGTGTACGTAATTCAACGGGCATACGTACATAACTTGTAATTTAAACACAAATTAACACCTGAAAGAGATTGTGTGTTGAAGAAAAATAGGTACCATCCTCTAGAAGCATTTTAAAGACTTCATTCACAGGTCTTCCATCTATGAATTTGGATTATTACAGTCGACGATCCTCTTCAAAACTTTTATCAGTTACACCAATACATAATACTTGTTTTTAGTCAAATACAACATATTTTTTTAACTCGTAATAATACTTCATAAAATCAGAACTTGCCGAACTGACTGCGTCAAATAAATATTGACATTTGACAACTGTTTAATGTTTTTTTAATTATAAAATAATTAAATGAAAGGAGGTCTATAGTATCATTGTTTATCATTTAGTGTTGTCCAAAGTTGAAAGTCGATATCGACATGTTACTCATTCGATAAAAAAGAAAATTCTATATTTATTGTTCTAGCAATGCAATCGGATTTGGTACTATGGGAGATAAAATACTTATATCCTACACTATACATTGCTTAAATTTGCCCGCCCCTTTCTATAACACGTTGTATATATATATAATCTTTTTTCGGTTATCTACTTCTATTGAAAGCCTGCTTATTTTGGTAATTATCCTATTATCCTACAAACTATTATCAATGTGAAAGTTTAGATGTCTGTGAGCTTGTGGATTTGGACGTTTGTTAGTCAATCACGCCTAATAGATAACGGGTTTGGATGAAATTTGGTATAAAGGTAAACTATAACCTAGACTAGAATATAGTGTACTTATATCCCGGAGAACGCTGGAGAGTGCCGCGAGCAAAAGCTAGTAGATCATATTCTATGACGCACTTTTACATTTACAATCACATATACTAAAGATACTTTGAAATCCATACCAGAAATTCCTTGAACGCTCGTTCCCACAAAATTGTGTCGATTAGCATCACTCCCCGCTGGATGGCAGAAAATTTCAATTAACCGCGGATCCGTGTCGTATGATCGAATCGCATATTAGCCATTATCAAATCCCTCCCGGAACGATCGGCCTGGGGACGATATCGCATGCCCCGAGTATACGCTTACCACACTTTTGGAAAGTCAGGATTTTTTATTATGAATAGTATTAGAAGTAGTGTGTAAGTGGGCTACCAATAACTTAGGCCCAAAGCCAACCTCATCTAAACGTAGTACACTGCTGGTTAACAGACAAGGTAATGGCAAAACTTGGTTCCCGTTGCAAACGGTGCGGTGGGAACCAAATCCACTGTCAATTATGATGGAAAGGCGGCCCCTGGAATTAAGCCAGGATAACGCCAGGAAGAGGATTAATCGAATAAACGTATATCGTGAACTACTATGGGATTTTGCGCAAGTATTAAAAACTAAGGTATATAATCTTATAGCTCAAGTATTAAGATATAACTGAGCTAAATGTTTATAGCTTATATATGCTATAGGCGTAGGTATATTTGCTATGAGACTAAATATCCTGGTTCGAGTAATAGGTTTGTAAGTGGTATGGTACTGAGGTTATTTTCTATTTTATGGGATCGCAATAGCATTTATGGATGGCAGATGCAATCAGTGCAATCCACCAATGTAACTTCTTGAGTAATTTATTCATATTTGGATGATATTTTCTCGACAACAATTTTCTCAATATACGTCCGGTATCGATGAATAGCACCTGTGTAAGCACTGTTGTATTCTAGTTTGAAGGACATTGAAGCCAGTGAAACTACTGGGCATTATGAGACTTAACATCTTGTGTCTTGGGGTGACGAGTGCAGTCGAATGCCATGCAATGATTTGTAATTCAAAGTTCGGTGTGGTGTTGCTTCTTTTATGGGCAGGCGTGACGCTTACCATCAGGCGAGCGACCTGCCCGTTTCGTCACTCAAGCTCTTGAAAAACATATTAGATCTGTATTATACTATACCACTGCTGGCCACGGGCATCCTCTACTGAATGAGAGGGACTAGGCCTTAGACTGGCTTAATGCAGATTTGCAAACTTCACACACCCCCGAAATTCTTATGAAGAATTCTCAGATATGCAGGTTTTCTTATAAAGTTTATTTCACAGTTAAAGCTATAATTCAATACACACGTAACTTATAAAAGTCAGAATCGCTTGCTCTTGGGGCTGGTTCCGAACCTGTGGCTTACGGCTCAACAGTCCGTACCACTCTACGTTGAGCTATCGCTACTTTAAAAAATCTTTTTTTTATGGCATAGGCCGGCAAATGAGCAAGTGACTCACCTGATGGTAAGTGATCTCCACCGCCCATGTACGCCCAGGGTATTAAAAGAATCATGGGTGCATGGGATAATTAAGGAATTGGGAAGGGCCCTCCGCTTTTGGGCTTCCGGATATCTCACTCACCGTACGAAACGAAGCAGCAAGCTGCTACTTTACGCCGGTTTTCAGTGAGACAGTGGTAATGACCCAGACGAGCCAGACCATACATGCTATAGACAAAAGTGTCTAAAGCGTGGCTCTACCACTCATCTGCAAATTTTATTAAAAACTAGTTGGTAAAATAATACGGTTCCCATCCTCACCACATCTCATGGTCAATAAACTAGATTGATTGCAGCATTCGATTTGAAATTTGACGCGGTTCGTCCGGAGCTTTGACTGCGCTTGATTGCGGACCCCCACGTCACTGCATTGTATCGCTACGCCTACAATGTACTCTTTCAATCAATTCCGAGTTCCGAGCCCGAAATTTATTCGGTAATCGTTATATAGCGACGATGTGTCGACCTTTTTATTGCCTGGTTCAATAGCTACATGTAGATATAAAAGTGGAGTGTTGTCCGTTGAGGAGTTTTTTTTTACTCCGTACTCCGTCATCAGATCTAAACCAAAATTATATGGGACCACATCGCAGCTAAACTCTATCGGTTGAATTTTTTTTCAACAAATACTACAACAAATTGGTCCACAATCGGCGGAGAAATCCTGGTACATAATTTAAAAAAAGCAAAAAAAAAACGCGCCAAATTGTGAACTTCTTTTTTTTGAAGTCGATGAGAAATAAAAGATGATGTGATGTGATTCTGTGTCCATATAAAAGAAGCTTCCGGCCTAATAATCACGAATACTCTTCAAGAATCGGTTTTCCGACTCGAGACTGCCTCCTACATTATTTCTCAAGGCCATAAGTAATATCCATAAATTTCCGATAATGTCAGAACAATAGTCTATTTATGGCGTATTCTCGGAGAATAAACACCATAGAGAAGGTAGTCGAATGAGTACAGTAACATCTGCTGTCTTACAATGGGAAAACAGGGTCGGTCCTAAGTCCACAGACCAGATAAACTTGAGCTGAATATATAAACTATATCGATGTAGACACGGGTCAAGTTGCATTTGACGTGCAATATCTTTGTCAGTCCCTCAATTTGGCTGCCCATTGTACGAATATTTATTTGTTTTCTTGACGTGATGGACAAAGAATAAGTTATAATTCGAGATAGATGGGACATTAAAATTCATATGTATGTAGGTTTCCTCATGATATTTCCGTGAAGCAAGCTATAATGTTAATAATGAATACACACAGTAGGTACACGAATACACGCTGAGGTCTCGGGTTCGATCCCCAGGTCACATAAAGTGGTATTGTGTTTTTCTATTACGAAATGCTCAGTATCAGCCCGGAGTCTGGAATTTGTGCCCGGTATGGCGATAGGCTCGCCCCCTATCACATCGTGGGACGGAGATACGCTCGGCGAAATGTGGGTGTACTCGTTACACCTCTGCCTACCCCTTCGGGGATTACAGGCGTGATTCGAGTAGACTCCGGGCTGATACTGAGAATTTCGTAATAGAAAAACCCAATATCACTTTACCCGACCCGGGGATCGAACCCGAGACCTCAGCGTTAGCCTCAATTGTAACACGTACGCATTACAACTGCGCCACCGAGGCAGTCTAGATATATATCAGTCAACTATAGATAAAAAACTATATTTATTATATAATATATCGCATATAATAAATAGGTGATCGGTGAAGGTTACCAGTACCGCGCTGACGAGAACTCCCGCTCAATGAGTTCATCCAAGCGACAAGAAATAAACACCCCAGACCTACATTCGCTCCTCGCTGCTCATTGCTGATGAGACAAGTGATATAAGCCAGTGGGCCTTAAAATTTCCTAATCATAACTTTCGACTGCCTCGGTGGCCCAGTTGTAATGTGTACGCGGTACTACTGCTGCTAAGGTCTCGGGTTCGATCCCCGGGTCGGGTTTTTTTATTAGCTTTAATGACGAGACGAGCAGGAAGCTCGCATGATGGTAAGCGCTACGCCTTTCCAGAAAAAAAGCAATTAATAGGTTTTTCGATCATAAAATACTCAGTAACAGCCCGGAGTCTGGAGTTGTGCCTGGTATGGCGATAGGCTTCGCCCCCTATCACATCATTGGATGGAAATAAGCTCGGCAAAATGTGGATTTACTACTTACACCTCTGCCTACCCATTGGGAAAATACAGGCGTGAATGCATATATGTAACTTTCAGAGAGATGTAACATGTATATTCCCAAGCGTGCTTTATCAAAGAATGTTCCCATCTGTACAAAATCAACTTAGTGTTTGCTAATCGTCTCAGATAATGGAGGCTGGCGTTGCCTTGTCTCGCTGTCAACGAAAGGAATTACACGCTGGTACAAGGAAAACAAAGTGACGCTTAATTGGAGCCGGATCTGCGGATGTTTCCATCTCTTAATAGGCATAATGACTTATAGTTTGTTGTTGATGCCTTACTTCGGATATATTTATGGTGGAATATATTGACGTATTATGGCAGCCTCCACGGCGTTGTGGGCGGGTAGCCGGCTGTAAAGCGCGAGGCCGCGGGTTCGATTTCCGCACTGAGAAAAAATGTTTGTGTAATACACAAATATTTGTTTTGGGTCTGGGTGTTTTCTCTCCAGAAGGGTTGACGACAGGCAGGTAGGTGGCTGGTCGTAAAAACTACAAACCAAATCTTTTTGTAACATGTGCTATAAAGCATGTTGCGCCGACCCCACGGCGAGTGTCTCTAAAGGGGTACCCAGAGGTGCAACTAGTGCTGAACTACGTTTCGCCGAACTTATTTCCATGATATAATGTGATAGGGGGTGAGTTTACCGCCATACCATAAATTCTAAGTCCAGGGCAACTAATGTGTAATTTAGACTGTCCAACCAGAAGGCCAATTCTCGTATTTATCTGACACTGCGAATGAATTTTAACCGAACTGATATTAGATTTTGATTTGACTACTTCTCTTTAAGTTCAGTCCGGTGTCAATATAATCTCATCTCGATGTCATGGCAATTTCAATTCAGTCACAATTTTGACATTTATATAAGGACATGTGTTATTTAAAATGTTAGCAGAATATCGTTTTGGCGCCAGTCAACTTTTATTTTCCTTTCGATCTCATTAGATCTATGTACACATTTGACGTTGATTATTGGTTTAAGAGAATACCATTTCGTCGCTTAGCTAACAATATCGCGTAACTCGAAAATTGGCCATGATATTGTCATTGTATAAATTGTTTTTGGCGCGTATTCAATAAATTTACACAAAATTTTAAATTAACCATACAAAGCACGATATTCAAAGAGTTCTGTCACCACGCAACTTATTGGTTACATCACACATGTTTATAGAAAATCTTCAGTTTTTTGTCTCTCCTAAAACATAAGCCAATTTAAATAGGGCGGCATAAATAAATAAATACACCCAACAGTCACACACATAGTCCCGACCCCACACTAGGTTAACCTGTATCGTGGATATCAGGAACTACGAGGGACTTGCGGTCCCACAGCACCCGAGCCCGAAACAAATATTTGCGGATTAGACAAACATTTGTTACGGTGTGGGAATCGAACCCACTGCGCCACGGAGGCTGTCAAAATATTATGTATTGTTAGCTAAGCGACAATTTCCAACTTTATGGAGACGGAGACTTGATATTTTGAACATTTTAAACTACGATTGGCCTTGGTTGGTATTTGAAACCAGAACCTCACGCTTTCTAGACCAATGAGGCGTTACTCTACCACTTATAAAGCATTTTATTATTATTCTTTACACCTCTGCTGAATCGTTCAAAGTATTTTCCGTACGTGACGTATTTTATTTAACATTTCTAAGATTTATACCGTCAATTTCCTAAAAATAGTTGGTGATTCTACCTTTAACGGCATCAAAACAGTCGGTACTAAAGTCCACTTGAAATTCACGTGTTCCACATCTTTATTGCTTTCCCTAAAAGTATTTTATTGCTAGCAACGTATGTTTTACGAGGCTGGTTGCAGCGACTTTCGCATACATAATCATGATATGTACGCAAACATGGCGAATTTTCTATAAAATGTTGGAAGTAGGTCACCATACTGGTTGGTTTTGGAAGTCAGTTTTGTAATTGTTACATGCTGCATTGCGGGTCTTTGAGTTTTGTGTTTTATGTCGCAATAATACTGGCCGAAATCTGTAAATTCTTTCGATGTTGGTTAGCTGAAATTACATCGTCTCAAAGAAGACGTATACTCTACTATCGTTTATGTAAAATATTAAGTATTGACTATCTTTTGCTCATAGCTCTTGATCTTTTGCAGGATATACAGTAGCCTATGTCCTTATCCAGGCTGTAGTAGTCGTTGATTGCAGTGACAAACGAAACTCGGAAGAAAAGGTTAAATAATATATTTCGGAAGGTGGTTGTACAAGACTTAAGGGACGCAAGCGTGCGGTATGCATGGAGTAATCTAATAGACTGGCGACAGTAGAGAGCGGAGGCCTAGCACCCCCTCCCCACCTCAGTTCGCTACCGCACGCTTACGTTTAACAAATTTTTGTATTCTAATATTTTAATAATTTCGCGTCGCTAACACAGGTCATGGTCTACCTGTGTACCAAATTTCATACAAAACCATTCACCTGTTAAAGCGTGATTGATTAACAAACATCCAAACTTTCACATTTATAATAGTAGTAGGAAGTAGGATAGTAGGAAGTAGGATAACGTGTACTACTGGACGGACTGTTTCGAAGTAAAATTGCGTCACATAATGCAGTGGAGCGGGAGAGGACCTACTGCAGAGAATAACCTAATTTCCGTGAAGTGTAAGCGAGATGGTGATATTAAGACGGCTGTTTTGTTTAGTAGTTTTCATTCACGATAAATGAATTGAAAAAAGTCACGTAATAATATAGTTACTTACCTAAAATATTTTTTTCATTTGCAATTTTTAGCCTTAGATTAGGTTCAGGTCTTGGTCCTTAAGCCGACTTCAACGATGCCCCAAATCGAGATTTACCACTAAACTTATTTACTTAAGTAAGTTTTCATACGATTTTAAGTTTCTTAAAACTGGTTTAGCGGGCTAAACTCGATTTAGGACCGTCGTGCAAGTGGGCCATAAACATTCAAATTTCAATACAATAACAAAATCAACACGTGTGTTCTGTTATTTGTTGAATATTTTATAAAAAAAATAACATTAGCAGTACTCTATATAATCACATAAAACAACACGGTCCCTTAAAAAACAAGTTTCATCCCTGAACGCATATTTGCGCGGGTCATATTTTGGAAAATGTAAAGTCGCGTTCAGAAGTTGTTAACATTTTTGGGGTCCCCGAGGTAGCATATTGTAAGCGACCGATGCCATCGGCTTGTTTCGGAGGGTCGAGCGAGGGTAGAGCCCCGAACAACGTTTACAGAGTCTGTTTTTTGATATTTTGTATGTCATTAATTACTGTGGAAGGTTATGATCCAAATTGAGTTGGATTTTAGTGAAATAAGTTCACGTCGGTATCTCTGAAGGGGTAGACAGAGGTGCATCTAGTACATACGGTTCGCCGAGTTTATTTCTATCGAAAGTGAAAAGTTGTGAGCATATCGCCATACGGGGCACAAATTTGACTGCCAAGCAACTCATTTTTAGAGAATCTTTTAGTCTTTAGTTTGATATGTGGATTTTATTAATTTTATTTTTTATTTATTCGTAGTTATATTTGATCCACCAACAGACGATACAGCAACTAGCTAACAAAGATAGTATATAAAAAAATCTTATGTTACTGCTCGCCTAGTTATAGGTAGACCCAGCTAACATTATAATTTACAATAGGGAAGCAGATATTATTAATAGGTACAGTAATATTATAGTAATGTTAGTATCATAGTATAGAGTTAATATAATAGCCCGCAGGTTTGTGCGATGTTCAAGAGAAGTGAAAGTTACACTTTTCCGAGCCTACTGCACATCTTTCTACACCTGCAACCTGTGGGCGGACTATTCTCAAAAATCTTACAACGCCCTTCGCATTCAGTATAATAACGCTTTCAGAGTGCTGTTGGGTCTGCCCCGATTCTGCAGTGCATCGGGTATGTTTGCCGCGGCGCATGTAGACTGTTTTTACGCCACCATGCGCAAACGATGCGGGTCCTTAGTACGCAGAGTGCGGTACAGTGCTAACAGCATTTTGAAAATGATCGCTTGCAGACTAGACTGTAAGTATGTAAACCGTTGCTGTATGTTGCATGTGGCGAAATTAATATATAAATAAATAATGTATTAATTTTTTTAAAATAAATAATGTATTCATATTTTTTAATTTTATTGTAATAAAATATTTATGGAGTAAATTAAATAATGTATTAATAAGTTAATTCTATAATATTTAAGTTAAATTAAGGTATTTGTAAATGAGTCTTGTTACTTGAATAAATAAATGATTATTATAGTATATTATGGTTATACAAAAAAAAATACATTATTTAAGAAATCAATTAAGGCAGTATGACAGATTATACATTTGCGACAATTTCAGTCGTTAATTTATACATTTGCGACTGTTGACCACGGTAACTTACACTATGGGACAACGTTAAGTTGTTGTTTAATATTCTAGTTTTGAAGCTAAAACAGCGAACAAGGGGCACCGAGCAGTGGTTTGTATAGTTAATCACAATTATTTAGAAAATACGGTATCTGTATTCAATTAAAATAGTTTACCTAATACAAATGTGTACTTTCTCATATTACTGCCTCGGTGGGGCAGTTGTAAAGCGTACGCGTTACGATTGAGACTAATGCTGAGGTCACGGGTTCGATCCCCGGGTCGGGTAAAGTGGTATTGGGTTTTTCTATTACGAAATACTCAGCATCAGCCCGGAGTCTGGAATTTATGCCCGGTATGGCTATAGGCTCACCCCTTATCACATCACTGGACGGAGATACGCTCGGCGAATTGTGGGTGTACTGGTTACACCTCTGCCTACCCCTTCGGGGATTACAGGCGTGAGTGCGTATGTATGTATGTAAATGTGTACTTTCCTAATTTTTCCCCTATTTGTGTGCCGTCGAATAAAATTGTGTTATTTATAAGATACTCACTTCAACAAATAAATGGGCTAACTCACTTCCCCTTCTCTTTTATCCTCATCACCCATATATTAATAAAGAGCCCCTTATTCCCTGTGTCGCACTTCCCCTTGCAAGATTTTATTTATAAACGCAAGTTTTGGTAGGATGATCTGCTTACGTGTAAGTGCAATCGTACGTCAAAAGAATTACACGATAACACCCATGGGGTTTTTTTGTACCACTGATGCATTTACGCTGTTCCTCTTTATTTATTACTGACCTTTACTTATGGGGGGAAATATACTGAGAAATGTTTATAACGTGTTTGTTGATTTAAAAAGCATTTTTATAGCATAGGCCGGCAAACGAGCAAGTGGGTCACCTGATGGTAAGTGATCTCCACCGACCATGTACGCCCAAAATGCTAAAAGAATTGTGGGCGCGTTGCCGAAATTAAAGGAAAGGCATAATTAAGGGATTGGGAAGGGGAGGGGGATTTGGGCCTCCGGATAACTCACTCACCGTACCAAACGCAACAGCAAGCTGCTACTTTACGTCGGTTTTCTGTGAGACAGTGGTCACGACCCGGACGAGCCGGCCCATTCATGCTGTAGACAAAAGTGTCTACAGCGCAGCTCTACCACTCAAGTGCATCTTGTAAGTTCAACAAATGGAGTCTTTCTTCAGTATTTTTGATCTATTTATAAGGCTTTTATGCAGGTTAGGTGGTAGGTCCCTCGTTTGCGAGAGACCGGCTGGGTTGGTACCACCGCTTTGTCTATTTCTGCCGCCAAGCAACAGTGTGTAAGCACTGTTGTGTTCCGGTGTGAAGGACATTGAAGCCAGTGTAATTACTGGGCATTATGAGACTTAGCACCTTATGTCTCGGGTGACGAGCGCAGTCCAGTGTCATGCAGTGCTTTATTTAAAGTTCTGTGTGGCGTTGCTTCTGTTTATGAGCAGGCGTGGCGCTTATCATCAGGCGAGCGACCTGCTCGTCTCGTCATTCAATCTAATAAAAAAAAAAAAAAAAAAAAAGAAAGGTTATATTAATAATTGATCAGATTTGCTCATTAGAATAAAGATGGATACCATAATTGTAATAAGGTAATAAATCACAACGTTCCTGGTAATTAATAAATATTATTTACTTATAATCCGTGTGTATTAATTGTTAATTATCACTTGCTTTAACGGTGAAGGAAACATCGTGAGGAAACCTGCATACCTGAGAAGTTCTTCATAAGAATTTCGAAGGTATGTGAAGTCTGCCAACCCGCATTAGGCCAGCGTGGTGGACTAAGGCCTAGCCCCTCTCATTCAGTAGAGGAGGCCCGTGCCCAGCAGTGGGACGTATCTAATACAGGGCTAGTATTATTATTATTATTATTATAATCCAATTTTCCCCAGAGGGATTGACGTCAGCAGGCGGCCCATAAAAACTACAAGCCATATATTTCTGTGACATGTGTTAAAAACATGATGCACCGACCCCACTGCGGGTGCGATAAGGTCAAGTAGAAGAAGATGAAGACTATAATCCACATTGAAGCCAGTGTAATTACTGGGCATTATGAGACTTAACACCTTATGTCTCGGGGTGACGAGCGCAGTCCCGTGTCATGCAGTGCTTTATTTAAAGTTCTGTGTGGCGTTGCTTCTGTTTATGAGCAGGCGTGGCGCTTACCATCAGGCGAGCGACCTGCTCGTCTCGTCATTCAATCTAATATAAAAAAAAACCACATGTAAAAGCCCTCGAAAACGATTATCTCGATCAGATCGGCAGGTCATGCAAGAACACAAGCACGTACGCACGAAAACATACACGCACAGAATAGGGTAGTGGTTAGGGTTGTTGTAGTACTAGATGTTTTTATAATTTAAATCAATAAGTTACGTTACTCAAAATCTATTGCAGAAATAATTTTATAAATCGGACCAAAAATAAATAAGTCAGAAGCCATTCAAATCCTGTAGAAGGGGTAATTGTCAAATGACAGACGACGGAAACTTTGACGTCACTGTGTAAAATGTTCATTTTGGTGCACGCGTGCACTTTCCTCATACCAACATTTAAAGTCATAACTGCGGGCACATTTCTGAACCAATTTTGATTGTGTTATAATAAAAGGGTTTCTGTTGCGTATCATTTTCTGTTGCTTATTAAATAATATATAAAATTCAATATAGGAAACTACCCTATTTGGGAATAATCAACATTTCGCGAAATGCTTGATCGTCTCTTTAAAGCTCTTGAAAAATGGTAGGGAATAAAGTATAGAATACGCACATATTTTATGGCCGACACTGTACCTTTTTTTGTATCACCGTATTTGGTGGTTTGGACGTGTAAAGCGGAATGTGTTAAAAAGACGCGCCGGATGGTAATGACGAGATTCTTATCGGCGTCGGTTTACTTTGCATAAGAGATCTTGTACCGTCCTATGTGGGTCGACACAACATGGTAAATGTTTGGGCTATTACTATGTGGACTTATAATACCATCCCTGTATTATACACGTCCCACTGCTGGGCACGGGCCTCCTCAACTGAATGTGAGGGGTTAGGCCGTAGTCCACCACGCTGGCCTAATGCGGATTGGCAGACTTCCCATACTTTCGAAATTCTTATGGAGAACTACTCAGGTATGCAGGTTTCCTTACGATGTTATACCTTCACCGTTAAAGCAAGCGATAATTAACAATTAATACACACATAACTTAGAAAAGTCAGAAGTGTATGCTCTTGGGGCTGGTTTCGAACCTGCGACTTTGGTCTCGACAGTCCATGCCACTCCCCGCTGAGCTATCACTGCCTCACTATGTGTACTTAGTGGTGGTAAATATTTAGTTTTTGGACACAGATCACGGATACTGTAGTAGATATGACATACATCTCGATCTGTGTAGAAACCAAGCGTGCCAATGTTTAGTACGTAGACTTATATTGTAATTTTAAAGTGCGCGTTGGCCCGTTGCGCTGAATATTGCGCTTAATCGCAGCAGGCAAAGAGTGAATGTCTTAACACGGAAGGCCGTGCGCCGCGCTGTACAGCTGATTCCGAGCGTCAACTGATTTTTTAGCGGCTTTACATTTTTTTTAGTAGTTTGATAGACAAAACGAGCAGGTCGCTCGCCTGATGGTAAGCGCCACGGCTGCCCATAAACAGAAGCAATACCACACAGAACTTTCAACTACAAAGCACTGCATGGCATTGGACTACGTTCGTCACCCCGAGACATAAAATGTTAAGTCTCATGATGGGCAGTAATTTCAATGGCTTCAATAGCCTTAAAACCGGAACACAACATTGCTTGCACACTGCTGCTTGGCGGTAGAAGGAGACAAAGCGGACATTACGTTATTAAGAAATTTACAATTATGAGACCTAACATCTTATGTCTCGGGATGACGAGCGCAGTTCAGTGCCATGCAGTGTTCTGTAATCCAGAGTTCTGTGTGACGTTGCTTCTGTTTAAAGGCAGGCGTGACGAATATCAGGCGAGCGATATGCTCGTCTCGTCATCCGAGCAAATAAGAAAAAAGTAGGTATATGCATCATAATAACATATATTCTACATACGCACTCACGCCTGAAACCTCCGAAGGGGTAGGCAAAGGTGTAACCAGTATACTCACAGTTCGCCGTCCCTTATGTGATAGGGGGCGAGCCTATCGCCATACCGGGCATATATGCTTAATTATATTATATGGTCCCGTTAGCACCTTTTCATTACGGGGTCCTAAACACACTTTTCATCGAGATTCCCCACGAAGATTGACTGTTAAATCTCGGTAAAATCTGTGGTAACCCTATATGCTATGGCTTTCTGCAACATGTTGCGTCGACACGTAGTTAGGAAGATGATGGTGCACATTTTTGGGATAAACATTGTTCATTTTTGACAGCATCTGTGGCGCAGTAGCCAATAGCGTTACAAGAGGTCGCAGGTTCGGTTCCCACCGGCTACTCTTCCACTGCACCACGGAGGCTGTACGCTCACAATACTATAAGAATCATGGGCGCGTTGTCCCACTCAAAGGAAAGGAATAATTAAGGAATTGGGAGGGAAGGGAGATATCTCACTCGCCACACGAAACACACTAGTAAGCTGCTAATTTTACGCCAGTTTTCTGTGAGACAGTGGTCACGACCCGGAAGAACGGCCCATTCATGCTGTAGACAAAACTATCTAAAGCGTGGCTCTACCACTCACTGGACTCAAAATTGGACGTGTATGGAGTCAATCCGATCCTATACTCTGATCATACATACATAGGCACTCACGCCTATAATCCCCGAAGGGGTAGGCAGAGGTGTAACCAGTGCACCCACATTTCGCCGAGCGTATCTCCGTCCCACAATGTGATAGGGGGCGAGCCTATCGCCATACCGGGCACAAAGTCCAGACTCCGTGTTGATACTGAGCATTTCGTAATAGAAAAATCCAATACCACTTAACTCGACCCGGGGATCGAACCTGAGACCTCAGCGCTAGTCTCAATCGTAACGCGTACGTATTACAACTGCGCCACCGAGGCATACTCTGATCAATTGGAATTAAAGTCGGACTACTCTCCCCGGTTTTATACTAGGAGTCCGGTAATGACATTCGGTTGAAAGTAGACGGAACACAAAAAATCTATTACGTCCACAATAGATCTCACTGCTTTTCAATCTTAGAAATGGATTTTCTTTGAATAGAATTCGACTGTTGTCGAAAACGGCTAACAAAGGGAATCATAATTTGATGTTATAATTTCTTATATTTATTGGCGTTGAAATTATGAAATGGACGCGGTTTTATTGATGAAATACGTTTTATGGGAAAGAAGGCCAAAAGTGCCTGATAAATTATCCATTTTAAATCGACTTAAAAATGTACATAGGAAGATTTAAATTCGATTGCTTTTTTAATAGATACGAGTACGTACGTCTGCCTGTCTAATGATCCATTTGGACGCCGAGTACTAGCGCAAGCCAGCGTTTCTTGTTCCTTAGTAATGATAATTTTCCACGTAGCACACATACACACCAAATACATTACACTAGCTTTTGCTCGCGGATCCGCCTGCGTGAACGGCTTTTTCCGGAATAAAATGTTTATGTTCAGGTCATGATGTACCTGTGTGCCAAATTTAATTCTAAACTTCTGGCGTACATTTGCAACTGTTCAGCCGTTAAGGCGTGATTGACTAACAAACATTCAAATTCACAAACATCCCAACTTCCACAATTATACTAGTAGTAAGGTAGGATATACCTAGAGTGGTAGAGCCACGCTGTAGACAGTTTTGTCTACAGTATGAATGGGCCGGCTCGTCCGGGTTGTTGCTACTTTCTCATAGAAAACTGACGTAAAGTAGCAGCTTGCTGCTGCATTTCTTACGGTGAGTGAGATATCCCGACGACCAAATCCCCTCCTCTTCCCCATCCCTAAATTATCCCTTTCCCTTAAGGTCGACGCGCCCATGTATCTTTTGGTATATGGGCGTACATGGGCGGTGGAGATCACTTGCCATCAGGTGACCCACTTGCACGTTTCCGATCTATGACATAAAAAAAATATTATTCGTTGTCTAGTAATTTTTATTATATTTAAATCTTGTTTGTGGTACGAATAATACGTAGAAGTATTACAGTGGTGCAGTAGGGGAGTCACAAACACTTATTACGTTTGCCCGATCTAGGATTTGAATCCAGTACCTTTTTTATTTTTATGGCATAGGCCGGTGTCTCCGTTTAATACCTAATTTTACATACCTACTGCTAATACCTCACTCATACCATAAAAAACGTGACGTCACTGCACTCCGTCGCTATTAAATATTCAAAGCACCATATAGAGCGTCGGCATTTGTTACAGAGAAAGTTTTCAATTCAATTTTCGTACAGTTCGGTACAAACCACGAGCGAGTAATAAATTATGTAACGTACGACTGCATTCGTTATGTCTGTCTGTACTCGGTTAAAAGTTGCCTGGCATTTGCCAACTTTACCCTTAGGATTAACTGGGCTTAAGATTTGGGAGTTAAGATGTAGTTGCAGAAACCCATGAAATAAATAATATAAATAAATACAGTCACACAGATAGTCCTGAAGGCCAATTCTCGTAATTTTAAATGTTCAAAATATCATTCCGATCTTGTCTCAGCGTCAAGAAAGTTGCAAATGGCATTCTCTTAAACCAATAATCAACGTCAAATGCACCTAGCATTAGCAGTAGCATTATACCGTTTTGGCTTCAGTCAACTTTTATTCTACATTCAATCTCATTATGATCTATGTTCACATATGACGTTGATTATTGGTTTAAGAGAATGCCATTTGCAACTTTCTTGACGCTGAGATTAGATCGGAATGATATTTTGAACATTTAAAATTACGAGAATTGGCCTTCTGACACTTGGTTAACAGGTATCAGGAACTACGAGGGACTTGCGCTCCCACAACACCCAGACCCGAAACAAATATTTGTGGATCAAACAAACACTTGTCTCGGTGCGAGAATCGAACCCACAGCCTCTTGCTTCGCAGTCGGCTACTCGCCCGCTACGCCACGGAGCCTGTCAAATGTATGTATGTACATCACTTACAATAGATTTGAATCCACGCTACTACACTAAAGAGCGATGGCTCAAACAACATTGCTATTAGGGGCTTCCAAGCTCGTTTGTAACATGAAAGATTGCGCAACTTTTTAATAGTATTTTTACCTCATTATCCGGGAAGTTTTGATGGAGTTCCGCCTAATTTTTATAGCAATCTATTATAAAAAAAAATGTTTGATAGTTTTTGGAGTTACGGCCGTGTCGGATTTTACGGGTCATTAATTTTGCTAATGCATTTGTGGATAGTGGGATAAATGCGCGAGGAAGGAGAGCTTTGATTTTTAAGCTCTCCTTCCTCGCGCATTTATCCCACTCGTAGTGGGGTCGGCACAACATGTTTTAGCACATGTACGAGTAACAGAATTGGCTTGTAGTTTTTACGACTGGCCGCCTGTCTGACGGCAACCCCTATATATATCTTGGGTATATCGATTTAATTTTATTTCGGTAATTATTTCTACACCGTATTTTTGAAAAGACAAAAATGGAAAATGTTTCATGTACGGTTATTCATAAAAATACGAAATAGAATTAGTTTAAATTAACATCTTAGGCCAACCTTTTGAACAAAGTATACATACATACATACGCACTCACGCCTGTAATCCCCGAAGGGGTAGGCAGAGGTGTAACTAGTACACCCACATTTCGCCGAGCGTATCTCTGTCCGACGATGTGATAGGGAGCGAGCCTATCACCATTCCGGGCACAAATTCCAGACTCCGGGTTGATACTGAGCATTTCGTAATAGAAAAACCAAATACCACTTTCCCAGACCCGGGGATTGAATCCAAGACCTCAGCGTTAGCTTAATCGTAACGCGTACGCATTACAACTGCGCCACTGAGGCAGTCAAAGTATGGAGAGAGCAATATCCCAAAGACTACCAAAATCCATGTAGTCCGCACGCTGTTCTTCTCCATATTCTTGTACGGCTCAGAAACATTGACCATGGAAGCTGCTGACCAGAAACGTATCAACGCCTTTGAAATGTGTTGGAGACGTCTCCTGAGAGTCCCATGGACAGCCAAAAGAACCAACGTCTCTATACTGAAGGAACTAAATCTTGACCGTGCCTGTCTTCTATCTGCCTGCATCGGGTACTCCAATACTTTGGACATGTCGCTTGAAGAACAACTTAGAAAAGATAGTAATAACAGGGAAAATAGAAGGCAAAAGACCAAGCGGAAGGAGCCCGATACGTTGGTCAGACCAGGTGTCGGAACAGCCAACGTCAACCAGTCAACGTCGCAATCCATCAAGCTGAAGACCGTAGCAAATAGAGAAACACCATTGCTAGAATCCTTGCATGGAGTTACGATCCTCAACCATGAGGGGACGATATAGGAGGAGGCCAACCTTATACGCAAATGGTACACTCTGCTGATTAACTGACGGCAATGGCGAAACATTATTTCGTTGGATGAAAAGATCATTGGCATGCATTGTAAGGTGGTTCATCACACTGGGGCCCTAACTACCGGTGGCTTGGGGTCTTAGGTCTCGCCATCGGAAAGTGCCAATTTTTTTATATTCTTAAATGTATTTTTAATGATATATATATTCAAAAAAGGAACAAAAACTTTTTAAATAAGGAAAACTGAATGTTACAACATTAATGAACAAAATTTTAACACAATTCCCCTAGCAATATTGAATCGAAAATTGTTTTTTCGATTTGCAAGAGACACATCTTTTAAGCACGTTCGCAATAGTGCACCAGTTGCGATACATGTTTCGCGACATATATTAGACACATTTTCTTCTCTTCCACCTGTCCCTATCCCACTCTCAGTGGGGTCGGCGCAACATGCTTTTTAACTCATGTTACAGAAAGATTTGGTTTATAGTTTTTACGACCGACGGCCTGACGCCAACCTCTTTAGGGGAAAACACTCAGTCTAATTCTTGAGTCAGGCAATGTTTTGTTTTCGTTTAAAAGACGCGATTTACCTTCAACTTTAACAACTCACGTTTTGAGGTGACGAACGCAGACCAGTGCCAGTGATTTGTAATTTTAAGTTTTGTATGGTGTTACTTCTGTTTATTGGCAGGCGTGTCGCTTACCATCAGGCGAGCGACTTGCTCGTTTCATCATTGTATTATTTCAAACATGATTTACAAGTTATACCAGGAGGCCAATTCTCGTAATTTTAAATGTTCAAAGTATCATTCCGATCTAGCCTCAGCGTCTAGAAAGTTGCAAATGGCATTCTCCAATAATCAACTTCAAATGCACCTAGCATTAGCAGTAGCATTATACTGTTTTGGCTTCAGTCAACTTTTATTCTACATTCAATCTCATTACGATCTATGTTCACATTTGACGTTGATGATTGGTTTAAGAG
The DNA here is from genome assembly GCA_905332985.1 of Mimas tiliae. Classification (NCBI taxonomy): domain Eukaryota; kingdom Metazoa; phylum Arthropoda; class Insecta; order Lepidoptera; family Sphingidae; genus Mimas; species Mimas tiliae. The sequence continues at coordinate 2,151,670 of HG995247.1, read as the reverse complement.
AATGCCATTTGCAACTTTCTTGACGCTGAGACTAGATCGGAATGATATTTTGAACATTTAAAATTACGAGAATTGGCCTCCAGCCCTGTGACATTAAACCTAAGCTAATCATATTGTCGGATGTCGCCGACAATAACCGAATCACGGAACTAATCCGAAGGGCAAAGGAACTTAATCAGGCGAGCTAACAACAGGGTTCGTTATGCAAAACAGACTTTACAACATTATAAATAAACAATAGTTTATAATTCTGGAAAACATTCCTACTAATATAATATAAATGTATATAAATGTATTGTATGTATATATTATTATTATATACATACAATATGACTGCCTCGGTGGCGCAGTTGTAATGCGTACGCGCTACGATTGAGGTCAACGCTGAGGTATCGGGTTCGATCCCCGGGTTGGGTATGGTATTGGGTTTTTATATTACGAAATGCTCAGTATCAGCCCGGAGTCTGGAATTTGTGCCCGGTATGGCGATAGGCTCGCCCCCTATCACATAAGGGACGGAAATACGCTCGGCGAAATGTGGGTGTACTGGTTACACCTCTCCCTACCTCTTCGGGGATTACAGGCGTGAGTGCGTATGTATGTATGTATGTAATAGTTTATAATTCGTACCGGAACACAATAGTGTTTACACACTATTGCTTGGCGGCCGAAATAGACAAAGCGGTGGTACCAACCCAGCCGGCCTCTCGCATACGAGGGACCTACCACCTTGTAATACCTATTTGTAAGCTTCCAACTAGAAAACACCAAACTATCCTGATAAATTAGAAGGGCCTACACATAATCTGTTTCTGTATTCATGACGTTCATCTAAATTTGGTCGTGGAAACTGTAGGCCCTGATTCAGGAGCTACGTGGCGTAATGACGCAAAAAACTCTTTTGCGACAAACGACGCCGAACTCTTGTTTGTACACAGAGTTGTAGACTTGAATTAATGATCTTTCAGGCACGTACGAATTTAGTTTGGCGGTTCGACATTTTCTAAATTGTATGTAGGTATGAGCTGCTTTTCATGTAGATTCGAAACTACGATATCGATTCTGATAATTTTAATTTTATTTACTACGGGCGTTGCCCATATTTTTCTGGAAAATATAAAATAAAAAAAAAACTTAAAGTCCGACGAATATGAGACATGTCTTACTTTCTTCCCCACATTCTGCATCGATTGGTATCGGTCTCGACCCCATACCCCCAGCGGTTTCGGAGGAGTAGCGTGACAAGCTTTTGGCAGCGGCGGCGGCGGCGCCAGTTACTTTATTTAGAATAGAGAGATTTAATATTTATTTAAAACTTCATATACATAACATGTATAAAGGCGGACTTAGTGCCATTAGAAATTATCTACCAGCCTACCTTTAAGTAATGCAGAGACGAGACAATGTGGGTGTATATAAATCATGGATAAGAAAATACTAACAAGAAAGGAGTAGACAAGATGCTAATACATAAATCTAATCAGTAATCAGAAGACTTTGATATATTTTACTAAAATACATACATACGCACTCACGCCTGTAGTCCCCGAAGGGGTAGGCAAAGGTGTAACCAGTACACCCACATTTCGCTGAGCTTATGTCCGTTACATAGTGTGATAGGGGGCGAGCCTATCGCCATACCGGGCACAATTCCAGACTCCAGGTTGATACTGAACCTTTCATAATAGCAAAACCCTATATCGTGTTACCCGACCCGGGATCGAACCCGAGACCTCAGCACAGCAGTCGTACCGCGTATCCATTACATTTGCGCCACCAAGGTAGTCAAGTCAGAAATTCTTATAATATTCTATTCACATCGTGGGACGGAGATACGCTCGGCGAAATGTGGGTGTACTGGTTACATCTCTGCCTAACCCCTTCGGGGATTACAGGCGTGAGTGCGTATGTATTAAAAACACAAAGAATTATAGTTCCCTAATAAAAACTCGTACTATTATAAAGATGCAAGCACAAAAACTGTCAACAAAATTATACCAAACCTTTTAACACCGATAAACTTTCCAAAACAATAATTTCTACATCACGTGCTGGTTGTCCAGTTTGTGGAGTCGGCAAGTTTATTCCAACACAATCCATAGTGTTGTGATTGGAAAGAACACAAGTTGGGAACAAAGTTTTGTCGACATATTGTCCGTGGAGTTCGAGTGTCTTCGCGACACATTCGATCCGAAACAACCTGATAACTATGTGCTAGATTTGTTCCGATTTGGCGGATCGATTTTATTAGGGTTTACATGGATTTTAGTACTTTGTTATAAGGCCAAAGTGGTCGCTACAACCCGTGAATATCCACAATAGCAGACCAATTTCGCTGCCCTTATCTTCTTCCATTATCCCACTCGTAGTGGGGTTGGCGCAACATGCTTTTAATACATGTTACAGAGAGATTTAGCTAGTAGTTTTTACGACCGGCCGCCTGCCTGATGTCAACCCCTCTGAGGTGAAAACACCCAGACCCGAAACAAATATTTGAATAACACAAACATTTTTGCGGGAATCGAACCCGCGGCCTCGCCCACTGCGCCACTAAGTCTTCGATGCTTACTTTTAAGGAAAGAAATCTGGAAAGGAGAATACCACAGAAACATACACACACCCACAGACAGACAAATGTGTCAAACTTATAACGACTTTTTGTCGCGGGTAAAATAATGACAATTAATAAATTGCTTACGACGGAACTTCCATCCAAAAATCTTCACCTCATTCCATATTTAAAAAATACAAAGTCCAGTTAACATTTTCATGAAGGGACAGTCGTTTTCCACATTGTTAGGTACATTATCTTAATTTTAACACGTCCTGCCGTTGACCTGTGATACAGACTTATAAACGTAAAGACGCCAAATATACTAGAGCCTATAGTAGGTAGTATGTAATTCACCTGTATGTATGTTGTATGTTTTGGGTCTGTGTGTTAATAACCACGACACAGGTTTAACTTAGTTTTTTTATACCATATGCCGGTAAACGTGCAAGTGGGTCATCTGATGGTAAGTGATCTCCACCGCTCATGTACGCCCACAATACCAAAAGAATCATGGGCGCGTTGCTGACCTTAAAAGAAAGGGATTAGGAAGGGGAAGGGGCTTTGGGCCTCCGGATATCTCGAACCGCACGAAATACAGCAGCAAGCTCCTACTTCACATCGGTTTTCTGTGAGACAGTAGTAACGACCCGCCTGAGCCGCCCATTCATGTTGTAGTCAAAAATATCTACAGTGTGACTCTACAGTCCAGCAGTGTTGGTCAGGACTATGTGTGTGACTTTTGGGTGTTTAACAATCAAACTTTTCCTATCATGTACGCAAGTAGTTGTGACCCCCGCAAACTCACGTGACAAGAATACTAGTACAAAGTTGTATGTGTCGATGAGCTACTACAAAGTAATAGGTGACCGTGACTGTCTTGTAGATTTATAAGTCTATAACCTGTGACTATTGTAATAATTAATGTGTCGTCCCACACGTGGGATCGGGGACCCTCCGCCATCGTTATCTTTGGCTAATGAGTGCCGAATTTTAAAAGGACTCTCAAATCCGTGTGAAATTTGATTATGTTATTTTTGTTTCGACCTTTTTGGAAGGTTAAGCTTGGTTTAAGGATTTTGGAATGTTTTTTAATGAATATTGTTTAATTTTTATTAGCGTTAATGGCGGGACGAGCAGGTTGTTCGCTTGATGGAGAGCGTCACGCCTGTCCGTAATCAGAAACAATACTAATGAGAACTTAGAATTATGAAGCACTGCATGATGTGATGTCTCATAATGCCCAGTAATTTCAGTGGCTGCAATGTCCTTCAAACTGGAACAAAACAGTATTTACAGACTGTTGTTTTGCAGCAGAAATAGACAAAGCACTGGTACCTACCACCTTGTAATATAAAGATAAGAAGACGAGAAATAGTTTGTAATCGATCGCTAATCGGCGAGTGGCACGGTCTACCAAACGGAGGTCGCGGGTTCGATCCACGGCCTTATGATACGCACTTCTGACCTTTATATTCATTTTTATTCTTCATTTAAACGGTAAAACAAAACATTGTGAATAATCCTGCATACTTAAGAGTTTTTTGAAAATAATTAAATAAAATACACCCAACAGCCACACACATAGTCCTGACCTTACACTAGGTTAACCTGTATCATGGGTAGGAAACACGAGGGACTTACAGCCCCAAAACACCCAGACTCGAAAAAAAATATTTGTGGATTACACAAACATTTGTTTCGCTGCAGGAATCTCTCTATTCTAAAAAAAAGTAACTGGCGCCGCCGCTGCCAAAAGCTTGTCACGCTATCTCCTCCGAAACCGCTGGGGGTATGGGGTCGAGACCGATACCAATCGATGCAGAATAATGTAAGATATGTCTCATATTCGTCGGAATTTAAGTTTTTTTTTGGCAAAGCCCCTAGTTAAACTAAAAAAAAAACAGTCAATAAAATATGACTGCCTCGGTGGCGCAGTTGTAATGCGTAAGCGTTACGATTGAGGTCAACTCTGAGGTCTCGGGTTCTATCCCCGAGTCGGGTAAAGTGGTATTGGGTTTTTCTATTACGATATGCTCAGTATCAGCCCGGAGTCTGGAATTTGTGCCCGGTATGGCGATAGGCTCGCCCCCTATCACATAAGGGACGGAAATACGCTCGGCGAAATGTGGGTGTACTGTTTACACCTCTGCCTACCCCTTCGGGGATTACAGGCGTGAGTGCGTATGTACGTATGTAAAATATGTCCTTTATACGGAAACACAATAATGCTTACACACTGTTGCTGGGCGGCAGAAATAGACAAATCGGTGGTAACAACCTTTCACATGCGAGGGACCTACCTAGTGACTACCACTTAGTTATTTCGTAAGTCAGTTTTGCAGTAAATTTTACAAATATAATGCAGACTCAAGACCATGTTCTCTACAAATGTTAACATATTCTCTTTTTATTGGTGTATTGGTTGTCTGAGAAAGCAACGTTGGGTACACTGAAATAATAATGGTGCGATATAGTTGTGGAAAAGTAGTTAAATGGTATAAAAGAGGTTGTCGCCATAACTGGAGGTCTTTTGCCCGCAGTCAGTCAGACAGTCTCCAGTTCATTACGCGGTAGCTATGCTAGTTTACTATTCGGTCCTAGTTGTTTTAGAGAGCGGTCTCTAGAGAATCCTGATATGGGGTTTTGGTCTGTAAAGCAGTGATATTGTAATTAAACTATGAGTTGAAATCTAAGACTTTGAATACCATAGACGGGCTGATCAGAAGTAAAATTGTGTTGAAAACGCGGCGGGCGAGGCGGAAATGACTTCTAAGGCGTGGGAACGAGAGGAGTTGAGAGTAAGTGAGATGGCAATATTGAGACGGCTGTTTTGTTTCGCATTCGTTTTCATTCACAATAAATGATTTTTTCGATCAAAACCAAGAAATAATATAGTTACTTCCGTAAAATAACTTCAAATTGAATGAATAATATATGCACGTAAATAATTAATGTTTTATGTGTCACAATAAACAATTTCGTGTTAGTTTATCGAATTTAACGTTCGCAGCTACTCAAATAACAACAACTCTCTCGCGGGCGACTATATGAGTTGCGGTCAAATGACCGTAACTAAGTGCACATTTTTTTTGTACTGCACAGCTTGTCTAGTAGTATACATTAAAGTCTTTGGTTGAAGTGATTACTGTCGTTTGGTATTAATAAAATAATACTCATCTCACGTTGCTTCTAACACAAATGATTATATTTCTGACGTATATTCAACCCGTCCGGCGATTTAAAGGCCGTCCGGGCAACAGGCAAAACACCGCAAAGACCTCCAGGATATTAACGGTACAAATAATTTCCTAACAAAAGACATATCTGTTGCTTCTGAAATATCATTTCTACATCCGCCTTGATCTCGAAACACAACGTCTTGGCTTTGTGAAAGAAAAATACATTCTATTAAAGCACTACCAAAGAATATTCAAACTTATTACAAAGATTTATAGTTTAAATTTGATTGTGTATGTTATAGTACATGAGACGAATTTAAGTGTACATTTTGGCATGTCAAAATGGTAAGCGTCCAAACAACGGCCCCGAAGCTTTTACAGAATTTACTAGCAGCACCGCCTCTGGGACCGTCTGCTTTGTGAGTACAGAGTACACTATTCACTTGATGTAGTCTCTATATGAAATTTATACAATACTAGCTGTTGCGCGCGGCTCCGCCCGCGTGAATAGACTTTTCCGAAATAATACGTAGCCTATAACCGTCTCCAGGGTCCCATCTATATCTACATCAAAATCGGTTCAGTGATTTAGGCGTGAAAGTGTAACAAACAAATAGATAAGAAAAAACATAAAAAGTATACTACGTTACCTTCTTATACCTCCAAGAATATGTGTACAAAGTTTCATGATGATCGGTTAAGTAGTTTTCGCGTGAAAGCGTAACAAACAAACTTACATTCACATTTATAATATTAGTATGATTTAACAAAAACCGTGTTGGACATTTTAACTGTGATATCAGGGCAAAGCGGAATACTCTTTTGGAACGCAGATGCTGGTACTAAGATTTGGCTGATATAGCGATAGAAAGTGAATGGTTGCTGACCGGCTGCCGGTTACCATGAACCCGAAGATAACGAAGCATGAGAAGTCTTAACATTTTAGGGATTATATAATATGCGAGGTTTATTCTTTTCGGGGTTTAGATTAAATTCCGCTTCAATAAAATAGTCGCAAAATTTAACTACTTTATATCCATGTAATATTATTAATTCGTTACCACTGTCTCACAGAAAACTGGCGTAAAGTAGCAGCTTGCTGCTGCGTTTCGTATGGTGAGTGAGATATCCGGAGGCCCAAACCCCCTCCCCTTCCCAATCCCTTAATTATCCCTTTCCTTTAAAGTCGGCAACGCACCCATAATTCTTTTAGTATTGTGGGCGTACATGGGCGGTGGAGATCACTGACCATCAGGTGACCCACTTACTCATTTGACGCCCATGCTAAACAAAAACTAATTTGCTACTGAAACGAAATAAATAAAAGTCATTCATTGCCTGCTGTAAATGAAAAAAACCGAAAATCACAAATATTCCGATGTTTTGAAATAGAGTTCGGAATAATTACTTACACTGTCGACGGAAACGCATGGTAATCGAGCAAACTCATTAACGACCAAATTTACACAATTTGTGCATAAACTACAGACTTTTTAACTAATGAATAATACAGACTTATTATTCAATAAGTACCAGGATACCATAAAATGTTAGGAGGCTAGGCTAATACCAGTACTTAATAACATAACTAAAGCTGGTCTTTGTTATGTGTAGATTTCTGCAAACATTCGGATTGACTAATACAGAAAACAAAAAAATTACTTGTAAAAGCTTCTTGCTGTTGCATTTCGTACGGTGAGTCAGATATACGGAGACCCTAATTCATCCTCCCCTTTCTAATCCCTTAATTAATTAACCCTTTACTTTAAGGTCGGCAACGAGTCCATGATTCTGCTGATATTATGGGTATTCGTTCTTAGGTGGCAGAGCTCACCTATCATCAGATAACACACACGCTCCTTTATCAGCATATGCTATAAAAATATTGATTCGTTCTTGTTCAGCGCCAAAATGTATTGTATACCACGTACCATAACATGATAAATGGCGCGCTTATCGCCAACATGCATAAACTCCAATGCTGGGCAACTCGTGGGTAATTATTAAAATCGAAACGTCAAACATAATTAGTGACTGTCCGACCAAGAATTTGAACCTAGGACTTTGCCGGGTTTTGCACCGGTTCTATCAATCTTTGACCATTAAATTGCAATAGCAATTGGTTAATTTGTATAATTGTATTTTTAATTGAGGGTGTAAGTGAGCCAGCAACATCTTAGGCCTAAATTCAACCTCACCTCCACTCTACTGATTATCGGACAAGCAAAGGCGAAACTTGGTTCCCGTTATGGGTTCAGAAATAAAAAGGCTGAGCGTCCCACATAAAACAAAATCCACCGTCAAATTGTTGTGGGACCGCAATTCTCTCGTAGTTCTTGATTCCCACGATACAGGTTTACCTAGTGTGAGGTCAAGACTATGTGTGTGACTGTTGGGTGTATTTATTTTTTATTTTTTAAATCATGATGTGAAGGCGGACCCTGGCTTTGCCAGGATATAACGCCAGGTAGAGGTAAAATGTATTTTTAGCTTTTTAGTTAATTTTGAGTCAGTTTTATTTTCCAACGCCCAAGTCCATAGAAATAAGATGACAAGAAAAGTAACTTAAGCAAAACAATGACCCCACGAAAACTCTTTGCAAAGGGGCGGGGCTATAAAAGTCTGTGCATAATAATCTCTATATGACACTTGATACGTCTAATTTTTTGCGCGTTGCAGGACGTCGCATCTCGATCTAGAAATTTAATATTTAGACAATAACTTTTATGAAATAAAGTTGATTTTGACCGTTCATTAATTTTTGTTGCGTGTATGAGCGTTACGCGTGATGTGTAAGTAAGTGGAGTCGTATTTTTGGCAGATTCATATGAGAGTTATCGTTCTAGTTATGTTATTTCGATGCCCAAGTCCATATTCGCAGTGGTTCCGTGTGAAGTTTGCCGACTGTGGCGACGCTATAGGCGCGCGAATAACTCTCGCATTTGCTTTCGTTCGCGTATAATTAAATTTACCTTCCACCCAAATTATATCAAGCAGTAACATGTAGCGACAAATTGTTTGTAAGGAAATCAACGTAACGTTTTAATATGTGCGTAATACGCGTTCGCTTTGAAGAGAATTTTTGACCCAGTTACGTACTCGTGTCTCGCTAAATTTGGAGTTGGTTCTATAAGTTCTAAAGATATTCTTAATATAGATCGCTTTTATAAAAGTTATTTGAGTTTATTTTTAACCAGCTCAAAGAAACAAAGGTTCTAAAGGCTTTCATGTATAGGTACTACTAGACGAGCTGTTTAGAAGTAAAATTGCGTCACATAACGCCGGAGTTTGACAGCTCACAGACGGGGAGTGCTGTAGGGATTCTAGTTGAGAGTAAGCGAGATGGTAATATTGAGTTACGGTCAATCGACCATTAGTGGTGCCATTTCTAAGTACCGTGCAGCTTGTCTAATAGTATACATTAAAGTCTTTGAAGGTTCTCAATAAAAAAACTGTATATATTTTTTAATTATGTTCACGCATAACTCCATCAGATGTGGGCAGATTTGGATGAATATTTTTGTAGTCGATAGGGGGGGGGGGGTTGTGTCAGTTAAAACACCTACTGTTATGAATGAATATTGATGTTGTTCAACACACGAACGTATATAAATGTACGTCATAAAATTTGCAATAAAATGTATCGCACATAAAGGTCACATCAACAATTTAAATAAAATTTGACGTGGTGTCTGTACATTTTTTTCCAAATTTTGTTTCGGTGCGGGAATCGAACCCGCGGATCGCGTTTCACAGCCGGCTACTCGCCCACTGCGCCACGGAGGCTATATCTATTTATAGAATAATATTATAATTATATTTGAGTGAAAATAACTCGATCAAGTTAAATTTCATAGTTAGTTTCGGACATGATTTTTTATGCTGATATACTTATACAAAATTGCAAGATTTTTTTATTTGTTGTTCCGGAATCTGAACAAATATCAATGATTCGAATTTGAGGGATATATGTCAGTTTCTAAGTCCCAATGTTTCTATGGCCCTGAGTTCAAATTCCTCAATCTATACCAAACAAATACGAAGAACGTCGCGGTCTCAACATAGTGGAACAATAAAAATGACTGTTTTATATTCAACGTGAAAATTTTACGGCCCACCGTATTCGCGTTACGCTGATGGAATCAATAACGTGGCTTTTCCACGTTTTACTGTGATGGCCGGTGTCGCGGCTTAATGCGCGGTTACCTTTCAAATGTCACCCCTGTGGCACTCGGTGCTTACGTCACTCACTGTAACTCTTATATAGTAAAACAAATATAATAGTATTTACAAATAACAAGGTGGTAGGTCCCTGGTATGCGACAGGCCGTCTGGGTTTGGTGCCACCACTTTGTCTATTTCTGCCGCCAAGCAACAGTGTATAAGTTCCACCACTTTTCTGTTCCCGTTTGAAGGACATTGAAGCCAGTGAAATTACCAGGCATTATGAGACTTAATAACTTATGTCTCGGGGTGACGAGCGCAGTCCAGTTCCATGCAGTGCTTTTTAAATAAAAGTTCTGTGTGGCGTTGCTTTTGTTTATGGACAGGCGGTGGCGCTTACCATCACGCGAGCGAACTACTCTTTCGGTCACACAAGCTAATAAAAAATACATTGGACAAGCAAACATGACGACCCAGGGATTAAACCCGAGACCTCAGCATAGCATGTTTCCGACCCTATGCACCGCGTATAGAATTTTGGGAACGGACATAAGGTAGGGTCAGATGATACTCACTCGGCGAGTCTAATGTTCAACAGTGGACGACAATATGCTGAAATGAAGAATTCAGTTACCATGTCCATATTTACTAGCAAGCAAAAAATCACTATCATAACTACGTAGTTATGTATCCTAGAGTATGTGTACGATCTGATGGCGTCGTATCACAGGATGTACCCCAGACGCAAGCTAAGCACATTTTGTAAAACAGTAAACACTTCTTAGAACAAGTACATGTTGTTTTTATGTAATTTGAGACATCACAGGTGTGCTCCAGACGCTACCTCAGCACTTTTATCGTAAACACGTCGAAGCTTCTAGAATAAGTAATGCGTATTGTTTACATCGCTCGACCATATAAATAAGGAAATTGTACATGAAAATTAAGTCTAATAAAGATCTTTATCCTGAACAGTCTTTTAAAAAGCTCCTCGAGCCGTCGCCCGATTTGACTACGTTGACTTGCTAACATAATATCATGAATGCGGTAACTTATTCACAACTGCAGCTAACTTTAAAAGTATTCAGTTACAAGGTCCATATTTACTACCAAGCCAAAATCACTATGATAACTACGTTGACTTGCTAACATAATATCATGAATGCGGTAACTTATTCAAAACTGCAGCTAACTTTAAAAGTATTCAGTTACAAGGTCCATATTTACTACCAAGCAAAAAATCACTATGATAACTACGTTGACTTGCTAACATAATATCATGAATGCGGTAACTTATTCACAGCTGCAGTTAACTTTAAAAGTATTCAGTTACAAGGTCCATATTTACTACCAAGCAAAAATCACTATCCTAACTACGTTGACTTGCTAACATAATATCATGAATGCGGTAACTTATTCACAGCTGCAGTTAACTTTAAAAGTATTCAGTTACAAGGTCCATATTTACTACCAAGCAAAAATCACTATGATAACTACGTTGACTTGCTAACATAATATCATGAATGCGGTAACTTATTCACAACTGCAGCTAACTTTAAAAGTATTCAGTTACAAGGTCCATATTTACTACCAAGCAAAAAATCACTATCATAACTACGTTGACTTGCTAACATAATATCATGAATGCGGTAACTTATTCACAACTGCAGCTAACTTTAAAAGTATTCAGTTACAAGGTCCATATTTACTACCAAGCAAAAATCACTATCCTAACTACGTTGACTTGCTAACATAATATCATGAATGCGGTAACTTATTCACAACTGCAGCTAACTTTAAAAGTATTCAGTTACAAGGTCCATATTTACTACCAAGCAAAAAATCACTATGATAACTACGTTGACTTGCTAACATAATATCATGAATGCGGTAACTTATTCACAGCTGCAGTTAACTTTAAAAGTATTCAGTTACAAGGTCCATATTTACTACCAAGCAAAAATCACTATGATAACTACGTTGACTTGCTAACATAATATCATGAATGCGGTAACTTATTCACAACTGCAGCTAACTTTAAAAGTATTCAGTTACAAGGTCCATATTTACTACCAAGCAAAAAATCACTATCCTAACTACATTGACTTGCTAACATAATATCATGAATGCGGTAACTTATTCACAACTGCAGCTAACTTTAAAAGTATTCAGTTACAAGGTCCATATTTACTACCAAGCAAAAAATCACTATGATAACTACGTTGACTTGCTAACATAATATCATGAATGCGGTAACTTATTCACAACTGCAGCTAACTTTAAAAGTATTCAGTTACAAGGTCCATATTTACTACCAAGCAAAAAATCACTATGATAACTACGTTGACTTGCTAACATAATATCATGAATGCGGTAACTTATTCACAACTGCAGCTAACTTTAAAAGTATTCAGTTACAAGGTCCATATTTACTACCAAGCAAAAAATCACTATCATAACTACGTTGACTTGCTAACATAATATTTGAATGCGGTAACTTATTCACAACTGCAGCTAACTTTAAAAGTATTCAGTTACAAGGTCCATATTTACTACCAAGCAAAAATCACTATCCTAACTACGTTGACTTGCTAACATAATATCATGAATGCGGTAACTTATTCACAACTGCAGCTAACTTTAAAAGTATTCAGTTACAAGGTCCATATTTACTACCAAGCAAAAAATCACTATGATAACTACGTTGACTTGCTAACATAATATCATGAATGCGGTAACTTATTCACAGCTGCAGTTAACTTTAAAAGTATTCAGTTACAAGGTCCATATTTACTACCAAGCAAAAATCACTATGATAACTACGTTGACTTGCTAACATAATATCATGAATGCGGTAACTTATTCACAACTGCAGCTAACTTTAAAAGTATTCAGTTACAAGGTCCATATTTACTACCAAGCAAAAAATCACTATCCTAACTACATTGACTTGCTAACATAATATCATGAATGCGGTAACTTATTCACAACTGCAGCTAACTTTAAAAGTATTCAGTTACAAGGTCCATATTTACTACCAAGCAAAAAATCACTATGATAACTACGTTGACTTGCTAACATAATATCATGAATGCGGTAACTTATTCACAACTGCAGCTAACTTTAAAAGTATTCAGTTACAAGGTCCATATTTACTACCAAGCAAAAAATCACTATGATAACTACGTTGACTTGCTAACATAATATCATGAATGCGGTAACTTATTCACAGCTGCAGTTAACTTTAAAAGTATTCAGTTACAAGGTCCATATTTACTACCAAGCAAAAATCACTATGATAACTACGTTGACTTGCTAACATAATATCATGAATGCGGTAACTTATTCACAACTGCAGCTAACTTTAAAAGTATTCAGTTACAAGGTCCATATTTACTACCAAGCAAAAAATCACTATCCTAACTACGTTGACTTGCTAACATAATATCATGAATGCGGTAACTTATTCACAACTGCAGCTAACTTTAAAAGTATTCAGTTACAAGGTCCATATTTACTACCAAGCAAAAAATCACTATGATAACTACGTTGACTTGCTAACATAATATCATGAATGCGGTAACTTATTCACAGCTGCAGTTAACTTTAAAAGTATTCAGTTACAAGGTCCATATTTACTACCAAGCAAAAATCACTATCCTAACTACGTTGACTTGCTAACATAATATCATGAATGCGGTAACTTATTCACAGCTGCAGTTAACTTTAAAAGTATTCAGTTACAAGGTCCATATTTACTACCAAGCAAAAATCACTATGATAACTACGTTGACTTGCTAACATAATATCATGAATGCGGTAACTTATTCACAACTGCAGCTAACTTTAAAAGTATTCAGTTACAAGGTCCATATTTACTACCAAGCAAAAAATCACTATCATAACTACGTTGACTTGCTAACATAATATCATGAATGCGGTAACTTATTCACAACTGCAGCTAACTTTAAAAGTATTCAGTTACAAGGTCCATATTTACTACCAAGCAAAAAATCACTATTATAACTACGTTGACTTGCTAACATAATATCATGAATGCGGTAACTTATTCACAACTGCAGCTAACTTTAATAGCTTTATTGGCCCATAACAAATATACAGCACAAAATGTATCGTTTAAACGTATTAAAGCAACATTGTGGTTGATTTACGACCTGTTTATATGGCGGCCAAACAAAATAAACTCGTAAAATACCGCGTGCCAGTATAAAATTGCGATGCTATGAACGATGCGTATCTTTTGCCAGTTTTACAATTGCCGCTAATGTTGGATTTGTGGAGGTGGTAAAGAGATTGGTAGAAGATTTGATTAAAGATTCTGAGGTTATTTTATCCTAGTACGACAAAGTGACTATAGTAGATCTCATGGTAAGTCCAAACATAATTTCGAACGTTAAAGTGCAATATCTCAGGACAGAATGATACCAACCTGAAGTTACTGACTATTGTCCAACGTCTTCAGTCCAAAGCCTTCACCTGCACTTGGTACACTCTGCTGATTAACGGATGAGACAATGGCGAAACTTAGTTCCCGGTGCAGATCGTGGGGGTAGATGGCGGGTCGCCCCATATAATACCAAATCGACCGAAATCATGATGGGAAGGCGGACCCTGGTACTAACCCGAGATAGCGCCAGGCAGAAATACATTTTTGAATTAGGTGTTTCACTAATATTCTTGACTACATTTGGAATTTGAAGAGTTTACCTATTGGACAACAGCATTGAACATTCAATCTACGAATATTATCTTCTCTGTCAAAGTCTAAAGCTTTAAACATATTTGCCGTATGGGATCCTTTTGTAAAGTCACGAACCAACTTAGGTTTAGTTTCATCAGGTTCATGTTTGTTACTTCTTTCTACAATTTACCGACTAGTCGAACGTAGTACCACATCCAACACCTCCGGAAACATTCTCACATCCACGCCACTGATATTAACTTCAGCAGAACTTTGTTATTACTTGAAGCAAGTTTATTTGGAAAATGAGCTGGAAACTGGCGTCCAACGACACACGCGATTTATAACCCTTACAGCGCCTGGTATTAAATAGGACAGTATTGTCTTCCAACGGGCTATTTCATCAGCCTTCTACGATTAATACTGTTATGAAGTATATTGAATTGGAGTATACGTAATATTTTGTTTTTGAATCATAAATGCTTTTGCTTTTAGTGTACTACTATTTCTGGGATCAAATGTAGCCTATATGATGCCTAAATAGCCTATCTGGCCTATAAACTATTTAACTTAAAAACATACATAAACACACGCCTGTATACTTGAAGAGGTCGACAGAGATGTAACTACTACATCCACGGATCACCAAGCTTATTTCAATCCCAAAATGTGATAGGCCACACCTGGTATAAATTGCAACCTCAAACTATTCAATTGTGATTTTTCAACGTTTTGAACCCCAATCTCTCAGCCTATGTTCGCTGTTACTATACTAATGTAGCAGTTATGTTATGAACTATTTCTATGCAAAAAATCATGTCCATTTGTTGCTTTGTTACTGCGTGAACGAAAGACAAATCAACAATCTGGTAGAAGGGTACCCAATACATTTGTGTACCAGACTAGATAGCGACCACCGACACGTGGTGAACAACTCGCTTTAGTCGCTCATTCAGACGTATCGCGTTCTGAAGTCGGCCAGTACTATCCACTAACTCTAGACCGGGATAACTGTACTGACCCTCGAGGGACGTAATGTCTCTTGACGGTCGACGTTATATTTGGACTGCATTGTATTTAACATCAGGTCTAGTGTAATCGCTTTGCCGTGCCTGGATGTACTGGTTACATCTTTACCTACTCCTTCAGGGATTACAGGCGTGAGTGAACGAAATTTATATGAGACCAGCAACGCATCGTCAATTCCTCTGGTGTTGATGGCCTCCATAGGCGGCGGTGATCACTTACCATCAGGTGGCCCGCTTGCTCCGTTGCCACATTATTTTATAAAAAAACTCTGAAGAAAAAGAAGAATCATTTAAAATTGGTGCATATTTGTCGGCGTTAAGCATACATAAAAAATATACAGAGAACTTCCGAACGTTCGTTTTGAAATCTTAAAAGCTCACTCATAGCAGACATTCATATTTTCTGTGCAAACTAAAAATACGGTCACAGAAATGGCCGTCTTCATTGTTTTTACTTATTTATACAACGTAAACAAAGAACTGGGACATGAATTTACTTTCAAATAGTTGTATTTCATGATCTCAGCTCTGTTCCATTTTATATTTAAATTTAAATGTTTTGAATGCCTTTTTAGTTGTAGTTTTTTTGAGTGGTTTTGCTACGCCGTGCTGTTTTCTTTACAGTTTCGTCTACAGCACGAATGGGCCGGCCTAGCCGGGTCGTTACCACTGTCTCACAAAACACCAACGTAAGGTAGCGGCTTCCTTAGCGTAGCGGCTTATTACAAGGTGGTAGGTCACTCGGCTAGAGGACGTTTGGGTTGGTATCACCGTTTTATCTATTTCTCCCGCCAAGCAACAGTGTGTAAGCACTCTTGTGTTCCGGTTTGAAGGACATTAAGACCATTGAAATTACTGGGCATTATGAGGCTCAAGAAATGTCTCGGGGTGATGAGCACAGTCCAATGCCATGAATTGTTTTGTAATTCAAAGTTCTGTGTGGTGTTGCTTCTGTTTATGGGCAGGCGTGGCGCTTACTATCAGGCGGGCGACCTGCTCGTCTCGTCATTCAACATAAAAACAGTACATAAATATCGTCACGAGTACCCGCAACCGACGAAAATGTATGAGAAGATGTATGAATGTGGAAGAGGCGAAAGAGGTGTATCAGGATCGTAGCTTGTGGTACTCAATAGCCTCTGCCTACCCCTATGGGACATAGGCGTGAGTGTGTATGTATGTATGTATTAAAATATCGATTTTAACGTCGTAGTGTGACGCGAGCCTAAACGTGATTATACTAAACACCACACTAACATAACCATTTATATGTAAGTAGAATCAGAACACAACAAAACCGATAAAACCAGGCAAACTTACAAAGAAATGTAAATGTAATACAGTAACCAAAACACTACACTTCTGAATACAGTGAACTAACAAAAACTTTTTAAATATATCATTTTGCTAAACAGCACAACATAACTCACGTTCGCGGCGCTCGCACAACTGAATGCTTATCATAAATTCTGTTTAAAAGTTGCCCAAAACAGACAATTTATTCATACCTACTGCTTTCGTATTCATCTTCCAGTTTCTTTCCGGTAGTTTGTGTCGTGTATTACATATTTTCAATACTATTAGCTAAACGGCCTGTCTGATGGCAAGTGATTACCACCGCTCATGTGCCGCAATACCGCACAGCCTCCGTGACGCAGCGGGCGAGCAGCCGGCTGAGAAACGAGCCGTAGTTTAGATTCCCGCACCGAGATATTTGCGTGATTCACAAATGTCGGTGTACTGGTTACACCTCTATCTACCCCTTCGGGGATGAGCGGCGTGAGTGCGTATAAGAATATTTTCAATTGAAAGGAATAGTTTTGCCCATATATTTATGTATATAGAATGGCCAGTGGCCAGCCTAATGTTAAAATTTTCAAGCAGCCGGACTCCGGGCTGATACTGAGCATTTCGTAATAAAAAAACCCAATACCACTTTACCCGACCCGGGGATCGATCCCGAGACCTCAGCGTTAGCTTCACCGTAACGCGTACGCATTACAACTGCGCCACCAAGGCGAAAAAATACACGTATAAAATTTACTCAAAATCAGTAATAGCTTCGATTACAATTATTTTCAATCTATATTGCTGTACCATTAAGTAGTCGAACAGTTTGCAGTCACACGTGTTCCTTTCTTCCTACAATTTTTACTTTAAGCGGTGTGTGAAGTAGAAATTAGTTAGGCCGGCATAATCTTAATAACCTAGACGATGCATCTAGCGTTGGTCGCCACTATTCTTGGATTGCACTGCACTTAACATCTGGTGTAGCGTAGTCACTTTGCGGTGTCAGAGTAAAAAGTTACCTAAACCAGTATAAATAAATAAAACTTAGTCTGCATCCCCAAAGAGACTGGCAGAGGTAAAGTCGCTTTTCTGGGTATACATTTATTATACTATCATAATATTACATGTAATATTGATATGTAAAAAAAAAGAATTATAAGCAAAAAGGCAACTTTGATGCGTGACACCGACTTGCATTTGGCGGTTTTTTTATCCGTCTGAACGATGACACGATCACGGTCACCTGGTAGTAAGGCTACCTTTAAACAACAGCGACTCTCCACGTATTCAAATCGAACAGTAATTTATACGTACACATACACGCACCCACAGACAGACAAAAATGTTAAATTTATAATTATTAGAAGTTACGTGATACGAGTTTTATTTTATTAATACCAAACGACAGTAATCACTTCAACTCATAGTTTATTGGTTACTTGTACAATGATACTACTTTACAGACCACAACCCCATGTCAGGATTCTCTAGAGACCGCTCTCTAATTATAACTAAAACAACTAGGACCGAATAGTGAACCAGCAGAGCTACCACGTAATGAACTCTATCGACTGAGCACTGATCTAAGTGAACAGAAGACTGGCTGGCGGGCAAAAGACATCCAGTTATGGCTACAACCTCTTTAATACCATTTAACCACCATGTTCCACAACTATACCGCACCATTATTATTTCAGTGTACCCAATGTTGCTTTCTCAGACACCCTCAATACACCAATAAAAAGAGAATACCCTAACATAATTCCCCATTTTGTCAGGCGTTGAAAAGAAAAAGGGTACCTCATAAGGAATAGATTATCGATGAAAAAATACTCAATAATCATTTTCGAACGTGTGATATAAGTTAGCGTATCAATAATGAAAGTTATGTTATACTCTTAACTTTAAACGGTAAATATTCCCTGTCGATATGATATTTATGTAATCAGCATCGGAAACTTATTGAAAATTTCCAAGTATAAAATATATCAGAAGGCCAATTCTCGTAATTTTAAATGTTCAAAATATCATTCCGATCTAATCTCAGCGTCAAGAAAGTTGCAAATGGCATTCTCTTAAAGCAATAATCAATGTCAAATGCACTTAGCATTAGCAGTAGCAGTATACCGTTTTGGCTTCAGTCAACTTTTATTCTACATTCAATCTCATGACGATCTATGTTCACATTTGACGTTGATTATTGGTTTAAGAGAATGCCATTGCAACTTTCTTGAACATTTAAAATTACGAGAATTGGCCTACAGAAGTTCTAGCGATTGCTAGTTCTGTACATGATGTAGTATAGTTGGGTCTCTTTCACCCCTTCATCGTGTTAGCGTATTCTGTTAATATTGGTATATTGACAGCCTCCGTGGCGCAGCGGGCGAGTAGCCGGCTGCGAAGCTAGAAGCGTGGGTTCGATTCCCGCACCGAGACAAATGTTTGTGTGATCCACTAATATTTGTCTCGGGTCTGGGTGTTGTGGGACCGCAAGTCCTTCGTAGTTCCTGATACCCACGATACAGGTTAACCTAGTGTGGGGTCAGGACTATGTGTGTGGCTGTTGGGTGTATTTATTTATTATTATTTATTTATTTATTGAGGGTGTCTGAGAAAGCAACGTTGGGTACACTGTAATAATAATGGTGCGATATAGCTGTGGAAGGGTAGTTAAATAGTATAAAAGGGGTTGTCGGCATAACTGGTGGTCTTTTGCCCGCAGTCGGTCAGACAGTCTCCAGTTCAGTAAGATCAGTGCTCAGTCGATAGTCCAAGTGGTCATTACGCGGTAGCTATGCTGGTTTACTATTCGGTCCTAGTTGTTTGAGTTATAATTAGAGAGCGGTCTATAGAGGATTGACATGGGGTTGTGGTCTGTAAAGCAGTGATATTGTAAATGTAATCAATAAACTATGAGTTAAAGTCATTACTGTCGTTTGGTACGTCTCACGTAACTTCTAGCAATCTTTACCAAATGTTGCCTACAGTTTGAAGACTACGCACATCTCAAGTTTTTGTTTTACGATGTACTTTCGTGTGAATATGCTAGGCCTCTGATACTTTGTTGATATTATGAGTTTTACACCTCTTTTTTCTTCATTTTAAGACTATGCCAAATTTACTGTCAGGATGTGATAGGATTTTTGTTTTGCTAATATTATCTATATAAAAAATATAAATATAGAGCGGCGATTCGAACCTGCCCTTAGAGCACATAAACTAGCAAGTGGGTCACTTCATGGTAAGTGATCTCCACCGTCCATCAACATCTACACTACCGGACGGATCATGGTCACATTGCCAACCTTAAAGGAAAGAGATGATTAAGGGATTGGGAAACAGAGGGAAGAACATTTGGGCCTCCGGATATCTTACTCACCGTATTAAACGCAGCAGTAAGCTGCTACTTTACGTCGGTTTTCTGTGAGACAGTGGTAACGACCCGGACGAGCCGGCCCATTCATGCTGTAGACAAAAGTGTCTACAGCGTAGCTCTACCACTCGTACTCGTGGCTTATGTGGTAGAAACACACTGTAAAAAAAATGCCTACAGCATGAATGGGCCGGCTCGTCTGTACCATTACCACTGTCTCACAGGAAACCGACGTAAAGTAGCAGCTTACTGCTGCGTTTAATACGGTGAGTAAGATATCCGGAGGCCCAAATCCCCCTCCCCTTCCCAATCCCTTAATTCTCCCTTTCGTTTAAGGTCGGCAACGCGCCCATGACTCTTTTGGTATTGTGGGCATACATGGGCGGTGGAGATCACTTACCATCAGTTGACCCACTTGCTCATTTGCCGGACTATGCAATAAAAAAAATAAAAAAATATTTTATATCATTAGCATGTTGCTGCGTCTAACCTCTTAGTTTTAGACGGTGCGGGATGTACAACAATATCAAGGATCTCTATTGTAAATATTAAAACACATATAAAGTCACAATATCAGCATTGTATTGAAACCTAATCTACGTAATTTGGAATAACAATCCCCGATACAGTTTCGCAATAAGTTCCATAAATATAAGACAATGGCTTCTCGCTGGCAAAGTTTACAAACAAATCACTCCTCCATATTTCCATTAAAAGTTATTGTCATATACGGGGAAATCGGCGAGCGTCATTCGATGTACCAGGGTATCATAAAATCAAAGGAGTTGGCCAGTGTCTCGGGATTTGGTGAAAAATCGAGTTACTACCACAGTGTTCGTCCCTTCCTCGCTCTTACGTTAACGTGGCCGCGTCTCCCCGAAGATCCCGGACTAATGCACTCGATAACGGATTTCCCGGGGCGGCAGTTTATCCCGTTTTATAGGGAGCATTCGCTTTACACCGAAACTTGTGATAGTAAACATTGTTTTCGTATTAGCCGGGGTGCATATCGACATTTTGTCGTGGGAAAGTATAAAAGTTGCGGTAAAACTTTGATTCATTGAGATGGAAACGTTTTCTTTTGAGGGGCGTGTTAGGATCAGTTCTAACAGCACCCGGAAAATATTTTCTTTGAAGTCTACCAAAAGTAACTTTTTACTATTTCTATTTTATATAAAAAGGCTGGTAGTTTTCGTAGAATTCGTCTGTCGGGATAAGAAAATAATATATCTCTCTATATATATACTACATTAATATTATCACTATACTGAATACTGATTTAAATTCATCTGTAACTGCTGGATTATATTAAATTTTATTGCGATCCCTGGTTATTCTTTATTCTGTAGTAATTTTACGATGTGGTTTTTTCTTCTTCTTTGCCTGGCGTTATGCCAGAGTCTGCTTTCTCGTACCATAGATTTGACTGTATTGGGTATGAGGCGACCCGCCGTCTGACCCCCACAACCCGCAACGGGATTCTATTTTTATTGGTGTATTGAGGGTGTCTGAGAAAGCCACGTTGGGTACACTGAAATAATAATGATGCTATATAGTTGTGGAAGGGTAGTTACATAGTATAAAAGAGGTTGTCGCGATAACTGGAGGTCTTTTGCCCGCAGTCAGTCAGACAGTATCCAGTTCATTAAGATCAGTGGTCAGTCGATAGTCCAAGTGTTCATGACGCGGAAGCTCTGCTGGTTCACTATTCGGTCCTAGTTGTTTGAGTTATAATTAGAGAACGGTCTCTAGAGAATCCTGACATGGGGTTGTGGTCTGTAACGCAGTGATATTGTAAATGTAACTAATAAACTATGAGTTAAAGTGATTACTGTCGTTTGGTATTAATAAAAGAATACTAGTCTCATGTAACTTGTGGGGTTCAAACGGTGGGTAAGAGAAGGCAGATCTTGGCATTGTCAGGATATCCGGGAAACCTAAAGTAGACAGACGAGCGTGCGTCTCACGCCCACTGCCCAGGGTACAACCAACCTGCTACCTATCGTGGAAGCCGCTGCCTACCGTAAGCACGTTTTGGTTCATACACATGCTAAAAATGAAGCGTAAGCTATCAAATGCATTTTCATTCAAGAACTCTCCAAAGGAAACGAGAGACACTGGTCAAGTATATGTTTCCTTCGCGACAGACGGTTAAGTTCAGTGAATTTTTACTATCTTTCTGTATTGAGTATTTCGTATAGACTTCACGATCAACTTATTTATCTCGGCCAGGTGGAGACTCCGCTTTGAATTACCCGTGGGAATTATGCTTGTACTACTAAGTATGTATCCTATTCCATTTTCTCGTAAAAGTAGACTATGAATATATTTTTAATCCAGTGTTCAGCGGATCACCTCATTGGTCTGGTAGAAGAATATTCGACCGAGAAACCAATGAGATACTGGGTTCAAATACTGGGTCGGATGATTACAGGTTGTGTTTGAGTATTCAATTAAAAAAAGTGATAAGTTGCTCGGGGTTGGAATTTGTGCCCGTTATGGCGATGGGCTTACCACCTATTACATTATTGAAAGGTTGGCAAACCGTGAGTTTATTAGTTGTACCTCTGGCTACTCCTCCCAAGATACAGGCGTGTTTATTTAATGGAGATAACGCAAAAAATTAATATAGTAAACAAAATATAAACGAACGGAGAACCTTCTATTTGAAGTCAATTAAAAACCAACTAAACAATATCAAAAGTTGGATGTACTAATGCGAATGTTTGTTTAAAATGTGGTTTGTGACCCATTATACCAGGACTTAATAACAGACGATAGTTTGGACCGCTCAACGGGCTTCTAAACAATACATAAATTTTATACTACGCGGTACAGAATTTGTGGTGTTACATTTTAGATAGTTTTAATGAAGTTTCCAAAACGTTTTTAGCGTATTAAAAAGTTTTATTAATATACTAACTAGCTTTTGCTCGCGGCTCCGCCCGCGTGAATAGACTTTTCCGAAATAAAACTTAGCCTATAACCGTCTCCAGGGTCCCATCTATCTCTACATCACAATTCATCAAAATCGGTTCAGTGATTTAAGCGTGAAAGCGTAACAAACAAATAGATATATTTGTTTTTCATAAAAAGTATAATATGTTACTTCTTATACCTCTTAGAATATGTGTACAAAGTTTCATGATGATCGGTTAAGTAGTTTTCGCGTGAAAGCGTAACAAACAAACTAACATTCACATTTATAATATTAGTATGATGATCATGATAACACAAAATGTATTTTCGAATGTTATGGGATTAGATCCGACTAGATTTTGCTTGCGGCTCGCAGCTCGTGCTTTTTCTCACTGCAATCTCATTTTTATCACAATGAACTTATGACATCACAGATTATGTAGTTTCCTAGTGGTGAAAGATTTTTTGGAATCGGATCAGTAACTGTAAAGGATACAAACTCACTCAAGTACAAATAAACTCACGAGGCTACAAACATACACACTTTGATTTATGAAACTCCTACCTTTTACTGTCTACTTCGAATCCTGGGTCCGAACCCCTTCCTTTAAAGTGTTTTAAGACACGAAACGCCTTTGCCTTGCAGTAGTACAAAGCGGAATTCTCTAAAATACAATATGGTCTAGACACAATATTAATGGTAATCCTTAAATTAAACAATTGAATATCATAATAATACATTAACCGAAAAAATAATAACAACTTTGAGTCGCTTATTATATTGTAGCTTTGTGATCAATAATTAATCGATGCCACCTACTCAAAACTCTAGTTTTATGAGTCGGTCTTTTTTTGCTTTCTATTATTTTTACGGAATTAATCAGTCAATTCGGTGCATAAATGTAGAAATGTATTCGGTGGATTTATGCACATAAATACAAAATATATTTTTATATTCAACGTGTTACAGAAAAGTGTGGTCATATTTAGTAGGGTCATTACATACACCTTGTACTAAGTACTTTATACCGGCTCTTTTCAAAACCGAGACATCCTAAAACTTCACCTTAATTTTAATCAATAGTTTATAAACATCGATAATATTCATCACATCGCTATTAATTATTTTTATCGACTCCCACTTTTAACAAACTTGAATAACGTGTACGTAATTCTACTACTATACGTACGTAACTGTTTTAATGTTTTTTAATAATACAAAATTGAAGTGAAAGGAGGTCTGTATTATCACTTTTATTATTTAGTGTTGTTAAAAGTTGTAAGTCGATATCGACACGTTACTCATTTGATAAAAAGTTAATTCTATAATTCTGTCCTATGATGATGTACGGATTTGGCACTATGGGGGATGAAATACTTATATCTTACACTATACATTGCTAAAATTTAAATTCACCTTTCTGTAACACGTTGTATATAAACGAATAGAGAGTGCGTGATTTTTCGTCAAACAAAAATGCAAAGTGACATCAATCACACCATTTTAAAATGTAACCCAATTTCTAAAACAGAAAACAAAATTCAACATAATACTAGATCAATCAAATCCCATAATTCATAACAAAATCACAGCACAATGCGATGTCAGTTATCCAGGACCGTGGAACCGCGGGACTCCCGGACTCCCCGGGATAATGGCGTAACTCGATAAAAGATTTCCCCTGGTGGCAATAGCTCACACCGTCGACGCCATTTTAACTTTGCCTCAGAGTGGCAAGTTTAGTTAAGCTCTACACTTTTTGATGTTTACACTTTTATCATAACCTCAGTTTGTTTGTGGAAGTTTTGTTTCGGCTTGTATTTAATCTGTCGTTTGGTCGCTGTGTGATTGTTTGGATGTGTGTTTTGGAACGCGTAAAATATTGAGTTCATACATAAATGAAACTGCTTTTTTTATACAGCAGAGGTTTTCAAACGTGCAAGTAGGTTATCTGATCGTAGGTGATCTCCATCGCCGTTAAGTAACTACCATCCTACTATCCTACTAGTTGAGTGATTCTTTTTGAGTGGTAGAGCCACGCTGTAGACACTTTTGTCTATAGCATGTATGGGCCGGCTCGTCCGGGTCATTACCACTGTCTCACAGAAAACCAGTGTAAAGTAGCAGCTTGCTGCTTCGTTTCGTACGCTGACTGAGATATCCGGAGGCCCAAACCCCCTCCTTCCCAACCCCCCCTTCCCAATTCCTTATATATTCCTTTCCTTTAGGGTCGGCAACGCACCCATGATTCTTTTGGTATTGTGGGTGTACATGGATGGTGGAGATCACTTACCATCAGGTGACCCACTTGCTCGTTTGCCGGCCTATGCCATAAAAAAACTATTATAAATGTGAAAGTTTGCCACCCTCGCGAACCTCCTTTTTCGGGATAAAAAGTAACATTTTTTATAGCATAGTCCGGCAAACGAGCAAGTGTGTCACCTGATGGCAAGTGATCCACCGCCCATGTA
The DNA here is from genome assembly GCA_905332985.1 of Mimas tiliae. NCBI lineage: Eukaryota > Metazoa > Arthropoda > Insecta > Lepidoptera > Sphingidae > Mimas > Mimas tiliae. The sequence continues at coordinate 2,125,989 of HG995247.1, read as the reverse complement.
CGCCCAATACCAAGATAATTAATAAATAATTACACCCAACAGTCACACACTTAGTCCTGACCCCACACTAGGTAAACCTGAATCGTGGGTATCTGGAACTACGAGGGACTTGCGGTCCCACAACACCCAGACCCGAAACAAATATTTGTGAATCAGACAAACAATTGTCTAGGTGCGGGAATCGAACCCACGACCTCACGCTTCGGAACCGGCTACTCGCCCGCTGCGCCCATAGGCTGTCATTATGGGCGCATTGACGACCGTAAAGGAAAATGATAATTAAGGGATTGGGAAAAGGAGGGGAATTTATTATAACACCGAATAAAGTAACCAGTTACCCCTTTCCTCTAACGTCGCCATCTCTTCCGTGATTGTTCTAGTATTATGGACGTTCATGGACGGTGGAAATCACTTACCATCAGGTGACCCACTTACTCATTTCGCCATAAATAAAAAAATAGTCATGACTGCATCATTGTTTCTTCAGCGCTGTAACGATCGTCATTTACATTAAAGTTAGTAACCGGTACCATTTCCAAACACAAACGCACTCTGAAACCATTCAAGGAAGGAAATATATGTGCATAAACGCAGCCGTAATAAATAAAAGAGTCATAGTGGAGCCACAGATAATCAGACCGCTAGCTAATTTCGACCGGGCGAAAACGGTCCAAATGGCTATGAACAGCTTTATCTCGACCATAAGGCCACTATGAATGTAATTCGGCAAAACAAAGGGCCCATACAATGAGCTTACAGTTGTCGGGTAAGATATTCGCGATCGCCCGCCCGGATAACCGAAACTATACCGGAATTGGTAAAGTTTCTGCGATTGTCGTGATATTTAGTTGTTTATATTTAATTGAAGTTTAGTTTTATAATAAATAATAATAATACACCCAACAGTCACATACATAGCTCTGACCCCACACTAGGTAAACCTGTGTCGTGGGTATCAGGAACTACGAGGGACTTGCGGTCCCACAACACCCAGACCCGAGACCAATATTTATGGTTCACACAAACATTTGTCTCGGTGTGGGAATCGAACCCACGGCCTCTCGCTTCGCAGCCGACTACTCGCCCGCTGCGCCACGGAGCTGTTTTGCACTTGTATTTGTTATTGTGGAAGAAAGAGAATCTATATATGAGTATACAAAAGCAAAATTCCATTTACTCACTGACTGATTAATCATAGAATCTCTAAAAACTTTGTCTGATGATAGTTTGTGTAATGGGGCCCGGTAAGAAAAGATGTTTAGTAATTTACTTCTTAGGAGGAAAGAGGGGTTATTCCTGACAAAGATATACACGCCAATAAATTATTGAGTATTATGAGACTTAAACTCTTATGTTTCAGGATGACTTTCGCGACAAATCCAATGCTATGCGGTACTTCATAATTCGGACTATTGATGTTGCTTTTGTTCATGGGCAGGTATGACGCTGATCATAAGACAAGTGATCAGCTAGATTCCTAATTTAGGCTACATACATACGCATTCACGCCTGTCATCTCCGAAGGAGTAGGCAGAGGTATAATCGGTACACCCACATTTCGCCGAGCTTATTTTCGACCCATGATGTGATAGAGGGCGAGCCTATCACGAAACTGCAGAATTGCAGATTCCGGGCTGATACGGAGCATTTTTTCATAGAAAAGCCCGATATCACTTTTACCCAACCCAGGAATCGAACCCGAGACCTCCGCTCAGCAGTCCGCATTACATTACAACTGCGCCACTGAGGCAGTAAAGAAAACTTTACAAATGCAAAATTTCACACCGTAGGAAACTATATTACTTTCTGAGAAAAACGGCTGTCACACCCAAGCCTTTAATTTAATAATGGCCTAAAATTCCAATATTCTATTATTATGAGAAATTAAGTCACTTTGATAATAAGTTAAAAAGCTGCAAGGCACTGCCACTGAGTGAAAAATAATGAGTTTTATGGCGATAGTTCAGCGAGAAGGGTTATGGACTGTCGAGACGAAAGTCGCAGATTCGAAACCGGCCTCAAGAGTATACACCTCGGAGTTTTTTAAGTTATGTGTGTATTAATTATCGCTTACTTTAACGGTTAAGGAACCATCGTGAAGAAACCTCCGTACATCAGAAGTTCTTCATGAGAATTTCAAAAGTATGTGAAGTCTACCAACCAGCATTAAGCCAGCGTGGTCTACTAAGGCCTAAACCCTCTCATTCAGTAGAGTACACCCGTTCCCAGTATGTGGCACGTGTTTTATACAGGGGTAGTATTATTATTATTATGTCGATAGCCTTCATTAACACATCGTAAAATAAATAAATAAATAAATACACCCAACAGTCACACACATAGTCCTGAAAATAGAAAAAAGCTAAAGAAATTGTGGTCCGAGTTCACTAGTTGGCCTTTGTCTGCATCTTCGAAGATATGTCTTCGTGGTTTTTTAACCTCCGACAAAAAAGAGGGGTTATATGTTTAGTCTTTGTCTTCTGTAGGTGCATGTGTGTTTATCTAGCATCGTAGCGCATAAACGAATGGACCGATATGGATGCGGTTTTTTTTGTTTGAAATGTAGTTTAATCGAGTTGGTTCATAGCTATGTTTGAAGAAAATCTGTTCAGTCATTAAAAGTTACACATGTTTATAAACCTTCGATTAGTTATCACCAAAAGAAAGAAAGAAAAGATTTAGAATTATACTTGCGACACAAGGAACATTATAAGTAGAAAATAAATTATACGTTGAGTTTGAAAGTAGCTAAGTACCTACCCAGGTACGTAGATATAGGACAACTTTGCGGTCAATTCTCCGAGATGCGCGAACTAGAATGTTCGGTACATTACGCGCGAGAGCTTCTTTGCACTAACCGTGTCCCGTCGACGGGGAGCGCGGCTTGTAGGAAATTAAAGTTGGTTACCACGCAGTGACCCTTAAGCGAAAAGACACCACCTCCGTAGCGCACTGGGCAAATAGTCGGTTGTGAAGCAAGAGGCCGCGGGTTCGATTCCCGCATCGGGACAAAATGTTTGTGATCCACAAATATTTTGGGTCTGGGTGTTTTCTCCTCAGAGCGGTTGACATCAGGCGGTCGGTCGTAAAAACTATTGGGCGAATCTTAAACTTTTTAAGTACTGATTAGTTAAAACGCTGTTTTCGTCTGTTTCTAGCCATTTTATAAATCACGTTGACTGATAAAGACAAGAGTATATAACTAATCAATAGTTATGTAACGTTTATAAGATAAGCCCATTGTGTTAAAAATACACACACACTCACGCTTGTAACCCCCCATGGGTTAGGCAGAGGTGTAACTGGTACACCCACATTTCACCCAGCTCATTTCCGTCCCATGATTCGATAGAGGGCAAGCCTATCGCCATACCGGGCACAGTTCCAGACTCCGTGCTGATACTGAGCATTTTGTAATAGAAAAACCCAATATCACTTTTACCCGACCCGGGGAGCAAACCCGAGACCTCAGGGTCAGCCTCAGTCGTATGCATTACAACTACGCCAGGTAGTCTTTGTGCCACCGAGGCAGGCACCGATAAAAATATATATTGCGCCGATCCCGCCGCAAGTCGGATAAGGGTAGGTGGAAGAAGAAGACACACACTTAGTTACCGGTATAGTTACTCGTACCACAGAATATAGTATAATATTGAAATAATAACCTTTTATCTGCACAAGTTACTAAACAAAAACCATTAAATCACCTCAGTAGGCCAATTCTCGTAATTTTAAATGTACAAAATATCATTCCGATCTAGTCTCGGCGTCAAGAAAGTTGCAAATGGCATTCTCTTAAACCAATAATCAACGTCAAATGCACTAGCATTAGCAGTAGCATTATACCGTTTTGGCTTCAGTCAACTTTTATTCTACATTCAATCTCATTACGATCTATGTTCACATTTGACGTTGATTATTGGTTTAAGAGAATGCCATATGCAACTTTCTTGACGCTGAGACTAGATCGGAATGATATTTTGAACGTTTAAAATTACGAGAATTGACCTCCAGATATTAATATATAATTTTATTACGTCATTTTTCAACTTTCAACGCTTCTGCTGATATTTCAGAAGGGACTTCTAACTACCTGAAGTTTTCTCGGGAGCACATAAAGAAGTTCTTTTTCGCCAACAATAAATTGTAACAGCCGACGATATTCGTCGGTTGACAATGCGTCTCATGTCTGGAACGACATATAAACAGAGTATAAAATATGTCACCAATAACCCAGATCAAATGTCGATAGCGGGTTTGATTTCGTTGTATGGGATAGCGGGTTACCGAAATATATGGTATGTGAAGTGACTTTTATGCATTTGTAAATATGTTATTATCTACACAATCACGCCAGCAATCCCCGAAGGGATAGACAGAGGTGTAACCAGTACACCCACATTTCGCCGGACTCATTTCCGTCCCATGATGTGAAAGGGGGTGAGCCTATCGCCATACCGGGCACAATTGCAGACACCTATGTAATGCTAATACTGAGCATTTCGTAATAGAAATACCCAATACCACTTTACCCGACCCGGGGATCGAACCCGAGACCTCAGCGTTAGCCTCAATCGTAACGCGTACGCATTAAAACTGCGCCACCGAGGCAGTCATTTATATTTTCGTTTAAAGTTGTTTTCGTCAAATTTCTTCCACACTAGTCCGTCCCATCGTGATTTCCTGTTGTATATCCTACTATCCTACTTCCTACCACTATTATAAGTGTGACAGTTTGGATGTTTGTGACTTTGGAAGTTTGTTAGTAAAATACGCTTTAACAGCTAAACGGTTTTGGATGAAACTTGGCACACAAGTGGACCATGACCTGGATAAGAACAAAGGCTTTTTATCCCGGAAAAGGCCGATCACACAAGCGGAGTCGCGAGCAAAAGCTAGTCATCTATATTTCTATCTATATTGCAAATACCTTTCTTTTTTATTACCTTGAATGACGAGACGAGCAGCTCGCTCGCCTGGTGGTAAGCGCCACGCCTGCTCATAAACAGAAGCAACGCCACACAGAACTTTAAATAACAAAGGACTGCATGACACTCGACTGCGCTCGTTACCCCGAGACATAAGGTGTTAAGTCTCATAATGCCCAGTAATTACACTGGCTTCTATTCGTCACATTTCTTCTGGTTTATATGGCAGAGTGTAACTTTTGTATTTGTCCGTGTTATATTTTTAACCGATTTCAATAAAGGAGGAGGTTCTCAATTCGGCTGTTTTTTATTTGGTTAGTAACATATTTACTCCAAGGTGATGAAAAAGCCGCAAACAAACGTAATTTTACCTCTAATGACCCTTAATGGTAAAAATGGATTCCTTGTACGAACCTTGGATATACTTCGAATATTTCCGTTACTAGTTGTTTTAATATATTTTTTTATAGTATAGGCCGGCAAACGAGCAAGTGGGTCACCTGATGGTACGTGATCTCCACCGCCCATATATAATAAATAGGGGCGCTTTGCCGACTGTAAAGGAAAGTGAGAATTAAGGAACTGGGAAGGGGAGGGGGTTTAGGCCTCCGGATATCTCACTCACCGTATAAAACGCAGCAGCAAGTTGCTACTTTATGCCGGTTTCTGTGAGACAGTGGTCAGACAGACCCGGACGAGATGGCCCATTCATGCTGTAGACAAAAGTGTCTACATAGTATCGCCCTCAAATTATTTAGTTAAAGTCAAGATATAGTTATCAAAATATTTGCCTGCACCTACTTTCGGCGAAGGGATTCCATGTTTTATTTTTCCTACATTTTACGCGTTTACCCTAGTTTTCGGGAGATTTGTAATCCATAGACAACTCTGCCTCTGCTATTAGTAGTTTTGTAAGACACAGATACAATCTCCAATTAATCAAGCGGAGCATATATTGACAATTTAGCATCCGTTTTCGCCAATCGAGGCGCACTAAGTTGTTGTGAACGGAGCAAGAGTGAAATGTAGCGTAAAAAGAAATCCTTGAGAGAGCCAATGTCGATCCTTATTTATGACTCAGCGCATTATTATGACTTGCCAATTTTCCGGGAAATAAAATCCGTTACGGCGTCGAATCGGGAACGTGACGTTGGCGGATTGCGTTCCAATTTTACTGGTCTTTTGTATGATAATTCACCAGTTTTTATACATTCGATAGGACAGAGCTCGGTGAATAAGACGGCCTAGGATCTCGACATTTTCTCGGTGTTTGTATTTGTTATTCGTGTTTATATTAAAATGTTTGTCAGAAATGTTTTACTGGTAATACATATGTCTTTATTGTTAACCGACGGAAATCGGAGGAAGTTTAAGTTTTTACATTCGATTTATTTTTTGTATATATGTCTTGTTCCACGTTTTGTTTGATGCTTCTTTTTTCAAATGATGGGTCTTTTAAAAGTTCTATCCCTAATGGTACGAAATGGAAGATGAAAGGCTAAAGCCTCATCATTTATACGCCCAGCGTAGATTAATAATAATACTAGCCCTGTATTATATACGTCCTACTGCTGGGCACGGGCCTCCTCTACTGAATGTGAGGGGTTAGGCCTTAGTCCACCTCGCTGGCCTAATGCGGGTTGGCAGACGTCACATACTTTCGAAATTCTTTTGAAGAACTTCTCAGGTATGTAGGTTTCCTTACGATGTTCACTTGATACTTAGAAAAGTCAGAGGTGTATGCACTTGGGGCTGGTTTCGATCCTGCAACTTTCGTCTCGACAGTCCATACCCCCGCTGAGCTATCACTGCTTAGCGTAGATTCGTAAATTCACCAACCCTGTATCATAAATGTTAACAAATATCTACTAACTTTTCAGTCATCTCAATTATTTTTGGGTGTAATTTACAGCTTCTAACAAAGGAATTATTTCAAAAGTGGTTAGATATTTTGTTACATGTCTGAAACAGGTAAGGCGATGGGATTTTATTTAGGTAACAAAAATATCGTACACGATATATAAATGCTTATCAAATACTTTAGTGGATACTACTAGACGGGCTGTTTAGAAGTAAAATTGCGTCACATAACGCGGGAGTTTGAAAGAGGAGCGTGATAGGGATTCTAGTCTAGTAAGCGAGAAGGTAATATTGAGTTACGGTCAATTGACCGCAACTTAGTGGTACAATTTCTATGGTACATAGCTTGTAAAGTAGTATACATTAAAAATTTTGATTCTTTTGGGATACGGTATGATGTTTTTTTAGAAATCTTGTCCACCTTTACAGATAGCTAGTTAAAAATTCACTTGTGCTTTCATAGTAGCATTACTTTCTTTTTGGTTCTTTATAAAAACTTTCTAGCTGAACAGATTTAACACTTTTTTATCTGGGTAATAATACCAGCCCCGTATTATATAAGTTTCACTGCTGGGCATAGGCTTCCTTTACCAACGAGAGAAGTAAGGCATTAGTCCACCACGCTAGTCTAATGCGGTTTGGCAGACTTGACATACCTTCCAAATTCTTATGAAGGACTTTTCAGATATGCAGGTTTCCTTACGATGATCCTTTTATCGTTTTAACACTCAATAATTAACAATGAATACCTACGCACTCATACATACGCATTCAAACCTATAATCCGCGAAGGGGTAGAGGTGTAACCAGCATATCCACATTTCGCCGAGCGTATCTACGTCCCATGATCAAGCCTATACCGGGCAGAATTCCAGACTCCGTGCTGCTACTGAGTATTTCGTAATAGAAAAACCAAAATCACATTTACCCGCTCCGGGAATCGAACCCGAAACCTCAGCGTCAGCCTCAGTCGTAACGTGTACGCATTACAACTGCGTCACCGAGGCAGGCCTACTGATCTATTACTGCTTATTTGGGTTACTTATAACTAAATGTTCATTTATATTTTCATACCTACGTTTATACGATATTTCCATCATTTTCCGTCGAAACCAATTTCTGTCCGAAGGCCAAGTGACAGGGATTATGGCGGCCGGCCACGTCCTTACAGTCGTTTTCGGCTCGTTACGTCCTTTTGACTTGACGCCCGTTCTGATATAATCTGATGGGCTAGTCGTCCTGACGTCCCGCATTCTGACGGTCATGTGTTTACTGGGAATATAGGCTTTATTTTAATATTTTTTGTGATCGCCTTATTGGTTTAGTGGTTGTGTTTGTACACTACCAATTAGTAGCCGGAGGACCACGAGGTCCTGGCTTCTGTTCCTAGGTCGGGCAAGCATTTTTTTATAGTATAGGCCGCAAACGAGCAAGTGGGTCACCTGATGGTAAGTGATCCAATAATACCAAAATAATTATGGGTGCGTTGCCGACCCTAAGGGAAAGGGATAAGTTAGGGATTGGGACTGGGAGGGGAATTTGGGCCTACGGATATCTCACTCATCGTACAAAACGCAGCAGCAAGCTTTACGCCGGGTTTCTGTGAGACAGTGGTAACGACCCGGATGAGTCAGCCTATTCATGCTGTAGACAAAAGTGTCTAAGCGTGGCTCTACCACTCAATCATAATTTGTGTTTGTATTTTCGACGAAAAATCACATTTGAATCGAATTGTCCGGGGTTGGAATTTGTGCCTAGATAATTATATTATTTTGGATATATTCCTAACAATTGTAAACACTTACATCCAACCTTCAACTGTCAAATACATAATATACATAAACTCACACCTTTATCCCCGATGGGGTAGGCAGCGGCGTAATATACCTAAAATAATATAATTGTCTTTGGTTTGCTGTCTTATGTTTCATTTATACTCTATAGAACGTGTTACAGAAAAGAGTATTTTTTTTAATGAAAACGAGCAAAATTAAAAATTAAATTTAAACAATGTAAAGTGTACGATACAAGTATTCCCCCCAACCCCTAGTAGTGCCAAATCCAATTACATTGCTACGACATAAAAAAGTAATTACTTTTTTAACTAATGAGTAACATATTGATATTCTACTTGAAACTTTGGACAACACTAAATGACAGAAAGTTACTAGGCGCGCAGAGGCAATTCAAATAGTTTACAATGATGTGATCAATCCTACCGATCCATAATAAACGAGTTATTAAAATTAGCGTAAAATTTCAGGTTATCTAGATCTTGGTAAGATCCGGTACATCAGCACTCACTATCACGTGTATGTAATGACGCTTAATTATGATCACACCTTTCCGTAACACGTTCTTTAGCCTGGGGCCTTACACATTCGAGTTCTGGTTCAATCGAGTTTGATTCGATTTCCAAGTGTTTTGGCACTCCCGAAACCCACACTAGCGCACGTTCGAGATGCGGCTCAAATAGGAAATAGCTGGTTCGAGAAATGATTACTCCCCATTGTTACGTACGATCTTGTATCGAGCTGTGAAACGACGAATAAACGAAAAATTATTCGATTGGTAAATAGGTACTGTGTTGTCTTTGATTCATTACACGCCATCGTTTCAATAAGAAGTAGTACTTTTTACAAAATCATAGAGTATTAAAAGCATTTCGTATTTAGTACACATGTCCTGGACCTTCCTTGTTGATTACCTACAGTCGCAGAAGTTTCTAGAACATTGCGAAATAACCTGACAATAGTTATCACAACATACTTCACGTCTCTAGTCGTTGCTTTAATTGCTTTGTTTGTTGACGCAAAAGAATTCGACGAAACTCGGGCGAACTTGGTATTTGTTTCATGTGTAGAAAAAATATGGGGAACAATAAATAAGTTTTATACGCACTCACGCCTGTTATCCCCGAAGGGGTAGGCAGTGTAACCAGTACACCCACATTAGAGTCGAGCGAGGCAGCATAAGTAGGTTTAGTATTAATAGAAACAGTAGGTACTTTATAGTAAGGCGGTTTCAAATCAGTTTTGTTCAGTCAGTTTGTCTACAGTATGAAAGGGGCGGCCGAATCGATGTAAAGTAACATTTAAATAATTTTTTTACGGCAAAGATCAGCTAACGAGCAAGTGGGCCACCTAATAGTAAGTGACCTAGACCGTACATGAACGCATCTCCGGATATCTCACTCACCGTACGGAACGCAACAGCAAGCTGCTACGCCGGTTTTGGGTGCAACAGTGGAAACAATCCGGTTGAGCCTACTCGTTGATTTTCTTATTTTCATTAATTTTTTTTAGCGGTTCATTTATTTGGATGGTAGGTGTATTCTAATACTGACCATCCAAATTTCATCCATATTATAGTGCTTATAATCTCTGAGTAAAATGTCTGTGACATAGAGATTACAGACGGACAGGCAGATAGATACACGGACATGACGAAATTATAAGGGTTCCTTTATAACTTTTGGCTACCTTTTAAACCTAAAAAGAGATAGAAACAAAGGAGTCAATCTTGTAATACACCTTGTATCCTCGGGGGTTAAAAAGAAGCATTGCATGCCCAGCACAGCTAGTGAAATAAAAATAAAATAACTTTTTTCGTTGCGTTGTAACCTTCACCGCAAAGATCGAGTGGTCATATCTGTTAGATTGTAATCTGGATGTAATTTAATCTCCATTTTGTCCCCTTTCTCTTACATTATTTGGATATAACATAAATATTTTGTAACTATTCGCAATCTCCGAGAATAAGTGACCTTATTATAGGAATTGAAATGGGAAAGATGGGCAAGTGGGAATCGTTGTCAGGATTGTGTTCGGTATACAGAGGGGTTAGCACGAATAACTTGCGAGAATGCATTCGTATCGATATGTCAAATTTTTTTTGAGACTTCATACAAATGCTAGCGTTCTCGATTCGAATACTTATTCGTAAGTTGTTCGTGCTCGCCCCCCTGTTTTTATAGAAATGTGATGAAAAACAGGTCCTAGTTAGATAATGATATGATATTATTATGTTACAGTCTATGCTAGTTCATAATGGGATTTACACTATAAAATATATTTGACAATAAAAAAGAAATCATATTAGGATGTTGCTGGATTTCCTGCGAATTAAATTAATACATGTTTTGCTCTTCGTATTATTTGTGCAGCACAGACAATTTAATCTACACTAATATTATAAACGGTCTCCGTGGCGCAGTGGGCGAGTAGCCAGCTGCAAAGCGTGAGGCCGTGGGTTCGATTCCCACACCGTGAGAAATGTTTGTCTAATCCACAAATATTTGTTTCGGGTCTGGGTGTTGTGGGACCGCAAGTCCGCGTAGTTCCTGATACCCACGATACAGGTTTTACCTAGTGTGACTGTTGGGTGTATTTATTTAAAGAGGAAAGATTTGTATTTTTGTATGTAACGAATAAACTTAAAAACTTCTGGACCGATTTCAAAAATTCTTTTGTCGTTAGATAGATACATTATCACTGAGTAACATAGGCTACTTTTTATTCCGGAAAAGGCCGTTCACACGGGCGGAGCCGCGAGCAAAAGCTAGTGTGTGATATAGTGACTGCGTTATACAGCATACATTGCACAGCATGATCGACACTCTTGTTTAGGCTAACACCACAAACTCATTCGAAAAAAAGCACAATGGAACCCTAAAACAAAAAAATACATAAAGGCCGTAAACGCCAAATCCTATCCCAGCAACGAGATGTTACTTCATAATAAAGTCATAAAACCGTTTTATCTGATGACCATGTGTCACCGTGTATCGCCCGGCGTTCGCTCTGTTTAATTCGCAAACATCAAGATTTACGCGTTTTATGGGGCCTGTGTTATGCTCACTGTTCTCCCTCGTTCGTTTTGTAACAGTTTTTTTCGGGTTTGTGTTATATAGTGTATATCTAATTGCTTTTTTTCGTGTATGGTGAGACTGACTGCGTGGCTCTACCACTCGCCTCATCATTCAAGCTAATAAAAAAAACAAATTCTCTCCAAAGATGATGTATAGATCTTGATTGGGCACTCCATAGTGTACGCTTCATTTTAAAGTCGAAGGTAACTCTAGGAAACCTCAGGAGTTGAGGCGCTCATCTGAAATTCCGTTTCTCGAACGAAATAAAAGTTCTACCGGCGCTTGCATAGATTCTACATGCATTTTGTTAACTTTGAGGACATATATCGGGAACTCAATTTCATGGCTCGTCAAAGATAGTGTAGTGTAGATTCGGAGTGTCTTGTACTTTCAAATGTTAGGTAGGTTTTTTACTATAATGAGTTCGCCATAAGAATTTCGAAGGTATGTGAAGTCTGCCAACCCGCATTTTGTTTTGAACAGGCCTTTAGGCCTTCCTACACCAATAACCACTTTGAGGTGCTATAATATAGTAATACAATACACTTTACAAGGTGGTAGGGCCCTCATATGCGAGAGGCCGTCTATGTTGGTACTACCACCGCATTGTCTAATTCTGCCGCCAAGTGTGTCTAAGCACCATTGTGTTCCAGTTAGAAGGACATTGAAGCCAGTGAAATTACTGGGCAATATGAGACTTAACACCTTATGTCTCGGGGTGACAAGCGCAGTCCAACGCCATACAGTGCTTTGTAATTCAAAGTACAGTGTATTGTTGTATTTGTTTATGGGACTCAAGCAAAAAATGACCTCACCAAAACTCTGTGCGAGGGGGCGGGGCTAGAAATGTGCATAATAAGATCTAGTTGATACTTGATACGTCTATTTTTTCCGCGGTGCAGAACGTCGTATCTCGATCTAGAAATGTAATATTTAGACATTAACTTTTATTAAATAAAGTTGATTTTGAATGTTCATTAATTTTTGCTGCGCGTATGAGTGTGACGTGTGATTTTACCTTTGCATGTGTAAGTGGAGCCATATTTTTTTGCTGATTCTTAAAGAGAGTTATCGTTCTAGTTAGGTATCTTATTTCGATGCATGACGTTTCGTCACTCAAGCATATTATGTCAAAAAAGGCGTATGTCAAATTATTACTGTCTAATCTGGCTGTTTAACGCGTCGTTTGGAGGATAAAATGTTAACCGCCATTGTGGAACAGAGCGTTAATCTTTAACCCAATCTTATAGTCTAAACGTGTGAGAATACACAATGAAGCGGTAGCTTGAAGGACACAGAACGATTCTGCTGACAGTGTTAAAGCCTTTGGGGTTAGGGGTGCGCGTGCCAATTTTCCGCAAGAAGACCCACCCCAACCGTTTGATGCCTTAATTGCGCACGTTCACGCCTCTTTGTAGGTAGTTGTTTACATATTTGATGCTGATTTGATGGACTCTTTGACTTGGGGTAATGTTTCGTATGGTAATTTTGGCGAATTTAGGCGTTTTTTGGGTTACATTATGAAAAGACAAAGCGGTGGTACTATGGCCGCTATTCCACTATCATATAAAAATGATCCTACTTCTATAGCTCATAGATATATGAGAAATGTATGACAGTGTAATAGCAACATAAACTTCATATTGTCTATGATCATATTTCTATGGTCCTATTTCACAGCATGCTGTGACATAGGGTCCTATATGATGTCATATATCTATGATTCAAATATGATAGTGGAATAGCGGCCTACGGCGGACTACCGTATGTGAGAAACCTGCCATCTAGTACATGAAAATTATCATAATTACCTAGTGACATTCGATAGATTCCAATCATTATTTACGCAGTATGGGGCTAGAATTGAATCAGTCTTTCTAATTCAATTGCTATTTATTTTGTTGTTATAAAATTATCTTTTGCTCTGATAATTTTTGTTTTACGAACGGTATATTAAGTACCTTTAACCTAGTACCTTGTGGAGTATGCCAGTCCCAAATGCCTGTACCAAATCGTACCAAGAGTACGGTCCCACGCATGGCCCAAGAAACGCTGGCTGGTATTAGAGGGAGACACGAGGGCCAATGGTCTCACTGAGGATGCTCAAGATCGGGTGAAGTGGAGGCATCTTAGTAGGAAGGCGGACCCTGGCACTAGCCCGGATAGCATCAGACAGAAAGAAAGACAAAAATAAATAATAAATTAATACACCCAACAGTCACACACATAGTCCTGTACGAGATACAATTTATACGTTTACAGTTTTCGAATTCGTATAAAATTACTACCGTCGAAGTGTCACACTAGTAATTCATGCGGTAATAAACGAAAGAATAGCTTGAAACCTAATTTCATATTCGACTAATATGAAATAAAATTAGTCATATTTTTTATTTTAATTCATCATAGTTCCTACTAGTGGCCAATGATATTCGACGTATGGGGAGTAAACGTAAACTTTTATCGTTTTAGAAAAATATTCGATCTTGTACTAGACCTACTGGCCCCACACTAGGTTAACATGTGTTGTGGATCAAGAACTATGAGAGACTTGCGGCCGCACAACACCCAGACCCGAAACAAATATTAGTGGGTCACACAGATATCGAGTACCTTTAAACTAAACTCTATTCCTTTCAAAAAATTTAAAACCCTCCCTGCTATGTTTATCTCCACATCTTCTAATAAACTAAAAACACCACAAAGTACGCAAATGTAGAGTAAAAAAAACTGAAATGCACAGATTTCCCCATTCCTTTGAGTAGACAAAAACCCTTGTCGCAACGGGCGCCCTCCCGGACCTAACGAAGCGTAAATATGACCACTCTACAAATGCATAGCTCTGCTTGAAGTACGCTACATACGGTTTGGAAATTTTCTGGAATTTTTCCAGTCTAATGGGAATGGTCTTTGTGGATATCTATTGAGAGATGGAATTTCCAATACGGGTTGAGTTCTGAGTAGTTGTAAAGGATGAAGTCGAAGAAATGGGACATGTGGTATTTGATTCAATTGTAAAGGCATGTTTTGAGGTACGCGACTGAATGACTGAGAGAAAGGCAGCGACGCGTGACGCTTGACAGGCGGTAACTACACTTAGGTGTCGTATAAAATATGGAAACCGCGTCGTGATTTTTTGTTTCGGTCGCATAACTGAAAGCCTACCTGGAGGCGCCAGAACGAAATTGTTCGTGATGCCTCGGTGAGGGGCGCGGCGCGGTAATTAGCGGAATTTGACCTGTCAATCGCCCTGGCGAGTCGTAAATTCACCCTGATTCTGTCTGGAGGCTAGACAGACGCGGCGGGCATTAGGAAGGCCCTAATGTAGGATTAAATGCGGAGTAAGGACATAAAGGACGCACACCCACATACCTTTGAACGTGGCAGTCAGCATCTGGCGTCAGCGGCGGCTTGGAGTGGCAGCGGAGTCCCTCAGGCACTTGACGTCGCAGTGAGCTTGAGGCTTACACAAGTTACACACATGTACAATGCGGTTTGGTAAAGTTTATAAGTACACCATTCAATGCGCGGGCATCGCGGCGTCTTGCGATATATTCGCGTCGGTGAAGTCTCACACGTAAAAAGTACGTGTTTCCTTGTTCAAAGGTTTATGCCGACTTCTGGGGGTCGCACGCGCTGCTTGCTACTGTGCCAGGCGTGCGGGGTGCGGGAGGGGTAGGAAGGATTCGATGCGTGATTTGCGGAAATAAATGGCGCGAGATAATCGCGCTATAGAAAGAAAACATTCCTAAACGCTATCGCCTAACAGATGTCAGCATAGATAATTTGGAATATTCTAGAAATCTGGCGGAAAAGGATATTGGCGCCAACACCTACCTGTATATAAATAAACATTCACAATACCTGAAGCATCATGGGTGCGTTGCCAACCTTAAAGGAAAGGTATGATTAAGGGATTGAGAATGGGAAAGGCGTTTGGGTCTCCTTAATATCTCACTCACCGTACGAAACGTAACAGTAAGCTGCTTCTTCACTTAGATTTTCTGTGCGACAATGGTAACAACCCGGTCGAGCCGGCCAGTTCATGCTGTAGACTTATATTTATATGTGATGATTATATTTATGACTACCTCGGTGTAGTTGTAATACGTACGCGTTACGACTGAGGCTGACGCTGAGGTCTCGGGTTCGATCCCCGGGTCGGGTAAAAGTGATATTGGGTTTTCTATTATGAAATGCCCGGAGTCGGGAATCATCCCCGGTATGGCGATAGGCTCGCCCCTTATCACATCATGGAACGGAGATACGCTCGGCTAAAGTAGGTGTACTGGTTATACTTTTTGCCTACCCATCGGGGATTACAGGCGTGAGGGCGTATATATGTATGATTATTTATCTTATGCCGAAAAATGTGTCCGTATGTTTCCATTATAAAGTTTACCATATCTTGCAGAGTTTTTCCTACGGGATGAAAGGGTGGGGCGGTTATTGACCTCCTTTCAGATGCAGCGATATGGTTCTGGGATGCGTATTTCATTCTTGTTTAATGGATTCGAACCCGATCCCGTTCTGTATAAACTTTTTGATAACATAAATATCTTTTAAAGGCTTAGTTTAAAGTTTAGATATTATCTTTCATTTTAATATTTCAATTGAATGAAAAATATTGGAATGAAGTATTTTGAAATAAATTATTTCATACGTAGCGTAACTAACTTAAATTTACTCCGAATGGCAAATACTTATAAAATAGTAATATAAAATCAGCCCTGTATTATACACCCCACTGCTGGGCACGGGTCTCCTCCACTGAATGACAGGAGTTAGGCCTTAGTCCACCACGCTGGCCTAATGCGGGATGTCGAAATTCTGTTGTAGAACTTTTTGAGCAGGACGTTTCCTCATGATGTTTCCTTCATAGTTAAATCAAGCTATAATTAGAAATGAATACATACATAACTTCATAGCAAGTTATTTCGTTTTTTGTTGTTTGAAAAACGGAACGAGCAGGCCGTTCGCCTGATGGTAAGCGCCACGCCTGCCCATAAACAGAAGCAACAGCACACAGAACAATGAATTACAAGGCACTGCATGGTACTGGGCTGCCCTCGTCAACCCAAGACAATGAAATGTTAAAGCTTATAATGTCCAGTAATATTATTTGCTTCCATGCATATAACAATGCTTACACTGCTGTTTGGAGGCAGAGATAGCTACCTACCACTTAGACTGCCTCGGGCGCAGTTGTAATGCGTACGCGGTACGACTGCTGAGCTGAGGTCTCGGGTTCGATCAGATCGAGTAAAATGGTATTGGGTCTTTCTATCATGAAATGCTTATTATCAGCCCGGAGTCGAAATTGGGCCCGGTATGGCGATAGGCTCGCCCCTTATCACATCATAGGATGAAATTAAGATCGGCGAAATGTGAGTATTCTAGTGACACCTCTGCCTACCACTTCGGGGAGTACAGGCGTGAGTGCGTATGTACTTAGTCCCTATGTAATAAGACCCTTTATGTTTTTACTCGAATCTCAAACAAGCAAAGTACATTAAAACGTACCTGCCTAAAAGCAAAGTTAAATGTGTTAAGATGGAAGTGAACAAGATGGTGGAAAACGTCACTACTATAGCATTAGTGGAGTCCCGCGGGAACGCTCCGACTGGGATCTCCGTGGACAATCTTAGACTTAAGGGATAGAATATACTGCTAGATAGAAAAGCCAACATATTAGCATCGAAATAAGATGACAAGAAACGTAACTCAAGCAAAAGAATTACCCCACCAAATTTGCCTATACGGAACTCTAAAAAGGAACCAAGAATAGAAACAAACCGGGCTAAATTGCCACGTTTACAATCCACAATTCTGTTCTTAAATACAAGAGTAATTTCAAACGCGGATAGACATGAAAGCAATTATAAAAAGCTAAATGAATAGTAGATCAATTTGCAAAAATCCGCTTTGTTAGTAATTATTGTGTAATAGACTTACTTACGTCGGTTTTTCTGCATCACGCGTTACTTACAGATATTATTTAACTTTTATTTATATAATTTCATCATTTACCTATTATCTAAAACACATCTTAAACAAATGTTTTAAGCAACGGTCCCCGCACTAGGCGTACCTATGTCGTGATTATTGATTTTCTACTTTTACTTTGATTTTCTATTTCGACTGCCTCGGTTGCGCAGTTGTAATGCATACGCGGTACGACTGCTATGCTGAGGTCTCGGGTTCGATCCGATAAATGTGATATTGGGTTTTGGGCCATATGGCAATAGACTCGCCCCCTATCACATGACGGGATGGAGATACGATCGGGTATATGAGGGTGTACTGGTTGTAACCAGCCAGTACACCTCTGCGTAGGCAACCCTTCGGGGGTTAGGGGCGTGAGTGCATATCTATCTATACCTATTATGTCAATGCATGATTGCAGAACTAAACGGCAGTGTGTGATACACAAACTTACTAATAAAGCAAAATAGTCTAATTCCCACCGTGAAGAATAAGTTTTAATTAAGCGTTAATACGGTTTAGTAGTTCTGGCTGTTTTGTCATAACTTTAATACACGAAAAACAAAAGTTTCAAGTCCAAAAATAACAACACGTTTGTGTCTCCGTTGTTTGGAACTACTACAATAATTTAGAGTGTTAAGTTACGGTAAGGGCATAAATATTAAAGTACATTTTGGTTTTAAATGCCATTGTCTGGTCTTTTGTTAATGACTTTGGAACATCTTATGAGTGGTGATAGCAGTGATAGCTCAGCGGGGAATGATATGGACTGTCAAGACGAAAGTCGCAGGTTCGCAACCCCAAGTGCCCCAACCTCTGACTTTTCTAAGTTATGTGTGTATTAATTGTTAATTATCACTTGCTTTAACGGTGAAGGAAACATCGTGCGGAAACCTGTATAACTGAGAAGTTCGTCATAAGAATTTCGAAGGTATTGGAAGTCTGCCAAGCCGCATTAGGCCAGCGTGGAGTTCAGTAGAGGAGGCCCGTGCCCAGCAGTGGGACGTATATAATACAGGGCTAGTATTATTATATTTTTTTTATGAGTGGTGGAGCTACACTGTTATCCTATTTCGGCAAAATGACTACGCTACACCTGATGTTAAGTGCAGAGTAATCCAAGAATACTGTCGACCAACGACAGACGATGTGTCTATCATGGGTCGGCAAAATTATGCCGGCCTGCCTAATTGCTTCTTCACACTCCGTTTAAAGGACCCCATAGGGAGGAAGGAACACTTGTGCCAGCAAACTATTCCACAGCTTGATGGTCCGGCAGAAGTAAGATTTTGCGAACTTTTTAGTTCTAGCCATGACCACGACCACGACCAGAGTCTACTGCATTAATGGGCCGGCTCGGCCGGGTTGTTGCTAGTGTCTCACAGAAAATCGACGTAAAATAGCGGTTTCCGCTGCGTTTCGTATGAGTGATATATTCTGAGGCCCAAATCCACCCCTTCCAAATGCCTTAATTATTCCTTTCCTTTAAGGTTGAATATGGTTCTTCTGATATATTGTGGGGGGTCATGGGCGGCGGCTATAGACATTTTTGTCTACAGCATAAATGGACCGGAGTTGCGTTTCGTACGAATGAAATTTCTAGAGGCCCAAATTCCTAGTTCATTTCCCGAGATCCTCACAATATGTTGAAATTCAGGATTAGAAACCAATTAATATAATTTACCACATTTTGACCTTTCACCTTTAGAATAAATAAACTTCAGTAGTTCTTTTTAGTCACTTTTAGTTTATATAAAGCAACTTCAGTCGTTTTTTTCAGCTAGACTAACTGGATTACAAAGAAAGAAGTCATGATACAGATGAAAGTGATCTCTCAGAAATCCATTATGAACGTAAAGTAGATAAAGCTATACCTGTGTTTACTCCTTTGTCGATAAAAGTAAGTGAAAATACGTTCTCAATTCTACCTTCTATAAAAATCAACTGAGGAGCGTCCGACTTAGCTGTATGATCAAATTCGCTACTAGTTGGTGGTGACATAAATAAGAAGCGACGAGCGAAAAGTATGATCTTGATTGAAGAATATTTGTTTTGTTATTTATTTTTTTATTTGCGTGAATGACGAGACGAGCAGATCGCTCGCCTGAAGTTAAACGTCACGCCTACCCATAAACAGAAGCAATGTCACACAGAGCTCTGGATTGCAGAACACTGCATGGCATTGAACTGCGCTCTTCACCCCGAGACGTAAGTTGAGAAATAGAAAGCGGTGGTACCAACCCAGATGGCCTCTCGCATACGAGGACCTACCACCTTGTAAAATATATAAACGGCTAGATAGGTATTGGAAACGTATTAACGTCACATATATTTCTCGTATATGAATGAAGTACTGAATTATGAAATCTCTCTCTGTTTCGCCGGGTCTTCTCAGACTGGGTCGTTTTGGCTCCGGTGGCAGTTTTAAAACACGTGCCGTTTCGGTAATGCCTATGGTCCATATCGACTCATAAAAAAAGAGGTAAAAATAATAATAATACATATTCCCGACATTACATCGCAGTTGTAAACGTTACGATTGAGGTCAACGCCGAGGTCTCGGGTTCGATCCCCGGGTCGGGTAAAGTGGTATTGGGTTTTTCTATTACGATATGCTCAGTATCAGCCCGGAGTCTGGAATTTGTGCCCGGTATGGCGATAGGCTCGCCCCCTATCACATAAGGGACGGAAATACGCTCGGCAAAATGTGGGTGTACTGGTTACACCTCTGCCTACCCCTTCGGGAATTACAGGCGCGGCGTGAGTGCGTATGTATAGTCCCGACGTTTCGAAAGCTTTTAAGCCTTCGTGGTCACGGGAGAGACTGAGGTGTAGGTCGTCTCGAAGAGTTAATGTTACATTGCATACCTTCATTTTAAAATTATATATTTATTTTTTAATAATTTAAAAAAATTAGTTGACACTAGTCCAATCTACGCACAAAGAGCTCACGGTGTCTTGAGGTCTGGCAGTTGGTCTTTTGGGTTACGATTTAATTAGATGTATAATTGGATCCCAGGCTTGTGCAAGCTTCCAACCATCTTCTCTATTAAAATTTGGGTGTTTCTTAATTTCAATAGCCTCGCGAATCATCCTAGGTAGGAATCGGTGTTCTTTGGCAAGGATTTGTGGTTTGTCGAATCTAAGGTAATGTTTGGAGCCTTCGTCTGAATGCTCATCAACTACAGACTTCGTCAGAATGTATATGTCATATGTATATGTACGTAATATGTACTTCAACTAAACTCAAATTTATAATTGGGAAAAGCACCGAAAGTTTATAAATTGCACCATTTTTAGAACTCACTTGAAGTAAATAAGATTTCCTATACAAAAAGTCCCCAGGGATTCTTTCAAGAATTAATCTGTTAATGCCCTCCCTACCCTTTTCATTAAAGGGATGTTCTGAGGGTTAATTAATCTCGGATATTTTCTAATAGTTCAGCTCATTTTGGATAATGTCGTTTTAAGCGGTGGTAATCAGTATTGTCAGCAATTCATTTTTTTTTTAAAGTAATCTTGCTTTATTGTTCGTGAGCTGAATGAAGTAGGTTTTCTATAGCATAGCATAACAAACGAGTAAATGGGTCACCTAATAGTAAATGATCTTCACTGTCACAGAAAACTGCGTAAAGTAGCAACTTGCTGCTGCGTTTCGTACGGTGAGTGAGATACCCGGAGGCCCAAACCCCCTCCCCTTCCCAATCTCTTAATTATTCCTTTCCTTCAAGGTCCGCAACGCACCCATGATTCTTTTAGTATTGTGGGCGTACATGGGCGGTGGAGATCACTTACTATCAGGTGACCCACTTGCTCGTTTACCGGCCTATACCATAGATTTGTTTGAAATCATCATCATTACATGACGTATTTTCGAAATATCCAAAGACTGCCGAAACGCTTATTTTAAATCGTAGGATTGTACATTTATAGATGTAAACAAGACAAAATTTGTTTAGATAAAAAAAAAAAAACATTGTAAAAATTACTAGTAATTCAGAAATAGAATTTATGGCGCGTAAGGGAAAATATATAAAGCATCACAATTGCGGCATATCGGGGTAACGAAGCGAGAGACCAAATCCAACGGCGGACACAGAACGTTTGTTTGGTTTTCTTAAATTGTCACCTAAATCTCCTCGCTCTTATTACGACGGAATGAGGTAGAATTTCGCGCGTTTCTATACAGCTGCGTCAGATGGCAATGTTGGCATAGGATACGCCTACCTCGGTGTTTTATTACGTGTCCAACGAAGAACCTGTTAGCTTTATTTGAGATTTTTGTTGGATAATGTCAAGTGGACATTGGTTAGGAAAATAAAGAAGTTCATTTGTCGAGAAATCCCCAGGTTTGTTTTGGTCGTCCTTTTTGTAGACTTAAAATAACAATATAATAATACTACCGCTTTGTCTATTTCTGCCGCCAAGCAGCAGTGTGTAATCACTGTTGTGTTCCGGTTTGAAGGACATAGAATCCAGTGAAATTACTGGGCATTATGAGACTTAACATCTTATGTCTCAGGGTGACGAGCGCAGTCCATTGCCATGCAGTTCTTTGTAATTCAAAGTTATGTGTGGTGTTGCTTCTGTTTATGGGCAGGCGTGGCGCTTACCATCAGGCGAGCGACCTGCTCGTTTCGTCAGTCAAGCCAATAAAACATAAAAAAAACTAGACCCGTATTATACACGTCCCACTGCTGGACAAAGGCCTCCTCTTCTGAATGAATGAGTTTAGGCTTGAGACTACCACGCTGGCCTAATACGGATTGGCAGATTTCACATACCTTCGAAATTCTTACGGAGAACTTCTCAGGTATGTAGGTTTCCTCACGGTGTTTAAAGCAAGCAATAATTAAAAATGAATACACACGTTATGTAGAGAAGTCAGAGGTGTATGCGTTGAGGCTGGTTTCGGACCTGAAGCTTTCGTCTCGACATTAATCAATCATTCGTAAGTCCTGACCTATCTCGCACTCCCCGCTGAACTATCGTGTCTATTTGTAGACTTATTAGAATTTTTAGACTAATTAGGTTTGGCTGAAAAAAAGGTATATCGTGAAGAGGCATATTAAGGTGTGTGGGATTGACTTTGCCGCATGGAAGCAACAAGCTAGCAAGCGTCTAGAATGGAGAAACCTAGAGCAGGACTAGGTATACTCGTTCGAAGACAAACGAAGGCGCGAACTTGATGCCAAAAGAGAACATCTTACAAACAAACCGCCTTCCAATATCGCATACAACTATGTGGATGGTGTTCTCACATGTAGCAACTGCTTTAGAACTTTCACATGTAAAATTGGTTACATCAGTCATGTGAGGATCCATCAGGAATCATATATATGTCTGGAACATATCTTTATATATATAATTCTATTGTACGTATGTATGTCACTGAACTCCTCCTAAACGGTTGGACTGATTTGAATTAATTTTTGTATGCGTTTGGGTGGCGCCTTGTGTTAAAAAAAACATTCGCATCGGTCCAGCCGTTTTTTTTTTTTTTTTTTTTATATTAAATGACGAGACGAGCAGGTCGCTCGCCTGATGGTAAACGCCACGCCTGCTCATAAACAGAAGAAACGCCACACAGAACTTTAAATAAAGCTCTGCATGTCACTGGACTGCGCTCGTCACCCCGAGACATAAGGTGTTAAGTCTCATAATGCCCAGTAATTACACTGGCTTCAATGGAGGAGTTCAGTCACATACACACGTACAGTAGTATTATATATATAAAGATATGTTTGGCTAAGTCAGACCACCATGTTGATCAACGCCTTGATATGAATTGAAATCCCGAAAAGGAAGTTATAGAAAATAATCAATTATTGTATGCAAATACAAAAGCAGTTTTTATCGCCTCACTAGTTCCCGTTCATAGTCTGAGAAACCGTGAGGTCCCGGGTTTGTATGCGAGGTCTACCAATGACAATTTGTATGTTCAGTATTTTAATTTCAAAATTCACACATTACGAGTGGTAGAGCCACGCTGTAGACAATTTTGTCTACAGCATGAATGGGCCGGCTCGTCCGGGTCGTTACCACTGTCTCACAGAAAACCGGCGTAAAGTAGCAGCTTGCTGCTGCGTTTCGTACGGTGAGTGAGATATCCGGAGGCCCAAATCTCCCTCCCCTTCCCAATTCCTTATTATCCCTTTCCTTTAAGGTTGGCAACGCGCCCATAATTCTTTTGTATTGTGGGCGTACATGGGCGGTGGAGATTGCTTACCATCAGGTGACCCACTTGCTCGTTTGCCGGCCTATACTATAAAAAAAAAAAACACACACATTAGCCGCCAGGATTTGTATTTGCGCCCGATGTGGCTTTCTCAGTTAAGCAAGTTTCCTCATGGTGTTTCCTTCACCGCAAGCAATAATTAACAATGCATACACACGTATCATATTATGGGATGGAAAAATAATCCAGATGGGTCCAATAGTTGCACTGCCTTCTCTTTTATAGATACAGGTGTGAGCTTGTGTTATGTTTTTAAGCTTTCAAAGTGCAGCTTTTGTTAAGGGTATATTGCACTAACCAACAGTTAAAGTAAAAGTTATTGTGTTCACGGTATATAAAGGTTGCATCCTATTTTTACTACTATCAAAATGTGAAAATCTTTAAATGCTGTCATGATTTTTTGTAACAATAATTTAACTTTAAAGGTTGGATGGGACAACCCACGCTAAATGTCTAAAAATATTTTTGGATAAACTCCAAATCTCTTTTACCCTATCTGGGGGTCGAATCTAAGACTTCAGCACATCATTCGTACCGCATACACATCACAACTGACCCACCGAAGCACCGCCAATTATCGATGTAATTTTCTAATAATCATTTCAAGAACATTTTATTACGACGCGCAATGCACGGCTTACTAAGAACCACCGCATCTGACATTATAAGCATAAATAAATAAAAGGGGCCACAGGGTTTAATGAAAAAAATAAAGTCCGATATTAATAACGTAAGATACGGTTTCTATCGAAAAGGCGACGTGATTCGAATATGAATTGACGCCACACCGCATCCTTATTACGTATTCGCAATGATCGATATTACTATGTCGATATGAGATATTCGAACGCGATGTTCAGAGCGTCTTCTTCGCTTGAACGTAGCTGTATCACCGGTTTGGGAAAGGCTGTCTATGAATTTTGAAGATTATTAATAGGGAAGTTTAAATTATTTTATAAAGGCTGAATGTTCTTGGATTATGACTCAGTTTGTAGTAGATTTTATATATACACTCACGCCTGTAATCCCTGAAGGGGTAGGCAGAGGTGTAACCAGATGGTGGAGGTGTACACACACATTTCGCCGAGCGTATATCCGTCCCACGGTGTGATAGGGGGGCGAGCCTATCGCCATATCGGGCACAAATTCCAGACTCCTGGCTGATACTGCGCATTTCGTAATAGGAAAACCCAATACCACTTTACCCGACTCGGGGATCGAACCCGAGACCTCAGTGTGAGCCTCAATCGTGACGCGTACGCATTACAACTGCGCCACCGAGACAGTCCTTTCATCACTCATAGTAGATTTTGTATTAATTTTTATATATATTGTTATAATTTGGAAACATTATCAGATCGTAGAATTTATCAAGTTCCTGTCTCCCCCCTTAAAACGTAAATTTCCAAAAACCTTTCTCAGCAGCCTCTACATTATACAAACTATCATCTGACCAAATTTTATGATCCTACCTTTATTAGTTTTTGAGATCTCGTCATTAATCAGGCAGTGAGTGGTATTTCGCTTTTACATGTATAGATTTACCTTTACTTACAACGTTTATGTGAAAGTTTGCGTTAAACGTAATACCACCGCGGTATGTTATTGGATAAGTTGGTTTTACGCGTGATTGGTGCAGACACTGGTCACAATATATTGCCATTGTCGCTCGGAATACTAATGGCGGCCGGTTAACTACCAATCCCGACAATCTTTACAAAGATTTCTTGAAACTATTGATTTGTAAGACGTGTATTGTTATTTAAAACTGTCGCGGGGCGTACAATAGTAAATTTTAGTAAAAATTATATACGTGGTCCCTAAAAATCGAAATCGAAATATGTGCATTAGAAATATTTTTATTTCGTTAGTTAAAACATAGGAAATTTGAATTTGGTCTCTAGAATTAATAAATCATACGCACTTACGCCCGTAATCTTTGCAGGGGTAGGCAGAGGTGTAATCAGTACACCCACATTTCGCCGAGAGTATCTCAGTCCCACGATGTGATAGGGGGCGAGACTATCACCATACCGGTCACAAATTCCAGACTCCGAGCTGATACTGAGCTTTTCGTAATAGAAAAACCCCATATCACTTTTACACGAACCGGGGATGGAACCCGAGACCTCAGCCTCAAGCCTCAGTCGTAACGTGTACGCATTAAGTTTCATTATATTTGGTGAATATTCTACTGAAATAGTTCTGATGAAATAGTTTGCTGATTGGTTGTCTTGGGAGTCATCGATTTCTTTTAAAGCAGTAGACTGTGGCCGCCTCGTTCCGCCGTAATATGGTGGGGTCCTAAAGGTCCATGCCAGAGCTAAAGCCAATACCTTTTCTCTAGAAAAAAGATATACATTTATTATTAATTTATTTAACTCTTTATTGTACACCATTTGCACGGATAATTACAAAGGAAAATAATTTAAAAAGGTGTGCTACAATAGGCGGTAATCGCTAATAGCGATCTCTGCGAGACAACCTTAAATTCCTTAAATTCCTTAACCCTAAAAAGTATCAAATTTACGATTACATCATGAAATTAATGATAGCTTCGCAATGAGATTGCTCTCGACTAGTAATTAACATTGGGGGAAATTAATTACAGTCTATATTTTAACATTACCAAAATGTATATTGCTCCGTGGCGCAGCGGGCGAGTAGTCGGCTGCGGAGCGAGAGGCCGTGGGTTCGATTCCTACACCGAGATAAATGTTTGTGTGAACCACAAGTATTTGTCTCGGGTCTGGGTGTTGTGGGACCGCAAGTCCGTCGTAGTTCCTGATACCCACGACACAGGTTTACCTAGTGTGGGGTCAGGACTATGTGTGTGACTGTTGGGTGTATTATTAAAAAAAAATATAACAAGTTCGTCCTTCAATAAACTCTTAAGACGACCCGAAGCCGGGAATCCATAACGTCATCACGATCATTCCCTAAGCCACTCCATCGGGACCGTAATTTACCCGCATGAGTTCTTGATACTTTTTCCGGGTCGGGCGCCCTTCACGGTGTTTGCCTTCGCAGCTTTGTGGGATATTATTATTTATGTTATATATTGGTATAAGCAATGGGGAATAAATGTTTTATTTACGGAATTATGAAACGTACGGATCTAGTTTTGTTGGGATTATAGTGGATTCAGACGATTTTTTATTTGATCATTGACTTGAAAGTCTATTTAGATGGTTCAGATTGCATTCGATTTAGCAGTTTATCAACAAAAATTGAACTGTGTAAACCGCTATTAGTAGAAGCACAGGTGAGTTTCGGTTTGAAGGAAATTGTATCCATTTAAATTACTAAGAACGAAAGATGAAATATGCAGTACTTTACAATTCAAAGTTTGAATCAGATTTGAAAGACTTCTGACATTATTTTATAAAATTCTGCAATAGGTTTGGGTAACGTAACTTATTGATCTCATTAATGAAAATCAACTCAAGTACTCTATTACTGCTTTGACACAAGGGCGCAAAATCCCAGCCCATTTAAAAAATACAGCCGCTTAATTTTTAATAAAGCGGTAACCAAGACAAAAGCGTCATCCACCAAGTCGATATCAAAAGTTTCTCAATGTTATGAGCCAGTGATTGTGAAGGGCTCAGACCCAAAGGGTAACCAATAACTAATCTAAGTTAACAAAGCGCCCTAATTAAAACTTCGTTTTCGTTCCCACAGTCGCCCAGGGCGCTCGCGGTCGCTAATTATTCTCTTCTGATGCTAATGTACTTTGTGTATATAGATATTAGAGATTATAGATGATTTTGGCTGGAGGTGGTGAATATTAGTTGACCGCTGAGGTCTCGGTTTCGATCACCGGGTCGGGTAAAATGGTATTGGGTTTTTCTATTACGAAACGTTCAGTATTAGTCCGGAGTCTGGAATTTGTGCCCGGTATGGCATAGGCTCACCCCTATCACATCGTGGGACGAAGATACGCTCGGCGAACTGTGGGTATACTAGTTATACCTCTGCCTACCCCTTCGGGGATTACGGGCGTGAGTGCGTATGTGTGATTTAGCTGGAGGTAGTGAATATTAGTTGACCCCATCCTAATTGGAATGGAAGAAACATGCCGATCTTAAAGAAAGATGCAGGCTCTTATTCAAAAAACAATACTTAACTAAGCTCTTTGCCAAGTGTACAATTCTGTGTACATGATTGGTCTGATTTGATTTAGCGTCAAAAACTAACCAATGGCGTTTAGAGAAATCGTCACTATGCGTTCGCACTCAGTATGAAGTCTCACAGTAACGTTTATAGATACGGGGGTCAAACATTGCCATTTATGATTTTGATTCTATCACTTCGACAGCCTCCGTGGCGCAGCGGGTGAGTAGCCGGCTGCGAAGCGAGAGGCCGTGGGTTAGATTCCCGCACCGAGACAAATGTTTGTGTGATCCACTAATATTTGTCTCGGGTCTGGGTGTTGTGGGACCGCAAGTCCCTCGTAGTTCCTGATACCCACGATACAGGTTAACCTAGTGTGGGGTCAGGACTATGTGTGTGACTGTTGGGTGTATTTATTTATTTATTTATTCTGCATGGCGTTATCCCGGCCCGGCGTCAGTCAAGCTAATAATAAAAAATACGAGCCACTCGCATACGAGGGACCTACCACCTTGTAAAATCGCATATTATATGGTACCTAATTTATTAGACTAGATTATTAGATTAGACTGCCGCGGTGGCGCAGTTGTAATGTGTACGCGTTACGATTGAGGCCAACGCTGAGGTCTCGGGTTCGATCCCCGGGTCGGGTAAAGTGGTATTGGGTTTTTCTATTACGAAATACCTACTCAGCATCAGTCCGGAGTCTGGAATTTGTGCCCGGTATGGCGATAGGCTCGCCCCCTATCACATAAGGGATGGAGATACGCTCGGCGAAATGTGGGTGTACTGGTTACACCTCTACCTACCCCTTTGGGGATTGCAGGCGTGAGTTCGTACTAATTTATTAACTAAAATCCAGCCGTATAAATCCACTGTTAGAATATTGATGAAAGTGGAAGAATTGAGAGAGGTGTGTTTGGAACATAGCACTTGGTGGTCTATAGTCTCTGCCTACCCCAATAGGAGACAAGCGTGAATTTGTTTGAATCATTGTAAACCACTAAATATATTATAATGAGTTCCACAATATAATATATCGCAGGTAACTAACTCTTCATTTGAGATTATTAGCCTATTTTATATCGTACTAACCTACTACTATAAAGTTTGTCTGTTTGTGTGTTTGTGAATTTTAATGTTTATTAGTCAACCTCTTTTTAAAGGCTGAACACTTTTGAATGAACTTTAGCGCACAGGAACACCATGACCTGGATTAGGACATATGCTACTTTTACCCGGAAAAAACCGTTCACGCGGGCGGAGCGGAGCAAAAGCAAGTTGTATAATACTTTTTCTATTTGCGAAACTTAAGTGTTTATTCATCAACTCAATTCAACTCTGCCCGTTTCACACCACCGGCATTGCAATATCTCCATCCCTTTCCAATTTTCGGGCAGCTCACAAAGTTGTCAGGTTAATTTTCTGTCGAATAGCCCCACTCAGATTTGTCGCAACTCGCCGGTTCATTAATTGTCTTAAAACATGGACCAGTTTTCCATTGTTGTGCGCTAGTCCGAAGGTTTCCGCCGCTGCAATCTTTTCCGCTGTTTTGAGTTTTGGGGTTCCGTAGATAAATGGTAAAGTTTTGATATAATTTCTTTGGACGGATGAAAAAGATTAATGCTTACAGTATCGGCACCCTACGATGTCTCTTGAATATTGTTGTTACAATAACAAAACTTAGAAATCGACTTCCAAAATAAAAAGAGTCAAAAGTCAAAAATAACAATTGAACTGAAATTATTTTTCCAACAAAATTGGTCCACAATTGGCAGAGAAACGCGCAAAACTAGCAAAAAACGCGCCGAATTGAGAACCTCCACCTTTTTTCAGGTCAGTAAATAAATCAAGGATTATATAGTAGATATGATATACATTGATCTGTATAGAAACCAAGTGTGCCTATTTTTTACTATTTGACGTTGTCATTGAGATGTGCATAGATTTTTCACCGATGAAAAAACGGAGGAGGTTCTCAATACATCTGGATCTGTATGAATATAATATAGTTGCAATTTAATGGTTAATTATAGGTACAAAAGCACCGCATCAACAGTAGTTAATGTTATGTTTATAGTTTTTTGGAGTCAGTTATATTTTTGTTTGAAGTTTTTATTTCAATATTTTTTTGGAATAAAAACCAGTGTAACCAGTACACCCATATCACGCCGAACGTGTCTCCGTCCCATGATATGACAGGGGGTGAGCCTATCGCCAAAAATAATAAAGAAAGGTTTCATGAATACATACATCATACATAATGGTATATATGATTAAATTTAAAAAACTGTTAGAAAAAAAAGTTGCAATAGCTAAACGACTTCATTTGCCGGCCTCTGCTATAAAATAAATAAATACACCCAACAGTCACTCACATAGTCCTGAACCCACACTAGGTTAACCTGAGTCGTCGTGAGTCGTGAGTATCCGGAACTACGAGGGACTTACGGTCCCACAGCATCCAGACTCGAAACCAATATTTGTGGATCACACAAACATTTGTCTCGGTGCGGGAATCGAACCAGAGGCCTCTCGTTTCACAGCTGACTACTCGCCCGTTACGCCACAGAGGCATTAAAACATTATACTTGGGTCATATAAATGTACGGAACTTAAAACAATCTGAGCTGCTGTAAACTTGGCAGTTTTTCGGTCTACTATCTCTTAAAGCAGTGATAAATTGCTAAGAGCCGGTTTCCGCTTGTGGTTAACGGAAACAATAAGAAAAAGCGGCGCGTCTTACTTGATATGCGATTTAAATGTATTGCATTTTAAGAAAAAGTTGGAATTCGGTTTTTATATAATATACTACCTTTTGCTCGCGGCTCCGCCCTTTTCTGAAATATAACGTAGCCTATAACCGTCTCCAGGGTCCCATCTATCTCTACATCAAAATTCATCAAAATCGGTTCAGTGATTTAGGCGTGAAAGCGTAACAAACAAATAGTTTTTTTTTTCATAAAAAGTATCCTATGTTACTTCTTATACCTCCAAGAATATGTGTACAAAGTTTCATGATGATCGGTTCAGTAGTTTTCGCGTGAAAGCGTAACAAACAAACTTACACACATTTATAATATTAGTATGATGATAAGATGAATTTGATAACATTCATAATAATATATACAACATACCTAAATAAAAATAAAACAAAAAAAAAATGTTTTAAATGAAAAGAAAAATAACAATGCGTTAAGTACTAATATAATAATTATTATTTTTGTGGAATATTAGTGGATGGGCTATTTCAATTTAAAATAGCAGACTTGTCTAACGGGATTATAACCCTGTCTCCCCTCGAACTCGCTATTATTATAGTATCTTGTTAATAATTTGAATTAAACTGTTATACTGCAAAATGATGGTTTATTTAACGTTTCATTCATTTTATTATTCCATCTCAGCTTTTAATTGGAAACTAAAATAGTAATATATATTAATTGTTAATTATCACTTGCTTTAACGGTGAAGGAAAAACATCGTGAGGAAACCTGCATACCTGAGAAGTTCTTCATAAGAATTTCGAAGGTATGTGAAGTCTGCCAACCCACATTAGGCCAGTGTGGTAGACTAAGGCCTAACCCCTCTCATTCAGTAGAG
This sequence comes from Mimas tiliae, assembly GCA_905332985.1. Classification (NCBI taxonomy): domain Eukaryota; kingdom Metazoa; phylum Arthropoda; class Insecta; order Lepidoptera; family Sphingidae; genus Mimas; species Mimas tiliae. The sequence goes on along the minus strand of HG995247.1, from coordinate 2,094,389 downwards.
GAGGCCCGTGCCCAGCAGTGGGACGTATATAATAAAGGGCTAGGAAAAAAAAAAAAAAAAAAAAAAAAATTGTAATTATAATATAAGCCCTTCTCTAGATCTTTCTTAAACTAATGATAGAGGTTATGTCTTATGTCGATCATGTTACCCTAATACGGGTTGGTAGATTTTACATACCTTTGAAATTACATAGGAAATTGCTTGATATTTATTATACTATTCCCCGTGATTGACAGTTAAGTAAATAATGATAATAGTGATTCTAAAGAATGCATACACGAATTGTCCATAGTCGAATATAGTTAGGAATTTATATGTGAGAGAACGGATTCCAAACTCTACAATTCATCTGATTAAGAGGTAATAAATAAATACACCCAACAGTCACACACAAAGTCCTGACCCCACTAGGTTAACCTGTATCGTGGGTATCAGGAACTACGAAGGACCCAGATCCGAAACAAATATTTGTGGATCACAACTCTGCTATTAGCCTGATTTACTGCTTAATTATTCAAAGGTATACTCAAGCCAGTATCCTTGACGGTTTAGGTAGGAATAGCACTTGTACCAAGTTGAAGTACCAGTTCGCCGAAATGTTTCCGTTCCATGATGTGATAGATGTCGATATTATCGCCATATCAATGGGAACAAATCCGGGGCAATTGACTTTGCAAATTGACAAGCTTAATATCAATTGTAATTATTCAATCATAGGACTGAACCCCCCTGGTGTCAACCGATTCCATAGCTTTACCCCCGGTTTCTGAAAGGCTGATCAAATCAACATTCAACTAACAGAACTTCGAGTTGACATCGCTGTCAAATCAATTCGAGTTGCTGAAACGTTATTTAGTGAGAAAAATCATAATATTTGATCTCTCTTTAGTACCGTTAGACATACGATTTTTCATATTAATTTGAAAGTTATGTTAGCTAACATGTGTGTCAAATCAAAGATGTTGATCACGCTTCTAGCATCTCAATTTCGACTTGACATGAGATTTGACATTTGTTTAGTTAATTTAACATTGATCAGCCTTTCGGAAACCAGGCGTAAGAATATTGCAACTAGATCCATGGAATGAAATATTCAAATTTACGAATGACTTTTTTTTATCAACAAGTATTAATCCAGTCCGTGCGTTTACTGCTCACTTATTTTGATTTAATAAAACCCAACAATTCTTTGTATTTTTAAACAAAAACTAAAAGCCTCGGCGCTGTTAACTGTAATTCCGTTCAAATGGGATTAAACAGTTCAGTGAATTTTCGTTTCAAATAAAATGTTCAATGCGATATTTGTACAAGCGAATTGCGTCAAAAAATTGACATTATAATAACAGAGTATATTTTTAATGGTGTTTAAATGAAACAAGTTCATGATTACGTCACTTTAGAGGTCAGCACAAATGGAACTAGTGAACCCAAGGTTATTTCTATGATGTGAAAGGTATCGAACTTATCGCCGTAGAGGGCCCAAATTCATCCTTCGGTTAAAGACCTGGGCAACTCATATGTAATTGTTCCATTTTTTCATATAATGCAGGAATAGATAAAGCGATATTTTTTATGATATCCGCGATACTACATGATACATTTCTTAAATTATAGGCCCTTTAGATGTAGCATGAGCAGAAAGAAAGACATGTTTAGTAATAGCTTCCCATCGATACCTTTCAGTAAGGTACCCTAAACACGTAATTACGTGCCGTGACTTATTGCAAAAAAAAACTAAATTGGTTCAAACGTGTTTCATTAAATTGGTCTTGTAACGTTGCAGTAGATACAAAAACGAGGCAAGATGGTTTCATACAGATTAAAATGCAGCGTCTATTTAGTTCTATGTCTATGTTATATCAATATAGAAACATAATAGGTAAGGTATACGTGCGGAAATCGAATGGTGGTCATATTGTGGTTCATCTAAAATGTTATCCTACTTATTTTAACTAGATTTTGCTCGCGGCTTCGCCTGTGTGAATGGCCTTTTCCGGGATAAAAAATAGCCTATGTCCTAATCCAGGTTTACCTGTGTGCCAAATTTCATCCTAAATTGTTCAGCCGTTAAGGCATGATTGATTAACAAACATCCAAATTCACAAACCCACAGAAATCCAAACTTTCTCAATTATAATAGTACTAAGATGTAAAAAAAAAACACCCAACAGTCACCCACACTAGGTTAACCTGTATCGTGGGTATCAGGAACTACGAGGGACTTGCGGTCCCACAACACCCAGACCCGAAACAAATATTTGTGGATAACAAAAACATTTGTCTCGGTGTGGGAATCGAACCCACGGCCTCTCGCTTCGCAGCCGGCTACTCGCCCGCTGCGCCACGGAGGCTGTCAATGTTGGATGTGTGTGTTTGTTAATTTGGAGTTTTGTGTTAATCAATAACGCTTTAAAGACTGAACAGATTTCCATAAAATTTTACACACAGGTAGAACATGACCTGAACTATTTATTTATCACGGAAAAAGACGCTCACGAGGGCGTCAGCTCGCGAGCAAAAATTATTTAAATAACTATGAGGTTCAATGATGACGAATGGGGCAAACCGGTAAAAACACAGTTGATTTAGAATATTAGTAATTGAAAATTATATTGGATATAGTTAGTGATATTGGGTTTTTCTATTACGAAATGCTCAGTATCAGCCCGGAGTTTGGAATTGTGTTTGGTTTGGCGATAGGCTCGCCCCCTATCACATCATGGGATGGAAATAAGTTCGGCGAAATCTGGGTATACTGGTTACACCTCTGCCTACCCTTTCGGGGATTACAGGTGCGAGTGCGTATGTATGGACAAAGATTAGTCTCGGTGCGGGGATCGAATCTGCGGCCTCCTGTTTCACAGCCGGCTACTCACCCGCTGCGCCACGGAGGCTGTCCAAAGCTTAGTCTACAGCATGAATGGGCTAGTGGGACTGGGTTGTTACCACTGGCTCACAAATAATAGACAGTTTTGTCTACAGCATTGATCTACCTCTGAAGCACAAATATATTATTTGGTTTACCACTAATGAAAGATTAATTTATTATGATACTAAATAAGTAATAAATCCTATATAAAAAGTGACAAATAAACTTTACGTGACTGCCTCGGTGGCGCAGTTGTAATGCGTACGCGTTACGATTGAGGCCGATGCTGAGGTCTCGGGTTCGATCCCCGGGTCGGACAAAGTGGTATTGGGGTTTTCTATTACGAAATTCTCAGTATCTTCCCGGAGTCTGGAATTTGTGCCCGGTATGGCGATAGGCTCGCCCCCTATCACATAAGGGACGGAGATACGCTCGGCGAAATGTGGGTGTACTGGTTACACCTCTGCCTACCCCTTCGGGGATTACAGGCGTGAGTGCGTATGAGTGCGTATGTACAAATAAACTTTACGTTTTAATCAAAAAACATTTTATTAACTATAAATTCTACGAGCAATTTGGAACCCCACTATATTGTGTTTTCATTGAAAAAAATTAATTTAGTACGTAGAGCTTGGACGTCGAAGTTAATTTACGTGGACTGCGCTATACACGTTATTAGGTTAAGTTAAATTATTTTTGGGAGTAAATGGGGAGACTATCTTCGCTCACAATATAGCTGGAACAACAAAGGAACTTGAATAAAAGTACTAATTGAAGAAGCGATATATACAGTATGTAAGAAAAACCAGTGAAGATAGACATATAGGCAGCATAATAAAAATAGTTAAATTAAAATAATAGTAAACCTAAACGAGATATTATCCTTACACAGGTAGCTTAGAAAAATTAACATATTTAAAAAATTAAAAATGTTATTTTTATAGGAAAAGTGATGAACAGCCGACTGACGCCGGGCGCGAACGCGGCGCGGCGCACTTGATGTACGCTCTTGCAGAGGTAATCAATCGAAATACGGTTTACAAATAATAAATTAATTAAAGTTTAAATAATAAATATGATTATTTTCATAGTCCAATTTACGTCTGTGAGAATTTCACTATGTTTGAATATCGATTCTGATATCATAGTTAAAATGCCCAACAGAGATTTTTTGTTACATATTGTATATTTTTTTATTTCTTAATAGGCTTACATTTGACCGCTATCTCACCATATATCTCGTGATGGCGCAGTCTAGGATAAAACATGCTTTATCACTCTAAACTTGCTTCATTCACTCTAAACGTGAAAATACCAATACTTAGTGAGTGTTAGAGCCACGCTGTAGATAGTTTTGTCTACAGCACGAATGGGCCGGCTCGACCGGGTCGTTACCACTGTCTTACAGAAAACTGACGTAAAGTAGCGGCTTGCTGCTACGTTTCGTACGGTGAGTGAGATATCCGGAGGCCCAAATCCGCCTCCCCTTCCCAATCCCATAATTATCCTTTTCATTAAAGGTCGGCAACGCGCCCATGATTCATCTTATTTTATGGCATACATGGGCGGTGGAGATCACTTACCATCAGGTGACCCACTTGCTTGTTTGCCGGCCTATGCTATAAAAAAACCTAGATTGTATTGTTTTGGAAACAAAAACGCGTGTAAAGAGCTTCACTCTTTTTTCACTATGAGACTAAACATCTTATGTCTCGGGATGACGAGCGCAGTTCAGTGCCATGCAGTGTTCTGTAATCCAGAGTTCTGTGTGACGTTGCTTTTGTTTTATGGGCAGGTGTGACGTTTAACATCAGCCGAGCGACCTGCTCTTCTCGTCATTCAAGCGAATAAATTATGCCGGCCTGAAGTTTTTTGTTTCATTGGTTTGAGTGACGAAAGGAGCAGGTCGGTCGGATGATGGTAAGCGCTAGCGAAGCAACACTACACAGAACTTTGAATTACAAAGCACTGCATGGCGTTGGACTGGGCTCGTTACCCTGAGACATAAGATGTTAAGTCTCATAATGCCCAGTAATTACACTGGCTTCAATGTCCTTCACACTGGAACATAACAGTGCTTATACACTGTTGCTTGGCGGCAGAAGTAGCAACAAAGCGGTGGTACCAACCCAGCCGGCCTCTCGCATACGAGGGACCTTGTAAAAAGTTCATAAGTTTTTATTTTAATAATTAAATAAATTAAATTAAAAAATAAATTATTATTTAATAATTTTATTATTATTATTATTAATTTAATTAATGTTTTGAAATGTGTTTTTTTTAAGTAATTTAATATTTAAAAATTTAAAGAAAACTTTTAAAATAAAGAGTACTGTACAAATAAATAATAATTAAGCTTAACCAGACAGAAAGAAAGATAAAAAAGCATAAAATCAATAAATGTATTTCATTTACCACTGAATTTTGGGAATAGTTCTGAGAGATTAGCAGAAAGCTGGTTTGAAGGTCGTGAGCCAGTCTATAGTTTAATCCCGTAATTCCTTGTATATGCCTTTATACCCCGCTTAATAATTGGGTGTACCGCTTACTGATGAGGGGGCGTTGAATTTTTTATCACACAAGTTGAGTACGTTCACTTTGTAAGATTAGATGTCGTATAAGTAATTTGTTTTGAGTAAAAAATATTTTCTTTTTTCATATATTGAACATCGTCTAACTTGTAGCATCCTTATTAATGATATGCTGCGGAATAAGTGGGGTTCAATTCTCAGATCAGGCAGCCAAAAGTGTTGTTTAATGGTCTATAATTGATACCACCGATTCAAAACCATTTTTTCGCGTTTCAAAAAGTATTTAATTTACTGTTTTTAGTGAAAGGATCATCAAAATAGGTGCATAAACGTTGAAGCTGTTGTCTTTCTTCACTGATTTCGTGTCCTTAGAGGTGTAAGTATTTCTTATTATTTAAATGGGACCACCAATGGCGATCAAAGAATGATCCAAATCGATCCACATTTTTGGAGATATGCGGGAATATACATATATTATATACTCATGCAAATGAATGAAATGAAAATTTACGAGTGGTAGAGCCACGCTGTAGACTATTTTGTCTACAGCATGAATGGGCCGGCTCGTCCGGGTCGTTACCACTGTCTCACAGAAAACCGGCGTAAAGTAGCAGCTTGCTGCTGCGTTTCGTACGGTGAGTGAGATATCCGGAGGCCCAAATCTCCCTCCCCTTCCCAATCCCTTATTATCCCTTTCCTTTAAGGTCGGCAACGCGCCCATGATTCTTTTGTATTGTGGGCGTACATGGGCGGTGGAGCTCGCTTACCATCAGGTGATCCACTTGCTCGTTTGCCGGCCTATACTATAAAAAAAATGAAAACCTCCTCCGTTTTATCATCGGTTGAAAATTACCAAAAACACGGACATAAATGATTCGGATAGTTCTACGTCTGTTCTTCCACTGGCATTCCGCTTGACTGTACTTCCTTGTACACCTTGTGTACTTAATGTTGCATAAAGCTTTCACAAAGTTACCAAGAAGCTTAAAGCTTTTCTCATACAAAAGATACGTAAACATGACCTGACTGTCCTATGTTTAAAATAGTGACATTTCCAATAACTTTTGTTCAACCCAAACATATTCGTAGAAATTATAAAATTTTGCAATAACAAAGCTCACAGTACTAAAAGCTTTCCCTTGTCGGTGTGTATAAAATTTTATCAAACAATAATTGCTTATATTTTTGTGCTAGCTTTTAACGAGTGTTAGCTAAAATATATTATTAAATCTTTTTTCAGTTTTTGTTTTGTAAAAGAAGTTTGTTGTATAAATGTTCATTACTTTCAACGAGATGTCAGAACCTTCGAAATAAGATGACAAGAAACGTAACTCAAGGAAAGAAATGACTCCACCAAAACTTTGTGCAAGGGGGCGGGACTATAAAGTCTGTGCAGCTCGTTCATTAATACATTCATAAAAATGAATTCATGATCTCTATTTGACACTTAATACGTCTAATTTTTTGCACTATGCAGAACGTCATATTTCGATCTAGAAATTTAATATTTAGACATTAACTTTTACGCAATAAAGCTGATTTTGAACGTTCATAAATTTTTGTTGCATGTTTACGTAAGTGGAGCCGTATTTTTAGCAGATTCATATGAGAGTTATCGTTCTAGTTATCTTATTTAGATGGTCAGAACGAATTGATTCGTGATATTAGGTCATAACATTTAACAACCGTCCACCTAACCTTGTGTAGTTGTCACGCGTTTCTGACACAGTCAGGGTGTTTCGGTGTGTCAAAATATCACAAATCTAGCCGCACTTTAAAATCTACAATTCGAACAGAGTTTTCTAAACACGAATTATATTGGAACTTTTCTTACATTCGAGGGCAATAAAACGCATTGGGTCCGCGGTCTGGCTAATTGTTATAAATGATCTGAAACCCTCGCTGGGAGGCGTGGGGAGTTCGATTTTGCGGTCTATAGGCAACTGGCACAAAACTCTTTGTTACTGCATAGGGACTTTAAATTAAAAGAGATTAATCAGGATACTGGTTATAACAAAATATATCCCCATATCCCCGGGTCGGGTAAAAGTGATATTGGGTTTTTATATGACGAAATGCGTAGTATCAGCCCGGAGTCTAGAATTGTGCGCAGTATGGCAATAGGCTCGGCCCCTATCACATCTTGGGACGGAAACTAACTGACGAAATGTGAGTACTAGTTACACCCCTACTTACTTCGGGGTTTACAAGAGTGAGTGCGTATGCAAAAATATATCATCGAATATACTGAAAAGTAAAATATGATTAGGTAAAATTTGGAGTTGGTGCTATTGCATTTTTAAACTCCGATAAAAAGAAGATAGAATTTAAACCTAGTCTACGTCTGTATGTGTGTGTAGTATTTTATTGCAGTTAGGTAATAGTTATACTGACATTTTGCCAAACTACTAAAAGATAGGTAGCAGGCTTCAGTAGCAGGTCCCACGTATGTTACAGGCCCTCTGGGTAGGTACCATCGTTTTTTGGTAGGTCACACAGCCGTGTACCAGTATAAGCACTGTTGTGTTTATGTTTCAAGGACTTTGAAGCCAGTGAAGGAATTGTGTATTAGAGAGATTTAATATCTTATATCAAAGACATTAATGTATACTACTAGACAAGCTGCGCGGTACATAGAAATTTTACCACTAAGTTGTGATCAATTGACTGTAGTTCAATATTACCATCTCGCTTTCTCTCAACTAGAACCTATATCGCGCTCCCTGTTTGTGAGCTGTCAAGCCCCCGCGTTATGTGACGCATTTTTTCTTCTAAACAGCCCGTCTAGTACATTATATACATTAAAGTCTTTGTCTTATATCTCTGAGTGACGAGCGCAGTCCAATGCCATGCAGTATTTAAAATTCAAAGCTCTGTGTGTTGTATTGCTTATGTTTATGGGCAGCCGTTTACCATCAGGCGAGCGACCTGCTCATCTCGTCATTCAAACAATTGGAAATTTACTTTTTAAGTTGGTAAACTAGGGACTAAACTTTGTATGAAACTTTTTTATGAAACAGAATATTTTCATACATACGCACTCACGCCTGTAACCCCCAAGTGGTAGGCAGAGGTGTAACCAGTACATCCACATTTCGCCGAGCGTATCTCCCGTCCCATAGTGTGATAGAGGGCGAGCCTATCGCCACACCGGGCAAAAACTTCCAGACTCCGGGCTGATACTGAGCATTTTGTAATAGAAAAATCCAATATAACTTTTACCCGACCCGGGGATGGAACCAGAAACCTGGGTATCAGCCTCAGTCGTATCGTACGCATTAAACCTCCACCACCGAGCCAGTCCAATATTTTCATCCCAGAAAAAGATATTATAGGGTTGGAGCCGCGTGAACAGCTAGTTCTCTATATATTTATGAACTCATTATCCCAAAGCGAGCCAGAATGACGACCAATTCAATTCTGTAAACTCACTATCACTTTTGTGCAATAAAGATAAATAACTTCGTCAGGATGTTCAAAAAGTTTAATAGTCTATTCACATTAGATGCAATATTATATTACTGTTCACAATTTATTAAACTTTCACACATTTTTTTTTTTTATAATACACCCAACAGTCACACACATAGCTCTGACCCCACACTAGGTAAACCTGTGTCGTGGGTATCAGGAACTACGAGGGACTTGCGGTCCCACAACACCCAGACCCGAGACCAATATTTGTGGTTCACACAAACATTTGTCTCGGTGTGGGAATCGAACCCACGGCCTCCCGCTTCGCAGCCGACTACTCGCCCGCTGCGCCAAATTTATTGTGAATAATCACACTATGATTATTCACAATTCTAATTACACTCGGACAGCGTTCCCACGAAAGAGTTCTAAGCACGACTTAGTTCCCTCAAATAATAATGCACCTTCTTATATACCTTAGCAATCACCTCCACCACATCTCGATGTTATTATCTACCCGCTTTACATAGTTATTTCCTCGACTACCTTCACTAACACCAATAACGGTGCTGTTACTAATATGAGGGTAACAATTCATTTAGTGTTTTACATGGATGATGCGCGTTCATCCAATACAATTTCGATGGTCCGTCCGTCCATATTTGCCGCCAGTGTTGGCGACAAACAAACATTTACTGGGATATTTGGAAGGTTTCTGATCCGAAATGTTACGTCAGAATTATTTATTATGAACTAGCTTTTGACCGCAGCTCCGCCCAAGTGAATACATTTTACTACTTCCCTCGTATGCGAGAGATCGTCTGGGTTGGTATCACCGCTTTGTCTATTTCCGCCACCAAACAGCAGTGTTAATGCATTGTTGTGTTTCGATTTGAAGGACATTGAAGTCGGTGAAAGCCCATACCTTTACCATAAAATCATTGTTCCTTAGCTTTGCATTCGAATTTCATGTCAAAGTCTGCATAATTTATCTTTCATTTCATTGAATATAGTGCATTATAAGTACTTGAATGAATGTTGCAGTACAATATTCATAATTGACAATTTACCCCGAAATGTACCGGAGCTGGTATTAAACTGTGAACTCGTCATCATTATTAATGGGGTGATATTGTGGGGCATTCGATATTAAGCCACAACTAGATGGAGTTTTTCGTTCGACATATACATGCGAGTTTAAGATATGCTACACGACATATCGCGCGATAGATAAAATATTTCTTCTATTTAGGACTGTGTGTGTGACTGTTGGGTGTATTTATTAAAAAAAAAAAAAAAAAATTCAACATTTGATAAAATTACATGGTCATGTTAGGATTCGTAGACAGCGAGGTTAAAAGTGGGTACTATTTTCTCTACTTTATATCTACTATTCCAATTTCTGGATTTAGAAAAATTGGATATGAAAGGCGAAAGATCGGACTATGTGGAGCAAAATGGAAGAGGTCTTTACTCTCAAGGGAGGTCCTTAATCATTAGGGAATAAATTAATTAAAATAATAATAATAATCTATTCTAAAAAAATAATGTTAAAAAATAATTAATTTAAATGAATATCTAATTTTATTGTAATTTAATATTGAATATAGTTTTAGCTTATAAGTGAAATTATTTGTAAATTATAATTTTTTATTAAGGAATAAATAAAAGGCTTTAATAATAATAACAATGTCTACTGTTTTCTAATAATGTTTACTTTATTTTTACATAGAACAGAAAGTTGTTTTATTTTGTTATGTTTAAGATTCTTTATTTGATTATGTATCATTCCAACATTATTAAAAAGTATATTTTTTGTCACCTTATATATATTTAATTTTGTATAACAGTAGAAAGACCGTGTGCCCCTAAATGTTGTATAAACACATCCTGGTAATAATTGATCTCAGGTCCTTGCGATACAAGCTACGCTTAGTGCAAGGGCCACCGTCCTATTGATTAAGTCTCAACAGTATTTTGTTATGTAATACTTTAAGTCTACTCCTAAGAGAAATATGGTATGGAAATAAAATTTATTATTATTATTATTATTTTCAGGTTTTAATCTTCTCCCAATTCTGGGGTATTACGCCAAAGTTGCGGGCTTTTGGCCAAACAACTTTGGTGGTGGCTTTTGGTGGTATTATTCTATTGAAAGAAACTTTCTCACGATTCTGCATGTGTTTAATATGACTGCCTTCTGTAATAGTGTGAATGTGAGCGGATGGATGTTTAAGGTCTTGAGGCTTGTGTGAAGTGTTTTAGGAATAACGCCGGTGCTAGACAAAATAATGGGGACTGTTTTGACAGTTTGAACTTTCCACTGCGATTTAAGCTCAATAGTCAAGTCTGCGTATTTCGAAAGTTTGTTTGTGTGTGTGGCTGTGAGATTGTGTGTGTTAGGGATTGCAATATCTATAAGGTAAACTGTTTTATTATGTTTATCGTGAAGTGTGATATCTGGTCGGTTGTGATGTACAGTCTTGTCTGTCAATATAGTCCTGTCCCAATATAATTTATAATTTGGTGTTTCCAGAATGATTTGAGGTATATATTTATAGTATGGTGTTTTTTCCGTGATAAGTTTATGTTTGTATGCTAATATTTGGTGTATAATAGCTGCTACTTGGTCATGTCTGTGCTTGTAATCTGTCTGTGTGGTGGATGAACATGCCCCTGTGATATGTTGAATAGTTTCTGGCTGTTTATGGCAGTGACGGCAGTGGTCGCAAGTAAGAGTACTGTCACGGATGATGTATTTTCTGTAGTTTTTGGTATCTATTACCTGGTCCTGTATTGCCTGCATGAATCCTTCCGTTTCAGGAAACAACTCGCCACGCTTTAACCATGAGTTTGACGCTATCTTATCAACACTAGGGTTAGTTAAATCGAGACGGTGACGCCCGTGCAAGGATTTTTGGGTCCAGATTTCAATTTTTTGTTGGTTAGTGGTAATTTTTATTTGTTTCGAGTGGTTAGCAAGGGAGAGTGGAGTGAATGAATCTGCTTGAGATATGGCTTTGTGTAGTGTGGAATGCAGTGAGCGGTTATGAAAAAATGCTCTGAGTGATGCTATTTGTTTGTTGTGTAAGTTGGTTAAGTCGCTGAGGCCCCTACCGCCCTCACTTTTAGGTAAGGTTAACCTCTGAATGCAGGCTCGTGGATGGTGCTTTCTGTGCTTAGTCATTGTTGTGTTGATGATTCTTTGCAGGCTATTCAGGTCTGTTTGTGTCCAGCGTATGATTCCAAATGAATAAGTAAGAATAGGTACGGCAAAGGTATTAATAGCTTTGACAGTGTTACGGGCATTCAGGTGAGTATGTAATATTTTATGAAGTCTACTCCTAAATTTTGTTTGTAGCAATTGTTTGACTTTTTTATGGTGGATTTGTTGCGACTGGTGGTATCCGAGATATTTATACCCTTCAACGGGGTCAACTGCGTCTATTATATCATGATTTGCTAATTCATACGAGGCAGGTACTGTTGTTCCTTTATAAATTGATTGGATTTTGCATTTGTCTACTCCAAATTCCATGCGGATATCTTGTGAAAATTGTTGAGTGATATCGGCAAGTGTGTGTATTTCGTCGAGTGTGTTTCCGAAGAGTTTAATGTCATCCATGTACATGAGATGAGAGAGTGTAGTTTGTTGTGTGTCATGTTTAATTTTAAATCCAGTATTGTTTTTGTTAAGCATATTTGACAGTGGGTTGAGAGTATTATTATTATTTTCAGCTTTTAATCTTCTCCCAATTCTGGGGTATTACGCCAAAGTTGCGGGCTTTTGGCCAAACAACTTTGGTGGTGGATTTTGGTGGTATTATTCTATTGAAAGAAACTTTCTCACGATTCTGCATGTGTTTAATATGACTGCCTTCTGTAATAGTGTGAATATTATTATTACTATTGACATTATGGGTTGATTGTTCTATGCAACCATGTTAGCTTCTATTGACAAAATATTTAACCAGGCACCTTAGTATCTATAGCTACTTTTCGGTTATACACCCTAAAGTGTATTCATTCTAATGACATACGTTTAGGAGGTAGGTCCCTCATATATGAGAGATCATGCGGGTTGGAGCCACCGCTTTGCCTATTTCTGCCGCCAAGCAGCAGTGTTGCACTGTTGCTTTTCACTTTGAAGGGCATTGAAGCCAGTGAATTACTGTGCATAATTAACAACTTAAGTCTCAGGGTGACGAGCACGATCCAGTACCATGCAGTGCATTGTAATTCAATGTTCTGTGTGGTGTTGCTCAGTTTATGGGCAGGTGTGGCGCTTGCCATCAAGCGAGCGACTTGCTCGTCTCGTAAATCAAGATAATAAAAAAACATGCTAAGTATTATTTTCCGTCCAAAAGACGTACTTTTCAGAGGTAGGTACCTAAAAGCATAATTATGTAATACGGGAAATCATAATCTTTAATCTTACATTAATATAGACATAAAAAATATTTACTACTTAAGTCAAAAAAATAACTACCTATTGTTGTTTTTTTAATAAAAAATATAATTATTAAGAAGAGAGAAAATAAAATAAAATAAATTGATTTTCTTTCTTTCTTCTACTAATAACTAAAATAACATAAAGCTCACGCTTATATCCCCGAAATAGTAGGTAGACGTACAATTAGTACTTACATAGATGGTTCACCGAGCTTATTTTTGTCCCATGATGTGATAAGAGGCGAGCCCGTCGCCATACGAGGCACTTACATGCACATACGGATAACTTAAGTATTAAATAATTTTTTGAAACGAAAACTCGAATAAAAATTGTAATTGCCCGACTTGGTAATTGATCCCTGGACCACGAGGTTTTCCGCCTAGTATATTGGCAACACACCAATGCCCAATACTTAACAACTAAAATTGTAAAAAAACAATGACTTATAATTTTACAGCAGAATTTGAATTCGATTAAATTCGAATGTTATTTATAATAGGCGCCCCACTGTCACTCTCTTTCACAACTTCGCACGAGCTTGCAGCTTTTAATTTCATACAATAAATCAAAAAGTCGCGCAATATTTTGCGGTCCGCGTTGAATGCCCGATATTTTACATTCGTCAATTTAATTTTTACTCATCTTATTTCGAATAATGGCGGGCTTATTGGAACTGCGGTGTGATAATTGATTTTATATTAAAGTCATTAAAATAAGGTTATATTAGCTATTTGACAGCCTCCGTGGCGCAGTGGGCGAGTACCGGCTGTGAAGCGAGAGGCCGCAGATTCGATTCCCGCACCGAGACAAAATGTTGGTTTTTGTGTGTGCTCCATAAATATTTGTTTCTAGTTTGGGTGTTTTCTTCCCAGAGGGGTTAACTTCAGATCGTCAGTTGATCGTTAAACTACAAGCCAAATCTTTCTGTAAAATGTGTTTAGAAGCATATTTCGCCAACCCCACTACTTGTATGATAAAGGCAGGTGGAAGAAGAAAACGTACCCTATGTCCTTTCCCAGGACATAACCTATCTCCTTACCAATAATAATAATAATAATACTAGCCCTGTATTAGATACGTCCCACTGCTGGGCACGGGCCTCCTCTACTGAATGAGAGGGGTTAGGCCTTAGTCCACCATGCTGGCCTAATGCGGGTTGGAAGACTTCACATACCTTCGAAATTCTTATGCAGAACTTCTCAGGTATGCAGGTTTCCTCACGATGTTTCCTTCACCCTTAAAGCAAGTGATAATTAACAATTAATACACACGTAACCTAGAAAAGTCAGAGGTGTATGCTGGTTTCGAAACTGCGACTTTCGTCTCGACAGTCCCTACCACTCCTCACTGAGCTATCACTGCTTATCTCCTTACCAAATTTCATTTAAATTCATTTAGCCGTGAAACCATAACAGACAGGCAATTACTTTCGCATTAATAATATTAGCATGGACTATTTGTATTATTTATGACAACAGATTAAATTTACACCGGAAAGTAAATTTTCGATATTACATTGTACTAAATGACAGGAGTTTAACTACGCATCACCTGTGCAGTAAAACAATATATTGCTGCGGTTTTCGTATAAACGCTTTCGGTTACGTCAAACAATTCAATAAATTTGTTAACTGGGTGGCTTGGAAAACTCAAATGTCAATTCTGTATAATCTCTTCTTTTTATTTATTTGTTTATTGCACCAACAAAGTGAACACCAGTATAATCAATATAATATTTTCCAATTTTGCACAAGGTAGATGCCACCTTACTTATAGGTACAAACAACAAGCTTTACAGACAAGCAGCCAATGAAAATAACATATAATTGAAATTAGTTACAATTGAATACAAATATAAAATAATTACTAGAATATAACATTACAAATTCAATTACAGATAATTATTAAATAATAAATGGAAGTATTCAAATTAAAATTTGAAGTAACATCATTAACATAAGGTATTATAACTAGGAGATTAACAATTTCAGATTAAGTTTATAACTATAGAGGCTATTTGAAAATATATCAATTTCTTTTTGCTGTTCCCTTTTTCCACCTGTCCCTATCGCACTTGCAGTGGGCCGACCCATGATTTTTTAACACGTGTTAGAGAAAAATTTGGCTTGTAGTTTTTACGACCGGCTGACATCAACCCCTCTGGGGAGATGTTAGTATTGTATAACTTTGTTTAATTTTTACATGACTGCGTGAGCTGCTAGACTGCCTCAGTTGTAATGCGTACGCGTTAGGATTGAGGCCAATGCTGAGGTCTCGGGTTCGATCCCCGGGTTGGGTAAAGTGGTATTGGGTTTTTCTATTACGAAATGCTCAGTATCAGCCCGGAGTCTGGAATTGGTGCCCGGTATGGCTATAGGCTCGCCCCCTATCACATAAGGGACATTGGACTGAGCTCGTCACCCCGAGATATAAGGTGTTAAGTCTTATAATGTCAGATTAGCGCTTTATAAGGCGCAAGTCCGGCCCCACGTGGAGTACTGTTCTCATCTCTGGGCAGGAGCGCCCAAATGCTTGCTTGACCCACTTGACTCCTTCCAGAGGCGGGCCGTTCGAATCGTCGGGGATCCTGATATCACGGATAACCTGGAGCCTTTGGGGCTGCGGAGAGATTTCGGGTCTCTCTGCTTGTTCTACCGGTTGTTCCACGGGGAGTGCTCCGAGGAACTGTTTAAAATGGTGCCAACATCACCATTTTATCATCGCACCACCCGACACCGCAGCAGAGTTCATCCATACCACCTGGAAACGATTCCGTCTAGCACGGTTCGTTTCCAGCGTTCATTCTTACCACGTACGTGCAAGCTCTGGAATGAACTCCCTGCAGCGGTGTTCGCTGAGCGCTATGACATGTCCTTCTTTAAACGAGGTTTAAAAAGAGTAATCCTTCGACGGTAGGCAGCGGCTTTGCTGTGCCCTGGCATTGCAGAAGTCTATGGGCGGCGGTGACTACTTACCATCAGGTGGCTCGTCTGCCTATCCAGGCAGTAAAAAAAAAAAAAAAAAGTAATTTCACTGGCTTCAATGTCCTTCAAACCGGAACACAACAGTGCTTTTGCTTGGCGGCAGAAATAGACAAAGCGGTGGTACTAACCCAGCCGGCCTGTCGCATACGAGGGGCCTACCACCTTGTAAAGCGTTTGTGAATATAAGTAAGCAGCGTTTGTCCCATGATGCTAAAAGAGTTAAGGGTAATAGAAAATACCTAGATATTTCACATTCACAGGCTAATACGCTAAAAAGCCCACATCGCCGATATAAAGTGGATGCCAATTTCCAAAAACCATTTCCACGCAGTAGGCAGTATATTAATTAGTTGCGGTTAGACGCACAATCCAACCCCCTTCCGCGCGCACCACCGCATCCACTCCCGCCCCCGCCCTCGCCCTGGTCATGTAATAATGGCATTTATTAAGTTTTCATTACACGTCAGTAGGTAAGTTATTATTTTAGTAATGAAAACCTGGGATTATTTATCGGTGTAAATTAAGGGGAGAAACAATAGGGTAGTTGACTAGTTTTTTTTTATTATTTAAATCTATAAGTTACTTTACTCAAAATATATGGCAGAAAGAATTTTATAAATCGGACCAAAAATAAATAAGTTAGAAGCCATTCAAATCCTGTGGAAGGGGTAATTGTCAAATGACAGACGATGCAACCATTGACGTCACTGTGTAAAATGTTCATTATGGTGCACGCGTGCAAGCGAGATAGTGAGATATACCCACTACGCACCCACTTTTCTTCATACCAACATTTAAAGTCATAACTGCGGGCACATTTCTGAACCAATTTATATTGTTTTTTAATAAAATGGTTTCTTTTGCGTGTGATTTTCTGTTGCTTATAAAATAATGTATAAAATTCAATATAGGAAACTACCCTATTAACAAACTTGATGTTTTTTAAAGAAACTGTTTTCACTCCTAATGTGGGCTGTACCTAGGGATGGCCATTATTATTATAACCGATAATGTAATCTATTATTCCTGCGCAATATTCAATATGTAACAAAAACCCTGTTGGGCGTTTTAACCGCGATATCAGAATCGATATTCAAACGTAATGAAATAACTCGCATACGAAAATGGCACTATCAAAATAATCATGTTTAATTTTTAAACTTTTATTATTTTATTGTTTGTAAACCATATTTCGATTGATTACCTCTGCAAGAGCGATGTCTCGTAGCCAGAGCGAGATAGCAAGTTGCGGCTTCTACGTGCATCAAACGCGCCGCGCCGCGTGTGCACCCGGTGCATCAGTCAGCTGTTCATCAGTTTTCAGATGAAAATATTTTTTTTTAAATATGTTCATTTTTCTAAGCTACCTAAGGTCATATCAAGATCAATAGTCACTTTGTCACAGAAAAAGAACATAGCTTTTTTCGTGTACCTGATGTTTTTTGATTTATTCCCGAAATTATTCATCGATATTTAGTACCATGTCCTCTTCCCGTTGACACTAGCCAACTTTTTTTCCACAATAAATATCTGCAGCGGGCTTACCGAGCGGACCCCAGGTCCGTATATTGTAGTTTAACGTGATTTATAACACTATTCTGTGTTGGCCAGCGCGAAATTAAATTGGCGATTTCACAAAACCTTGGTTAGACACCGCTAGATACTTCATGCTTGTAGAGGGTTGGTTTAGTAAATAGGTCATTGCCAATCTGTATTTTCAATTTTTTTTATTGCATAAGCCTGTCTGACTGCCTCGATGGCGCAATTGTAATGCGTACGCGTTACGATTGAGGTCAACTCTGAGGTCTCTGGTTCGATCCCCGGGTCGGGTAAAGTGGTATTGGGTTTTTCTATTACCAAAATGCTCAGTATCAGCCCGGAGTCTGGAATTTGTGCCCGGTACGGCGATAGGCTCGCCCCCTATCACATAAGGGACGGAAATACTGGTTACACCTCTGCCTACCCCTTCGGGGATTACAGGCGTGAGTGCGTATTTATTGCATAAGCCGAAAAACGGCCAAGTGGGTCACCTGATGGTAAGTGATCACCACCGCCCACGTACGCCCACAATACCAAAAGAGTCATGGGCGTGTTGCCGACCTTAAAGGAAAGGGATAATTAAAGGATTGGGAGGGGAACGCAGCAGCAAGCTGCTACTTTACGTCGGTTTTCTGTGAGACAGTGGTAACGACCCGGACGAGTCGTACCGATATGTGGTATAATATAGCTTATATGGTGTTCCATGGTGGGCTAAGGCCTTTTTTGTGCCCTTATCCCACTCGCAGTAGGGTTGGCGCAACATGCTTTTTGACAATATGTTACAGACAGGCTTATAGTTTTTATGACCTGCCGTTAGCCCCTCAGGGTAGAAAACACACTCAGACCCAAAATATTGGATTACACAAACATTTGTCTCGGTGCGGGAATCAAACCCGCGGCCTCTCGCTTCACAGCCGGCAACTCACCCACTGCACCATGGAGGTTATTTTTTTAATTTATTTATTTTATAGTAAAACAAGTAAACAGTTATCATTCATTTGTACAAGAGATATTTAGAAAGTCAATAAAATGAAAAAAATATATAGATTATACCACACTTTAAATAGTGTAAGAATAGAAACAAAAAGCAGCTCTATAAGCTACTATTTAATTTAAACTCTACAATAACTTAAATTCCAGCTTAAATTCCCGATAAGCAATTTAAGCCGTGAATCCAACAGATAAACCACGATTTTTTACAGAGCGTGCTTTTTACAGGGCATAATACCAGCCCTGTATTATATACGTCCCACTGCTGGGCACTGGCCTCCTCTACTGAATGAGAGGGGTTAGGCCTTAGTGGCCTAATGTGGGTTGGCAGACTTCACATACCTTCGAAATTCTTATGAAGAACTTCTTAGGTATGCAGGTTTCCTCACGATGTTTTTCCTTCACCGTTAAAGCAAGTGATAATTAACAATGAATATACACATAACTTAGAAAATTCAGAGGTGTATGCACTTGGGGCTGGTTTCGAACCTGCGACTTTCGTCTCGACGGTCCATACCACTCCCCGCTGAGCTATCACTGCTATTACAGGGCATCCGGGGTGAAAATTAAAGCTTCCGTTTGATCCCAGGATTAGGGTATACGTATTTTATAAACGCCTCGTGTGCGAACCCAGCTTAGCTTTAACAAATAAGCCTTGTCTTACACGAGATCCAGTGTTGCCAAATTACTTTGAGGATCGTATTTTATAGGTGTAAAATGTATCGTAGTTGAGCTTATGTTTGTAGGTTATTATATTGGTTGATACATACGCACTCGCGCCTGTAATCCCCAAAGGGTAGGCAGAGGTGTAACTAGTACACCCACATTTCGCCGAGCGTATCTCCGTCCCATGATGTGATAGGGGCGAGCCTATCGCCATACCGGGCACAAATTCCAGACTTCAGGCTGATACTGAGTATTTCGTAATACCACTTTACCCGACCCGGGGATCGAACCCGAGACCTCGGCGTTGGCCTCAATCGTAACGCGTACACATTACAACTGCGCCACCGAGGCAGTCATTAGTCAGTATATTAGTTGAATAACGCTTTATTAGTCTATCATAAGTGCTACTAGTGGCAGGGTACTTCGACTGAAACCGTGACGTCCTGAGTTCAGATTGATCATTTGCGTTGAAATTTTCCATTCCAAAAATCACATTTACAATTGAATTAGGATTCGGGATTGGATTTTGTACCTGGTATGGTAGGCTTTTTATAGCATACGCCGGCAAACGAGTAAATGGATCACCTGATGGTAGGTGGTCTCCACAGTAAGATACGAGTCTTGTGTCGTGGGTATCAGGATCTACGAGAGACTTACGGTCTCACAACATCCCGACCCGAAACTAATATTTGTGTATCAGACTAATATTTGCCTCGGTGCGGGGATCGAACCCGCGGCCTCACGTTTCACAGTCGGCTACACGGCCACTGCGCCACGGAGGCTTTCTGGTTCTGGCTGGAAGGTTTATGAACACTTTGCCGATCTTAAAGTAAGTTAAGGGATTGGGAAGAGGAGCGGGATTTGGGCCTACGGAAATCTCACTCACCGTACGAAACGCAGCAACAAGCCGCCGGTATACTGTGAGACAGTGCGAATGATCTGAATCGACCCCATTCATACTATAGACCAGACTGTCTACAGCGTGGCTCTACGAGTCTAAAAGCCACAGAAGGGCGCGGTAAAGAGTTAACCGCCTATCACAATCATAAGACTGAAAATAATCTTGGCAATACCCGCATCCAAATCTGTTCTTTCCTATTGCTATGCGATGCCTCAGATAGATATATATAGACAGATAGACAAAAGGCTCAAACTTGTAACAATCCTTTTTTATCGGGGTTTTTTTATTAGATTGAGTGACGAAACGAGCATGTCACTCGCCTGATGGTAAGCGCCACGCCTGCTCATAAACAGAAGCAACACCACACAGAACTTTGAATTACAAAGCACTGCATTGGACTGCGCTCATATGAGCTGAGACTGCATACAATGATAAATCTCATAACGCCCAGTAATTTCACTGTCTTCAATGTCCTTAAAACCGGAACACAACAGTGCTTACACACTGCTGTTTGGCGGCAAAAATAGACAAAACATAGTTGCTTGATATTGCGAATTACGTTCTTATTAACCAAATCTTAGACGTTGATTTTTAATATAAAATATTTTGCCACAAATCCACGCCCGCTTGCCAACAAATGTCATAATACAGGATAATAGCGGCCGTATCCGGATGTAACCGGCACGTAATTAATACCATCGCATTAATGTCCCATTCAAAATATCGTTCCGGTTTCGTATCATCATATAGTAAAAGACTAGAATTTTATAATATGCAATCACTAATATCACGCAGAAAGTATTTAGATTTAGTATTTTTACATAAGCTTTTAAACTCAGGTATAGATTGTCCACAGCTTCTTTGGAGAGTAAATATTTCAATTCCATGCCGATTACCTAGATTTTCTGCCTACAAATTATTAGAAAATTTTTATAAAACTAATTTGGGTTACACTACTCCCATAACAAGAATGATGAGAACCTATAATTATTTGCCCAAATGTATTGACGCTGACATTTTAAGCAATAAGATTGGCCCATTTAAAAATAAAATTAAGTTATTTGTTTTTCACAATATTTAGTTTAAATATTTCACACATTTCATTTCATTTAAAAATAGCATTATTTTAATATGTGTGTGTACTTTACTTATCTTATAATTTATAATAATTATCAGGCATTACGTTATTATGGCATTGTATTTTTTTTGTGTTAGCTGTAAATACCTTTAAAAGGTAAGCACATGATTTGTTACTTATTTGATTTTTATATTATGTTAGTAGTGTGTTTTACCTAATGGTATTGCTATTAAATAAATAAATATTAATGGCATTCCAAACATCGTTCCAAAGCAATGGATTTTAAATGTTTAGGGATCACCCTAAACATTTGAAATCCATTGCTTAAAATTTTAATCATAAAATTATCATTTTCAATTAGTAGAATTATTATTAAATGTTGAATTTCGTTGTTCCAATAATTTGTAATCATACTACTGTATATGACAGTAGTATTATTCAAATTATACGCTTCGCCAATCTTAATCTAGGTATCATTTATTTATGTTTCATCTTCGGGAATACGAACGCGTGGTGATGACCTAATACGCACGCACTCACGCCTTTAATCCAGAAAGGTGTAACCAGTATATCTACATTTCGCCGAGCTTATTTCCGTCCCATCATGTGATAGGAGGCAAGCCTATCGCCAAACCGGGCACAATTCTAGACTCCGGGCTGATACTGAGTATTTCGTAATAACTTTACATAACATGAGATTTCCGGCCTGTTCAATACAAATCAAATACGCGGCTCTTGGGAAGAAGTCTTCTTCCACCTTCCCTTATTCCACCCGCAGTGGGGTCTGTACAACATGCTTTGTAAAATATGTTACAGAAGGATTTGGCTTGTAGAGCTCTTAGGAGTGGTACCTGATACAACTTTGATGGAAAGGGAATAATAGAATATCCTTCTCAGAAAAAAAAACATGCATGGCAGTCTTTGGGGACTGCCGATAGAATTGAAAACTAAGTAATGTGAATTGTATCGTCGAGCTATTAGACTATTATTTTTGGTCTGTAAAAAGTGTTAATGACCAATTTAATTGTATATATGTAATGTATACTAATAACGCACGACGGTATATCTGTGTACATATATACACAGTATACATATAGCTCATGGGAAGCGTTCGTTGACGATGACGCGAGTTCCATGATTTTTGTTCACCCAAAAAGTGCTTAACGCGCCTAAAGTAGTTTTCACGTCAAAATAATAATAGTCCCCATAACTTAAAGTTTAGGTTCAATGTCTTTATTCTATTCACTATTCCATCAAGCGGTTAAGCCGATGCTTACCGTTGTATTCTCTGAGGCTATGTATTTTCATTTTACTCTGACCGGGACGCCTGGAGCGCCTGCCCCAGTTCCACAAGATGCCCTCGTGTGAGAGAACAAATGTCGATGCGTAGAAAGGGGTTACAGAAAAGAATATTATTTCTTGTCCTTTGGTCTAGTCGCAGCGTAATTTTGCTGAGAATCTGTAAGGGGTTCAAATCCAAGGTAGGGCAATCAAAATTTGAGTTTTCCTAATTCGAAAACAAACATGAGTTGTTCGGTGTTTGAATTTCTGCCTGGTATGATAACAGGGTTGGCCCTTATCACATACATACATATGTACTCACGCCTGTAATCCCCGAAGGGCTAGGTAGAGATGTAACCAGTACACCCACATTTCACCGATCGTATCTCCGTCCCATGATGTGATAGGGGGCGAGCCTATCGCCATGGTCCTTGTCACATCATGAAATATAAATAAACTCAGGTTTACGCGAATATTACACATTGAAATAAAACTAGTTTATACGGGTTTTATCGCGGTTTAATTTTTCTTTAATTCTTCTTCGTGGTCACGGGAGAGACTGAGGTGTAGGTCGTCTCGAATGTACAATTAAGTTTTATTTTAATAAATAAACTCGGCGAATAATGGGTGCACTACTTGGTTTTTCCTACCTTTCCATGAGACAAGCGTGAGCTTATATTATTTTATTCATAATTTCACAATAATTGATAACACATGAGACTTAAAATCGAATATACCGGGGCAATGAGCGCAATGCAGGGTCATGCAGTACTTTGTAATTCAAAGCTCGGAGTGTGTATTGAGGTGCGCGACAGAGATTGGGAGACCGCGACACATGTCGCGTATCAGGTGATAGGGATATATCCGATTTGTATAGAAAGGGTCGTGCGTAGCAGAGCCCTGTCTTGATCGCAAACCTCAAAACGTAACCAAATTCAAATCATTTATTCTGTAAATTGGATCATAAATATCACTTTTACATGTCAATCATTTTTTATGCTACATTACAGTTACGACGGCATTTCGGGGCTAGCCATGAGAAGAAATACCGAAACAAACTCATGGGTTATGGCCTCTTTTAATGTCCAGACATTGTTTTACAGAATTATGCGAGTGTAATGTACAGAAATTCCTAGATTGGCCTTTTCAAGAAATAGCCAAGAGTATACCAGACATAGGTACTTGGCTCTCGCACTCACATTAAAAAAAAAACAAAATGAAATAATTAATAGTAAAAAATAAATATAACGTATTTAACAATTATACACAAAAATAAGGAACCGCTGTTGTCGTATGTCACCGTCTTTTGTCTCGGACGCACACAGCCAACAGATCTTTACCGTCAGCGAGTGACATGATCGTCTTGTTATTTAGTGGAATAAAAAAATGGAAATTCATACTCATACGCACTCACGCCTGTAATCCCCGGCAGAGGTGTAACCAGTATTTCGCCGAGCGTATCTCCGTCCCATGATGTGATAGGGGGCGAGCCTATCGCCATACCAGGCACAAATTCCAGACCTCAGGCTGATACTGAGCTTTTCCTAATATAAAAACTCAATATCACTTTTACCCGACCCGGGGATCGAACCCGGGACCTCATCGTCAGCCTCAGTCGTAACGCATTACAACTGCGCCACCGAGGCCGTCATGAATGGAAATTTCTTATTTAAATAATATTATGAAGAGTACTTTAAACATTATTTATGACAATTGTCTTGAAGATGCCATACGCCCTATTCTAAAGGATTTTTCATAAATCCTTGAACATTTTGGACTACAAGCAGAACGTCCTTGACATCGTCTGACCTTTCTGAAAGGTCGCGTGACGTTTGCAATACTGTAAGGCGCATTACCCATTTTTGTATAGTCAAACCCTTGATGACGCTTTTGTTAATTTTGAGACACAATTTCTTTAAACTACGTTATTTGGATACGCCTAATTGCTTGTCATTGTTTAAATATTACAAGCTGCGGTGGATTTAGGAGGACTTTTTAAGGTCCAAAAATAAGGAATACCTTTAAATATTAACTTTACTTTGGCAAAAAAAAATATCACTGTTTAAATGGATGTAATCAGGTAATTTTTCACCTACGACAAAAAGAGGGTATTAAATGATTTAAGTACCTTGTTATTGGTATCTTATCTACTTCTATCTTATACATGATTATAGTAATATACATCCATATTAATATAAGCGAGTTGTAATGCGTACGCGCTACCCTACTATTTACTTACTATATATAAGTATTGACTGCCTCGGTGGCGCAGTTGTAATGCGTACGCGTTACGATTGAGGCCGACGCTGAGGTCTCGGGTTCGATCCCGGGTTGGGTAAAGTGGTATTGGGTTTTTCTATTACGAAATGCTCAGTATCAGCCCGGAGTCTGGAATTTTAGCCCGGTATGGCGATAGGCTCGCCCCCTATCACATAAGGGACGGAGATACGCTCGGCGAAATGTGGGTTTATTGGTTACACCTCTGCCTACCCCTTTGGGGATTACAGGCGTGAGTGCGTATGTATGTATATATTATATTGAGTGGTAGAGCCACGTTGTAGACCGTTTTTTCTGGAGTGTGAATGGGCTGGCTCGACCAGCTAGTGAACACTGTCTTACAAAACACCAGCTGTCTGACGGCTTGCTTCTACGCTACGCACAGTGTGTAAGATATCCAGAGTCCCAGATTCCCTTCCCTTCTTAATCCCTTAATTACCACTTTCCTTTAAGGTCGGTAACGCATTATTTTGGTAATGTGGGCGTATATGGGCTGTGGAGATCGCTTGCCATCGAGTGACGCACTTGCTCGTTCGCCGGTCTATGCTATATTTTTTTAATTATAAACGAGAATGTTGGTTAATTTGGATGTTTATTAATCAATCCATACCCTTAACAGCTAGCATAAACATCTAAAATTTTCCATATCGAAGTAGGATGGCAATACAGTGATTACTTTGGACCCCCCGACCCGATTACGCTCCCAAATTAAATACACGCGGCATGTCAAAGGACTTGATAATTACAAACTAACTTGACATCGAAGGCAGAGTGATTAACAATTTTAGTTTAATTATTCGCCTGTTATTTTATTTAGCCTCGGAAACTGGGGTTGTGATTAATTTGTCAATCCGAAAAATCACTTAAAATAAAACTTCAATATTGTATAGTCACTAAAGGATAAATAAATAAATACACGCAACAGCACACACATAGTTCTGACCCCACACTACGTTAACGTATATTGTGGGAATCAGGAACTACGATGGGCTTGCGGTCCCACAACACCCAGACCCGAAACAAATATTTGTGGATCACATAAGCAATTGTCTTGGTGCGGCAATCGAACCCACAGCCCCTCGCTTCGCAGCCGGCCACCATGGTTACGTAAGTACCTAAGTAGGAAGACGGGCAATGGCATGCAGGGATAATAAATAAATAAATAAATAATAAATACACCCAACAGTCACACACATAGTCCTGACCCCACACTAGGTTAAACCTGTATCGTGGGTATCAGGAACTACGAGGGACTTGCGGTCCCACAACACCCAGACCCGAGACAAATATTTGTGGATCAGACAAACATTTGTCAAGGTGCGGGAATCGAACCCACGGCCTCACGCTTCGCAACCGGCTACTCGCCCGCTGCGCCACGGAGGCTGTCAAAAGGAAGATTAACATCGCTGTTTTTTAATGGCTTGCTTATGTTATAAATAGTGCTTGACATTCATCTTATGAATAAATAAGTATTTTTATTACACCACGTACCATAATATACTCACTACTATGCAGACAACTATATTTCCATAATTGGGACAACTTTTTGGCGGGAAAAAAATCAATACCCGAGAACAGTACAAAATGCCTTCGAAGAGTTTGTTGCCTCCCGTTCAGCCAATTTCTTCAAGAACGGCATCGATAAACTGCCACTGCGCTGGCAAAGATACATCGATAGCATGGCTGCTTACTTTGATTAATAGAAATAAAAAAGACGGAAAATAAAATAGTTTAATTTTTTTCGTAAAGAACGGCAATTTCATAGGACCTATTTAGAATCTTTGCTAGTGACGAAGTTGATAGCAATATGTTGTGCATTTTTTACTTCATTAAACAAATTTAGACACTATTTAATTTTGGCGGTATCAATTCATTTGTTTAGCTGTGGAGACGTAAAAACCATCGCACACTTTCGTATTTATAATTTGCTCTTATAGTTAAAAGTATGTTTAATTCACATAAGCAGTCATTACTAACCCACCACCAATAAGGCTGTTCCCCCCCTTGTTTTTTATTGGCTTGAATGACGATACGAACAGGTCGCTCGCCTAATGGTAAGCGCCACACCTGCTCAATAAGCAGTAGCAACGCCACACAGAACTTTAAATAACAAAGCACTGCATGACACTGGACTGCGCTCGTCACCCCGAGACATAAGTTGTTAAGTCTCATAATGCCCAGTAATTTCACTGGCTTCAATGTCCTTCAAACCGGAACACAACAGTGCTTACACACTGTTACTTAGCGCCAAAAATAGACAAAGCGGTGGTACCAACGCTGACCTCTCGCATACGAGTGACCTACCACCTTGTTAAGCCTTGCACATCTCTGGTGGAAACGCAGCCTTACAAAGTGATAATCCTATGGCCGTAATAATATAGACTAGACTACGGTAGGCAGCGGCTTTGCTGTGCCCTGGCATTGCAGAAGTCTATGGGCGGCGGTGACTACTTACCATCAGGTGGCCCGTTTGCTCGTCTGCCTATCCAGGCAGTAAAAAAAAAAAAAAAAGACTGTTAAAATTTACGTAAAAGGCGAGTATTATTACAAAAACACTAAACGACGGTTACTAGTGGTTTACAGACCACAACACCATGTCAGGATTCTTTAGACACTGCTCTCTAAATAATTGTAACTAAGGCCGAACTAGGACCGAATAGTAATCCGACAGAGCTACCGCGTAATACAGTCTTGGACTACCGACTGACCATACAGAACCCAGAGAACTGAGAGCACTCGCAGCACTGAGCTCCCAATGACGGAGCGCTCTCTTCAGCAACTGTCACCCCACCAGGCGTACAACTTGTTTACTACTTCCACGGCTATTATTTCAATTTACCCAGCATTATATTCTCGGACACCATCATTAACAATCGATAAATAGGTGGTAACCTAACAATACTACCATTCTATGGCCATTGTTAAACCAACCAACCA
Organism: Mimas tiliae; assembly: GCA_905332985.1. Classification (NCBI taxonomy): domain Eukaryota; kingdom Metazoa; phylum Arthropoda; class Insecta; order Lepidoptera; family Sphingidae; genus Mimas; species Mimas tiliae. Next base: position 2,066,469 of record HG995247.1, on the reverse strand, counting down.
TTTACGGCAGTTCTAATTTTGGTAATTAGTGTGTGATGCCCGCAGGCTATATAGCTAACATGCCTGATATACAGTTCCACGTTTGTGGTGCAATTTATAAGAAAATTCTGGTGAGGGGATACCTGATACGTATTGATCTTCTTCTTTTACATACGCAATCACGCCTGTAATCCTCGAAGGGGTAGAGGTGTAACCTGTGTACTAACTTTTACCAAACTTATTTCCGTCCCATGATGTGATAGGGGGCGGGCATATTGCCATACCGGGCCCAATTCCAGACTCCGGACTGATACTAAGAATTTCATAATGGAAAAACCAATATCACTTTAACCGGACCCGGGGATCGAACCCGAGACTGAGGCACAGCAGTTGTTCTGCATACGCATTACAACTGCGCTATAAAGGCATTCTTCTTCTTCTGTCTGGCGTTATTCTGGAGTTCTTGAGAATAGAGGTCAGCAAATGGAAAGCAGATCACCTCTCTGATCTGATCTCCACCTCCCGTAGATATCCACAATACCAGAAGAATCATGGCTGTTTGACGACCTTTAAGGAGAGGGATAGAGATTGGGAAGAAGAGGGTTTTGGGCCTCCGGTAATCACAATTACTATACGAAAGGCGACAGCGAGCTGTTACTTTGTTTCGGTTTTCTGTGAGTGGTAATAATCCGCTCGAGCCTATGATAAAGTGTCTACAGCATTACTCTGTCACTTTCGACTAATATTTTACTTCTTTACCAGGGTCTGGTCTTCCTATTTAAGCGGTACCACCTCACCTCGTACTTTTTTTTTATCAACTCGAATGATCGGACGAGCAGGTCGCCCACCTGATGGTAAGCGCCATAAACAAAAGCAACACCACACAAAACTTAGAACTATAAAGCACTGCATGGCATTGGGGTGCGCTCGTTACCCCGAGACATAAGAGTCTCATATTGCCCAGTAATTTCACTAGCTTCAGTTTCTTTAAAACCGGAACACGGCATTACATACACATTGCTGCTTGACGGCAGAAATGGACAAAGTGCTGATACCAACCCAGACGGCCTCTCGCATACCCGGGACCACTACCACTACCACCTTGTAAATTACCCACTTACCCCGTAGGGAGACCATTCTCAATACTTCCTCTAATACGTCAAGTTAGCGCTTTTTAGACTGTCGTTTTTACTACTGATCTGCTTTTAGGATATCTTATCTCACTTCATATATTATCTAAAATCTTGCTAAACGCTAAAGCGTATCCCACGCGGTATCGTCTTATCAAAATAAACACTCGGTTGAACAGCTCGTCAGTGATCGCGCTCAGTCTTAAACCTTGCTAGCCTCGTGTCTCTTATAACGGGGTCACACGGTTCAAATTTAATTGATCAACTACTAAAAAAGTACTAAAACCTTCTGAACAAACTTTCAATCGAATTGAACGAAAACCGTTGATGATTCAAGTCAGTTGATAAACTGAAATTGAGTTGTGTGAACGTGCTATTATGTCGACAGTTGTAGAGCAGTAATTATATAATTACAGACTTCTACCTACACCTATCCTCGCTGAAGACATGGGTATGACGTCAACTGTTGTGAGTGGGTTAATAGGCTACTCAAAGTAGTGGGAGCGCATTGACGTGGTGGGTATAGTGTTGTAAAGTATATTTTTTTTGTAATTGACTGCCTCGGTGGCGCAGTTGTAATGCGTACGCGATACAATTGAGGCTAACTCTGAGGTCTCGGATTCGATCCCCAGGTCGGGTAAAGTGGTATTGGGTTTTTCTATTTCGAAATTCTCAGTATCAGCCCGGAGTCTGGAATTTGTGCCCGGTATGGCGATAGGCTCGCCCCTATCACATCGTGGGACGGAGATACGCTCGGCGAAATGTGGGTGTACTAGTTACACCTCTGCCTACCCCTTCGGGGATTACAGGCGTGAGTGCGTATGTATGTAAGTATATTTTTTTGTAATTGTAATATTGTAATTAAAGTTAAATAAAAATATCAATGTTTATGAAAAAAATATACAGTATGTAAAAAGACCCTGTTGGCCCGTTCTAGGTCGTGAAGATAGACATATAGACAACCTAATAAAATAATAATAAACAGAAGCGAGATATTATCCTTACACAGGTAGTTAAAACAATTCACATATTTAAAAAAAAAAATATTTTCATCTGAGAAGTGATGAACAGCTGACTGATGTGACGTATTGTCGAAGACGGGCGCTCACGTGGCGCGGTGTGTTTGATGCACGTAGACCTCGCTACTTGCTATTTCGCTCCGGCTCTGAATCATCGCTCTTGCAGAGGTAATCAATCGAAATACGGTTTTCAAACAATAAAGTAATAAAAGTAGTCTCATTTTCGTATGTGAGTTATTTCATTACGTTTGAATATCGATTCTGATATCACAGTTAAAACGCCCAACAGGGTTTTTGTTACATATTGTATAAAAATTATTATGCTATTTAGACTGCCTCGGTGGCTCAGTTGTAATGTGTACGCGTTACGATTGAGGTCAACGCTGAGGTCTCGGGCTCGATCCCCAGGTCGGGTAAAGTGGTATTGGGTTTTTCTATTACGAAATGCTCAGTATCAGCCCGGAGTCTGGAATTTGTGCCCGGTATGGCGATAGGCTCGCCCCCTATCACATAAGGGACGGAAATACGCTCGGCGTAATGTGGGTGTACTGGTTACACCTCTGCCTACCCCTTCGGGGATTACAGGCGTGAGTGCGTATGTATGCTATTTAGAATAACTACTTACAGAATGTAAATGTCCAATCAACATATACTCAGAATCGTAAGCAAAAAAATCGCTAAGTGTTATGTGTTTACTTTGCAACGTGACGCATATAAACGCATAAGATATGGCAGCTAAAATTTTATTCCTATAAATTTGTTAATTTGTATGGGCAAAATGTGTTTCATACATTGATTTATATGTGAGAACCATAAACATAATATGGTGAGTAGCTATTAGCATGATGATCGTAGTTTGGAGCCTATATAGGGCTCCAATTGAACGGCTTAAAACTCGTGCGTGTACTTAGTTTCTATTCTAAGTTACGCTGTCAATATATACGGAGAAGCGTATATCAAACTGATAGGTACTTCTATAAGTGGTTGTTTAGTACGTTACATTTATTCAGACAGTGAAATAATGGCTCTCAGTCATATTATTACCAAGACTCTTCTAAATAAATTAAAAAAGAATAAAAATATACACAAGGTGGTAGGTCCCTCGTATGCGAGAGGCCGGCTGGCGCCACCGCTTTGTCTATTTCTGCCGCCAAGCAACAGTGTGTAAGCACAGTTGTGTTCCGGTTCGAAGTACATTGAAGCCAGTGAAATTACTGGGCATTATGAGACTTGACAACTTATGTCTCGGGGTGACGAGAGCAGTCGAGTCTCATGCAGTGCTTTGTTATTTAAAGTTCTGTGTAGCGTTACTTCTGTTTATGAGCAGGCGTGGCGCTTACCATCAGGCGAGCGACAAACTCGTCTCGTCATTCAAGCTAATAAAAAAATTAAAAAAACATTGAACTGAGAACTTCCTCCATTTATTCCGTCGGTTAAAAATACACAAAGTCGCTTTAGCTTGTTCATTGAGGCGTCCGATAATCTAAATCGACACTCGCATGGGCAACCCTCCGGCACTGATTGCCCTGTGTCTATCGTCTTACCGCCCGTGTGCCCACCTCGGGGACAACACTCAACGATTATAATTCAAATGATCACGTTCTGTGTTTGATTGTACTGATTGAGTTAGATAAACCAGGTTAGTAAGAAGTTGTTTGGTGTTAGTTGATTTGGTTGTTATTTATTCCGTGAATGCCTCGGTGGCGCAGTTGTAATGCGTACGCGTTACGACCGTGGCTGACGCTGAGATCTCAGGTTCGATCCCCGGGTCGGGTAAAAGTGGTAATGGGTTTTTCTATTACGGAATGCTCAGTATCAGCCCGGAGTCTGGAATTTGTGCCCGGTATGGCGATAGGCTCGCCCCCTATCACATCATGGGACGGAGATACGCTCGGCGAAATGTGTACTGATTACACCTTTGCCTACCCCTTCGAGAACTACAGACGTGAGTGCGTATGCATACATTATCTATGTCCTAGATGTAATAACTGTTAAACAAGTAAACGATACCAATATGATAAGACATCACATCACCAAAGAGTTAAAACGAGCCCATCATAATTGCAAACTATTCATTTTATTTATTTATTTACTTTAGGTACACCAACAGCATACATATTCTACAATTTTATAAACTAGACAATACATAAGGTCTTATAGCCGATATATACGCCCATTATAGGTATACACAGCATTCACCAGGTACAAAAGTATAAAAAATAATGATTTTAAAACATACAAAATAAACTAAACTAAATTAAAAGGACTGACCATTTCCACGAAGATGTTTCAACAATTTACTTTTATACACAGCAATCATATCATTGAAAATATCTAGATTTACTACATTTTTTTTCATAATATTATATTCGTTGCATATTCTGACTGTCGGAGAATTCAAGCCTACATTAGTGCTGCAAAACGGAATATGAAAGATTCTGTATATGGGAACCCTAGGTGTCTTGGATGGCACATTCAGAGAAATCTTATTAAGGATGTCGATACATTCAAACTTTCCATTAATTATTTTATATAGAAACTTCATATCACTCCATTTTCGGCGATTATATAATGTGTCCATACCAAAATAATTCAACCTATCTTGATAAGAGGATCTGTGTGAAAAACCAGAAGACGTGAAAGCGAGATGCCTTGTGAATGAGCGCTGTATGGATTCTATTCTTTGAGAAACAAATTATTATTTTATTTATTCAAAAGTACAGCGGTTAGAACATCGGCCTTTTCAGCGGTGAATTGTGATGGAAATTTGGGCGGACGAGCGGTCCCGAGAGAGCCAACGCGATCCGACCTACAGACTCGAATATTAAGTGGATAATCATAGTACAGCTGATTGATCTATGATATTGTAAAGTTGATAGGTGGAATATGGCAGTTTTATTCGTTTTCTAAGTTCTTGAACTTTTTTTTTTTTTTTTTATAGTATAGGCCGGCAACCGAGCAAGTGGGTCACCTGATGGTAAGCGATCACCACCGCCCATGTATGCCCACAATACAAAAGAATCATGGGCGCGTTGCCGACCTTAAAGGAAAGGGATAATAAGGAATTGGGAAGGGAAGGGGGATTTGGGCCTCCGGATATCTCACTCACCGTACGAAACGCAGCAGCAAGCTGCTACTTTACGCCGGTTTTCTGTGAGACAGTGGTAACGACCCGGACGAGCCGGCCCATTCATACTGTAGACAAAGTAGTCTACAGCGTGGCTCTACCACTCGTGAACTGATAATATAACACGCAGCTATATGCGTAAAGGATTTTTATAATAATAAGGAATATTATCTTAGTTACTGCTGTTGCTAGTATTGTCCATGAATGAGTTAGCTCAACCGTGATAATACTATTTTAAGGCTGAAAATTTACGAGAATGACAGCTTTGCTGTTGCATTTCGTACTAGCAGGCATTGCTAACCGGCCCACACACACACACGCACGTACAAATGTATACATCATATTACATATACACACTTACGCACGCACACATAGGGTGACCCTTTGTCTGTCTGTAAGTTTTTCTCCTCCTTTTGGTCTGGGGTTTATAAAACCTAATTCTTCTAAGATGACGGTTTTTTTCCTTTCCTTTTTTCGTTCTTTTCCTTTATTTATTTAAATTACCACATCTCTTATAACGTGAGTATATTCCCATCTGATATTTCCCGTTCATATTATTTTGTTTTAGATTCAAAGCACACAGCTCGTATTTACTTCACGCTTTGACTAAGTTAGACAAAGGTCTGTACTTCTGATATGATTGTAAAGTACAAAAGTACAAAAGCTATATGACCTAATTGCAATTGCACTATGATATTGTATGTATATTCATGAATACGGACACTGAATTGAAATGGTAGAAAGAAAGAAAAAATATTTATTCGCAACAAGCAAAAATTACAAGCAAAACGAAAATACAAAAAACACTTAAATTAGATGTGCCCGTCACAAAAATGACACCAACTGAGCATAAGCTGGTAATAAAACCAGCGCTGGCCTTCCGTTGGGCCGCTTACGTGAAGTCACGGGCGCCAAACGCAAGAATAGCACTTACACACTATACAATATACTACTACTAACTACGTAACCATGAACTAAAAGACACACATTTATACAAGTGCAAAATTCAGATGGAGACATATATAAAAAACATGTAGCGGACAACACTACTAAATGGCAAATAGCACGATATCATGTTCTATGTTTGTTAGTATGAAAAAGTGAAACTGATTCCATGCACTCACTCACGCCTGTAATCCCCGAAGGAGTAGGCAGAGGTGTAACCAGTACACCCACATTTCGCTGAGCGTATTTCCGTCCCTTATGTGATAGGGGGCGAGCCTATCGCCATACCGGGCACAAATTCCAGACTCCGGGCTGATACTGAGCATTTCATAGTGGAAAATCCCATTACCACTTTACCCGACCCGGGGATCGAACCCGGGGATCGAACCCGAGACCTCATCGTTGGCCTCAATCGTACCGCGTATGCATTACAACTGCGCCACCGAGGCAGTCGATAAACTGATTCCATTTATGCAGAATCGCTACCCATTATATAGGGTACGGTTCCAAATTGTATACACGTCCCATTACTGGGCACGGGCCTCCTCTACTAAATGAGAGGGGTCAGACCTTAGTCCACCAAGCTGACCTAATGCATGTTTGCAGACTTCACATACCTTCGAAATGTTTATGAAGAACTTCTCAGGTATACAAGTTACCTCATAATGTTTCCTTCATCGTTAAAACAAGCGATAATTAAAACACACATAGAAAAGTCAGAGTAGTATGCTCTTGGGACTGGTTTCGATCCTGCGACTCTCGTCTCGACAGTCCGTACATGTTGAATAAAAACTTGTAAGGTCTCAATGGCCCGACCACTTACCACCATTATCTCACATATCACCTCCGGATAACTCAATTATCGTACGAAACGCAGCAGCAAGCCGCTACTTTACTCAGGTTTTCTGTGAGACAGTGGTAACGACCCGGACGAGCCGGCCCATTCATGCTGTAGACAAAGGTGTCTACAGCGTGGCTCTACCAAAAACTCTCAAATTATCTCGAATGCCACTCTCTCAAATTCAACCTAAAATGGCAGCTTTTATTATGAAATGTATTTTGTAAACAGTTTCAGTTAATTATCATTCGCAATGGAGTAATTATATCCGGACTTCATAAGTCGTTGCCGGTCTTCCGCGGTGGATATTTCCATGAATAATTTAACCCGTTCCTCATAATTAATTATTGTTGTCTTCCTCATAAAGTTATTTGAAATTCATTTTGTTATGGATTCAAATTTTGTAATGGACAGTTGAAAGATTATGTTGTTAATCGTTATAAAATATTGCTGCTTCAAAAATAATATAACGTACATACTTAAATACGCTCACACCTGTTTCCCATACGGTTAGGCAGATACAACAGATTTCCACTTGCTACGATCCATAATAAGAAAATACAATAACCTCTCCGTTCATTACGTATTTATATACGCATTCACGCCTGTAATCTCCGAAGGGGTAGGCAGAGGTGTAACCAATACACCTACATTTGACCCACCCAGGTGACCCACTTGCTTTTTTGCCGGTCTGTGCCATATAAAAAAACTTACCATCTGGATCTTACCATCAGGTGACCTTTCCTATAAACAAGAAACAAAACATTTTTGGTAAAATACTGATTGATAGTGGCCATAGGTACAGTAGGTAGAGTATAAATTTAAAATTCAATCAGAACTAACGTCACAAAATTCGCATTAAAGTTTGTAAAACTGGTCAAGCGTGAGTTGGAATCGCGCAGCTAGGGTACCGTACCTTATTTAAGGAGTGTTTATGTACCGAAACTTATCAAAAACTCTTCTTCTTCCATTTACCCTTATCCCACTCGCAGTGGGGTCATCGTAACATGCTTTATACGAATTTATTTTTCGAATCGGATCACAAATTATGTTTGCCCGATCTGGGATTTGAATTCAGGACCTCACGATTTCTCAGACTAAGTATGCTGATAATAGACCAAGGCGATTTTAATTATTTGTTAGGATATCCACCTTAATAACATATACATACGCACTCACGCCTGTAGGTAGTGCAAAGTAGGCAGCAAGCCGGTTGTTAAAACTACAAGCCAAATCTTTCTGTAACATGTGTTAAAAGCATATCACGCCAACCCCACTGCGAGTCGGATAAAGACAAGTGAAAGAAGATTATGTGAAATTTCCAGCTGGCTACTTATTACGATTCTAAAGGATAGACTGACAGACATTCCGACATATAGACGTAAACTTAGTATCAGGGTTCAGTTAGCATAGGGTACGGGATCCTTAAAACGAATTCGCAAGCGCGAGATTCAAATCTTGCAATCAAATTGAAGTGCAGCGACAAATTTTATGTCAGCAATTTGTCGTGTCACACAAGAAAATGCAAATGATCCCTACGGAGTGGGGAGTGGGGGGAGTTGACGGCTCGATGTAGGTGATGCAGTCGGATTATTCATTCCGAATACATTCTGTTTGCCGGCAGTCGCTGATTAACCAGCGCCTAATTGAGTAACGAACTCTCCCCGACTTGCTAAATAGTTGACGGAGACTAGTGGCGGTGTGTGCCGTAAGGTGGGAGAGGCGGCGTTTAAGAAAACTTCAAAAACGACTTCAAAACCCGAATCTGTCCATATTTGGCGGAGCTATACGTGAACATACATAAATAATATAAACAGACGATCGAATGGTCTAGTAGCAGCGTACTAACACTGAGATTTAAGAGATACTAGGTTCAATACACAGGGTGAGCAACCACAATTAATGTTTAATTTTCGATTCGAAAAAATGACACATGAATTGCTCGGGATTGGGTTTCATGCTCGGTATGGTGATAGGCTCGCTCCCTATCACATTAGAGGAAAGAAATAAACTAAATAAAGCAAAATGTGAGTGCACTAGTGGCACCTTTGCCTAGAGAGTGAGAGAGAGAGAGATGGAAAAAAATACTTCTTTTTACACAAGACTGCCTCGGTAGCGCAGTTGTATTGCTTATGCGTTGCGACTGAGACTGAAGCTGAGGTCTCTGGTTCTATCACCGGGTCGGGTAAAACTGATATTGGGTTTTTCTATTACAAATTGCTCAGTATCAGCACGGAGTCTTAGAATTGTGCCCGGTATGACGATAGGCTGGTCCCCTATCACATCATGGGACGGAGATATGCTTGTCGAAATGTAGGGCTATTGGCTACACCTCTGGCTACCACTTCGAGATACAGGCTGAGTGCGTGTGTATGCATGTACATTTTTACGAGGGTTCAAAATAGTTAATAAAAACGCCTGCGCCTTTACCTTATTCTACAAACGACACCGACTAGTCGCGACTGTGCAAATTCGTTATCACAGCTATTCTTGCTAAATATATACCACTACTAATTGTGATTATGTTCCACCGACGAAGGATTCTATCCAATTAATAAGATTTACATTAAACTTTACGCCACTTACAGCGTTCTGTTATATATATACATTGTCTGGGAAGATGCTGAACGTCACTGTTCTGCATTTTGCCTTGTGTGCATTTTTGAATGCTCCATATATTTTATACTATACAAACAGCTAGTCGGAATCTATCAGCCATTGGTGACACTTGCCCTTCATATCCAAATAAAGTCACCTTTAACTTTAAAAGGCTTTTTTTTAAAAACCTACAAAGACAATTCCTCATAACAAATTTGGTGGCAGCGTTGTAGGATACAAAATCGTGTATCCCGGTCCGTCTCCGTATCCGTCTCAGTATCCTTCACACAAGTTAAAGTGAAATAAGTGCACATAAGTGGTGAAAATAAAGTACTTATAGTGCAGTGCAGTTCCTGAAAATAATAATAGTTAGTTCGTTTTTTTTTTACTATACTAGGGGCGTTGCCCATGTTTTTCCACAAAACATAAAATAAAAAAAAACTTAATGTCCGACGAATATGAGACATATCTTACTTTCTTCCCCATTAGTCTACATCGATGATTGGTATCGGTCTCGACCCCATACCCCAGCGGTTTTGGAGGAGATAGCGTGACAAGCTTTTGGCAGCGGTGGCGGCGGCGCCAGTTACTTTTTTTAGAATAGAGAGATTAGCTTCGTGTTGCGGATTGGTGCTTGCTTATTGCTGTAGACGGATTCTTGATCATGGACTTGTGAAATAAAAACTTCAAATTCTCGTAGAACCATAACGTTGTAATCGAAAAAGAAAAAGTAACGTACAAAATTTGTGGATGAAGGGAAGGGAACAATTATTAACCAATGACGGCGAAGCACGGCCAGTACATCAGCAATGGTCCATTAATGGAGCGATAGATGTCACCTATGGTTTTAAATTGTAATCCTGAACACTTCGTAATCATCAACTTAAAATTCTATATTAATATTTTTAGCCGAAGAAAAGGAGGTTCACTGCTGCATGTGTATAATTGTTTTATTTTGTGAATAACCACTCGCACTCACACTACACTAAAGGGGTAGGCAGAGGTGTGACTAGTACACCCACATTTCGCCAAGCGTATCTCGGTCCCATGATGTAATAGGATGCGAGCCTATCGCCATACCTCCCACAATGCCAGACTCCGGGCTGATACTAAGCATTTTATGATAGAAAAACCCACATCACTTCACCCGACCCCTAGGATCGAATCCGAGACCTCACCAAAGTCGTACCGAGTACGCATTACAACTGCGCCACCGAGGCAGAATATTAATATTTATTAATAATAATTAAGTATTCAGATGAAATATTTGATAACTAATAAAACTAATATTGTTCAACGCTTTCGTCGTCAAGTTTTGAATTATTGAAGTATTAGGATACTTTGAAATTATACCGTATTGATTACTAAACAAACTTATGAATTCCATTGTATATTAGACGCAAATTAAATTTGTTTGAGTACGGTACCCGTTGGAATTAGTAAGTAAATTCAAAACTTGTTTATAGAAGTTGGTTGTGTTTTTTTATTGTGGTTTGACAACATAATTGAAGGTAAGTCAAAGAAGACAAGTTGCTAAGCTGGTCTAAAAATAATTAGATGTAATATTTACATAGGATCAGTAGCCTCCTTAAAAGGGACCTACATCCAGTTGTAATATTTCAATTCATCATTCAGCCAATTTATATATTGCTAGGAGTTACGTGTGATGAGTATTATTAAATAAATCAAAACGATGGTATCCACTTTGACTCATAGTTTATTGGTCACTTTTACAATGTTACTGCTTTACAGAACACAACCACATGTCAGGATTATACTCTAGAGACCGCTCTCTAATTAATTACAACTAAGACTGTACTAAGACTCGAATAGCAAACCAGCAGAGCTACCGTAATGACCACTTGGACTATCGACTGGGCGACTGAGAGTCTTGAGAGACTGGGACTGGGGGTTCCAAGTATGATGACGACCTCTTTTATACGATTTATCGACCCTTCTACTAATATATCGCACCAATATTATATCATTGTACCCATACTTATTTCTCTGAGACAATTAGCTAATAAAAAGGAATTGCTCCTAATAATATTATAAATTGGCTGAATGACGAAACGAGGAGAGCGCTTGATTGTAAGCGCCACTGTTACTCTTAAACAAATACAACACTACACAGAACTTTGAATTACAAAGCACTTTATGGCACTGGACTGTGTTTATCACACCGAGATATACGTTGTTAAATCTCATAATGCCCTGTAATTTTACTGGCCGTAATGTACTTCAAACTGAAACACAGCAGCGCTTCACATTATGCTTGGCGGCAGAAATAAACACAGCGGTGAGTGGTTCTAACCCAGACAGCCTCTCGCCCACGAAGGATCTACCACCTAAAAAGAGTGGGGGCGTTTAAGTTTGACCGCTCTTTGTTTGTCTGAGGGTGTATGACATCGTAGCTTCAAACGATTAGACTGATTTAAATGTTTTTGTGTGTAAGTTGATTTAATTTACAATTCTAGTTAAGTTTTAAAAAGATTTGGTTAGCCCTTTAAAAGTTTTTAATAGATGTTATTTGAAATGGGGCTTTGATGGTTATATTACCCATTTTGTGAAATAATTAGAAAGTAAATAAAAAAAACTTATATATGGACTGCCTCAGTGGCGCAATTGTAATGCGTACGCGGTAAGACTACTGTGCTGAGGTCTCGGGTTCGATCCATGGGTGAAATGCTTAGTATCAACCCGGAGTCTGGAATTGTATCCGATATGGCGATAGGTTCGCCCCCTATCACATCATAGAACGGAAATAAGCTCTGCGAAATATGGGCGAACTAGTTATATCTCTGCCTACCCTTCGGGGAGTACATGCTTGAATGGTATGTAAATACTTACATGGTTAAGCACATATCACACATTTGAGTTGTAGAGCCACGCTGTAGACACTTTTGTCTACAGCATGAATGGGACGGCTCGTCCGGATCGCTACCACTGTCTAACCTCAGAAAACTGACGTAAAATAGCATCTTGCTGCTGCGTTTCGTACGGTGAGTGAGATATCCGATGGCCCAAATTCCCCTTCTCAATCCCTTAATTATCCCTGTCCTTTAAAGTCAGCAACGTGCCCATAATTCTTTTGGTATTGTGGGCGTCCATGGGCGGGGGAGATCACTTACCATCAGGTGACCCTCTTGCTCGTTTGCCGGCCTATGCTGTAAAAAATAAAAATATCAGTTATAATAATAAGTAACTATGGCCAAAGATTAAATATAAACTATAAAACTGGCATACGTAACTCCATTAAAATAAAAAGCTATGAAGATAAGAATATGTACGAGTACATCTGTTACTCTAACAAAAGCTGTTCTCAATATTAAGTTACCTCACCATAAATTCAGTAATTTCTCGAACTCGAGATAACCCACCGTCCATCCATTATGTTGGGTTGGGAGATGCCATACGTCATAATATTCGGGAATGTGTGGGAATTTGTAAAACAATAAAGATGGGTTGTTTCAAACCATCTGTAATCGTAAAACCATTCGTTCAGTCTTTATTCTTTTTTATTTGCTTGAATGACGAGACTAGCAGGTCACTCGTCTGATGTTAAACGCCTGCCAATAAACAGAAGCAACATCACACAGATTTCTGAATTATAGAGCACTGAACTGCGCTCCTCACCCCGAGACGTAAGATGTTAAGTCTTTTAAGATTACCTATATGTGGTTGTGCATTTAGTTCAAATAATTTTAAGCATTTTTTGAGTACATGTATCAATTTGACAACTGTTGGTAATCCTAATAAACAAATTAAAAAAATAAAAAGGCTTATAATATCCGGTAATTTCAGTGGCGCCAATGTCCTTCAAACCGAAACACAACAGTGCTTTCTCAATGCTGTTTGTCGTTGCTACCATCTTGTGAGGCTTATATAATATCTTAACATGCTGGGCAAAATACATATTCTTTTAAATATCTAACTTAGCAACTCATATAACACGCTTCTTTCTTTTTCTCTCTCTAGCCAATAACCTGGTATCTATTTTCCGTCATTTTTGTGTCGGAAACGTTTCATTTTAAAAGTTGCATATAAAGGAATATTTTTTAACCAGTGCGGATATTTTTTGTGTTGCTCTATATTGGTAATAGATCGCATTTTCATAATTTGTTCTATAGTTTTTTACCACAATTTTCACCCTTAACATGGGCCAAATTCAAAAATTATGGACATAGTGCTATGTGCATTAATAAAAACTGTAATAAACAATAGTCAAAGACGCCGCAAGACGCGGCGGGTGTATAGGGGTGAGGCGAGGCGCTGGCGAGCGTGATTCAAAATAAAACCTGTCTTAAATTAAAAAGTTTGGTATTTTTGTACTAAAAACTAAATAAAAAAAATACGTATTTATCAAATTTCGTTTCTGCATATTGTGGAAAAATTTCAATACTGGTTATATAAAATATTTCTGTATAACGTTTAATGCAAATTCAATCTTGGAATATTACTCTTATCGCGTCCACTGATATTTCACTTCCGAAATGTTACACGGAATCAGAATGACTCTACCTGGCAACTCTATCTTCGACAAACTTCAAGTTCCAGATTGTATAATAGTTGAGGTGATCGCCGCAACCGTCAGAGAACCGGAGCGATTTGAAACTATCGACCACTTTACCGTATAGATAAGATTTTCAACTAAAATGGACCATGATTTGTGGTTTGCTGAAAGGTCATTATTCTCAGATAACTTCTGTTTTTGGGAAGGTTGAAAGTGTTATCTATCTACATTTTTTTATCCTGGCATGTTTAAGTAACTACACAGAACCTGATGTTAAGTCAGTTTTTTTTATAGCACAGGCAAACGAGCAAGTAGGTCACCTGATGGTAAGTGATCTCCACCGTCCATGATTTGTGAGTGGTAGAGCCACGCTGTAGACACTTTTGTCTACAGTACGAATGGGCCGGCTCGTCCGGGTCGTTACCACTGTCTCACAGAAAACCTACGTAAAGTAGCAGCTTGCTGCTGCGTTCCGTACGGTGAGAGATATCTGGAGGCCCAAACCCCCTCCACTTCCCAATCCCTTTCCTTTAAGGTCGGCATCGCATCTATAATTTTTTGGTATTGTAGGCGTACATTGGTGGTGGAGATCACTTACCACAGGTGACCCACTAGCTCGTTTGCCGACCTATGCTATAAAAAAAAGAAAGTCCATGTACGCTCATAATACCAGAAGATTCGGACTGTGCAGACTTCGTATAATGTCGACCATCAAGAGACATAGTTTCCCTGCACTAAACGGCAGAATTATGCAGGCCTGAAATTACTGGATATACACTGACTGACCCTGGATCACGACTCGCCTGAACAAGCCACTATGGCGAGTTTTCACTATATCATATACCTATTTTTTCGTCACATTGTTATACCATTTTAATATGTGTTGGGCGTTAGAGGTCAACTAAACATAAATATAGCTTGGTGAAAACGAACATTAATATGAGATCAGAAGGCCAATTCTCGTAATTTTAAATGTTCAAAATATCATTCCGATCTAATCTCAGCGACAAGAAAGTTGCAAATGGTATTCTGTTAAACCAATATTCAAGATCAAATGTGAACATAGATCGCAATGATATCGAAAGTAGAATACAAGTTGACTGAACCAAAACGGCATTCTGGTAACAATTTTGACACTTAACTATCTTCTTCTTCTTTTAATTGTGTTTGGCTCCACCGTAGATCGGTGATTTCGCCAGTGTCAATTGTGAGACACTTATCTATATAAAATGCATTTCGTCTATAGACAAACGTCAAAATATTAATTGGGAACGTAATGTGACTGAAGGTGAAGCAGTGTTGCCAAGTGCACTGTAATTACAGCAGATCTGCCTTATTTTCATGCCATCTACTGGACACCGTATTTTTATAAATACCGTACATGGAGACACAGTATTTTTTTATAGTCATAATTTCGTATTATTATTGTATACTACTAGACAGGTTATTTTAGAAGTAAAACTGCGTCACATAACGCGGGAGTTTGACAGTTCACAAACAGGGAGCGCAATAGGGGTTCTAGTTGAGAGTAAGCGAGATGATAATATTGAGTTACGGCCAATTGACTGCAACTTAGTAATACAACTAATTTACTATACTACAATTTAATTAATTTATTATACTACAATTTCTATGCACCGCGCAGCTTGTCTAGAAGTATACATAAAACTCTTTGATTATACACATTAAAAAAACTAAACCGATATCATCATCATCGCAGCCATCCATTTCTGCAGCGCTCAATATATACAAATAAAATGTTAAGTTAGTTTAGGATATAAAGTTTAAAATAAATTTATATTTTACTTAATAAATTAATTTGACATTTTATTGCACTGTAAAATACACTGTATTTTTGGCGCAAATACCGTATTTTAATGTGGACAACACGGTATTTTCAAAAATCTGACTAGGCAACACTGAGGTGAAGTGACTGTGAGTTAACTGTAGATAAATTCAGTTAACTTTATCTTTATACTTTATCTTTTACTGCAAGCAACTAAAAGTAGTCAAAATTGTTCGACTTTGTGTGCTCGTTATTTCAGTAAAGTATTAGAAATGAGTTTACAGCCTATGTTACTCAGTGATAATGTAGCTTTTTAACGACCAAATTATTTTTGAAATCGGCCCAGTAGTTTTTAAGTTTATTTGTTACATACAAAAATACAAAAAATCTTTCCTCTCTAGAATATTAGTGTAGATTTAAATTATGAGATCAATCGCACTGTCAAATTCCCGCCAAAACTCTCGCACAATTCATAATTATTATAAATATGTCCTCAGCAGTGTTGCAAAACCGTAATTCGGTAGAATTTCAAATTTCAATAAAATAATCGCGATTGTGGTTATTTCTGGAAAGGACTGCCTGAGTGGTGCTGTTGCGCCGTTTTCCTTCAGTTATGCCATGGAATAGATAAATTAATTAAATAAATAAAATACATGGAATTAGTCAAATCAATTAATTAAAAAATCATAACCTCCAGTTACGTAATTTTTTAATCACTGAAATTAGTCATATTGTGGGTATTTTATTGTGAGTTGGTAACATTGATTTTGTCGCTTAGGTCATTTTTAATTTCTAGAATTGAGTCTATGGCAGCTGATACGTAAAATTCGGTAAAATACTTGTCATTGGCGAAATGCATAATAATGCGAAGCCATAATTTCAACAAAAGAAAGACATTGAAAGTTGATCGAATTGACAGTTTAAATGCAATTTAACTGAGATGATATCGAATTTTTAAAGGAGCAGAATGCCATATTTTTAATTAATTCAAAATGTAATCTCAGTTCGGTTAAAATTCATTCGCAGTGTCAGTTAAAATAGCAGAATTGGCCCTCAGATGTGTGTGACTTTTATTTATTTCAAAGCACTTGTTAGCGATTTTAATAGTTAGCGAGAACTCTTACAATATAGAGCTCTTACCTAAATATGCTTTTGTTATTTTATTAATATGATAGAGCTTAGATAGTCATGAAGTGCCTAGTTGACTTCAAGTGAGAGCCTGGAGCTTGTTACCTGCTTAACTCTGATTAGAGCTTTTCACTTGTTTACACGCCTAAAGCTGTTGAAGGCTAGTTTATGTTGAAGTAATATGAAGTCTTCAAACGGGGTTTATTTTAATGCTGCCTGCTGACTCAAACTCATACTTAGTATGTATTACGTATTATTTAATTACCTAACAACATTTTAAGGTAGTTAATTAAGATAATTATATTTTAACCGATGAAAAAAACTGGGCAAGGTTCTCAATGTTTGGATGTTTTTTTGTATTCGAAAGGGGGTTACTGCTAGGGTGGTCCTATTTAAATTTTTAGGGGCTAAATTCTAAGAGCATGACATCGAAGAAAGCTTATTTAACTGCCTCCGCAGCACAGTCGGCGAGTAGCCGGCTGCGAAGCGAGAGACCGTGGGTTCGATTCCCATACCGATGCAAATGTTTGTGTTATCCACAAATATTTGTTTCGGGTCTCGTAGTTCCTGATACCCACGATACAGGATAACCTAGTCTGGGGTCATGACTAAGTGTATGACTCTTGGGTGTATTTATTATTTATTGTTAGATTATGAATTCGTATATATTTGTTAAAAAAAATATCGATGGACTTTTTCGGCGAGGTACAAATGTATATCAGCTATTCTCTCACCGCACACTATTGATCGATAGGTACACAGGTACTCTCCCATCAGCAAGACTCAGTATTTAGGTGACCAAGATTAATGTTTAATATCATTCAAAGGCTTTATCAAGTTTTGCTGTAGATATAACGTTGATCCTTATTCCACATAAGTCAGTCCATAAGAAAAAAAAACAGATGACTAGAATTCTCTAGTAATTTCATGAAGTGCCACCAACGACTCTACATTGACACCAAAATCCACATTTCACAGTCCGAACATGAAGAGGACGTTAGCTTTAGCTAGAGCGGCGAGGTCGCCTGGGAAATCTCTTATATCTGCTTATTATTTATACACCCTACATCCCCCCACCCTCCAGTTGGATACTAGTCTCCGAGCCGATTACATGAATACATACATAATTACAATATTTACCTACCTTTAGTCCTGATATCTGGAGGCCAATTCTCGTAATTTTAAATGTTCAAAATATTATTCCGATCTAGTCTCAGCGTCAAGAAAGTTGCAAATGGCATTCTCTTAAACCAATAATCAACGTCAAATGTAAACATAGATCGTAATGAGATTGAATGTAGAATAAAAACTCAAAAAAAATATTAGGGTGAGTTGCCAACCTTTACTTAATACAAAACCGAAGGAGACGGCGTAAGTTACAGCTTGGCCAGCTCACCAAGAAACTTAAACTTGAAATCTTCCTAATTGTAAAGGTTTTACGAATTATTTGATCTCGACCATTGACATTGAGGTTGAGCTCACGAAAAAAGGGCCTGATTTTTTAATAGTAGAGGTATTCGAGCAACTGGGTCACCTGATGGTAAGAGATGTCCACCGCCCATAAACACCCACAATACTAAAGAATCATGGAAGCATGGCCGACCTTAAAGGAAAGGGATAACTGAGAGATTTAGAGGGGGAGGTGGGTTTGGGCCTACAAATATCTTGCTCACGTACGCAACAGCAACCTGCTGCTTTACATCGGTTTTCTGTGAGACAGTAGTAACAACCCGGTTGAGTCGATCCATTCCTGCTGTAGATAAAACTATCTACAGCGTGGCTCTACAACTTCTAAACTAAACGTCTATACTGTAGAACAAAGGTCTCTCCTTGCTTGAAGGGAGAGTTCAGTCCACTACTCCTCGCTGGTCCTGCTTGGTTTAATGTATATTTATTATAAAATCTATTCAATATTTTAAAATCACAAACATTGATATTCAAATTTAATATCCATAACAGCTTTTTAGATTAATCATTCGCATGATCTTTAATGTGATAATCCAGTATTCATGCTGCGGCTAAATTGGGATCGCTGATCGTTGTTGTGATTTAATTTGCTAAAATTATTTGTCATTGGATATTTTGGTCGTATATTATATCTATATAAATAAAAATGAATGGCTAAATTTGTTGCTAAGTGCAAAACTCGAGAACGGCTGGGACTATTTTGATGTTTTTTGTGTGTGTATTTAATTGGGTAATAAGGTTTATATCCTTAATTGGACCCGGTAGGTGGCGCTGCAATCGGTTTCTAACTATCAATTACGTGTTGCGGGTGAAACCGCGCTGGATAGCTAGTATAAGATAATTTAGTGACGCTCAAAAATTATTTTGACAATTATTTATTTTATCATAGCAAGGCAAGGTGTTTTTTTAAGAATGGCAAGCAAATGAGGCATGAAATGACTAACAAACAAGTGAGAAACCTAATTGTATGTAATCTCCATCGCCCATGAATACCCACTATACTATTACAGATGCGTTACCGTACTTAAAGGACAGGCATAGGGAGAGGGGGAGGTGGATTTAGGTCTCCGGAATTATCACTAATCAAACAAAATGCAACAGTCAGCAGCATTAAAGTCAGTTCTCAAGACAGTGGTACCAGCCCGGTCGAACCATATCACAGTACTTAAAAAGTTCATTGATATAACATTTTACACCAATAAAATGTTAACGGTAAAAAACAAAAATATGTTTTTATACATACATACATATGCACTCACGCCTGTAATCCCCGAAGGGGTAGGCAGAGGTATAACCATTACACCCACATTTCGCCGAGCATATCTCCGTCCCACGATGTTATAGGGGGCGAGCCTATCGCCATACCGGGCACAAATTCCAGACTCCGGGCTGATACAGAGCATTCCGTAATAGAAAAACCCAATACCACTTTACCCAACCCGGGGATCGAATCAGGGACCTCAGCGTTGGCCCCAATCGTAACGTGTACGCATTACAACTGCGCCACCGAGGCAGTTATATGTTTTTATTATACATATTATCAAATATATTGACAAATTAGATGTACTCTAGCGAAACATTTCTTCAGACATACATAAGACTTCGGGGTACTGAAACTCGTCCTTTGGTCATATTATTTAAAGACACCTTCATTTTCGGTGAGTGTACGACCCAAAGCTTTTAGCGGCACCGCCCTAATGTTTTTATTAGAACTACGGCTGGAGAGCAGTGAAGAATATTTTCGGTAGAGCAATAAAGTCTAAAAGTAAAATAACTTTTTTTTAAATTAAGATAGTCCTAGATCCACTGAGGTCACTAGAATGTCTTTTAAGGGTTTATGAAAATCTTTAATTCACAATTAAAAATAAATAAAATGAAGATTCTGTGGCGCAGTGAAGCCGGCTAGCCGACTGTGAAGCGAGAGGCCGCGAGTTCGATTATAAAGTTCTTTAAATCTTTCGATTCCCGCATCGATACAAACATTTGTGTGGTCCACAAATTTTTATTTCGAGTCTGTGTGTTTTCCCAAAGGGGTTGACGTCAGGCAGGCGGCCAGTTATAAAACTACAAGCCAAATCTTTCTGTAGTAGTTAGTGGTCTTTTGCGCCGACCCCACTGCGAGTGGGATAAGGACAAGTGGAAAAATAAAACGAAGAACGTAATAAAACATTTCTGAAAGTACGTAGACTACGTTACTGAAACAACCATCAAACTAGATCCATGAGATGTTGAGAAAATCGAGAATCTATTAATCGTTATTTCATAGCGCTGTGTATTAAATTCAATTGAGAAATGTTGAATCGAAGCTTTAAGATGATATTATCTAAGAATCAAGCATTGATCTCCTCCAACTGATATGCATCTTCTCACAAAGGCTGAAAGTCCGAGGACGGTTTAAATTGGGACGTAGCACTTCCGTAGCAACCGTAGCCATCGTAACGCTTTACGTAGAACTATGCTACGAATATTTCGTAGAGAATTCCTATAGTAAGAATTACTTTAGAAGTTATGCTTTGTATTTAATAAATAGGATAGGACGTTGGATGTATGGGCATTCTTCATCGACAAAACAGTCTAAACACGATTCTATCACTTGTTTTTACATCCTACTCCAGATAAAGAATTATTACAAATTGGGTTAGGGGATAGACTTTTAATCTCTTATTTTAGGATGCCCCAGACTTGATCTACTGACTCATTTCAACCACGCCAACTTCCTGTAGAAATTACGTGAAGAGGCGCTTCGTGTTTATCGAATGAAAACGCAAGTGATAGAGGCTGGCATGGCCGACAAGCCTTAATGAAGGCATGCAAGTATACTCACACAGCCCACCGCGCATTCTGTCCACTATATTGCATGCACCGGATATTTTTAACTAGAAACTGTGTTACATTTAATTACTTAGCTATTATGAGTAAAATTAAGCAATTTAGCACAAGGTGGTAGGTCTCTCGTTTGCGAGAGACCGGCTGGGTTGGTACCACCGCTTTGTCTATTTCTGCCGCCAAGCAACAATGTGTAAGCACTGTTGTGTTCCGGTGTGAAGGATATTGAAGCCAGTGTAATTACTGGGCATTATGAGACTTAACACCTTATGTCTCGGGGTGACGAGCGCAGTCCAGTGTCATGCAGTGCTTTATTTAAAGTTCTGTGTGGCGTTGCTTCTGTTTATGGGCAGGCGTGGCACTTACCATCAGGCGAGCGACCTGCTCGTCTTGTCATTCAAGCTAATAAAAAAAAAAAAAATGAAATAAAACTGATTTATACGGATTTTGTCGTGGTTTAATGGCGGGTGAAAGCGATTGAAATTTTAATAGATTCCGATGGTTTTTTTGTTTGCTTTTATATAAAATAGCTATTTATATTTGAAAGATAGATTCAAATGGATATATTCATGAATTTATTTCTTATAAAATTAACTTTTATTATGACGGTAGGCAGCGGCTTTGCTATGCCCTGGCATTGCCGAAGTCTATGGGCGGCGGTGACTACTTACCATCAGGTGGCCCGTTTGCTCGTCTGCCTATCCGGGCATTAAAAAAAATAAAAATACTTAATTTTTTTGATATACATATAAATATAATAATAGTAATATTCCTATATTATCAAGTCCTACTACTAGGCATGGGCCACCTCTACTGAATGTGAGGGGTTAGGCCTTAGTCCACCACGCTGGCCTAATGCGGATTAGCAGACTTCACTTTCGAAATTGTTATAGAGCTTATGAATTCAAATGTAAAGCATATTAAAATTAAGAACAGATCTATTGCTAGTTTTGTCCACAAAATGCAGGATTGGCTAACAGAGGTGGTACAACTGTATCACAGAAATTGAATTGTGGTGATTACATATACGGTGTTTTTTTATAGCTTGAATGTCGATACGAGCAAGTCGCTCGCCTGATGGTAAGCGCCACACCTGCTCATAAACAGAAGCAACGCCACACAGAACTTTAAATAACAAAGCACTGTATGAAACTGGACTGCGCTCGTCACCCAGAGACAAAAGGTGTTAAGTCTCATAATTCCCAGTAATTTCACTGGCTTCAATGTCCTTCAAGCCGAAACACAACTATTGTTTGGTGGCAGAAATAAACAATGCGGTGGTACCAACCCAGCCGGCCTCTCGCATACGAGGGATCTACCACTTTGTATATATGGTGGTGATTATATCTGGTGATCATCTTACTCGAATGCCATCAATACTAATATTATAAATGCGAAAGTAACTGTCTTACTTGTCTCTGCTTATCAGAGGGGCTAGAATGAATAACTTGTGAGAACGTATTCGTATCGAAATGTCAAAAAATTGTGATTTCTTAGGTTTACGCGAATATTACACATTGAAATAAAACTAGTTTATACGGATTTTATCGCGGTTTAATTTTTATTTTAGTCCCGACGTTTCGAAAGCTTTTCAGCCTTCGTGGTCACGGGAGAGACTGAGGTGTAGGTCGTCTCGAAAAGTTAATGTTACATTAATATAAACTAGTTTTATTTCAATGTCAAAAAATTGTTTGAAACCTCATACAAATGGTAGCGTTCTCGATTCGAATACTTATTCGTAAGTTGTCCGTGCTTGCCTCTCTGTTAGGTTTTGACGGCTAAACTAAGTGGATTTTAATGAAATTTGGCAAGGAGACAAGTTATATCCTAGATAAGGACATACGGTATTCATTATCCCCCTGAGTTCAAGTAGCTGGATCTTCTCAGAGTTTTGTTCGCGCCGCGTTGAATCCAGTGGTAAATTAAGCCCACTGAGTTTGTTTCGCCGGGTCTTCTCAAGCTGGGTCGTTTTGGATCCGGTGGTAGTTTTAAAACTCGTGCGGTTTCGGTAAATGCAGTGGTCCATACCGAATCAAAATATTTAATAATTAATAATGGACGTTTCCATATTACAAATTAATGTAAAATGTAAAATAAAAAGACAACAAGTAAACAATTTAGTGTAATTGCCTAGTGTATGTTATGATACATTATTGATATGATTTTTATACATAAGTTTCTTTATTTTGTACTGACTTGTCATAAGCGCTTTTTTAATTGCCTACATGATTAATAAACTATTTCATTTCATTTCATTTCATCCCAGAAAAAAAATTGACGTGAAAAAGACATACACGCGGGCGGAGCCGTGGGCAATAGTTAGTTTGCTATAAAAAGACCAGATTTGATCCTCCTATTCAAGTTCCCTCAGTTTCTTCAAACTACAGGCAAATACTTACATAGTGAGAACCGAACAAGTTACAAGCAAATAGCCATATATACGGAAATTAACTTTTCCTGGCCGACTCAGCCATCTTGTACTTTCCGTTTTAATTTGAAAATTATCCCGCGCTCAGGCTAACAAAGTTTCAATTAAAATTACTTTTTTGTAACAAGCAGTTGGAGTAGTCCATTTAAATCTCGCTTTGATATTTATTATAAACTTGTCTTTGAGCTTTAATTTGGTATTAAACTAATTTACTTTTGTTTATTCACTTGAATGGCGAGATAAGAAGGTCAGCCAATGGAATTAGTAGACCGAGAATTAGAACGACTTTTCCAAACGATTCATAATTGTATTTAGCCATTAAATATGTGCCTCGGTGGCGCAGTTTTAATGCGTACGTGTTACGACTGAGGCTGACGCTGAGGTCTCGGGTTCGATCCCGGGTCGGGTAAAAGTTATATTGGGTTTTTCTATTACGAAAAGCTCAGTATCACATCGGAGTCTGGAATTTGTGCCCGGTATGGCGATAGGCTCGCCCCCTATCACATCATGGGACGGAGATACGCTCGGCGAAATGTGGGTGTACTGGTTACACCTCTGCCTACCCCTTCGGGGATTACAGGCGTGAGTGCGTATGTATGTATATATTAAGTATGTGTAGGTTACGTCAAATCATATCAAAATTTTACATTAGTAAACATGTTTAGTGACTAAATACGGTTGGGAAATTGGCCTTAACATCTTATGCCTCGAAGTGACAAGCACAGTGCAGTGCCATGCAGTTCTGTGTTATTTAAAACACTGTTTATTGTTGCTTCAGTTTGTGGTCAGGCTTACCACACGGTGAGCAACCTGCTCGTCTCAACAATCATTAGTAGAATACCTAACAGCGAATAATTATTGAAATACATAAAAATTAAACCGCGATAAAATACGTATAAATTAATTCTATTTCAATGTGTAATATTCGCGTAAACCTAAGAAATCACTAAGCGAATAATAATAATACTAGCCCTATATTATACATGTCCCACTGCTGGACACGGGCCTCCTCTACTGAATGAGTGGGGTTAGGCCTTAGTCCACCACGCTGGCCTAATGCGGGTTGGCAGACTTCACATATTTTCGAAATTCTTATGAAGAACTTCTCAGGTATGCAGGTTTCCTCACGATGTTACCTTTGCCGTTAAATCAAATGATAATTAACAATGAATACACACATAACTTAGAAAAGTCAGAGGTGTATGCACTTGGGGCTGGTTTCGAACCTGCGACTTTCATCTCGACAGTCCATACCACCCCCCGCAGAGCTATCACTAAGTATTATTTTATTTCCAACAAATTAATGTAGCAAATAAGCGTGTTATATATTAACATGGTTATTTCAGGCTTTATGCCAATATTATAGAAAGCTAGCAACTCAATATGATTTGTGAACCGAGATAATCTGTAATATAATATTGATAGATTAAACTTGACATGAGGAGCTAAATGCATTATCCTGTTCATATTTTTAAATGTTTATATGATCGATTTAAATTCCTTTTCTGTGGTCAAATGACTAGAACTATTCATTTTCAATCTATTTTCTATATATATATATATATAAAGTGCAATACCACAAACTCACTCACTGATTAATCACGATATCCCAAAAACTACTAAAGGCTAGGATCATGAAATTTCGTCAGATGATAACCTATGTGTAATGTAGTGGCCCGCTAAGAAAGGAGTGTATGAATTTTGTATGAAACTCTTATAGGGATCGGAATATTTTTATTCTAGAAAAAGAATTTCATGCGGGCGGGCAACAGCTAGCATCTATATACGCCGCAGGAGTATGTCGATCTTAAATGTATGTGTCTTTATGAGTATGATCCCGCGGACGGCCCAAAAAGCTTAAAAAGCGCTGGCTTGATGTAATTCAGGAAGATATGAGCGCTAGTGGTCTGACTAGAGAGCATTCTCAACAAAGAAACAGCAAGAAGCAAGGCGAAGTGGAAGCGTCTTGATAGAAAGGTGGATCCTGGCATTATATACGAATAATTCCAGACAGAAACAAAGAAAGCTCTTTAAGGTACATTTCCACAAAAGAAAAATGGATGTGTGATACCAATGTGATTATATGAAATTCACTTTTTACGCTTCAGTGGAAACGCAGTCTTACTGTGCGTCTTATAACTGTATTTTGATTTTTTGTGTAGGTTTGGGGGGATGATTTATTGAAGGCATCACTGACATACATTATAGATGACAGTTTCATATACAGGACAAAAAGATTAACTTTAATCTAAAACTTACTCAATAATACTTTAATTTACTTGGTGGCGACAGAATTGGCACTAATATAGGACACTTTATCACTAGTTTCCCATAATATGAACAAAACGCCATAAAGTGGTAAAGGAACGTAGATACTGGCAACATAATGTAAGTTTAAAATTGCCCGACTCGCGCGAATCGTGTTCGAAACTATGGCGGAATCTACACGGACCAACTTGCTGCCCCTGGCTATTAGATTTATTTGTAATTAAGTTTGTTTGTAATATTATGTACGAATATGTTTCGAATTGTTTATTTGTGTTGTATAAATTACAGTATTTGTATGTCTTTTTATATATATACATATATAAATTAATGCCTGTTTCCCGTAAGGGTAGGCAGAGGGAACAGATTTAATTATTTTTTATTCACTTATATTAAGAGATAGGGTAGATAGCGACCACCGCATGGTTCCAGCCATGACTTGTCCCGGCATAAACCAGTGTATGTCCAGTAACGTTAGGCCAGTATAATTCTGGCGACAGTCGACCTTAAAGGAAAGGGATAATTGCGATATCTCACTCACCTTATGAAACGCAACATCAAGCTTCTTTCACTTTCACTCATCATCAGCCTATATTTGTCCACTGCTGGACATAGGCCTCTCCTAATGCACACCATTGAGCTCGATCTTTGGCTCGTTGCATCCAGCCATTACCCGTCGCTTTCCGCAGGTCGTCGCTCCACCTTGCTGCAGGGCGTCCTAAGTTTGCCCGTTTTTTCACTTTCACTAGCCCTTTATTGTACACGTCCCACTGCTAGGCACGGGCCTCCTCTAAATGAGAGCTTGCCTAAAGTGGGTTGGTAGACTTCACATACTTCGAAATTCTTATGAAAAACTTCTCAGATATGGAGGTTTCCTCACGATGTTTCCTTCACCGTTAAAGCAAGTGATAATTAATAATGAATACACGCGTAACTTTTAAAAGTCAGAGGTGTATGTTCTTGGGGCTGGTTTAGAACTTGCGACTTTCGTCTCGTCAGTCCGTACCTCTCGCCGCTGAGTTATCGCTGCTTCTCAAGCTACGTCACAATTTCTGTGAAATAGTGATGATAATCTGATCAAGCTGGCCCATTCATGCTGTGGACAAACCTGTCTACAGCATGCACATCTACACTAATATTATAAAGAGGAAAGATTTGTATTCTTGTATGCAACGAATAAACTTAAAAACTACTGGATCGATTTCAAAAATTCTTTTGACGTTAGAAAGCTACATTATCACTGCGTAACATATGCTACTTTTTATACCGGAAAAAGTCGTCCACGTGGGCGGAGCCGCGTGCAAAAGCTAGTAATAAATAAATTAAACAATTCCTATTTTAGTGAGTTATCCAGAGTAAACCCAGCCCAAGAATAATGACCGCAACCAGGCATATTCAATATCAATACCTTCAATTTACAATTTATTTGAAACGTTAACGTATACGACGTCGAGGCAGTCCGTTCCATACTTCATCATAGCTACAGGTCATAACAAATGACCTAACTAAGCCGGTTGATCTAGTGCTTTGGCGTAGACACCCAATTACTCTTCAGAGGTAAGACGAGAATCTTATTAAGTTTGTAGAGATTGATGGGTGGCGAGATGATTGGGTAAAGTTATTATTTCTCATGACTCCTGTGTGTGGGCTCATATTACTGATGGGTTTATAATTAAGATGATTTTATAAGATCTAAGATTCGATTCTTGATTTAAGGTACGTTTTGAGGTTCGCAACCAAGACAGGGACAATTCCGTTTTGTATGAAATTGTAGTGTGGCAGAGGTATAATCAGTACACTCACATTTCGCCCAGCGTATCTCCGTCCCATTATGTGATGCGAGTTTATCGCCATACCGGGCACAATTCCAGACTCCGGGTTGATACTGAGCAGTTTGTAATAGAAAAACGCAATACTACTTTTACCCGACTCGGGGATCGAACCCGAGATCTCAGCGTCAGCCTCAGTCGTAACGCGTACGCATTACAACTGCGCCACCGAGGTAGACTAATGATTTATAAGCCTAATATACAAGAGCTATTTAGCTAACTCTATTATATAATTTTCAAGGACCTACCCAATAATAATAAATAATGCTAATAGCCAATTAAATGCCTGTGACATATGGACGGACAGACTGATATGACGAAATTATAAAGGTTTAGTTTTTCGATTTTGTTTTTATTGCATAGGGCGGCAAACGAGCCAGTGTTTTAGCCTGATGGTATGTGATCTCCACCGCCCATGTACGCCCACAATGCTAAAATAATCATGTCTGCGTTGTCGACCATAAAGGAAAGGGATAATTAAGGGATTGTGAAGGGGAGGGGATTTGGGCCGGATATCTCAATCACCGTACGAAATGCAGCAGCAAGCTGGTACTTTACGCCAGTTTCTAAAGAGGCAGTGGTAATAACCCGGACCCGGACACTCGATAAATTTGATACAAATATATTATAATATATAAATACAATTATAAATAATTTGGCCACAGATCCCCAAAAAGAATGTTCCTCAATCCTCTAAAAACAAAAGAACGTGTAACAACCATCAGTAACAACGCATTATAAAAGAAATACGTAACAATTAATTTCCAAACGAACAAACCGCGACTAATTCTCGATATAATCTTTTTATTTCCAACCAGAAGTGGCTCGATCAATCTTCGTCGATGGGTTCCATTAAAGGCTACAATCCACTGGCGGCAATCCAAATTTACTACACTAGGATCTGGCACGCGCGAGATTTGTGCTCCCCCTGTAAAACTTCTATTTGATGAAGGGCCTTGTTAATAGCTTTGTGTAGCTTTCAATAGTGATATCACTTTGGTAGAGAACGGTGTTAACGTTTTCTGTACGCGTATGAGCCATCTGGTACATTATAAAGTGGTAAAGCTGTGATTTTTTAGGTTTACGCGAATATTACACATTGAAATAAAACTAGTTTATACGGATTTTATCGCGGTTTAATTTTTATTTTAGTCCCGACGTGTAGGTCGTCTCTAAAAGTTAACTTTTCGAAAAAAAGTTAACTTTTTGAGACGACCTACACCTCTGTTTCTCCCGTGACCACGAAGCCTGAAAAGCTTTCGAAACATTGGGACTAAAACAAAAATTAAACCGCGATAAAATCCGTATAAACTCGTTTTATTTCAATGGTAAAGCTGTGTTTTAGCCAGTTTTGTCTACAACATAAGCCAGTTTGACTGGGCTAGTAACAATGTGTAACAGAAAGTCGGCTATTTAAATTTTTTGTCGCGTTTTGTAAGTTAAAGCCAAAAATTCGGCACCTGATCCAATTTTCGAATTACTCGCGATGTCTCTGACAGTACGGGTATTCATGGGTGCTGGAGATTCCTGACCGTAGTTAAAAGCAAGTTATTATGAATTGGGATTTTATGTTTGAGCAGCTGATAATAATTTACAAGAGGTTCATCGGTTGTTATAAGCCAAGTTCATAGATGGAATACCCGAGAATACTCTTTAAAGTGCTTCTAGAAGATGGTATATCGTCTTTAGCACACAGGCTCTTTTAGGTATTATTTTGTGACTAAATAATATGTTACGTACGTAATATTTCCGTAGAATTACGTAGACGTTATTCACGTTTATTGAGTGTCGTTCATAATAATTAATAGTGATGTGATCAATCTTATCGATCTTAAATAAAAGTGTGATTAAAATTAACGTGAAATTTTAGGAGGTCTCCGTTTTGAAATGATCCGGTACATAGGTACTTACTGTAAGGAGTATGTTTTGACCCTAAAATATGACCACACCTTTCTGGAAAACTTTGTATATTATTTTTCTTTTTCTGACATTACGATGGGATAACGCGAGACAGAGAAAATAATTATATATATATATATATATATATATAATTATTTTATTATAATTATATATATATATATATATATATATCTATATGCCTCGCATTATCCCGGTATAGTGCCAGGGTCCGCCTTCTTATCCCATAGATTTGACGGTATTTGGTATTCAATGGGGTGATCCGCCATCTGACCCCCACAACCCGTAACGGGAACCCAGTTTCGTCATTGCCTCGTCCGTAAATCAGCAGAGTGTAAAAGTGCAGGTGAAGTTGGCTTTGGGCCTAAGAGGTTGGTTGACATACACTCCATCTTTATATATATATATATAATTATACTGTACGTGTGTATGTGACTGAACTCCTCCTAAACGGCTGGACCGATTTGAATGATTTTTTTTTTATGCGTTTGGGTGGCGCCCTGGATGGTTTAGATTCACAATTGGACCTGGTAGGTGGCGCTGCTGTAGTTAGGGGTGAAACCGCGCGGGACAGCTAGTTTATTTATATATTTTTATATATAATACTATCTTTTGAATGAGTGAATGCTTTTTTCCAAGATAAAAGTAGCCTATATGGAATTTTCTTATATAGAAATAGTGGGCGACAACGGTGGGTGCGGCGCGGCGCGGGGTGATCGCATCAGGCGAGTCCCGTCATCGCGTGAGAAACGCGCTTGAGAAACAATACTAATATCGCTATTAAAATAGGGGTTGATCGTAGAAGGGCGAAAATTTGAAGTTGTATGTATTTTTCAATGCTAAATCATAATAAAATAAAAATAAAAAACATGTAAAATAAAATAAAAAAAATATTTAGGGTTGGATCACACTTATCATTTAGGAGTATGAAAAATAGATGTTGGCTGATTCTCAGACCTACCCGATATGCACACAAAATTTCATACAAATCGGTCCAGCCGTTTCGGAGGAGTATGCTAACTAACACTGTGACACGAGAATTTTATATATTAGATTATATAAAGACGATGTTCAGTATAACGTTTGCTAGTTCAATCAGCGACAATATTAACGATGTAAGATTAGGCGGGCTCCGGGTTCGGCTTTTGAACCAGCGC
The DNA here is from genome assembly GCA_905332985.1 of Mimas tiliae. Taxonomy (NCBI): domain Eukaryota; kingdom Metazoa; phylum Arthropoda; class Insecta; order Lepidoptera; family Sphingidae; genus Mimas; species Mimas tiliae. The sequence continues at coordinate 2,035,517 of HG995247.1, read as the reverse complement.
AAATTAATATTAGTAAGCGGATTCAGCTCGGCCGTTTGTTGTTTGTGTACAGCAAATGTAGCGATAAATGTGGCATTTGTTCCAAGTTTAAGATGTGGTTTTGTGTGTAGCTTGTGTTTAATTATGTGGTTTTGTTTCTTAGAACTTTTCGTAAGAATTCACTTTGATGAGTTGAATGTCATACATACATACGAACTCACGCCTGTAATCCCAGAGGTGTAACCAGTACACCCACATTTTGCCGAGCGTATTTCCGTCCCTTATGTGATAGGGGGCGAGCCTATCGCCATACCGGGCACAAATTCCAGACTCCGGGCTGATACTGAGCATTTCGTAATAGAAAACACAGCCTCAGCCTCAGTCATAACGCGTACGCATTACAACTGCGCCATCGAGGCAATCATTTGAATGTCATTCTTCTTCTTCTTCGTGTGCCTCTCCAACTAGTGAAGGTTGGCTGTCAGCTTGGAATACTCTTCTTTATCTCTTGCGAGGCGAAAAAGTCATTGTAGTACTATAAATAGCACTGTACGCTATTTTTTTTACTTTTCGAATAACAAAATGAGCTGGTTGTTCACCTGATGGTAAGCACCACGCCTGCCCATAAACAGAGGCAATATATACACCATCCAGAATCATGAATGATAAAGCACGGCGTAGCGTTGAATTGCGTTCGTCACCCCGAGACATAGGATGTGAAGTCACATAATGCTAAGTAATTTGACTGGCTTTAATGTCCTTTGAAAATGAAACAACACAGACAAAGCGGTGGTACCAACCCAGACAGCTACTCGCATACAAGGGACGTACTGCCTAGATTAAGTAAGTACACAGTGTAAAGCAATGTCAGATCTATGGAGCGGGTAAAATGCCCTAGTTACTCGAGCAATTGTCCCGAACGGCAATTTAAGTCGACAAAACCATATCTGAAAAATAAGCGCCTAACATCCCGACCGCTTCGTACTATCGATTGTCAATTTAATTTGGAAAGCCTTCTCGGTTGATTTGGGATGAATCCTTAGTAGTTATTTAGTACTAGTTAATTATTAGTTTAACTGCCGCTCTCAGAGACGTCGCTAAACTTCAATTGTCATTAAGCCGAAGTGGCTTAGATTTCGATTATGTCCCAAAGACGTCTATTAAGATTATTTCTGTACATAGTAATAGAGCATAAAGCATTTTCTGTATTCAGTAACGAAAAATAAATAAATAAATACACCCAACAGTCACACAGATAGCCCTGACCCCACTCTAGGATAACCTGTATCGTGGCTATCAGGAATTACGAGGGACTTGTAGTCCCACAACACCCAGACCCGAGACAAATATTTGTGAATCAGACAAACATTTGTCTAGGTGCGGGAATCGAACCCACGGCCTCACGCTTTGCAGCCGGCTCCTCACCCTCTGTGCCACGGAGGCATTAACTGGCTCTTAGTGTGGATATAATCGAATTCTGAGAAATGACTTAATGACAATTAAAGTTTAGTGACGTCTCTGGGTGCGGCTGTTTTTTATGACATAGATCGGAAACGAGCAAGTGGGTCACCTGTTGGTAAGTGATCTCCACCGCCGATATACGGCCACAATACCAAAAGAATCATGGGGGCGTTGCCGACTTAAAGGAAAGGGATAATTAAGGGATTGGGAAGGGGAGGGGGGATTGTGGCCTCCGGATATCTCACTCATCATACAAAACGCAGCAGCAAGCTGCTACTTTACGACGGTTTTCTGTGAGACAGTGGTAACGACCCAGACAAGCCGGCTCATTCATGCAGTAGACAAAAGTGTCTACAGCGTGGCTCTACCTCTCTAGTTTGATACAATAACAATATTTCAGTCCTAAAGGTTGAGAGAAGATTTGATTTCAATAGGCCAATAGTCTGTATTCCGTTACTCTCGGATCAACCCACCTTCTCTCATTTCCGACGCGGAATCGGATATCTAATACTTCTTGCCGACGGCAATAATTTGAAAACTATTTATTTTATTTTAGTGGTAAAGCCACGATGTAGACAGTTTTTTCTACAATATGATTGGGGCCGGCTCATCCGGGTCGTTACCACTGTCACTAAAAACATACCTAAAGTAGCAGCTTGCTGCTGCGTTACGTACAGTGAGATATCCGGAGGCCCGAATCAAGCGTCCATGATTCTTCTGATATTGTGGGCGTACATGGGCGGTGGAGATCACTTACCATCAGCAACCCTCGATCTCTGGGACGGTACCGGCTTATTCCACGAACAACGATTTATGCAAATCGATGTTCGATTAGAGAGCCAATGATTCTGTCGTACCGCCGAACGACCGTTTATGGCTAAAACGATGAACATAGATTTATGACGTCACATGAACTTCATTAAAACCGATTGTTTTCGCGGGGACAGCGGTTTTTACCGCTACCGCCACACCCCGGGGTTAGGCAGGATGGATAAGTTGGATTCATTGGTATTACGCCGCAACGTTGAGACGCCTGGGAGACATAGAAACATCCGACAGGCTGTTTAGAATTAAAATTCCACCAACATGATGCAATTTTAATTCTAAAAAGCCAGTCTAATAATATAAATTAGTATTTTCTTTTTATACATGCTTTTACTAAAAGCTTTATTTTAGTCATGGTATTTTATATTAGAAATATTTGTTGATGGAATTTTAATTCTAAACAGCCAGTCTAGTAATATATATTAGTATTTTCTTTATATACATGCTTTACCAAAGGCTTTATTTTATATTAGAAATATTAATATTATGATAGATATTCTAGATTTACATCAGGTCTACGTTGTCGAACTTGGTCGAGTCGCATCGTTAGGAGGAGCTGAGCTGTTAGCGTGACGTAATACACTAAAAATACGTTCCGAAACATTTAAACGCAACAAAATTCCCAAATGGATAGAAAATGATTTATATATTCAGGGTTTATCTAAATAGTTAGATGCCATGTTTTTTCAGAGTGTTACGTCCCCAGACGTGTATAAATTCGTGGAGCGCGGTTTTATTTCGATCGTGGCGTTCTGTTGATATGGTTGGCCTGAGGGAATCTTTTTGAGTTAAACAACTTAATTATGTGTGAATTAACCGGTTGCATGGATATTGGATTACTTTTGTCTCTTTGGGCGATTGTACAAATATGTATAGTTGACTAGCTTTTGCACGCAGCTCCATCCGCGTCAACAGCCTTTTCCGAGATAAAAAGTTGCCAAGTCCTAATCCACGTCGTGGTCTACCTGTATGCTTAATTTCATCCAAAACCATTCAGCCGTTCACAAACTCACAAAATCACAAACATCCAAACTTTCACATTTATAATAGTAGTAAAACGTAAAATAATATTTACTTATTTACGACTGCCTCGGTGGCGCAGTTGTAATGCGTACGCGTTACGATTGGGGCCAACGCTGAGGTCTCGGGTTCGATCCCCGGGTCGCGTAAAGTGGTATTGGGTCTTTCTATTACGGAATGCTCAGTATCAGCCCGGAGTCTGGAATTTGTGCCCGGTATGGCGATAGGCTCGCCCCCTATCACATCGTGGGCGGAGATACGCTCGGCGAAATGTGGGTGTACTGGTTAGATCTCTGCCTACCCCTTCGGGGATTACAGGCGTGAGTGCATATTTAATATTTACTTGGACATCGTAAACCGGCCTTAAATATTTAAAGTGAACTTATCTTTAAAATTAAATAATTTTAACAAAGAATATATTCAACACATGCACGCAGAATAATGTACATTAAGCTACATGGTACATAAAATCTCATTCAGCGCTTTGCAGCGAGTTTTTTATACATTAACCATTTGCAACGCCCCAGACAAACGAGTTTCCTCATCAAGTTAAAAGCCTTGCCTTAACTAATTCACGCTTTCAATCACACGGATGATATGAGCATGACATATCAAATAATAAAGTTATTATTGGCGTTGCAACTGCTCGATGGCGCTGTCGCGGAATACCGCGAATTATTTTTGATTATTTACAATTGTTCATTTATAAGTCGGTATACAGGAAATCTTATTTTATATTATAAGTTATCGTGGGTAGATAAATACTGCATGAAAGTATATTGTTAGCGTATTCTGTTAATATTGGTATATTGAGGGTGTCTGAGAAAGCAACGTTGGGTACACTGAAATAATAATGGTGCGATATAGTTGTGGAAGGGTCGTCAAATGGTATAAAAGAGGTTGTCGCCATAACGGAAGTTATTTTGCCCGCGGTCGGTCAGTTCACAAAGATCAGTGCTCAGTCGATAGTCCAAGTGTTATAATAATAATAATAATACACCCAACAGTCACACACATAGTCCTGACCCCACACTAGGTAAACCTGTGTCGTGGGTATCAGGAACTACGAGGAACTTGCGGTCCTACAACACCCAGACCCGAGACCAATATTTGTGGTACACACAAACATTTGTCTCGGTGTGGGAATTGAACCCACGGCCTCTCGCTTCGCAGCCGACTACTCGCCCGCTGCGCCACGGAGCTGTTCATTACGCGGTAGCTATGCTGGTTTACTACTCGGTTCTAGTTGTTGGAGTTATAATTAGAGAACGGTCTATAGAGGACCCTGACATGGGGTTGTGGGCGACGAAGCTCTTTTGTCTGTAGCGAGTGGACAGTGTGGTTTGTGGATTGTGTACCTAGTGCGGTAAAGTCGAGTTTAGCGGTAAGTGCTAGAACATAATCATGGTGACTATTTAATGCAATATTTCTTTGTGCTTTATGATTCTTTCTATATTATATGTGGTTAAGTTGCTGTGGCGACAAATGTGTATGGTTAACCTGCTGCGGCAGAAGTTTACCTATGTTACAGAGAGTTCTACGAGTAATATGGTTATCCTGCTACGGCAGAAGTGTACTTTGGTACAGAGAGTTTCTACGAGTAATATAGATATCCTGTTCCGGCAGAAGTGTACGTATGTACAGTATTGCTGGGTCAGGGCGGACTATAAGGGGAGATTGGAGGTCACCTGGGCGAGTGCCCATAATTTTATAGGGCATACTGCGGTCACTGCCCGGCTCAAACTGCGGTCACTGAGCCTAAGTATTAAACATACACTACCGTATGTGTGTTGGTACTTCAAAGTATGTATAACATAATATTTAATTTTTTTGTGTGCATGTGTTGAAATCTTCGCGCCTTTTACGAATTTTACACATAAAAGTAATCCAATTCTTTTTTTTTTTTTTTTTACTGCCTGGATAGGCAGACGAGCAAACGGGCCACCTGATGGTAAGTAGTCACCGCCGCCCATAGACTTCTGCAATGCTAGGGCACAGCAAAGCCGCTGCCTACCGAAATTCAACTAAAGAATAAAACAAACTCTTTTAATTAAAGTGCACTTGACATTGATGGATGGTTATTTTAATGGAAAAGCAGTTTGAAAAGAAATACCGATTGCCACTAATTAACATTGTAGGGCTAACCCTACAATGTTATTTAAATGACCTAAGTCTAAACTTAGGTCATTTAAATAAGGGTTAAGGTGTGCGTTCTTATTGAAGTGTTTTGATATAGATGACAGTGTGACCTTGAGATTTTAATACGGATCTGTGGGGGATATAATATTTCCTACAATCCAATAGGAGTGACCTTAAGATAACTACTTAGAGAAAGTAGATGCTCAAACAACGCATAATCACAATCGTAAGCTGAAAATTCGCGTAAACTAACGCAAAAGAAATCAGCTAAAATGTATTTTCCAAAAACTTTGATAATTTGTAGATGGGCAAAATGTTTCATTATTTTTTATATCATAGGCCGGTAAACGAGCAAGTGGGTCACCTGGTGGTAAGTGATCTCCACCACCGATGTACCAAAAGGATCTTGGGCGCGTTACTAACCTTAAAGGAAATGATAATGCATGGACTTTGGGCATGGAACCCTAAAATTGAAAAACGTTTTAATATTTTTATAACAAATCTTATATTGCAAAGTCGGTTCCTTTGTTCCCTTTCAACTTCGCAATCAATTACCTTTACGTTAAAGGAAAATGAAAAATTCCCCGTGAAAACGTTGAATGTTATTAAATGTTTTTTTTATAGTATAGGCCGGCAAACAAGCAAATGGGTCACCTGATGGTAAGTGATCTCCACCGCCCATGTACGCCCACAATCCTTAAATAATTATGGGCGCGTTGCCAACCTTAAAGGAAAGGGATAAGTTAGGGATTGGGAAGGAGACGCGAATTTGGGCCTCCGGATATCTCACTAACCGTACGAAACGCAGCAGTAAGCTGCTACTTTACGCCGGTTTTCTGTGAGACAGTGGTAACGACCCGGACGAGCCGGCCAATGCTACAGAACTGTCTACAGCTACTCTTAAATGATCCACAAAGTATAGATTCCTGTGTAATCCAGAAAGCCATAGATACGAGTACGTGGAAGATTTCATCACAATGCGCTTTGAAGGCACAGTTACACTTGCGTCATTCATGTACGCTACCCGTGTATTGTTTGTGATAGGCAATGTTAGAACAAATGGACATGGTAGATACACAAAATAAATAAATACACACACTTAGTCCTGACCTTAGACTAGGTTAACCTGCATCATGGGTATCAAGAACTACGAAGGAATTGCGGTCCCACAACACCCAGGCCTGAAACAATGTTTTGTGGATCACACAACTATTTGTCTCAGTGCGGGAATCGAACCCACGGCCTCTCGCTTCGCAGTCGGCTACTCGCCCGCTGCGAATGATAAAAGTGTTTTGATATGTTTTTATTAGCTTAAATGACGAGACGAACAAATCGCTCGTCAGATGGTAAACGCCACACCTACTCATAAACAGAAGCCACGCCATACAGAAATTTGAATTACAAAGCATTGCGTGGCACTGGTGCTTCATAAGACATAAGATGTTAAGTCTCATAATGCCCAGTAATTTCACTGGCTTCAATGTCCTTCAAACCAGAACACAACAGTGCTTACACTGTTGCTTGCCGGCAGAAATAGACAAAGCGGTACCAACACAGATGGGCTCTCGCTGTCCCATAATATATTGGGCCATCACAAAATAGTGTTTGATTCAAACTTATACTTAGGCAAGTCCCTTGTTGTTCTTGATACCCACGATACAGGTTAACCTCTCGCATACGAGGGACCTACCTTAATTTCAGTTTTGTCTACAGCATGAATGGGTCAGCTCGACATTGTCGTTACCATTGTCTCACAGAAAACCGACGTAAAGTAGCAGCTTGCTGCTGCGTTTCGTATGGTGAGTGAGATATCCAGAGGCTCAAATCCTGCTTCCGATCCTTATCGCAATAATGTAGACAATTTTGTCTACAGCATGAATGGATCGGCTCGTCCAGCTTAGCAGCTTGCTGCTGCGTTGATATATATTGATATATGTGAGTGAGATATCCGGAGGAGCAAATCCCCCTCCCCTTCCCAATCCCTTTCCTTTAAGGTCAGCAACGCGCCCATGACACTTTTGGTATTGTGGGCGTACATGGGCGGTGGACATCACTTACCATCAGGTGACCCACTTGCTCGTTTGCCGGCCTATGCAATAAAAAAAAACCAGCTCACAATTAAAATACCACCTTTCCCTATTCCCAACTCATACAAAGCTATACCCAACTATCAGTTCATCAGCTGAGTGAGCCGATACGGTTTGAGCTTGTCAACTCCATTTTCCGCAGCTGCGTTGGCTTTATGTACACAAGTACCGATGGTAACAACAGCTGGCTTATATCATTCAATATCGTACGTTATATAGACTGCTTTACGTTTCCAACTGTATTGAATTCTAGCATGATAAAGTGACACTGGTCCTGATGTTAAGAACAGAGTGGCTAGCACGAATTACTAGCGAGAACGTATTCGTATCGAAATATATCTGGAACGCGACCCGTCTGGATGAGCCACTGCAGGTTTTTGACCATGTGTACGATGGTAAGTATCCAATCTGGTTCAAAATGATCAGGTAATCTCCCTTATAATGAATTGATATATGTATTTTTTTGTAAATAGACCCATGCTGTAAAAAGTATCTACAGCATTAATGGTTCGAAATCAGTAGGATAGTAGTGGTACTCAGGATGGCAGTGGTGCAACTCATGCTGCAACACTATACTCAGTACACCCACATTTCGCCAGACTTATTGGCATCCCATGATGTAAAAGGGGGCGAGCCAATTGGCATACCGGGCACAATTCCAGACTCCAGGCTGATACTGAGCATTTCGTAATAGAAAAACCTAATGTCACTTTTACCCGATGCGGGGATCGAAACCGAGACCTCAGCACAGTCGTACAGCGTGTGCATTACAATTGCGCCACAGAGGCACGAAGAAAACGGTTTTACAAAACATCGAAAACTTCTTAAAAATCTACCAGTTTCATGCGGCTGGTGTCGCAGGTAATCTAATCATACCATAAATCTCCATCAACCAGGGTCTTAAACATTATAATAAAATGGGAAGGTAAAGCCGTACAATATTTTGGGGTAACACGAAAGGGACAGCGCAGTTACGAACTAATATTTTTTCCAATACCCCAGGCGCGTATCTTTTACAGTTTACCCTAAATTTAGTCTAACAGTGTACCCCTATTAAATACGTCACACGTTATCTAGACATTAACGGTTGTGCCCGCGGTGACATACCTTGTTTTGGAGACGTTACCTAGATAATAATGGCTCGCATATAAACCCCTTTCTTTGCCGACTGTACTCATACACCTGTATGCTCGAATGTAAAGGCACAGAGTACAAAAGTGAAAATCCCCACGGCATTTCCATACTATGACGTAATAGAAGTAGCTAGTTTATTAGCTATTGGGGCTTAGTATATGCAATTTGTGTTGGATTGATGTGGGTTTGATGACTGGTTAAGGATTTTTTGCAGCTTAAATAATAATTGATTGATATTGTCTTTGTCAAAAGAGCAGCATATCATCTTTCTTTTCATATCATACCAGAGAAACACTAATGTCAATAATTATAAGTTAAAACTCCAAAAAACTACTTTAATACGAGACTGGCCGTGCAGTTGTCTACAGCATAAACGGCCCGGCTTCATATGTATAAGCTACTCAAGTGAATGTGTTTAATGTTTTTTTTTTATTATAAAATAATTAAATGAAAGGAGGTCTATAGTATCATTGTTTATCATTTAGTGTTGTCCAAAGTTTAAAGTCGATATCGACATGTTACTCATTCGATAAAAAAGAAAATTCTATAATTATTGTCCTAGCAATGCAATCGGAATTGGTACTATGGGAGATAAAATACTTATACCCTACACTATACATTGCTTAAATTTGCCCGCCCCTTTCTATAACACGTTGTATATATAATTCTACTGTACGTATGTATGTGACTGAACTCCTCCTAAACGGCTGGATCGATATGAATGTTTTTTTTTGTATGCGTTTGGGTGGCGCCCTGGATGGTTTAGATTCAAAATTGGACCCGGTAGGTGGCGCTGCTGTAGTTTCGGGTGAAACCGCGCGGGACAGCTAGTCTTATATATAAAATTCTCGTGTCACAATGTTAGTTACTATATCTACTCCTCCGAAACGGCTGGACCGATTTGTATGAAATTTTGTGTGCATATCGGGTAGGTTTGAGAATCGGCCAACATCTTTTTTTCATACTCCTAAATGATAAGGGTGACCCACCCCTAAATATTTTTTTTTATATTTTTGTCAATTTTATTTATATTTTTTACGATATGGCATTAAAAAATACATATAACTCTAAATTTTCACCCTTCTACTATTAGCCCCTATTTTTTTAGTCATTTTAGTATTTTTGTCAAGCGCATTTCTCACACCGATCGCGATGACGGGACTCGCTTGATGCGATCACCCTACACGCCGCGCCCACCGCTGTCGCCCACTAGAATACTTTAATCCTGGAAATAGGAAATCACGCGGGCGGAGCCGCGGGCAACAGCTAGTGTACAATATAAATATCAAAACCCTTACACTTTGCTCTTTCAATAAATACCCGGACTTCTTTAAGCATATCCTGAACTAAGCAAATACATGTCCAGTAGCCACAATCAAACTTTTTATATGTGACAATGTGTGTGTGTATGCAGCGCTCGACGCTTCACGCACCGTTTGTGACCAAACGATTGCATAAATGACTAAACATCGTTCAAAATATTAACGGTGTATTTCTCTTGTGGGTTCTGCTATCCTAGTAGTTTTATATAGCTTAGACCCGATTCGATCAAACTAGTGTTAGAAATTTTGTGTTGTTATTATTATTAAATAAAGCAAAACGATGGTATTCACTTTGACGCATAGTTTATTTTGCTCACTTTTATAATGAGCAAAAGACGCTGATTGCTTTACAGACCACAACCACATGTCAGGATTATACTCTAGAGACTGCTCTCTAATTAATGACATCTAAGACTGAACTCGCCGGCATAATTCTGCCGATCTGCTATAGATTCAGTGTCTATCGTTGGTCGACAGTATTCATGGATTGCGCTATACTTACCATCAGGTGTAGCGTAGTCACTTTGCCGAGCCAAAAAAAAAAAAAAAAACGAAGACTGGATGTAAACCAGCAGAGCTAGTAGCTACCGCGTAATGAACACTTGGACTATCGACTGGGTGACGGAGGGTCGTGAGAGATCCAACTATGGTGACAACCTCTTTTATACGATTTATCAACTACTACTATACCGCACCATTATTATTTTAATGTACGAGCACAAATTCAAATCCCGGGAAATTCACGAGTGAAATTTCAAATTGGAAACTTATGGATGACCACGGGATTGAACCTGTGACCGACGGCACTCAACCTTAGTACGTTGCCACTGGACCAATGAGGCGATTCACTTAAAGTTATCACAAGACGGAAGTTTATTTTTTCCAAACAATATAAATACACCAATTGTCCCAAAATGCAGGCCCAAAAGTTAAGCCAAAGTAACCAGTTACCTGAGAAGTCTTTGTAAATAAGAAAGCAAGCTATTTGCCGTGTATAAAATCCATTAAACGAAATTAATTTTGCACAGGAAACATTAAGACTGAAAAAAAGCTTCCGGAAACAAGGTTTAAATTAAACCTGATTGTTGGAGCATATCGCTTTATTGTTTCGTTAATCTTTTCAATTTGACAGCCTCTGTGGCGCAGTGGGTGAGTAGCCGGCTGCGAAGCGGGAGGCCGTGGGTTTGATTCCCGCATCGAGATAAATATTTGTGTGATCCACAAATATTGGTCTCGTGTCTGGGTGTTGTGGGACCAAGTCCCTCGTAGTTCTTGATACCCACGATACAATTCAACCTAGTGTGAGGTCAGGGCTATGAGTGTGACTGTTGGGTGTATTTATTTATTTAATATTGCAATATGATTCGAAGCTCAAACTGTCGCATATGTTGGTTGGTCGAGTTTTTTAATAACACATGCGGGCAACCGAGCATTTTTTTTTTACGTTATAGGCCGGCATACAAGCATGTAGGTCACCTGATGGTAAGTGATCATCACCGCCCATGGACGCCCACAATACTAAGATAATCATGGGCGCGTTGCCAACCTTAACGGAAAGAGATAAGGGAATGGGAAGGGGAGGGGAATTTGGGCCTCCGGATATCTCACTCACCGCACGAAACGCAGCAGCAAGCTGCTACTTTACGCCGGTTTTCTGTATTCATTCTGTAGACAGAACTGTCTACAGCGTGGCTAATTCTTCTTGTACTGCCGATGTTCATGGACTGTGGAGAACACTTACCACGAGGTGACCCACCTGCTCGTTTGCCGACCTATGCAATAAAAAATCTCCCTTGTCGTTTCATCTCGTAGTCCAGTTACCCGTTCCAATATCGAGTGAACTATTAAAATGTCTTTTTAATACTTATCTGCGATCAGTCGGAAACTATAAGCAGATGTGTTGGTAGATATTGACTTGTAGGCGAGGAGACCAGTACCTCTTTCTGTCTTTTGCAATCATCATATTAATAATTTCATGAAGATTTTAGAAGTTGACTTGCCAGTGGATTGTTATGACCTCGCGTTCTGCATATTTCTACATACATACGCACTCACATTTATTATCCCCGAAGGGGTAGGCAGGGATGTAAACAGTAGACCTACATTTCGCCGAACGTATATCCGTCCCATGATGTGACAGAGGGCGAGCCCATCGCCATACCGGGCACAATTCCAGACTCCGGGCTGATACTGAGCATTTCACACAAAACCCAATGACACTTGTACCCGACCCGGGGATCGAACTCGAGGCCTCAACGTCAGCCTCAGTCGTATCGCGTATGCATTACAACTGCGCCAACGAGGCAGTCTGCATATTTCTTTTTGCATAAAATGTATCAGGATTTATGCCCCGCACGGCGCAGTTCAGTGTGAATTGGAATCCAGATCTGAACTATATATAGCATGATAAAGCCGATATGATGAATATTTCAATACGTACAGGAGTTAGATATCTCAAATTCTGTCTTTTAAGACGTATCTCCAGTGCATTTACAGAGATGGGGTACTGTGTGGCGATATTCAGATTTAGGTAATATTTCATTAAAGTTTCTGCAATAAGTCATATAAAATACTAGCTATTGTACTCGCGTAAATGTCTTTTTCTGGATAAAATTAGCTTATGTTTTAATTGATGTCTTGATGTAGATCTAGGTAGTTATATGGTAAATTTTATCCATAATTCAACACCATTTCGCGAGTGGAATTTTACGTAAATGTGTGTAACCCGGTCTCATAATTTTTAATAAGCAATAATTGTATTCAATTTCACAGTCGTATTCCGTGCCATACAAATGTTTCATACAAAGTTCAACCCCCCCTTAAAATATAAATTTCCATAAATCTTAGTGGATGCTCGCAACATAAAAGGCATTAACTGTCAAAATTTCAAGTTTGTAACCCCAGCGGTTTAGGCTGTGTTGATGAATCAGTCAGTCAGGGCTAATATTTTTTTTTTGACTTTTTTTTTATATAGGCACTAGACTGTATCCCTGAAAATGTAAAGATGCATCTAGTGTATTCAGGGTTCGTCACGCTTATTCTCGTGTAGAACCGCGCTATAGAAGAAGAGAGACTGACGTCTGAGACGAAGTACCTCGCTGCCGCTATGACAAGAGCAACGAAAAAAGCAACGCTAAGCTAATCGATAACTTCAGCACTGACTTGATTCGGCTTGCACACATCCATATTAGATAGAAGACTAGCAATAAAAATAATATTAAAAAAAACAACACTGTGATTTCTTAGGTTTACGCGAATATTACACATTGAAATAAAACTACGGATTTATACTACTAATTTATACGGATTTACGGATTAGTTTTTACGGATCGAAAAGTTAACATAACAGGTAAAAAGGTAACATTAACTTTTCGAGACGACCTACACCTCAGTCTCTCCCGTGACCACGAAGGCTGAAAAGCTTTCGAAACGTCGGGACTAAAATAAAAATTAAACCGCGATAAAATCCGTATAAACTAGTTTTATTTCAAAAACAACACTATTACAAAGGTTTTTAAAGGATGAAATGAGATGGAAATATTAAGATATCATAACTCTTAAACTTGCTTTTTTATTGACATAAACATATTGCTTCGTTTATGCGCCACTTTGTTCGTGTTTTTACGTCGAAACTTATTGCCTATTCGCTCGACATTTTACGTATGGCGCTTAATTTTTTGCATTTTATTTTCGAGTATGGCTTAAATACTAACCTATGTCTATGATGTTACAGGGCGAAACAAAAATATTTTAATAGCTAGAGTCGTAAAAAAGGATGTAGGGAGTTTGCATAATCATTTTTTTACCTGACTCTGCACAATGCACTGGACGTGATATTAATACATACGCACTCACGCCTGTAATCCCCGAAGAGGAAGAGGCAGAGGTGTAACCAGTATACCCACGTTTCGCTGAGCGTTACTCTGTCCCATGAGGTGATAGGAGGCAAGACTATCACCATACCGGGCACAAATACCAAACTCCGGGTTGATATTAAGCATTTTGTAATAGAAAAACCCAATTTCACTTTTACCCGACCTGGGGATCGAACCTAAGACCTCAACGGCAGCGTCAGCGTAACGCATATTCATTACAACTGCGCCAACGAGGCAAGTTCAGCCCAAATATAATGCCAAAAGACATTATGATCCTCGATGGATATACACTAACTAGCTGATCCCGGAAAGCGACCTAACCCCACTATGGCGTGTTTTTCGCCATGTGTATGTATATGTATAACTATAAAAAAAATGTGTACGATGGTCACCATCCAGTCACGTGCTATAATGTATTAGGTGCCCTCACAATACCAGAGGCTATAAGATAATAAGATAATAAGCAGTGATAGCTCAGCGGGGAGTGGTATGGACTGTCGAGACGAAAAGTCTCAGGTTCGAAACCAGCCCCAAGTGCATACACCTCTGACTTTTCTAGGTTATGTGTGTATTAATTGTTAATTATCACTTGCTTTAACGGTGAAGGAAATATCGTGAGGAAACCTGCATACCTGAGAAGTTCTGCATAAGAATTTCGAAGGTACGTGAAGTCTTCCAACCCGCATTAGGCCAGCGTGGTGGACTAAGGCCTAACCCCTCTCATTCAGTAGAGGAGGCCCGTGTCCAGCAGTGGGACGTATCTAATACAGGGCTAGTATTATTATTATTATTATATAAGATAATAATTAATATAATTAAAGGGATAATTAAGGGATTGAGAAGGGGAGGGGAATCTGGACCGTCCTTAATTGTCTTTAATTGTCCGCGACATTTGATTTTTTTAGATATATCACACAGCTCATCGACAGAAACGGTTTTTGGCTATTGATACAAAACTACAATATGAAAGCTTCTTGAACACTATGGATGCTCAACCTTCCATAACCATTAACAATTCAGTAAGTTTAAATAGAATCGAAGATGTGCCAAGTGCAGTACTACTCCAATGCCGGCTGCGAAATATCCAGTTTTAATACTAACACACTATTACGTAGACGTACGGAGCAGCGACAACCCAGTGGGGAGTGGGAGGGGCTGTCGAGACGAAAGTCGCATGTTCAATACCAGTCCCAAGAGCACACACCTCTGACTTTTCTTAGTTATGTGTGTATTAATTATTAATTATCGCTTACTTTAAAGGTGAAGGAAACATCGTGAGGAAACCTGCATACCTGCGAAGTTCTTCATAGGAACTTTGAAGGTGTGCGAAGTCTGCCAACCTGCATTATGCCAGCGTGATAGACCAAGGCCTGACCCCTCTCATTCAGTAGAGGAGGCCCGTGCCCAATAGTAAACAAAAAACCAAGACGTACGACGATACTGAAACGATATTTCGTAATTAGTGGAGCCATGCTGTGGACACCTTTGTCTACAGCATGAATGGGCTGGCTTAACCGGGTTATTACCACTGTCTCACAGACAATCGACGTGAAGGAACAGTTTTCGGTTACGTTTCGTATAAGTTAGATATCCAGAGGTCCAAATCCTCCCACACCTTCTCGATTGCTTTCTTTTAAGGTCTGCAACGCGCCCATGATTCTTCTGATATTGTGGATGTAAATGGACAGTGGAGATAAGTTACCATCCGGTGACCCACTTGCCTATGCTATAACTATACAAAAAATTAAATGGTGGGAGGGTTGCTGATTTTTATGACATGACATGGTCACTGCTCTTGATGCAGTGCAGTACATCTTTTCAAATCTTAAATGTGTAATTTTGTAAGTGGTAAATTCACGCTGTAAAAAGTTTTGTCTACAGCATCAATCTGCTGAGTCAACCGGGGTGATATCACCGACTCTCCCGTCTTCTTCCCAATCCTCATTCATGTTCTTATAGGTCGGCAACGTATCTATGATTATCATAGTTCTGTGAGCGCTTATAACATTTACTATCAGATGACCCACTTGCTTGTTTGCCGACCCATGCTAGAAATACTATGAAGATATCATATTTTTAAACAACTTACCAAGTAAAGAAGAACTTTAATGTAAGGTAGAGGTACACTACGTGGCAATTTAAAATTCAAAACGATATCGGCTCCATATTGTGAAATGTACACCTACGGAATAAACGTTAACAGTAATTTTAAACATGTATGAAACTTATTGCTTGCTTTATTACGTAGGGCTATTCAAACTGTATTACTATAATCCGCCGAATTTAACATATTTTTAAAGAACTAGGGGCTTTGCCCATGTTTTTCCACAAAACATAAAATAAAAAAAAACTTAACGTCCGACGAATATAAAATAAATAAATAAATACACCCAACAGTCACATACATAGTCCTGACCCCACACTAGGTAAAACCTGTATCGTGGGTATCACAAACTACGAGGGACTTGCGGTCCCACAACACCCAGACCCGAAACAAATTTTTGTGGATCACACAAACATTTGTCTCAGTGTGGGAATCGAACCCACGGCCTCTCGCTTCGTAGCCGGCTACTCGCCCGCTGCGCCACGGAGGCTGTCAAATGAGACATATCTTACTTTCTTCCCCACATTATTTTGCATCGATTGTTATCGGTCTCGACCCCATACCCCCAGCGGTTTCGAAGGATATAGCGTGACAAGCTTTTGACAACAGTTGTTGCAGGCGGCGCCAGTTACTTTTTTTAGAATAGAGAAGTTTGAAGGTCCAATAGAAACGACATTCACTCTTATTAAATTTCTATTAAGGTACGTTTTTTGATACGCGACCGAGACAGACAGACCGCGACGCGTGACGCAAGTCAGGCGGTAGCAACATTTTTTTATTCAGGAAACATACAGAACAATTTTGCATTTAATAATACACAGAACAGAATACACTAGCGTAACACAAAATCCAATTAAGTTTCCACAAACGATTTTTTTTTAGCATAAGCCGGCAAACTAGCAAGTGGGTCACCTGATGGTAAGTGATCTCCACCGCCCATGTACGCCCACAGTACAAAAAAAAATATGGGTGCGTTGCCGACCGTAAAAGAAAAGGGATATTTAAGGGATTGATAAGGTGAGGGGGATTTGGGCCTCCGGATATCTCACTCACCGTATGAAACGCAGCAATAAGCTGCTACTTCACGTCGGTTTTCTGTGAGACAGTGGTAACGACCCGGACGAACCGGCCCATTCATACTGTAAACCAAAGTGTACACAGCGTGGCTCTACCACTCGTAAAGTTTTAGAAGACAGTGAATAGCAAAAATTGCTCCATTACTAACAAGTGCCTTTTTTAAAGATATAAATGTACAGCGATTCATGAAATAAGGCGAAAGTGTAAACTATAAATAACATCCAACAGTCACATATATAGACGTGACCCCACGGTAAGATACGAGTCTTGTGTCGTGGGTATGAAGAACTATGAGAGACTTTCGTCTCACAACACCCAGACTAGAAACAAATATTATGTGGATCATACCAACATTTGTCTCGGTGCGGGAATCGAACTACAGCCTTTCGGTTCGCAGCCAGCTACTCACCTACTAGGCCATGGAGTTTATCAATACAGCGTTTATCGTTTTAGCTCTACGGTGCCACAGACAGACAACCGAATCAAATTTATACACTACATATATATATATATATACTACACCTTTTTTTTGGCATTGTTTAATTATAATACGAAAAGTATGGTCCCACAAGGTGGTAGGCCTGTCCTATGCGAGAGTCCGTCCGGGTTGGTACCACCGCTTTGTATATTTCTACCGCTAAGCAGCAGTGTTTAAGCAATTGTGTTTCGGTTTGAAGGAAATTGAAGCCAGTGATATTATGAGACTTAACAATTTATGTCTGTTAACGCAGTCCAGTGCAATGCAGTGCTTTATAATTGGAAGTCCTGTGTGATGCTGTATCTGTTTATGGGCATCCTTACCATCAGGCGAGCGACTTGCTCGTTTCGTCATTTAAGCTTATAAAAATTATCATGTCCATACAGAGAAAACACTGCTTACTCACCTGTATAAACTCAATGAAATAGAGAACAGTTAATGAAATCGCATTTCATTTTGATAATGCATATGGACAAGAGATCCAATGCAATTTACTGCTTTGTAATTCAAAGTACTGTGTGATGCTGTATCTATTTATGGGCATCCTTACCATCAGGCGAGCGACCTGCTCGTTTCGTAATTTGAAGCTAATAAAAAAAGTATCATGTATATACAGAGCAAACCTGCTTACTCACCTGTATAAACTCAATGAAACAGAGTACAGTTAATGAAATCGCATTTCATTTTGATAATGAATATGGACTAGAGGAATGTTCGACTCGCGTGAGCTCGTTGATACGTTCAATTCGTACTATTTGCACTGTATTGTTTCATTTATATTTATAGCTGAATCAGTATTTCTAGGTAGGATTAAGGAGTTCAATTTAATTATAGGCCTTACCTTTTTAGGGAGTTCTAGAGCCACGGTGTAGACAGTTATGTCTACAGCATGAATGGGTCGGCTCATCCGGCTCGTTGCCACTGCCTCATAGTAAAGTAGCAGCTTGCTGCTGTGTTTCGTACGGTGAGTGAGATATTCGGAGGTCCAAATATTCTAATGGACGGTGATTCCGCTAGTTCAATATAGGCAAATTGAGTGGGGGCTTGTGATGTTCGAATCGAATACGAAAAAGCTGGTCGGACCTCCTTATGATTCTAAAAAAAAGGGAAAATATATAAATTAATGCTAAATATAATTTACCACTTACCATATTTCTATATGTTCGGTTATTTATGTGAAAAGAGCTGTTTCAAGATTGTATCAAAACATTTACAACACAACTTTGCTTGTGTATGGTCAGTGAGATGATTAGGAGTCCATTTCGTAGACCACACTGACATAATGCGCGTATATCGGTTTCAAATACCTTCAGAAGTCTTCTGCTGAAACCCTAGGTGTACCGGTTTCTTCAGTATAATTCCTTTAATTCAGTTCACATATATGGCTCCAGCACGACTAACTTAGTCACAAAAGGTATTTCATGTCTCTTCCATAATACATATATACATACACACTCACGCCTATAATCCCCGAGGGGGTAGGCAGAGGTGTAACCAGTACACCCACATTTCGCCGATCTTATCTCCGTCCCATGATTTGATAGGGAGCGAGCCTATCACCACACCGGGCACAATTCCATACTTCGGGCTGATACTGAGAATTTCGTAATAGAAAAACCCAATATCACTTTTTACCCGACCCGGGGTCGAACTCGAGACCTCAATGTCAACCCGTAACGTGTATGCATTACAACTGCGCTACCAAGGCAGTCTACCATAATAATTATCGTTAATAAATCGCGCACATAGAATTTTATAACAAACTATAAATAATAATAAATAAATACACCCAACACTCACACACATAGTCCTGACCCCACACTAGGTAAACCTGTATCGTGGGTATCAAGAACTATGAGGGACTTGCGGTCCCACAACACCCACACCCGAGACAAATATTTGTGGATCAGACAAACATTTGTCAGGGTGCGGGAATCGAACCCACGGCCTCGCGCTTCGCAACCGGCTACTCGCCCGCTGCGCCACGGAGGCTGTCAACTATAGTTGTGCAAGATAAATACGGCTTCACCATCCTTTACGTCGGATGCAGGGAGCGTCGCGACGCCTTTGTGCCGCTGTGATGTATCGGTTACCATTGTCATCTTTACATAACATTTCACTTTGCGGGTACATTTTCATGTCGATTCCCCGCTATACAGTCGGGAAATTGACGTGGACGAGACATAATGTATTGCAGTTTATGATGGAAAAAATTGGTTACTTTTTGTATTAAATTTTTATCCAGTAAAAAGGAGGAGCTTCTCGCCTTAAAGAGGCTTATGGCAGGCGACCAGACGCAAAAACTATAAGTCAAATCTTTCTGTAACATGTGTTAAAAAGCATGTGACGCAGACCCCACTGCGAGTGGAATAAGGGCAGGTGGAAGAAGAAGAAAATAAAGGAGGAGCTTCTCATTTCAACGCGTTTTATATGAGACACGTGTTACTTTTGACAGTGATTCTATTTTGATGATTCTGTATTCGATAAGATATACTCATATGCCAGGATAAAAAAAACCTCCAAAATATATATATTATTTATTAACGTTAATGACGTGACAATTAGGTCGCTTGTCTGATGGTGAGCGTCCACCAATAAACAGAAATAACACCAATCAGAACTTGAAATAGAAACTGGATGGCACTGGACTGCGCTCGTCACCCCGAGACGTAAGATGTTCAATCTCATAATGCCCAATAATTTCACTGGTTTCAATGTCCCTCAAACTGGAACACAACAGTGCTTACACTGCTTGACTTGGCTAACCTTTATGGGACTGACATGCTCATCTCGTCATTAGTGTTAATAAAAAAACTTTGTGATCCAAATTTAACAAAAAAGGTCAACGATTATACCTCAAAGTGGACCTGCAAGTTGCAGAGTGCAGTGCACCGACTCCTGTAGACCATAAAGCCTTAATGATGCCGGGGCATACAAACAAAACATCTGTCCATGCACAGAAAGAGGGCGCAACAATTAAAAATAAACCTAGGATGAAACAATACAAATTCAAAATGTACACCAAATGCCCAAAGCTCTTGTTAAAAAACGCAACCTAAATTCCATTGAGTTGGCGATAGAAAAATACCAGGGTAACATGAATCGACGTAGTTTCACAATAAAAAAATACGCAGCACCGCATTCGGATTCCGCGACCCGTAAATCGTCGCTTGTGCTTGCGGTTCTCCATTGTACCGCGATGTTTGTGGAAATGAGATAAAACCTCCTCTCGTGCTATACGCTCCTGGTAAATAAAGTTCACTCACTGAGTAATGTGACGCCATGCCAACCTCCTCTTTTCAGTTTAATTGGAGGGCTTTACAACTTCGTTTCTATTCAGAAAGTACTCGTAAGTATTTCCATCTCGGTACCAAGCGTTTACATTGATGGAGGACCTAGTAAGACCATTGATGGATAGTAGGTATATACTAAAATACTGATAATTCAGTTTCAGTTTATGTTGTGCAACAATTATTATACCAGATATTCGGATCGCTAAATAAATCTAAAGAATGAAACTAAAATTATATTTCTGCTGCGAACTTACACGCTGTGGATAATGTGTTATACATTAATATGCTCATGCCTATATTCCTAGAGGCGTAGGCTGTCTTACAACTAGTACACCTACGGTCCGCCGAGCTTATTTCTCTCCATCAATAGAACAGTTGGCGAGTCTATCGTTATATTATGCACAAACTTCAATCCCGGGCAACCCATTTGTGATTTTTGATTCGATAACTTGAAACACAAATTGTCATTACCCGGCCTGGGATTTAAACCCAAGACCACTAGACATATAATAGGGTAGTTTCCTATATTGAAGTTTATACATTATTTTATAAGCAACAGAAAATGACACGCAAAAGAAACCCTTTTATGAAAACACAATCAAAATTGGTTTAGAAATGTGCCTGCAGTTATGACTTTAAATGTTGGTATTAGGAAAAGTGGGTGCGTAGTAGGGATATCTCACTATCTCGCTTGCACGCGTGCACCATAATGGACATTTTACACAGTGACGTCAAAGTTTGCGTCGTCTGTCATTTGACAATTACCCCTTCTACAGGATTTGAATGGCTTCTAACTTATTTATTTTTGGTCCGATTTATAAAATTCTTTCTGCAATAGATTTTGAGTAACGTAACTTATTGATTTAAATAATAAAAAAAATCTAGTCAACTACCCTATTATGTCATCCTTTACCACATTGTAGGTGACGACCAGTGGTGACTATATTTCATCAAATAAAACTAACAAATGAATTTATATACGTATATTTACCGCCATTAAGAAGTGACATCCAATGACATAATTATGTTACATATATAATATCCATATAATGCAATAAACTAACAAACACATGTATCACAGAACATTTTGATAGTGCTCAAAATTGACTATATTTTATACATCGTGGACATTCACTATTAAATTAAATTATATACAAAGATTTCCGTTGTCAAATCAAATTTATACAACACTATAATTTTGTGTTTGGGAGTGGAATTTCAACTCAAGCTTACTAGTTACTACACAATTTATACTCTGGTATTAATAATTCTGCTGGAAATTATAGTATTTACAATTTAGATAGTATCTAATTCTGCTGAAACTCATAACGGATTTACAATTACTAAGCATCAAACAAAATTGTTGGGAATATAGTGACAATTGAACTTATTATGATAGCGAAAATATATACACGTCGAATTGAGAACCTCTACCGTTTTTTTCGTCGATTAAATAACATGAACATGTATTATTGACCATTGTGTATAATAGTAAAAAGCTAAAGCGAATAGTAGGGGATCTTTTTTTCTTGTGATATAATTCTGACGTATAAATTATGGATTGCTCCGCGATCAAGTCTTCCAAGTTTGGTCTTGGATTCTTAGCGCTATTTAGTTAAGTTTGTTTGTTTTAATTTTGACGCAAAATCCAAAGTGCTATATTAAAATAAACACAAATAACAATAGCTTACAACTAAATTGATAAAAATATAAGATCAATAATTTTAATTCTCAATATATAATCAAATAACTTACAAATATACTGTCTACTGCTAGTAGGTATCATAGCATTGGTGAAAGCTTAAATATAACTTATTATAATTTCGGAGAACTCTCACC
Source organism: Mimas tiliae (assembly GCA_905332985.1). Classification (NCBI taxonomy): domain Eukaryota; kingdom Metazoa; phylum Arthropoda; class Insecta; order Lepidoptera; family Sphingidae; genus Mimas; species Mimas tiliae. Next base: position 2,012,884 of record HG995247.1, on the reverse strand, counting down.
TCCCAAACACATTAACAAAATGAAAATGTATTCAGCCAACACTGTAAATGCTTAACTAGCTCTCTTAAATTTTATATACAATGTACATTATAGTTTTTGTCAGTAAATATAATTTGGCAGATACGATTAAGTTTTAAGTGAAAAATAATATTTGTGATGATAATAATTTCAAGTTTTAAAAACTGTACCGTAGTCAAACTTAATAATAGTTCTTAATGCAAATCAGAATTTGGTAAATTCGATGACTTTATGATTACCATTCGATGCGTTAGCTTTAAGTTGGGCATGGCCGTCAGTTTCGTCATCTACCAATCCACTACAATAGGGTAATTGACTAGATTTTTTTAATTATTAAAATCAATAAGTTACGTTACTAAAAATCTATTGCAGAAAGAATTTTATAAATCGGACCAAAAATAAATAAGTTAGAAGCCATTCAAATCCTGTAGAAGGGGTAATTGTCAAATGATAGACGATGCAACCTTTGACGTCACTGTGTAAAATGTTCATTATGGTGCACGCGTGCAAGCGAGATAGTGAGATATTCCTACTACGCACCCACTTTTCCTCATACCAACATTTAAAGTCATAACTGCGGGTACATTTCTGAACCAATTTTGATTGTGTTTTAATAAAAGGGTTTCTTTTGCGTATCATTTTCTGTTGCTTATAAAATAATGTATAAAATTCAATATAGGAAACTACCCTATTCTATCTTTATGATGACGTGAGCATTGAGCAATGTCTATATTTATTGAGCAGAGAGACACCAAAGATTAATAAAATATAGAATTCGTAACACATCAGATACATATATCTGGGTACAAAAAACATAGACAATTGAAATTATCATCACACAAATTCATAACCTATTCAGTGAGTTAATGCTACAATGAGATTAAGATTTAGAGATTACAAATTATCTAGATTTAAGGAAATGTTATGGAGTTAGGCGGTTGGTAGACAGAAATTTATGCGCATTAATGTAATTAAAGATCTAAGAATGGATTCAATTCTCAAAGCAAAGGAGCAAAGTCGTCGTTTTTGCTATCCATTGGCCAGGACAAGACCAAAAGGAAAGAGCCCTAAACGCTAGTCTGAACAAATATCGGAGATAATAGTCAGCGTTGCAATCCATTAAGCCAAAGACAGTGGCAGATGAAGAAAAACTATAGCTAGAGCCCTTGCACGGTGTCATAATCCACAACAATGAGGGGACGTAAGAAGAGGTGGACCCAGGACATACAGAGCCACGAGGAGGTGTTAGGACTTGGTACTGCTATTTTTTATGCGAAAATAAAATTTGTAACATATAATTATCGCATTCCGTGGCACAAAATACCTCGATAATTATGTATAATTAGAATAATACTTATTCAAAAAAGCCGTATATAATTCAGAGGTAATACTTAATTCTGACGTATGGACATGTGGGGTTTTTGAAAATACTGTTTAATATTTAAAATATGGGCTAAATTCTGTTACTTAATTTCTAGAATATTTATAATAAATCAATGACCAATTGAACTAGTGTTCCACAAGGGTTTATCTACTTTAGCGACTTGACAATGTGGTTATTATTTTTAATGTTGACCTACGGTCTCACGGGTTTTTCAATGAGACTTGTATCAGAAATGTTCTATATATTATTAAGAAACTCTAGTATTGACTGAAAAGTACGTAATGTAAATTCTATTAAGAACACTAGAATAATAAAGTCTTTAACTTTCTACCAACGCCCAAATCCAAAAAATATAAACTAAAGTTATCCTACAAACAATAGCACAGGAATCATACACAGCAATTGAAAATAGGACACGCATATCAAAACCACCATAAACATAATCGTAGAGTACCAACTAAGCGACTTATCAACATTCATATTTATAACAATTTTACATTTTATTTGAGATTTATGATACAGTGTTTTACCGCCTTTGTCATCCATCGCATATGTATATAATTACAAAAAATTTCATTCGTGACATATAACATCGAAATTCAGTGCTTGCTATAGAATAATTGATTTAATTATGTTTCGTTATTATTCGATGGCACATTGCTATATTCCTTTGTGAGAAATAAACGCGAAAACTTCTTTATGCAAATGTCGTAATAAAAGCAAAAGTGGACGTGGAAACCCTAAACAAAAAGTTGACTTTGGAAATAAACATGCAAATGGGGTGATTCAAGAAGTAAACTTACCAGTGATTTTTCTAGATGTATAAAAGCGACCGAATCTGTCCAATTTAGAATGCTAGGTAATAGAGATGTAGTATAGACGATAATTTTGGTACTTTCGTGGAACAGGCTGCCTAGAAACGAATGGAATTCAATTAAGGCGACGGGATAAACCTAAATGTTGCAATCAATGAATCCGATAGAGATATAGATGAACTATGTTTTAGCAGATACCGGCAAATTGCAAGTGTGCTACCCAGTCGGCCTCTCGCATACGAGGGACCTAGTGTTACTACATCTTCATCTTTTGTGTTATTTCCAAAAAAACCAAACGCTTAAATAGAAAATAGCAATTCTACTAATTCACATTTGTTCTGCAACCGCATTTTTAAAGTAAAGCTTTGAGAATTTGCTATTTAGCCACAAAACCCTGGAGCTAGCAATATCTGGAAGCATGGCAAATAGGATGCTAATAGATACAGGTGTATTCCATGTATTCCTGTATGGAGCCTCTCTGTACCTCTAATCCATTGCAAATCCTTTGATGAATCTGTCTGTTGATTAGCCTTTGAGTTTCCTACACATTGCGTCTTTTGTTAACTTTAGAGAATCAGAAGGTTTATCATCTATATGAGTAGTTATTTTGTTTTAGCAGTATAGCTTTTGCTCAAAGGCTTTAATGTATACTACTAGACGGGCTGTTTGTAAGTAAAATTGCGTCACAAAACGCGATAGTTTGACAGCTCACAAACAGAGAGCGCGGTAGGGGTTCAAGTTGAGAGTAAGTGAGATGGTAATATTGAGTTACGGTCAATTGACCGCAACTTAGTGGTAATTTCTATGTACCGCGCAGATTGTCTAGTAGTATACATTAAAGACTTTGCGTTATCTGTTTTATTTGTTCTCAATTTTACATCCATTAGAGCCAAGTTTGAAACGGGTCTTTGTTACGCAATAGCTCGGTTCTGCACCGATGATTACGATCTTTTCTTTGGGTTTTATCAATAAAATCTAGATAGTTTTGTCGGTAAGTGTAACCATATAATATTTTGTATTATTAACTTATTATAATTTCAAGGCAGAGAAATCCGTTATGGGAAATGGGATGCCTACCCCTATGGGAAACAGGCGTGAGTCTATGTACGTATGTATGTATGTATAATTTCACTTTATCATTTTGCTACTTCGTCTGCGTAAAAAGTATTTTCTGTGACAAAATATTTTTCCCTTACAAACTTTTTTACTATGATTCATATTTTGTTGAAAAGTATTAATTCCAAGTTACAAGTACATTTAACAGATATTAATTTTCACAGAAACATTCCCATCCCTTTTCAACTCTACAAAATAAAGTTTTTTTTTTCTTTGTGGATATCTATGTCATTATAGGAATACGCTACCAGTGTTTCAACTTGTTAGGTCCAGTGCAGCGGTTTGGTCTAGGTGTTGATGAATCAGTTAGTCAGGACATGTTATTTTATACCGTAATCATCATTATCAGACTATGCTAGTTTACTGCTGAATATTGGCCTCTCCCAAAGCACGCCATTGAGCCCGATCCTCGGCTCTACTCATCCGGCTGTTACCTCGGCTCTACTCATCCGGCTGTTACCTCGGCTCTACTCATCCGGCTGTTACGTCATCGCCCCATTTAGCCGGAATTGTATATGTATAGATAAAACCTTATTTTTGACAAATAAGAGATTTTACTACCCTTAAATTTTACGAGTGGTAGAGCCACGCTGTAGACAATTTTGTCTACAGCATGAATGGGCCGGCTCGTCCGGGTCGTTACCACTGTCTCACAGAAAACCGACGTAATGTAGCAGCTGCTGCTGCGTTTCGTACGGTGAGTGGGATATCCGGAGGCCTAAATCCCCTCCTCTTCCCAATGCCTTAATTATCCCTTTCCTTTAAGGTTGGCAACGCGCCCATGACTCTTCTGGTATTGTGGGCGTACATGGGCGGTGGTGTTCACTTACCATCAGGTGACCCACTTGCTTGTTTATCGGTCTATACAATAAAAAAAAATAACTTTATGATCATAATTCATCACAATTAGAAAAGGAATTTGTAACAAAGTAATTTAAATGATTACGCAAAATTATTTAAACATGTAAAATTAGCACAGTCGAGTGTTTATTTGCGGAAACAACAATTTGTGTATGTTACCAAAATAAATGGTGCGACCATGCTACAGTTATTTTTTGGCAAACGAATTTCATCTGCCTATCCGTGTTTCAATTCAAATTCGGTTGAATAAATTTCTGTAGGTAACAACCATATGATGCATTTTTGATTTACACATCCATACTCTGTTAGTTTTGATACAATTTCCATTAAAATTTTACGTTCCGTTATATTTCATCCTAAACTACGATTCTAAAAGCTTGATTTAAGGTGTGCAAGCGAGACAAGAGACCATAACGCGAGACGAAAGCGACAACTTTGCTTTGTATGCAATTGTATATGTACGTTTTGAGATATGCGACACGCGACCGTTTCTATACAAATTCATATAAAACAGACAAATCTATATAATAATAATACACCCAACAGTCACACACATAGTCCTGACCCCACACTAAACCTGTGTTGTGGGTATCGGGAACTACGAGGGACTTGCGGTCCCACAACACCCAGACCCGAGACCAATATTTGTGAGTCACACAAACATTTGTCGCGGTGTGGGAATCGAACCCACGGCCTCTCGCTTCGCAGTCGACTACCCGCCCGCTGCGCCACGGAGCTCTCGATATAGTCATACGCACGTCACGCGCCTCCCTGTCTCAATCGCGTACCTCAAAATTGCTTTGATAAATTATGAATTGGTGTATAAATATCACGAAATATATCGATATATAAACCTGTATCGTGGGTATCAAGAACTAAGAGGGACTTGCGGTCCCACAACATCCAGACCCGAGACAAATATTTGTGTATCAGACAAACATTTTTCTAGGTGCGGGAATCGAACCCACGGCCTTACGCTTCGCAACCGGCTGCTCGCCCGTTGCGCCAGGGAGGCGAAAGAAATCGCAAAACTACTATGATTTCACGCAATCTCCATTTCGTTCTTACAATAAGATTTTATATTTTTCTCACCTTGCGCAAACCAATCTCATACGAAATATTCAAATATAGATTTGTTTGTTTGATGTTTTAAGGAAACTTGACAAACAGACACAGGAAAAAGAGGAAAGGTTGATAAAGAAAAAAGAGTAATACATATTCCTTTCTTATAGGTTAGCAAACACACAATGGCTCTTCTAGTATTGGTGTTAATGAGTGGTAGAGATCGCTTACTACCAGGTGACTCTATTCGTCATGTGCTAAAAAAAAGGGAGGAATGGAATATAGGTGTCATAGATACTTATTAATAAGCTTATTTTTGACAGCCTCCGTGGCGCAGTGGGCGAGAAGCGGATTGCGAAGCATGAGGCCGTGGGTTCGATTCCCGCACCTAGACAAATGTTTGTCTGATTCACAAATATTTGTCTCGGGTCTGGGTGTTGTGGGAGCTATACAGGCTTACCTAGTGTGTCAGGACTATGTGTGTGACTGTTGGGTGTATTTATTATTTTATTACACAAATTTGTGTATAGATCTACAAAAGGATTATATTACTGAGCATGCTTTAGTTTCGCTGAAAGTTACACATAATTAACAATCACGGGACAAAACATCCGTAGTTAAAATTAACAATTATAAATAGAATATAGCAATGTGCTACTTTGTCTACACACCGAAGCGATAAGCAAATATTTCTCGCTTTATTTATTTACACCATTTTAATCATAAAAATGTAAATAGGAACCTCGAAATAAATTAATGTTCGTTTTCCAAAATACATTTCCAAAAGAACAAACATCATACAAAACTTATGTTATTTGTTTGTATTCACTATTTGGCACCATCGCTAGAATTCATTCTATATTTTCAAAGTAAAAAAGCTAATTTTCGTCGTGGTGTGTAAACAAAGATTCATTTGATTATGCTACCGACTCCATTCTTACCATACTACACATATTTAGATTTCACTCAAGGCACTGTATTTAGAAATAATATGTATTGTACATATGATGAGCAGGAACGCTTTCATTGCCAATCGCTGAGAGCCTGAGGACAATGGAAATTGATTAGAATGTGTGAGCCTTAAAATAATTGTAAATTAAACTTAAAATACCGACTTCAAAAATTCAACCTAAAAGTCTAGAGGTATTTTTGGAGTCGGTGACGGGGTCGTTCCATATCTGACAGCGTTATAGTGTCAATCCTTATGCGAGAGGCCGCGTGGATTGGTACCACCACTTTGTCTAATTCTGCCGCCAAGCAGCAGTGTATAAGCACTGTTGCGTTCCGGTTTGATGGATATTGAAGCCAGTGAAATTACTGGGCATTATGAAACTTATAAAGTGGTATTGGTTTTTCTATTATGAAATGCTCAGTATCAGCCCGGAGTCTGGAATTTGTGCCCGGTATGGCGATAGGCTCGCCCCCTATCACATCGTGGCACGGAGATACGCTCGACGAAATGTGGGTGTACTGGTTATACCTCTGCCTACCCCTTTGGGGATTACATGCGTGAGTGCGTGTGTATGTATGCCATGTACTTGAGTAAAAATTACAGATGTAATCCAGACCTTAGAAACCTAAATAGATCTCGCAGCAAAATTGTTTATCGCATATTGGATGAGTGAAATAAAATTTTAGACTATCTGCCTCCCTAGCTAGTATCTGTATCAAGCGGTCGGTTTCGTTGGGATCTTGCCAAGTAGTAGCTATATTGAAACATGTCAGAAGGCACATTATGATATAAAAAAAACTCTAGAATTCCAGTTAATTCTGCTTATCTACTAAATTGGGTTAGATGTATACAACCTTGGTACAAATGGTACAAGGCAGAAGGAATTAATATTATTACAAGCTTTCAGACATATTTCTTTACTTAGACTGATAGTGAAGATAACGAGTGGTAGAGCCACGCTGTAGACACTTTTGTCTACAGCATGAATGGGCCGGCTCGTCCAGGTTGTCACCACTGTCTTAAAACCGGCGTAAAGTAGCAACTTACTGCTGCGTTTCGTACGGTGAGTGAGATATCCGGAGGCCCAAATTCCCCTCCCCTTCCCAATTCCTTAATTATCCCTTTCTTTTAAGGTCGGCAACGCGCCCTTATTTTTTTTGTATTGCTTACCATCAGGTGTCTCACTTGCTCGTTTGCCGGCCTATACTATAAAAAAAATCTAAAACTAAAAAAAAGCGACTCTTACGCAAACTGAAACGCAACTCAGGCATTTAAAATTGTTTTAAACAGTAAATACTGTTTTACTAGGAGGTAGGTCCCGCGTATGCGAGAGTCCGTCTGGGTTGGTACCGCTTTGTCTATTTTTGCCGCCAAGAAACAGTATGTAATCACTGTTGTGTTTCGGTCTGAAGGACATTGAAGCTAGGGAAATTACTGGGCATTATGAGACCTAACATCTTATGTCTCGGGGTGACGAGCGCAGTCCAATTTAATGCAGTGCTTTTTAGTTCAAAGTTCTGTGTCGTGTTGCTTCTGTTTAAGGGCAGGCGTGGCGTTTACCATCAGGCGAGTGTCCTGCTCAAAAAAGTTGAATAGAATAATGTTTATACACTGCTCTTGGCTATAAGAATAAAAAACCGGTGATAGCAACCCGGACGATGTCTTGTATGTGAACCGAACACATTCGTGGACTGAATGTGTTCTTCACTTCTAATTTCCTTTACTATGTTCAAGTGTTAATAATGATAAATTAGCGACATCACAAGAGTAACTTAACAGAATTATTTGGGACCATCAGTAACAAGAAACTTCAGTAAATTTCACTGGAACTTCACTGTACAATATTGTCTTTGTTATAATGGATGTTCCGAGTTGCGGCGCGGCGACTTGATTTAAACAGTTATCTTATTGTTACATTCAAATCGAGACGTTATTACATTAGGAGAGTTCATTTTAAATGTTTTCAAGTTAACTTATGCAGATTTTCTGATGGTTGGATTTATTGGCGGCAGAAATAGACAAAGTGGTGGTACCAACCCAAATGATATGAGGCATATGAGGGGCCTACCAACTAGCTGAAAGGACATTGAAGCCAGTAAAATTAGATGATTTTATGAGATTTTAAATCATCTCGGGGTAACAAACGCAGTTAGTGCTTTGCAATACTTTGTAATTATACGTATACATATGCGTATATGTATACGTATAATTACAGGCGTGAGTGCGTACTCACGCCTGTTTTCCCTAAAGGGGTAGGCAGAGGTGTAACCAGTACACCCACATTTCGCCGAGCGTATCTCCGTCCCACGATGTGATAGGGGGCGAGCCTATCGCCATATCGGGCACAAATTCCAGACTCCGGGCTGACACTGAGCATTGCGCAATAGAAGAACCCAACATCACTTTACCCGACCTGGGGATCGAACCCGAGACCTCAGCGTTAGCCTCAATCGTAACGCGAAGGTACGCATTACACCTGCGCCACCGAGGCAGTTAACTTTGTAATTATACATACGCACTCACGCCTGTAATTCCCGAAGGGGTAGGCAGAGGTGTAACCAGTACACCCACATTTCGCCGAGCGTATCCGTCCCACGATGTGATAGGGGGCGAGCCTATCGCCATACCGGGCACAAATTCCAGACTCCGGGCTGATACTGAGCATTTCGTAATAGAAAAACCCAATAACACTTTACCCGACCCGGGATCGAACCCGAGACCGGAATTTGTGCCCGGTATGGCGATAGGCTCGCCCCCTATCACATCGTGGGACGGAGATACGCTCGGCGAAATGTGGGTGTACTGGTTACACCTCTGCCTACCTCTTCGGGGATTACAGGCGTGAGTGCGTAGGTATGTATGTATGTATGTATGTAATAGTCTTGTGTGTCGTGAGATTGATTTTGAGTTGCGATAGACTCGCACACCCAATCACATCATGGGACGGAAATGAGCTTTGTGAAATGTGGGTGTACTGGTTACACCTCTGCCTACCTCTTCGGGGATTACAGGCGTGAGGGCGTAGGTATGTATGTATGTATGTAATAGTCTTGTGTGTCGTGGGATTGATTTTGAGTTGCGATAGACTCGCACACCCAATCACATCATGGGACGGAAATGAGCTTTGTGAAATGTGGGTGTACTGGTGACACCTGCAGCTATTACAATGCAAATTTTTAACAGCCCTAAATTACATATCGCGTCATTGGTTTGCGATATACTAATCGATGACCGAGTAACCGTTGAGCCACAAGGCTCAAATGCCAAGTTGATCAATTACAATGTGTATACATGAGTTGTCGGGGACTGGAATATGTGCCTAATATGGCGATAGCTCGGAAACTGTGAATGCACTATAACATCTCTACTTACGCCTTCGGGGATATAGTCATGAAAATTTGTTACACTAGCTTTTACTCGCGGCTCCGTCTGCGTTAATGCCTCCGTGGCGCAGCGGGTGAGTATCCGGGTGCGAAGCGAGAGGCCGTGGGTTCGATTCCCGCACTGAGACAAATGTTTGTGTGATCCACAAAAATTTGTTTCGGGTCTGGGTGTTGTGGGACCGCTAGTCCCTCTTAGTTCCTGATACCCACGATACAGGTTTACCTAGTGTGGAGTCAGGACTATGTGTGTGACTGTTGGGTGTATTTATTTATTTATTATTTATTTTTATCCGGAACAACCCCAACCTTTTAAAGCATTTCACCCCTTAAGGGAATGATTTTCGAGATATAACGAAATACGTACTTGCTTATTTAGCTTTAGGAGTACTATGAAGTTTCTAGCCAAAATGCCGTAAATTGAATGTAAACAAAATGTATGGCCCTTGCTTATAAACTTTTTAAGCACTGATTAGTGAAAACACTGTTTTCGTCTGTTTTTAGCCACTTTAATTGCTTGATTGACCTGCTCTAATTTCAATGATAAATATTGTAAACCTTATGCTCTAATAATTGTAAACTAGTTTTGAAAAGAGCAACGCTGGAGTTTCTTGCTCGTTCGTCTTTAACGAAACAGCATTCCGAACTAGCGGTAGAATTTTGACGGAATCTAAATAATGTATAACATTTTATGGATTCAATAAATATTTTGAATTTGAATTTATAAATGACGTTGACAGAGAAAGACTAAAGCGTGTAACTAATCAATAATAAATACACCCAACAGACACGCATAGTCCTGACCCCACACTAGGTAAACTTGTGTCGTGGGTATCAGGAACTACGAGGGACTTGCGGTCCCACAACACCCAGACCCGAAACAAATAATTGTGGGATCACACAAACATTTATCTCGGTGCGGGAATCGAACCCACGGCCTCACGCTTTTCAGATGCCTACTTTCCCACTGCGCCACAGTCAATAGCAGTCAAAACTAATTATAACTAATATAATACTAGCCCTGTATTATATACGTCCCACTGCTGGGCACGGGCCTCCTCTACTGAATGAGAGGGGTCAGGCCTTAGTCCACCACGCTGGCCTAATGCGGGTTGGCAGACTTCACATACCTTCGAAATTCTTATGAAGAATTATCTAACTAAAGTAATTATACTATATGTAAATAAATAGAGATACATTTGTTAAAATAGTGTCTTTGATAGTTAAAAGGCCGCGTTCAAAATGCTTTTATTCCGTCTTTTCAACGGACCCATCGCCTCTCAACCCGATCAAGATATACAGCGGTAAGGAGATAAACTGAAATGTCATGTGTATAATCGCGTAGCCTTGGAATAGTTTCCGAGCCTTCCGGCCACTTAAAGTCCTACAGAACTTAGCCCGCGGCAAATTACTGGAATGACTACCCTCGTAAGAGGATTTGAGCGCGACCGACTGGAATGCGAGACTGGAATGGCGGGGGGATTACCTCCCCCCTTTTCTAATAAGCGCGGTTCGTTAGCTAGGGTCTAGTAAAGTCTTGAAGTCGGTGCACTTCAATTCGCATTTCGCGGATTGTGATTTCGTCATGAATATCGACTTTTTAACCCACTTAAAAAGGAGGTTCTGTATTCGACCCATATGAATGTAATTCGCAATTTTATCGTTTGTTATTTTTTCAAACGTCGAATTATGAAGTATTGCAGGGCACGGAACTTTGCTCATCACCCTGAGACATAAGGTGTTAAGTCTCGTAATGCCCAGTAACTTCACTGGCTTCAATGTCCTTCACATCGGAACACAATAGTGCTTACACACTGCTGCTTGGCGGCAGAAATAGACCAAGCGGTGAAACCAACCCAGACGGCCTCTCACATACGAGGACTTACCACCTATTGACTTACATACATACATACGCACACACGCCTGTAATTCCCGATGGGGTAAGCAGAGGTGTAACCAGTACACCCACATTTTGTTATAGAAAACCCCAGTATCACTTTTACCCGACACGGGGATCGAACTCGAGACCTCAGCTTCAGCCCCAGTCGTAACGCGTACGCATTACAACTGCGTTACTGAGGCAGTCTATTATAACTTTTCAATTATAAATTTAATATACCATACTATACTATGCCAGAGCTGAAGTAATTTATCTAGTCTTCCACATAACTTGAATATTAAACTTAGAATTAAATTTAAACCATATTTGGTCGTACTTTCAACTTGTTTGATAACTTTAGTTGAATCGGCAAACTCGACATATGAATACCCGAATACCGAAACACAATTTAAGCATTAAAGATTGTTTTAAACATGTTGAGGCCATCTCAGTTGTCAAAATTGTATGAAAATACTAGCTGTTGCTCTCGGCTCCGCCCGCGTGAATGCCTATTTCCAGGATTAAAGTAGCCTAGTGGGCGACAGCGGTGGGCGCGGCGTGGGGGGTGATCGCATAAGCGAGTCCCGTCATCGCGATCGGTGTGAGAAACGCGCTTGACAAAAATACTAATATCGCTATTAAAAAATAGGGGTTGATGGTAGATGGGTGAAAATTTTGGGTTGTATGTATTTTTAGTGGCACATTATAAAAAATAAAAAATAAATTTTGTCAAAAAAATAAAAAATAAATTTAGGGGTGGGTCACCCTTATCATTTAGGGGTATAAAAATAGATGTTGGCCGATTCTCAGACCTACCCGATATGCACACAAAATTTCATACAAATTGGTCCAGCCGTTTCGGAGGAGTACGGTAACTAACATTGTGACACGAGAATTTTATATATAAGAAGTAGCCGTTAACTGTCAGACAGTTGAGTAGCGCTTCAGTATTCCGGCGTGAGAAAAGTCGTAGGTTTGATTCCTGCACAAATATTTGTCTGATCTACAAATATATTGTTTCGGGTATGAGTGTTTTCTCCCCAGAGGGGTTGACGTCAGGTAGGTGGCCGGTCGTAAAAATTACAAGTCAAATCTTTCTGTAATGGCGTTGGACTGCGTTCGTCACCCCGAGACATAATTTATTAAGTTTCATAATACCCAGCAATTTCATTGGCTTCAATGTCCTTCAAACCGAAACACAACATTGCTTATACACTGCTGCTTCCAAATAGAAATAAACAAAGCGGTGGTTACCAACCCAGACGGCCTCTCGCATATGAAAGACCTATCATCTTGTAAATATACGACAGCAATATACAAAATTATGAAATGTATGTCAAATTGGTACATACGCACTCACGCCTGTAATCCCCGAAGGGGTAGGTAGAGGTGTAACCAGTACACCCATATTTCGCGAAGCGTATCTCCGTCCCATGATGTGATAGGGGGCGAGCCTATCGCCATACCGGGCACAAATTCCAGACTCCGGGCAGATACTGAGCTTTTCGTAATAGAAAAACCCAATATCACTTGTACCCGACCCGGGGATCGAACCTGAGACCTCAGCGCCAGCCTCAGTCGTAACGCGTACGCATTACAACTGCGCCACCGAGGCAGTCAAATTGGTACTCCTTAAATTGGTTATCTATTGTGTTATTTGGTGCATACAATTTTAATAGACACAGTGAAATATTAAAAATAATACTAGCCCTGTATTATATCCGTCCCACTGTTGGGCACGGGCCTCCTGTACTGGATGAGAGGGGTTAGGCCTTAGTCCACCACGCTGGCTTAATGCGGGTTGGCAGACTTCACATACCTTCGAAATTCTTATGCAGAACTTCTCAGGTATGCAGGTTTCCTCACGATGTTTCCTTCACCGTTAAAGCAAGTGATAATTAACAATTAATACACACGTAACTTAGAAAATTCAGAGGTGAATGTTCTCGGGGCTGGTTTCGAACCTGCGACTGTCGTCTCGACAATCCATACCACTCCTCACTGAGCACTGCTATTCCGAAATAGACCGTAAAATATTTATCATTTTCGCGGCAAACTCACCTGATGCAGTAAACATTGAGAGATGTGGCGAAGCGACGATGACAGTAGTGTTGGTGGCCCTCATATACGGGGGCCACGTGGGCTGCTCAGCCTCGCAGCGGAGGGACATGAAGCCCATTGCAGTGGGAACCCTGAATCGCAGGGAGCGCCAGCTCGACCGGAGACCATACTCGTTGGGCCCGGAGATTTGGGTACTGTTCACCATCCAGGATTCTACCTGTTGGGAGAGGCATATTTTAATCGCTGATTTATTGCATTTATTTACACGATGAAATTTAATTACCATTGAACGAAATAAGTTATAAGTTAAATAAGTTTTGCGAGTGGTAGAGCCACGCTGTAGACAATTGTGTCTACAGCATGAGTGGGCCGGCTCGTGCGGGTCGTTACCACTGTCTCACAGAAAACCGACGTAAAGTAGCAGCTTGCTGCTGCGTTTCGTACAGTGAGTGAGATATCCGGAGGCCCAAATCCCCTACTCTTCCCAATCCCTTAATTATCCCTTTCCTTTAAGGTCGGCAACACGCCCATGACTCTTTTGGTATTGTGGGCGTACATGGGTGGTGGTGATCACTTACCATCAGATGACCCACTAGCTCGTTTGTCAGCCTATGCAATAAAAAATCGTGGCTCTACTTACCATACTCCTCCGAAACAGCTGGACCGATTTGTATGAAATTTTGTGTACATATCGGATAGGTCTGAGAATCGGCCAACATCTATTTTTCATACCCCTAAATGGTAAGGGTGACCCACGCCTATTGTTTTTTTACCACGCCTAAAAGTTACAGCATGATTTGGATTGTGGTTTAAACGACCGGACGCCTGCCAAACGTCAATGCGTCTGGGGAAAAAACAACCAGACGCGAAACAAATATTTGTGGATCACACAAACATTCGATTCGAACCCGCGGCTCTCACTTCACAGACAGCTACTTACCTACTGCGCCACGGAGGCTATTCTCTGTCTGTGTTTAATGACATTATTAAACCGTAATGACGTCAATATTATTAATTGAACGAAAATAAGCACACATTGAGCAATTAATATAAATATAAATATAAATATAAATACACCCAACAGTCACACACATAGTCCTGACCCCACACTAGGTAAACCTGTATCGTGGGTATCAAGAACTACGAGGGACTTGCGGTCCCACAACACCCAGACCCAAGACAAATATTTGTCTAAGTGCGGGAATCGAACCCACGGCCTCGCGCTTCGCAACCGGCTACTCGCCCACTGCGCCACGGAGGCTGTTATAACGGTCCTGAAACAATTTATACAATACTGTCGCAACACGATATAAATTCATTAATAACGTAACATTCAGCCGAAAAACTAACGTGTCCAACGATTACAATAATAATTGAGGGCTAAATTGTCACGCCATTTTACCATCGGTCATAATTTATTAGAGTAAAATATTTTTACACAAATATATTACACAATTACACAAATTGCGTTTAGAAATATATATAGGAGTTTTGAGTCACGCCTTCAGGCCCGGATCTGGGGGGGGGGGGGGAGGGTTAAATCGTAGATCCGGGGCTGTACGGCCGTACTGCATTTACCTTTAATACTCGTATTCAGATAGCAGATTGGTAAATCAAGTTTTTGATTAAATAAATCTACTGAATTATTTCGTTATATGATAAACTTATGATTATTGGTGGCGCAGTTGTAATGCGTACGCGTTATTATTGAGGCTAACGCTGAGGTCTCGGGTTCGATCCCTGGGTCGGGTAAACTGATATTGGGTTTTTTTACTATGAAATGCTCAATATCAGCCCGGAAATTGTGTCCGGTATGGCGATGGGCTCGCCCCCTATCACATCGTGGGACTGACATTGACATACATTGACATTGACATTACATGACAGGGTGGTTGGCTAGATTTTTTTAATTATTTAAATCTATAAATTACGTTACTCAAAATCTATTGCAGAAAGAATTTTATAAATCGGACACAAAATATATAAGTTAGAAGCCATTCAAATCCTGTAGAAGGGGTAATTGTCAAATGACAGAAGACGCAACCTTTGACGTCACTGTGTAAAATATTCATTATAGTGCACGCATGCAAGCGAGATAGTGAAATATCCCTACTACGCACCCACTTTTCCTCATACCAACATTTAAAATCATAACTGCGGGCACATTTTTAATCCAATTTTGATTGTGTTTTAATAAAAGGGTTTCTTTTGCGTATCATTTTCTGTTGCTTATAAAATAATGTATAAAATTCAATATAGGAAACTACCCTATTATGCTGCAGTGAACCGAATAAACTGTTTTCGTACTAACATTCTAGTAAAAAAAAATGACATCATCGGAGTCTCATACGTCGCAGGCTTTCGCAAGCTTTAAGGACTAAAGGATTACCTTAAAAAGACGTATTTTACGTCAGACAATACGAGGTAAAAACGAAAATTATATTTGCGATATAAACACACCCAGAAAACTAGGAATATAAAATATGTAAAAACAATATTACAAAATGCATGACTGCACACTTCGCGAACTTTAGAGGGTGTTGCATATTTTAAATTATGCATAATTTAAGAAATTTTGTGTTGTTTATCATAATAAACTCAGCGAAGCAGTTAAATGCATCCGAAAAAGGGTATGAATATTGTAATGGCTAATGAGTGGAAATAGAAATGGAAAGTGGTAGAGCCACGCTGTAGGCATTTTTGTCTATAGCATGAATGGGCCGGCTCAAACAGAGCAATACCACTGTCTCACAGAAAACTGACGTAAAATAGCAGCTTACGGTTACGTTTCGTACAGTAAATGAGATTTCTAGAGGTACAAATTTCCTTCATCTTCCCAATCTCCCTTCCTTTAAGATTGGCAACGTATCCATACTTAATAACAGGTGACCCACTCACACGTTGGCCTTAGCTACAAAAAACATGTTGCAGAAACCCCACTTAGTGACCATAGATAAATGTCAAACTTGTTTTTGATAACTCGGCAGTACAATGTTAAGATTTGAAAGTCACTTAAACAACTGACTCGGTATCAAGGAATTAAGGTACTTGAGATTTTAGCAATTAAATTTAGATAGCAGTGATAGCTCAGTGGGGAATGGTACGGACCGTCGAGACGAAAGTTGCAGATTCGATACTAGCCCCAAGAACATAGACTTCAGACTTTTCTAAGTTATATGTGTATTCATTGTTAATTATCGCTTGCTTTCACGGTGCTAGTAAAATCGAGAGGAAACCGAGTTAACGAGTGGTAGAGCCACGCTGTTGACAATTGTCTACAGCATGTATGGGCCGGCTCGTCCGGGTCATAGGCACTGTCTCACAGAAAACCGGCGTAAAGTAGCAGCTTTCTGCGGCGTTTCGTACGGTGAGTGAGATATCCGGAGGCCCAAACCCCCTCCCCTTCCCAATCCCTTAATTATCCCTTTCCTTTAAGGTCGGCAACGCACCCATGATTCTTTTGGTTTTGTGGGCGTACATGGGCGGTGGAGATCAGTAACCATCAGGTGACCCACATGCTCGTTTGCCGGCCTATACCATAATAATAACCTGCATACCTGAGAAGTTCTGCATAAGAATATGCGAATATGTGAAATCTGGTAACTCGCATTAAGCCAGCGTGGTGCACTAAGACCTAACCTCTCTCAATCAGTAGAGGAGGTCCGTGTCCAACAGTAGGACGTTTATAATCTAGTGCTGGTAATATTATTATTTTAAACTTGGTTGACCTGCCGTATTCGAACCCATTTCACTTCCGCAACGTAGTAGTTGGTAGACTTTCTCCTATGTGATATTGCTTCTGGTTAGGTTACCACTTTCTCTATTCCTATCATCAAGCAACAATGTATTTAAGCATTGTTGAATTCCGGTTTGAAGGACATTGAAGCCAGAAAAATTACGTGGGACGTGCCCAGTAAATTGTTAAGCAGTACTTACTACTACTACTATTTAATTAATAAATACACCCAACAGTCACACACCTAGTTTTGACCCCACACTAGGTTAACCTGTATCGTGGGCATTAAGAACTACGAGGAAACTACGGTCCCACAATACCCAGACCCGACACAAATATTTGTGGATCACACAAACGTTTGTCTAGGTGTGGGAATCGAACCCACGGCCCCACGCCTCACAACCGGCTACTCGCCCGCTGCGCCACGGAGGCTGTCAAACGTATTTACTACGAACTACGAATGACTTATACAAGGCATCCTCGTCATTCAGGGCATTAAAATAACTTAAAAATATTATAGGGAGAAATACCAGCTCTGGGTTGGAGTCGATGATCCACACGATTTTGGCGGGTGGCATGGCTGGTGTCGTAGTACAGTTGACGATTATGTCTTCACCCAACTGGACGCTGCCAGGCACGCCCGATATCACTGGATCTTCTTTCATTGTGACTGGATAAGAAATCGTTTTATGTAGTTCTATAATTATATGATAAAACTTCGAAGGCCGACTTGAATTGCGGTGCATCTGCTGTTTTCTATTCAGGAGTTTCTATTTTACCTAGTACTCCGTCATCAGTTAACCAAATTGATAAGAGACTCACGGAGTAAACCATATCGCAGAAAAGGAATCATTAAAATGTGTCCGCATTTGGCGGAGATATCCTTATCCTAGAGTGGTAGAGCTACACTGTAGATAGTTTTATCTACAGCATAAATGAGTCGGTATGCGATATCCGGAGGCATAAATGCACCTCCCCTTTCCAATCCCTTAATAATTCCTTTCCTTTATGAACAACACATCTATGAATTCTCAGGTATTGTGGATATTCATGGGCGATGGATCTCACTTTCCCTCAGGTGATCTACCCGCTCATTTGCCGGCTACATTAAGTAAATGCTATAAAAACATACACAAAAACAGATGAAGTGAAAACATCCTCGTTTTTGAAGTCTGGTGATAATTATTTTCTTTTTGCTTTTAATTTTTTTTCTTTTAAAGTATATTTTTTGCTTCTTACCAGCTACAGTCAAATTTTTGGTTTGCTTGACAACAGCAAACCTCGGTCCCTCGGTAGAGACCTCGCAGGTGAAGGAAAGTCTTGTATTGTAAATTCTAGGAAGAACAACTTTGACTGCACAGCTGTGAAGATTGCAGTAACCTCGGGTTACCCCAGCTACTGTTGTGTTGAATGTGCGCGTTGATGGCTGCAACAAGGATCTAGACTTCAGAGATTTTCAATATCATAATTGGGAGAGTCACACTGTAAGCACTTTTATCTACAGTGTAAATGTGCCGGCTTAAAGTGCGAATCTCACGAAAAACCAACGTGAATTGGCAGCTCATTGTTGAGTTTCGTACGTTAAGTGAGATTACCGGAGGCTCAAATCCCCCTCCTTTTCCCAATCACTAATCCTTTCTTATAAGGGCTGCTACCATGGCTATCATGGTTCTTTTGATAGTGTGAATGTTCATGGGTAGTGGAGATCTCGGACAATTAATCGCGCCAAAATAAAAACCTCCTCCATTTTGAAGTCTGTTAAAAATCCAGCAAAACAACCTTGGTGACCTTTAGGTCGACATTAAAAGCTAGAGACGACTTTATCTGTCCTACTTTTTAATTCAGAATCACAATCATAAAAACTGGTAGATTTTAAAATTCAGTAGATGGATCATGTTTAGTCAATCCATTCTACACTAAGATTCAAGCCAGCAAATTTTATATTTTAGGCGTCTTAATTACTTTTGGTCACTACAGTAGCTTGTCATACGAAAAATTTACATCAATATTCCTTCTGGAATTGTGAACTATCATGGACGCCTGTAATCACTTTCCATCACGTAATTGGTGGGTCGGTTGTTGGCTCTCAGCGCGCTTAACATAACACCTTGAGAAATTTTTGTCGATTTGTTTTCTCGTACTGTAAAGGTTAATCGAAGCTAACAGACCCCTGTATTGTACTGTTAAAGACTTACTTCTAGTGCAGCGTTTATACCAATTGATCTTACGGTCTACATGCATTATCATACTTAATTATAACTGTTTCGTTTTCTCGCGCGATCTACATATCCATCACTCTCTAATTTAAAAATTAAGATTGTTTTAGCAGACAAAGTATATTGAAAGGCTAATTTAATAGACTTTCTAATGGAACAGCAATTTAGTCAAACTAATTCCTGATTATTATTATATTCTAAATTGTATTAATTGATTTATTATTTTATTTATTTATTTAATTATTAAAATACAAGAAAAGAAAAACTTATGAGCTACTACAATGTCCCACAAAACTGTACAAACAGTTTGACTGCAGGATCAGCAAAACTATACAAAGTATATACTACGATATATAATACACTACGAGTACCTTCATAGTGCTATGTTCTTATAAATTACAAAAGAATTTATTAAAGTAGAAAACAATACAAAGTATATTATACTGCGAGAACCTTCATAGTGTTATGTTCTTATAAATTACAAAATAATGATTATGCTTGTACGTTTTTTTTCTGTAACAAGTAATATTAGTTTTAATTTTGCATGCCTATGTTTGGTCCATATTGAGCTATAAATTTAATGTTACTATCATTATGTACCATATTTGCATCATTAAATTTTTGTCTTATTCTTCTAAATATCTTTACTAGAATCCAGTATCTCGTGGGCTCATGCTAAGCGGGCTAGTATAAAAAAGGAGACATAATCTTCTTCCATCTAGAATCGATCCCACTTCACTCTAGCAATGGCCCTCCAACATTTTAATTACCGATACCAACGACTACAAGCCTATCAGTTCAGTCATTTGTGAAATGCGAAAGTAGGCTCGTTGCGTCGAGACGTATATAGGCCAACGAGCCATTGTCACCAGCAGTTTCGCACGCAGTATTAATCGCCAGGGAACTCATTTTCTTTGAATGAATGGAGAATTATATGCCGCATAAAAACTATTTTCAACTATCAAATACATAATCTTGATTATAATAACAGGATTGTGATGATTAAGAAGTAGATTCCAATATTTTATAGCATAGGCCGGTTAACAAAAGCGGACGAGGTAATGGCGAAACTGGATTCCCATTGCGGGTTGTGTAGGATAAACGGCGGGTCACCCCACGTAATACTAAATCCACCGTCAACTCATGATGAGAAGGCGTAAATTTATCTACTACTAGCCTTTGCTCGCGGCTCCGCCCGCGTGAACGGCCTTTTCCGGGATGAAAAGTAGCCTATGTTACTCAGTGATAATTTAGCTTTCTAACGGCAAAAGAATTTTTGAAATCGGTCCAGTAGTTTTTAAGTTTATACGTTACATAAAATACAAAAAAATCTTTCCTCTTTATAATATTAGTGTAGAAGACAGTCACGAACTCAAATGTTTTTTTATAATATAATAGAGTGGTCAGTCTTCACTGCTAATTACTTATAATATCATCAATATCAGGCCAGTCATCGTGAGGTCCTTGGTTTCAAATCCAAGGTCAGACAATCACGATTTGTTTAAGTTTTGAATTCAAAAAATCACATACATTTTCAGGTTTGAAATGTCTGCCAGTACGGCGATGACATGACATTTGATAGAGGACACATGAAGGAATCAAGCTCGGTAAACCGTGGTTGCACACTTTCTAGGACATAGGCAAAGAGAAACTAGCGTCAATTTCTTCTCACCCTTCTTCATAACCAGGCACTGTTATTTGGTGTCTATAATTATTTCTTATTGGACTCTTAGACAGCAAGTCCAAGGTAAAAATCATTGAGGCTTTTAAATCAACAAACGACTGACTCAGTGGCACAGTGGACGAGTAGTCGGTTGTGAAACAAGAGCCCGCGGGTTGTATTACCGCACCGAGATACATGTGTGATCCATATTTTATTGGGTCTATTATGAGACAGTAAATCCTTGGTAGTTCCTGATACTCATGATACAGGTTAACCTAGTATGAGGTCAGGATCAGGACTATGTGTGTGACGGTTGGGTGTTCATTATTTTATAATATTACTTTGCTAAACTTTGCTCTTAAGATTGTCGATTATTTTGATAATTGTAGCTTAATTAAAAAAGTAAGCTACAATTTTAATAAAGAAATATTTCACCACAGATGAGAAGCCCTAAAAGAAAAAAAACTGAAAGAAACTAGGAAACAGTTTTAAATTTATTTTGCTATGGTCAATTAATAGTTATAAAGAACGTAGTTAAAGTACTAACTCGTTGTAAACAATTTTGCAACTTTAGAAGTAAAAAGTTGAATTATGCTTTTATTGTTTGTGACTAGTTGCTGGAGGATTAATTAATTCTGCGTAGATTTTATGAAAGTGGAATGTACAGTACTCTTTATATTAAAAGGT
Source organism: Mimas tiliae (assembly GCA_905332985.1). Taxonomy (NCBI): domain Eukaryota; kingdom Metazoa; phylum Arthropoda; class Insecta; order Lepidoptera; family Sphingidae; genus Mimas; species Mimas tiliae. The sequence continues at coordinate 1,991,054 of HG995247.1, read as the reverse complement.
ATTTTCTTACATGTTTAAATATTACATAAATAAATGTAATATTTAAAAATATGACCCTAATACTCAGAAGTTGACGTCAGGAAGGCGGCTGGTCGCAAAAAACTACAAGCCAAATCTTTCTGTAACATGTGTTAAAAAACATGCAGACCACACTGCGAGTGATATAAAGGTAGGTGGAAGATGATCACCCTCTAATGGTGAGGCTTAGGACCCAATCCAAAAAGTGGAATTATTATTCGTGGCGCAGCGGGCGAGTAGCCGGCTGCGAAGCGGGAGGCCGTGGGTTCGATTCCCGCACTGAGACAAATGTTTGTGTGATCCACAAAAATTTGTTTCGGGTCTGGGTGTTGTGGGACCGCAAGTCCCTCGTAGTTCCTGATTCCCACGATACAGGTTTACCTAGTGTGGGGTCAGGACTATGTGTGTGACTGTTGGGTGTATTTATTATTTATTTATTATTTATTATTATACTATGACGCACAGCGGTACGCAGATTGTAATATATTATGATTTATGACAATCATTGTCAGAGTACTTGGGCGACCGAGCTTGGATCGGCGTAGCGCCTCAAAAATCTTTTCTCCATAAACTAAACATCCATAATGTTACTTTTTGTAATATTTTATGTCTAAGTAAAAAAAAGTGTTGCATGATACAATTTTTATCGTAATTAGATATAAATAAGTTCACAATAGTAGTTTAATTTATTAACTGGTGTACCAATAAGACTAAGCAATTTTATAGTAAGAAAATATTTGTAAATTTGTATTAATCTAGGAGTAGACTAATGGCAGGATGCTGGTTGAATGTGGGTATAAAAGGACTCAGTAACAAACCGGAAAAAGAGCGTGTGAGCGAGAGGGGGACATAGGACATAGCGGATTGTGTGGTAAAAATGTAAGGCGACGATTATAAAAAAGATTTAAGACTTTTTTCCATATATTTTAGCGTTCGATTTCCCGCATATAATATTGCAATATGAAGGGATATTTGACAACAACGATCTTACGCCAAACGCTATCTGCCTTTCACGCTTGATTGGTTGAATGCGTGAACGGTATTTTCGACACAATGAACGACTCCCTCATGAACCGGTTTAAAAATTTACTCGCCCATATTATATTGTGCATAAGCTCACGCATATATTTCCAGAAGGATAGGCAGCGCCTGATCTTTTATTCGCCTCTTGATATGATAGATGGCAAGCCTAAACGAATTCAAAGAAAAATGTAAACCGAGTAGTCTACACTTATATCATAAAGAGAAAAGATATTTATTTTTGTATGTAACGAATAAACTTAAAAACTACTGGACCGATTTCAGAAATTCTTTTGCCGCTAGAAAGCTACATTATCACTGAGTAACATAGGCTACTTTTTAGTCCGGAAAAGGCCGTTCACGCGGGCGGAGCCGCGAGCAAAGGCTAGTATTTTATATTTGTGTAATTCCGTAAGTGTTTTGGGCCACCAACATTTTAGACCCAAAGCCAGCCTCACATGATACACTCTGCTGATTAACTAACGAGCCAAGAGCAAAACTTGGTTCCCGTTGCTATTTTTGGGGTCAGACGGCGAGGCGCAGCAGTGTGTAAGGACTATTGTATTTCAATTTGAAGGACATTGAAGCCAATTGCATTATGTGACTTAACAACTAACGTTTCAGGGTGACGAGCACAGTCTAGTACCATGCAGTGCTTTGTAATTCTAAATTTTGTGTGCCGTTGCTTCTGTTTATGGGCAAGCGTGGCGCTTAACGTCAGGCGAGTGACCTGCTCGTCTCGTCATTCCAGCTAAAAAAGAATAGAAAAATAGTTACCTCCTGACCGGGAGTGTATCGGAATATCTCATTGTTGCCTCTGTACCACTTCACGGAATGTAGTGGAGGATCATTCTTCTCGTTGACATAGTGACAGTTCAGGTTCGCTTCCCGGTGTGGGTCGCCGTACTTCGGCACCTCCAGGAACGTGATGTTGTGTGCCGTAGCTATCACTGGACAAAAAGACAAAATAATTTATTGTAAAACGTATAGCTATTCAGAAAGGATGGATGAAAGAAGATTTTTCTTCTTCTTCCACCTACCTTTATCCCACTCGCAGTGGGGTCGGTATAACATGCTTTTTAACACATGTAACAGAAAGATTTGGCTTGTAGTTTTTACAACCAGCCGCCTGCCTGACGTCAACCCCTCTAGGGTCAGGGTGAAAGAAGATTGATGAAACAAATATACAAGGCGAGTGTGAATGGTACAGTTGGGAGAGGCAGGCCTCGACGAACTTGTTCAGATCAAGTCAGAGATTCGAGAAAGGTCAGAAGTACCTTAAACCGACGATCATGCATGAAGAATTGAATGAGAGTGAATGAGGCTAAAGAGGTGTGCAAGGACCAAAACAAGCAAAAATCAATTGTCTCTGCTTATCCAGCCTCCGTGGCGCAGCGGGCGAGTAGCCGGCTGTGAAACGGGAAGCTGCGGGTTCAATCCGCGCACCGAGACCAATGTTGACAAATGTGTAATATACAAATATTTGTTACAGGTCTGGTTGTTGTGAGACCAAATTAAGTCTCTCCTAGTTTCTGATACCCTTGACACAAGACTTGTATCTTACAGTGGGGTCAGGACTATGTGTGTGACTGTTGGTTGTATTATTTTTTATTGCATAGGCCGGCAAACGAGCCAGTAGGTCACCTGATGGTAAGTGATCTCCACCGTCCATCTACGCCCATAATACCAAAAGAATCATGGGTGTGTTGCCGACCTTAAAGGAAAGGGATAATTAAGGAATTGGGAAGGGGAAGGGGTTTGGGCCTCTGGATATCTCACTCACCGTACGAAACGCAGCAAAAAGCTGCTACTTTACGCCAGTTTTCTGTGAGACAGTGGTAATGACCCGGACAAGCCGACCCATACATGCTGTAGACAAAAGTATCTACAGCGTGGCTCTACCACTCATAAAGTCTGTGTGTGTATGTATTATGTAACACGTATTGAGCACTGGTCTGTATGTATAAATAACCACACATCTTTACCCTCGGTATTGCCTGTAAAGAGGAAGGTAGAGGTGCAACTATAATACCGTCGCTTCTATCGGGAAGAAATTCCACCCGCGAGCAACTCGTATTGATTGTTTGAATCGAAAACTCGACCCAAATTTGAGATTGCCTGATATGAGATTTGATCCCAGGACGTCATCGGTTTTCAGCCTTAGAACGCTGTGACTACACTAACCAGGCGGTTACTTAATGGCAAACATAATAGACTGTTAGTTTAATATTAGTAATAGCACCATTTCTCAGTATATTCAATGTATTCTGTAGCAACCAAATACTTTAATGTATACTACTAGACAAGCTGCGCGGTCCATAGAAATTGCGCCACTAAGTTGCGGTCAATTGACCGCAACCCGATATCACCATATTGCTAACTCTCAACCAGAACCCCAATCGTGCTCCTTGTTTGCGAGCTGTGCAACTGCCACGTACGCAATTTTACTTCTAAACAGCCCGTCTAGTATACATTAAAGGCTTTGGTAGCAACATTTATTGGTGTTATTTAGGGTAGGTACTATAACTATGTTCAGCGGGTAGACAAAAGTGGGTAGATATAGGATTGTTTGATGTAGGTGACTGGTGAAGTATACAACGTGTTATAGAAAGGGGCGGGCAAATTTAAGGAATGTATAGTGTAGGGTATAAGTATTTATCTCCCATAGTACCAAATCCGATTGCATTGCTAGTACAATAATTATAGAATTTTCTTTTTTATCGAATGAGTAACATGTCGATATGGACTTTCAACCTTGGACAACACTAAATGATAAACAATGATACTATAGACCTCCTTTCATTTAATTATTTTATAATTAAAAAACATTAAACAGTTGTCAAATGTCAATATTTATTTGACGCAGTCAATTCGGCAAGTTCTGATTTTATGAAGTATGATTACGAGTTAAAAAAATATGTTGTAATTGACTAAAAATAAGTATTATGTATTGGTGTAACTGATAAAAGTTTTTAAGAGGATCGTCGACTGTAATAAGCCAAATTCATAGATGGAAGATCCGTGAATGAAGTCTTTAACATGCTTCTAAAGGATGGTACCTATTTGTCTTCAACACACAATCTCTTTCAGGTGTTAATTTGTGTTTAAATTACAAGTTACGTACGTATGTCCGCAGAATTACGTGTATCTTATTCAAGTTTATTAAAAAGTGAGTATCGTTCATAATAATTAATAGTGATGTGATCAATCTGATCGATCTTAATAAACGAGTGATTAAATTTTACGTGAAATTTTCGGATGTCTTGGTTTTGAAAAGATCCGGTACATAAGTACTAATTGTACGGTATATGTAATGACCCTAAAATATGACCACACCTTTCTGTAACACGTTGTTTAAGAGGGTGCGTTATTAGTTGAGGGAAATTAGTCGAGTTTAGAACTATTACGAGAAAACGTTGATCAAGTCCGGTTGTAATTGTGATTAATAATAAGTGTAATAAAAATAAATACATTAAAATATACAAAATCCTTATAAAGAGACTACAGTAATAAACCTAGTTAAACAGTGATATTAATTATTATTGTACAGTGTGTTATACCTAATTTGTGAACAGTGAAATAGATGTGTTATTATGTAGTTAAAGTGTGTAAAAGTTTAAAAAACTTAGTGAACGTTGTGACGAAGTGGTTTATCTATTAGATTAGAATAGTAATTAAATACGAGTGGTAGAGCCACGCTGTAGACAATTTCATCTACAGCATGAATGGGCCGGCTCGTCCGGGTCGTTACCACTGTCTCACAGAAAACCGACGTAAAGTAGCAGCTTGCTGTTGCGTTTCGTACGGTGAGTGGGATATCCGGAGGCCTAAATCCCCTTCCCAATCCCTTAATTTTATCCCTTTCCTTTTAAGGTAGGCAACGCGCCCATGACTCTTTTGGTATTGTGGGCGTACATGGGCGGTGGTGTTCACTTACCATCAGGTGACCCACTTGCTCGTTTGTCGGCCTATACAATAAAAAAAAAAAAAATAGTGATGCTACAATACTCAAATCAAATCAAATCATTTATTCTATAATTGGATCATAAATATCACATTTACTTCTCAATTATTTTTATGTTACATTTACGACATTTCGTGGCTAGCCTAAATACTGAGTGGCGATGACGGTAAAATACATTTATAATATGCTATGTAACCAAAGACTTTAATGTATACTACTAGACAAGCTGCGCTGTACATAGAAATTGTACCACTAAGATGTGGTCAATTGACCGTAACTTAATATTACCATCTCGCTTACTCTCAAATAAAACCCCTATCACGCTCCTTGTTTGTGAGCTGTCAAACTCCCGCGTTATGTGACTTAATTTAACTCTAAACAGCCCGTCTTGTAGTATACATGAAAGTCTTTGTATGTAACTTATTATATTTTATGGTACAACTATTATTGGACTGCCTCGGTGGCGCAGTTGTAATGCGTACGCGGTACGACTGCTATGCTGAGTTCTCGGGTTCGATCCCCGGGTCAGCTAAAGTGAAATTGGGTTATTCTATCATGAAATGCTTAGTATCAACCCCGAGTGTGGAATTGTGACCGATTCAGTGTCTATCGTTGGTCGACAGTATTCATGGATTGCGCTATACTTACCATCAGGTGTAGCGTAGTCACTTTGCCGAGCCAGGATAAAAAAAAAAAAATGGAGATAGGCTCGGCCCCTATCACATCATGGGACGGAGATACGCTCGGCGAAATGTGGGTGTACTTGCGAAGGCGTGAGTGCATATGTATGTAAATATTTTAATCGTATTATTAACTACACTCACAAATTTACCATTCAAAACTGAGTGTGAATATAATGTTTAATTTAAAATGCCCGAATCCTGAAATAAGCTCACAGCAAACATACAACGCAAAAACAGAACCAACATTTGCTCCAAACTAGAATATCAATGCGTTAATTAATCTTATAGTCCAGCTCAAACAAGTTGAGGAGCGAGAAGTTTTTAATCAATTCACATCAACAGCAAAAAGGTTGAATAATCTATCATGAAACAATGTTTTGCGAGGAGAACTACAGATTGTGGCGTTAACTTTACCCTCTCTTTTTTATCGGATATTATTTAGGGGATTTTATCCAGTATGGGCATGCCAACCCCATCGTACCTTATTACCCTCTCTTAATTGGTTGTTATTAAAGTGGCAGTTGCTCTTTTTACCGACTTTAAAAAAGAGGCTTTCGAATCGACAAGTTTTTTTGTTGCTTTTTAACACGCTTTTATTAGCTTCATACGTATGTATGTATTTATCGGAAACTTTGAAAATTATTTTGACCCCCTTCAAAATGTCTTATTAACCCGTTTGACATTATCAAGGACTGATGACAATTCAAAAAATTAAATTAACAACCACAACCATAGCCACCACACAACCTGATAAATTAATTGAAATTTTATTAAAATCATTGTAAATAAATAATAGTTAATAAATTTTATTTATGTACATCGATTTCTAGGCCAATTGTAGACCGATTTTATTGGAAAATACATTCGATAGAGTATAGTTGCGATGTGGTCCCATATAGATTAGCACATTTGTAATATTGCTACGTGTAAAATCTTTTTTATTTGCTTGAATGGCGAGACGAGCAGATCGCTCGCATGATGTTAAGCGTCATGCCTGCCAATAAACAGAAAGAATACTACACAGAACTTTGAATTACAAGAATCATGGGTGCGTTGCCGACCTTAAAGTAAAGGGATAATTAAGGTCTTGAGAAGGGGTTTGGGCCTCCGGATATCTCACTCACCGTACGAAACGCAGCAGCAAGCTGCTACTCTACGCCGGTTTTCTGTGAGACAGTGATAATGACCCGGACGAGCCGGCCCATACATGCTGTAGACAAAAGTGTCTACAGCGTGGCTCTACCACTCCAAAAATGTGTTGCTAATAAGAACTAAAATTTATGAGATATAGCTGATGTTTTTCTAATTCATCATTCATAACGGACAGCCTCCGTGGCGCAGAGGGTGAGTAGCCGACTGCAAAGCGTGAGGCCGTGGGTTTGATTCCCGCACCTAGACAAATGTTTGTGTGATCCACAAATATTTGTCTCGGATCTCGGTTTTGTGGGACCGAAAGTCCTTCGTAGTTTCTGATACCCACGATACTGGTTAACATAGTGTGGGGTCACGACTATGTGACTGTTGGGTGTATTTAATTAATTTATTTCATTAACGCTATTATTGATATTTTAACGGTTAGTTTAATAACCACATTATCAGTCCATATTTTGAACTGCAAATTGCCGTGTATATTTTCACCTACCTTAATTGGTTATTATTAAAGTGCCAATTACTCTCTTGTATAGGGCGTGTATTCACCTCCTAATAATTACGCTGCAATATGTAGCTAAAGAAGCGATAGGTCAGTGGAGGACGACTGCTGAGACGAAAGTCGCAGGTTCAAAATCAATCCCAAGAGCATACACCTCTGACTGAAGTTACGAAGTTTGAGTGGTAGGGCCACGCTGTAGACACTATTGTCTACGGCATGACTGGGCTGGCTCGTCCGAGTCGTTACCACTGTCTCACAGAAAACCGACATAAAGTAGCAGCTGGCTGCTGCGTTTGGTCCGGTGAGTAAGATATCCGGAGGCCCAAAACCCCCTCCCCTTCCCAATCCCTTAATTATCCCTTTCCTTTAAGGTCGGCAACACGCCCATATTTCTTTTAGCATTGTGGGCGTAAATGGGCGGTGAAGATCACTTACCATCAGGTAACCCACTTGCTCGTTTGCTCGTTTAATAACAAGTTTTATATGAACAACCGTAGAGCTTTAACTTTGAATTTCGAATAGAGGTAACCGTTGAAATGGTTACAATCTAGAGTACTTCAACTTAGTAGAGCACTTAAATTGTCAGCCTTGATTCGTGTTAATTGGTATTTAATTGATTTAGAAAGGACTGAAACGTATGAACCTGCCCCCACCAATCAATAATTATTATCATTGGAAAGCTTTCTTCATGCGTGTTATTTGTTATTATGACCATCGGGCTCAAATAATACATACGCACTCATGCCTGTAATCAGTAGGAGGCAGAGGTGTAAGTACACTCACATTTCGCCGAGCGTATCTCCGTCCCATGATGTGATAGGGGGCGAGCCTATCACCAACCGGGCACAATTCCAGACTCCGGGCTGATATTGGGCATTTCGTAATAGAAAAATCCAATATCACTTTTACCCGATCCGGGGATCGAACCCGAGATCTCAGCGTCAGCCTCAGTCGTAACGCGTACGTATGACAATTACACCATCGAGGCAGATAAATAATGTGATAAAAAAGATATAGGTAGCTAAAACAAAGCCGTGTGTAAGTTGTAATTTACAGAAATAAATATGTTACAAATCAAAATCTCAGACATTATAATTGCCATCGACGAAAGCATTTTAATTAGCTTTAGTTCATTCAGGCTCCCGTTATATATAATCAAAATCTATTCCCCTCAAAACATAGACACTAACTACGCCATTAACCTAATGTTTTTCTCATTAGTGTGGATGACGTGACGCGAAAACAGCCTCAGATGAATTCCAAATGCCTACGAAAGATACTAGAATGTCGAAAGTTAAACAATCTACGAGTCCAAATATTGGAAACATTAAGTTTTAAGTATATGTAGCTTTTACTCACAGTTTAAAGTCCGTTTAAAAGCTGAAAAGCTCATATCACTTTTTTAACTTCTGACAAAAAGATGAGTTGTTGGTTTGAAAACTTTGTCTGTGGGTGTATGTCTGTTGCATCATAGCGTCTAAACGAATGGACTGTATTGAACGCGGTTTTTATTCGATAGTTGGTTTAGTTGCGATGGTTAATATCAATGTATAGAATTAGTTGTCGTTTAGAAATGACACGGTTAGATTTTAGTAGATTTTCATAAAATGGGCACGGCCCTCCTCTACTAAATGAGAGGGGTTAGGTCTTAGTCTATCAGGCTAGCCTAATGTGGGTTGGCAGACTTCACATACCTTCGAAATTCTTATTGAAAACTTCTCAGGTATGCAGGTTTCCTTCGCCGTTAACACAAGTGATAATAAAGAATTAATACACTTAACTTAGAAAAGTCAGAAGTGTGTGCTCTTGGGACTGGTTTCGAACCTGCGACTTTCGTCTCGATAGTCCGTACCACTCCCCACTGAGGTATCGCTGCTTATATTAAATATATTGATTAAAGGTATTTTCCCTTCATCCAACCACGTCGTGAAAGGATATCATAATCCACCCCAGTCAATCCCGCAGGAACTATCACGAAACGCAAATTATTTTCGGTTGATTCGTTATTTTAGTATTCATTGCATCTTCGAGTGTTGGACGTGTTGGAAATTATGATTTGGCCCAATTCACAATACTCAAGTCATATTGAATAGGGAATACAAAGGTAAAATGTATATATATATTTTTTGTGAGAATTAAAATCACATCGGTTTAGTTCCAGACTGTTTAGGCTGAGAAACCTTAAGATCCTGACCAATACACTCGATTTTTTATTACTTTATCAATTAATTTAAACGCCCGACCCAATAGTTCATATTATGGGTTGAAACGTAATTACGTTATCAACACATTTTATCAAATAGCTTTTGCTCGCAGCTCCGGCCGCGTGAATGTCATTATCCGGGATAAAAAGTACCTAAGTAGGCTAAGTTACTCCTTATTACATCAGCTATCTGGCAGTAAAAGTCCCGTCAAAATCGGTCCAGCCGGTCCAGATATTAGCCGGAACAAACAGACAGACAAAAATTGTAAAAAAATGTTATTTTGGTATATGTACCGTATATACATTCATATGAATGTAGTAAAAAGCGGTTATTTTAATATTACAAACATAAACTTCAATTTTATGTATTAGTATGAAATTTGTCAGCCTCCTTGGAGGTTGTCAAGTAAAAACCTTTGGAGCCTACCGAGCTATAAGCTTATAAAACAGAATACATTTAGCCCGGCTTATCATATCCATAATGTCTAAAGCAACAATGGGCTACATTTTGAGCAACAATTCGTAATTCAAAATCTTTATGACGAAAAGTTATTTGAAGTCATAAGCTCAAAAAATATCAATTTGCTTTAAAAGCAAACCCGTGTATCCTACATTAGAATAAATTGTATTTCACGTTGTGTTCTGTATCTCGAAGTATTAAGAAGTGAATTCTGGGAAAAGCTTCGCAGAAGGATATTGTATAGTCCCGATGGCAATATTTTCATATTATAAATTATTTTTATTGCCTCGGTGGCGCAGTTGTGATGCCGTACGCATTACGACTGAGGCTGACACCAAGGTCTCTGGTTCGATCCCCGGGTCGGGTAAATGTGATATTAGGTTTTTCTATTACGAAAAGCTCAGTATCAGCCCGGTGTCTGGAATTTGTGCCCGGTATGGCGATAGGCTCGCCCCCTATCACATCATGGGACGGATATATGCTCGGCGAAATGTGGGTATACTGGTTACAGATGTGAGTGATTCCTTCGGGGATTACAGGTGTGAGTGCGTACATATTATTATGTATGTATGTATTTTATTATTCAACGCATAAAAAAGAGGTTCTAAAGCAGTCTGTATATTATTTTGTTATGTATTTTGATGCATAACTTCGCCAAATGTGGACCGATTTGGATGATTATTTATTCATTTGAAAAAGTAGCTCAAAGTTGTCCCATTTTAACTTCAAGTAATTTTACCCCTAAGAGAGTGAAATCGTGGATGAACATTCACACATTTATAAAATTTATTTATTTTCTACTAAAATAAAACCAATTCAAAAAATTAGAATACTAAATATAAACAATTTTGAGTCGGTGCTGTCTACATATAATTGACCATTATATTGTGCTGTTTAGTTTTTTTGAGTCGGTTTTACTTTTGTCATTAAGTTTATATTCTCTCTCCTGTCGCTCAAAAGGCAAGAACGCGGCGTGTTTTGTCATCTGTTGATGGATTATTACACACCCATTTACGAGTCCCATGATACCGAAATGTTTTACAAGGTTTTATCAATTATTTTAGAAAAACAGTTACGTTGTTTAGTTTGTAGTAATAGTTTAGTCATACGCACTCACGTCTGTAATCCCCGAAGGGGTAGGCAGAGGTGTAACCAGTACACCCACATTTCACCGAGCGTTATTTCCGTCGTGTGATAGGGGGCGAGCCTACCGCCATACCGGGCACAAATATACAAAGCTATAGTTTAATAATCTCAAAATTGTATTTAGTCGAGAAAAATATTTATATACATTACTAGCCTTTGCTCGCGGCTCCACCCGCGTAAACGGCCTTTTGCGGAATAAAAAGTAGCATAGGCTACTCAGTGATAATGTAGCTTTCTAACAGCAAAATAATTTTTGAAATTGGTCCAGTAGTTTTTAAGTTTATTCATTACATACAAAAACAAAATACAAATCATTCCTCTTTATAATATTAGTGTAGATAGAGAAAGATTAAGCTTGGGCAATGTCAATATCATTGCATAAAATAAATTAGACATAAATAAATTTAAAAACTGCCTCGGTGGCGCAGTTGCAATGCGTACGCGGTACGTTTGCTGTACTGAGGTCTAGGGTTCGATCCCCAGGTCGGGTGAAAGTGATATTGCGCTTATCATTATCAGCCCGGAGTCTGTAATTGAGCCCGGTATGGCAATAGACTCGCTCCCTGTTCTATCATGGAACGTAAATAAGCTCGGCGAAATATGGGTGTACTGGTTTCACTTCTGCCTACTTCTTTGGGGATTACAGGTGTGAGTGCGTATGTATGTATGTAGGATAATTTAAAAAAAAATCGTCTGCCCATTATTACACCAGCAAGGCTATTGAAATCCGGTAGCTATTTCGATGTATAGTATTGCATAGACATTACGTTTCGTTGGGCGTGTAAATAGCCCAACCACGCAACGAGCCAAGAAGCAAAACCATCTACACGTTGACTCTAGCCTAGCACAATGAAGGTAGGCATGGTCTGGGTAGAATTGTTCTATGAAACCCACTTAACGATAGGTCAACCTAAAGAAAAACTTGGCCGCTCAACCAACGTTTGTGATTACAGAATTAGTCCGCAAAAACCAAAGACTTTAATGTATACTACTAGACAAGCTGTGCGGTACAAAGAAATTGCGCACTTAGTTACGGTCAATTGACCGCAACTCATTTAGTCACCCGTGAGAGAGCGACAAGAGCAGTTGTTGTTGTTTAAATAGCTGCGAACGTTAAATTCGATAAACTAACACGAAATTGTTTATTGTGACCCATAAAACATTGTCATTATTTGCGTGCATATACTCGTATTATTCATTCAATTTGAAGTTATTTTACGCAAGTAACTATATTATTTCTTGGTTTTGATCGAAAAAGTCATTTATTGTGAATGAAAACTAATACCAAACAAAACAGCCGTCTCAATATTGCCATCTCGCTTACTCTCAACTCCTCTCGCTCCCACGCCTTAGAAGTCATTCCCGCCTCGCCAACTGCATATGCAGCACAATTTTACTTCTGAACAGCCCGTCTATGGTATTAAAGTCTTTGGCAGAAACAAATATTTCCCACTGGTATAAATTGAGCTGCTCTAACTCTATTCAAAATTAATTTTATTATCGTAGTGCAAATATTGTAAATGATTTTAAAACATCATTAGTATCTTGCTCGTTCTTCTTTAACGAAACAGCATTCCGAATTGGCGGTAGAGTTAAAATTTCACTGAATCTAAATTATGTATAACATTTTATGGATTTAATATATTTTATGGATATAATATGACAGCCTCCGTGCCGCAGCGGGCGAGTAGCCGGCTGCGAAGCGAGAGGCCGTGGGTTCGATTCCCGCACGGAGACAAATGTTTGTGTGATCCACTAATATTTGTCTCGGGTCTGGGTGTTGTGGGACCGCAAGTCCCTCGTAGTTCCTGATACCCACGATACAGGTTAACCTAGTGTGGGGTCAGGACTATGTGTGTGACTGTTGGGTGTATTTATTTATTTATTTATTAATATATATTTTCATTTCAATAAACTCACCACCGTCTAGATATCAATATTCATGTTTGAATAGGCATACCAACTTCATGTATTTGCACACCTCGAATACCGATGGGAATTCGCAACGCCTTCGATAACTAGCCTGTAGTTTTCATATTTCACTTAAGGCGCAGTCCCGACTGGAGTTTGACACGCAATGTAATATGAATGATAATTGCATAGCATATCGGACTTGAGTGTGCGAACTAATAAAGCTTTTCGAGGATTTATCAATTATGGCAAAAATACATTCAATTTAAATCCAATTTGATTTTTCTTATTTCTATTTCTTTATGTTTGAGGGTTGTTTTTTTTTATGATTCAGCATATTTAGTTTATTCGGCTAACATTTTTATTTTTTTTCTCTACATTATATTTTTGCGTTTTTTAAAGTTTATTCATTGCGCCACACTTGGAAGTTGTAGTTCAAAATTAGTTAATTTACGAAAATTGATTGTTTTCTTATTTACACATAATATCATAAATATATTCTCCCCAGAGGGGTAATTCTGTATGGCTGAACAGATTTCCTTAAAAAATTGCTAAGATCCAACCCCGATTGTACCAGCTTTCAAATAAAAAACCAAACTCAAATGTGTCCATTCGTCAAGTCACTACGATTGCATATATAAATAGCACCTGTCTTTTATTAAGATTTTCTTGGCTTTTAGGCGTGCCCGAGCCTTAAGTAAACTATACCCAAAACTGTTATGACGTATTTGCTGTTACAAGACAAATTTGAACAGACAGAAGCAACCTCACTAAGTTCGCGGCCACTATCTCAACAGTACACGATTTAGAGCGAGCTTTAAGCTTTCCTACTTAGCAGATTGTCGGAGCTTTGTGCTATCCTCTAATGCAGTATTAGCATAATTCAAAATTACTATTGCGTGAATAGCTTAATGGTCGTCATGAAATGTTGCGTCAATGATGTTCATCACAGATGTAGATCTAAGTAGATAACGCAAGTTCTTATCTCAAAACAAATCAATATATTTTTTGTTTTTTTTTTATTTCCTAGATAGACTGACGAGCAGACGGCCCACCTGACGGTAAGTGGTTACCGCCGCCCATGGACCTAAGCAACGCCAGAGCACAGCCAAGCCGCTGCCTACCGTTGAAGGAAAACTCTTTTTAAACCTCGATTAAAGGACAGGTCATAACGCATGGGAAACAACAAATTCCATAAGATGTTTTACATTATTTAGATTCTATCGAATTTTAACTTTGCCACCAGTTCAGAAGGCTGGTTTTACAAAGAACGCGCAATAAAATCTAACGAACAACGTGAAACATTAAACGGTTTTCAAAATTTGCGCGGAGGACGTTAAGGGACATTAAGAGAAAACTTTCTCAATGCAATTGAACTGTCACAAGTATTATTTAATATTTTATATAGACACACCATGCTAAGCATTTCTCTTCTAAAATACAAGGACTGAATTTAAAAAAAAATAGTTTGTCTTCATATGTACGTATATTTTAGGAACGAATTTACGGTATTTTAGGTGTTTAAGTAATTTTTTTTGGACATTTTCTATTCTTTTTATATGTATCTTATAAGTTGGCGCCCATATAGAGCAGCAGTATTCCAACTTGCTTCTAACATAACTGTTATAAAGTAACATTGTAGTAGATGTTTTTTTTAAATTCCTTGCTGTTTCGAAGAACAAATCCAAGAGATTTATTAGCTGCATTAATTATATTATCTACATGGTTAGTATATTTTAGTTTTGAATCTACATAGACCCCCAAGTCCCGAATATAGTACTTCATTCAAGATTCTACCTGATATGTTGTAACTAGTAGGAATTAAATGGTGTTTTAGAGTAAATTTTATATGAGAGCATTTGTAATTATTTAAATACATACAATTGTCACGACACCAGTCATCAAGTTCTTTTAAATCTTTTTGCAACAGATCTGAGTCATTAGCATCTTTTATAACACGCATTAACTTAAGATCATCCGCAAATAGGTAAAAACTGGAATATTTAAATATACTGGTAAAGTTGTTTATGTAAAAGTTAAATAACAGTGGACCTAAATTTGAACCTTGGGGTACTCCAGAGGTTGGTATAAAAGGCTCAGAAGTGCAACCATCGATAACAACAGTTGAAAGTCTGTTTTTCAAGTACGAATCACACCAATGTAGTAGGGAACCGATAACACCAAAAGTATGGAGTTTTCTAATTAGAATTGTGTGATTTACTTTGTCAAAAGCTTTTGTAAAATCTGTGTATATTGCATCTACTTGATATTCACTATCAACGGCTAAGAATACATCGTCTATGTAATCTAGCAAATTAGAATTCGTAGATCTTTTTGTCATAAATCCGTGTTGATAGGGTAGGGATATTTAATTTCTTGCTAAAAATGTACGGATAGACTAATGATTCGAAAATCTTTGCAAAAGTAGACAAAATAGAGATTGGACGATAATTTACAATTAAGTCTCTTTTACCGTTTTTAAAAACTGGTACAACCCTAGCTTCTTGCCCGATGACAGTGACTTATTGAATATTGTATGTAAAGGCTGTAAGAGATGTTCCATAGTTTTTACTATAAAAATGGGCGGGATATTATCCGGACCAATACCCTTGGTAATATCAAGTCTGTCTATAGCATGTTTTATTTTTTGTTCAGCTATAAATAGGTCACATTCATCTCTTGTTTCATTGCTAGTGACAGTCTCAGTAAAATTGTTATTTTCATACACAGACGAAAAGTGCTTGGCAAATAAGTCACACGTTTCACTAATTGTAATGCCTGTCAAATCATTTAGGTACATTGTCGGTGGATAGTTGGCACTATCCTTGCGCATATTTGTTATATGCGTCCAAAAATATTTTGGGTTATTTCTTATGTGACATTCTATGGATATAATATAATCATTGTAATTGTCTTTCATTAATTTCTCGCAATCTTTCAGCAAGTATTCGAACTCTAATTTATCTAAAGGATTATTGTACCTTTTTAACTACTGATGGTATTTGAATTTACGTTTCAGCAATCGTTTCAGTAACGATGTGAACCAAATTGGATAGTCATTGTTTTTGTATTTTTCAACTAACGTCACTGCGGTGGCTTGGAGAAAGTAGTTAATTGGCAAAGAAGGAACACCTACTTCATCTATTTAGATATATATCTGTGCCGTATAATTGGATTGAGGTTTATACAAGATGGTGGGATTTGATGTTTGATACCTGAGTATGCATTAATAATGGAATTAATTAATGTATCGGCAACTATCGATGTGCTTTATACAACTACTAGTTGTTACTCGTGACTCCGCACGCGTGAAAAATACAATATATGCCCATTATTGGCATTAGGGTCGTCGCTTATCCCAAAATGGGACGGAAATAACCGTGTATTTACCTATGAAATCTTTGCGTACCCCTTCGGGGATACAGCCGTGAGCTTATGTACAATGTGTTTACAAGGTGGTAGGTCTCTCGTATGCGAGAGGCCGTCTGGGTTGTTATCACCGCTTTGTCTTTTTCTGCCGCCAATCAACAGTGTGTAAACACTGTTGTGTTCCGGTTTAAAGGACATAGAAGCCAGTGAAATTACTGGGCATTATGAGACTTAACAACTTATGTCTCGTAGTAATGAGCGCAATTCAGTACCATGCAGTACTTTGTAATTTCAAGTTCTGTGTGGTTTTGCTTCTGTTTATGGGCAGGCGTGGTGCTACATTCAGGCGAGCGACCTGCCCGTCTAATCATTCAAGCTAATAAAAGAATAATAAAATTTATGTACGTAATAACAAATCAAAATGTTCTAACAGTAACACAAGAATTCAAAGCCTGCTTTGATATTACTAAAATATACAAAGCAATAACTTAAGATATTTATTTTAGGTTGAAAGAAATACTTAAGGAAGCGGCTAAAAGCCGCGCAATATTTCCGAAGGTCCTCATGTACTTATTAAAATGTTAAGTTAGGCGAGATTATGTAAGAGCTAAGTGGGTATTTGAGACAAAGTACGTAATTTCGACGCGGCCAAGTGTTAGTTATGAATATTTAATATGAAAACGTACTTTCTTAAGAGGCTACTTAGCGTTTGATAACTTCGCTTTAAGTTGGTTTTAAAATATGTACCCGGGTTAAACACTGGAATGGGACTTAAAAAGTGTTTTAAAATATTTTAGAGGTATTCGAGGGTTGGTTTATTGATTTGCGGTGTTGAGTAATTTGTTCGATCGCATTACACACTTTTCTGCCCCATCGCCTATCAGTTCTCGAATGGAGGCCACGTACGGGCAAGCGCAACAGAGGACGTCCACCTACAAGATGCACCGACGACCTGACAAGGGGTGTAGGGAGCCGATGGATGCAGGCCGCTTCCAACAGGTGGGCCTGGAAGGCATTAGGGGAGGCCTATGTTCAGCAGTCATGTGGCTGATGATGATGATGATGATGATTACACACTTAGAGTCAGTGCACACTGCGGAGTAAAATGCTCGAGCATATTCTTTACACACATGTACGCTGAGAGTAAAACTCCGTCTCGTATAATTGACGGTCGTAGTAGACCCACAAGCACTCCAGTACTGCTCAGCAATTACGCGGATGCTAGTGTGCTATATCATAACTTAGAGACTTAGAGGCTCGATAGAGGCACCAACCCTCCGTCGACGTCCCAAACATGTTTTGGCAGATCCCAACGACTCCATCACAGTCGCTATCGAAGCAGCACTTTCCTTGCCCAATCCGAATCGCAATAATAATACGCGACTCCGACATAGGACACGCCTGCGAGTCCGAAGAGCTCCCACAACTGGCCCTCGGCACAATGATGTGCAGAGGCGGCTGTAAACTATACTTCCCCAGCGATTGCTCAAGCTGAGGTCTGAGCCTTCTAAAAGGCGCCTCTGTGCTTAATCGCTACTAAATACACTATACATATTTCTGGCTAGAGCGCCATAAGCGCCGGCTTTATTGTCAGGTGAAGCTGTAAAAGCAATATTAGCTAATAGCACAAATCCATTCGAAAAAAACCCTCAACGCTATTTACAAAGGATGTTTAAAACTAACCTACTTACATACATACGCACTCACGCCTGTAATCCCCGAAGGGGTAGGCAGAGGTGTAAATAGTACACCCACATTTCGCCGAGCGTATCTCCGTACCTTATGTGATAGGGGGCGAACCTATCGCCATACCGGGCACAAATTCCAGACTCCGGGTTGATACTGAGCTTTTTCGTAATAGAAAATCCAATATCACTTTTACCCGACCCGGGGATCGAATCCGAGACCTCAGCTTCAGCCTCAGTCGTAACGAATACGCATTATAACTGCGCCACCGAGGCAGTCCTCCGTAAACTAACCTACTTACAATATTTTCAAAATTCCGTGTTAATATATAACTGTTCTTAAATCTATAACGACCGCTATCTCAGAGAGCGTTTAACCGCACTTAACAATAAATGGAAATCTATTATAAAACCCATGGATACCGCGTATTTACAAAACAAAGTTCAAACAAAAACTCTGCTCGGAGCGGACGGTCAATAAAAGGGAAATACATTCGTTTAAAGATTTCTATCTCCAGCAAAAATGACGACTAAGTATTTCTATTACGAAAGGATTGTTTGGATTGTTGTGTAGTAAAGCCCGTTGTTGTCAGGAACTGCTTTAGAGTGTTTTTTTCCGAATGGGTTTGAGCTGTTAGCCTATATTGCTTTTACAGCTTCACCTGACAATAAAGCCGGCGCTCATGGCGCTCTAGCCAGAAATATGTATAATGTATTTATCAGCACAATGTAGCGATTAAGCACAGCAGCGCCTTTTATAAGGCTCAGACCTCAGCTTGAGCAATCGCTTGGGTGTATAGTTTAGGGCCGCCTCTGCACATCATTATGCCGAGGAGTTGTGGGAGCTCTTTGGACTCGTAGGCGTGTCCTATGTCGGGGTCGCGTATTATTAATGCGATTCGGGTTGGGCAAGGAAAGTGCTGCTTCGATAGCGACTGTGATGGAGTCGTAGGGATCTGCCAAAACATGTTTGGGACGTCGACGGAGGATGCTTTACAGTGTTTACTTGATTTAATGTATGTTTAATGTATTTATTAACAGCCTCCGTGGCGTAGTGGGCGAGTAGCCGGCTGCGAAGCAAGAGGCCGTGGGTGCGATTCCCGCAATGAGACAAATATTTGTGTGATCCATAAATATTTGTTTCGGGTCTGGGTGTTGTGAGACCGCAAGTCCCTCGTAGTTCCTGATACACATGATACAGGTTAATCTAGTATGGGGTCAGAACTATGTGTGTAACTTTTGGGTGGGTGTGTATAAAAAATATACTTCTATTTATAGTAATACAATGATATACTGCCTCGGTGGTCAGTTGTAATGTGTTCGTGGTACGACTGCTGTGCTGAGGTCTCGGGTTCAACCCCCGGGTGGGGTTAAAGTAATATTGGGTTTATCTATAACCAATACTTAGTATCAGCCCGGAGTCTGGAACTATGGCCATAAGCTCGCCCCCATCATGTCATGAGCCGGAAACAATGCGGGCAAAATGTGGGCGTACAGGTTACACCCATGCGTACCCCACCCATGTATGTACAATTATATAATTTTAATTTAAGGTGGTAGAGCTACGCTGTATACAATTTTCTCTACATTAATTCAAAATATCATTAATATTATAAATCTGAAAGTCTGGATGTTTGTGATTTTGTGAGTGTAGATTTGTTAATTAATCACATCATAACAGCTGAACAGCTTTGGATGAAATTTGACGCATTAGACCATGGTCTGGATTAGGATATAGGGTATTTTTTATCCTAGAAAAATACATTCACGCTGGGCAGAGTACCGAGTAAAAGAAAAAAATATATTTGCTTTTACTTCTAAATTTTGTACAAAAACAGTTTCGATTCACGCATCAATTCCAGTGTATAGACCGGATTCGATCCTGATATATCATACGCTGATGTTTGTGAGAACGGACTTCTGCTCGATTACCCCGCCCCATAACCGCTCGGATCATCTGTACCGATTCTGACGTAAATATGACGCTCATTTACATTTCTTTTCAGTTCCAACCGACAATACTAATAAATTAGTTTTTTTTTCAGAAGCAACATTTACATATTTGAGCAATAAAAGCTGCCGGCATATCCCCCGGGAATCGGATTATCATGTTCCCGGTGGAGAATTTTACAACGCCGTCTCTGGATCCTATGGTGGAGTTGATTGGATTCAGCACGTATACGACATGCGTAAAATGCGTAATGGACTGAATATGTTCTTGATAAAGTTTATTTTTTTAAGACGGAAGAAAATTTGCGATAAGAGCAGTTATTTTAGGGTTATTGGCTTTGCATGTTTTATACGCTCGGCATATGAAATAGTTTTATTCATCATGTAGGCAATTAAAATAGCGCTTATGACAAGTCAGTACAAAATAAAGAAACATAAGTAAGTATAGAAATCATATCCGCTAATATATACATAACATACATAGCATCGTCAAAATACACTGGGCAACTACGAATTTTACATAATGTGGGTGTACTGGGTACACCTCTACCTACCCCTTCGGGGATTAAAGGCATGAGTGCATCTGTATCTTTTATCGCACGGCTGATGCGAGCGTGTGACGCTTGAGGTATCTATCGAAAGTCTGACTTAAGGTCTTTTAAATATCTAACACTAGCTTTTGCTAGTACGGCTCCACCCGGATGAGTGTATTTTCGTATTACGTCACACGGGAACGTGTTACCGGGATAAAAAGTATCTTATGTCCTAATCCAAGTCCTGGTTCGCCCATGTGCCGATTTTCATCCAAATTCGATCAGCTGACAATTCGTGATTGCTTATCTAACATCAGGACTCACAGACAACATCCGAACTTTCACATTTATAAGTAGGAAATAGAATAAAATAGCTATATTATATTCAAATTCAAATCATTTATTCTGTAAGTTGGATCATAAATATTCCTTTTACATGTTAATCATTTTTTATGCTACATTACATTTACGACGGCATTTCGGGGCTAGCCATGAGAAGAAATGCCGAAACAAACTCATGGGTTATGGTCTCTTTTAATGTCCAGACATTATTTTTACAGAACTATGCGAGTGTAATGTACAGAAATTCCTGGATTGGCCTTTTTAAGAAATAGCCAAGAGTATACCAGACATACTTGGCACTCGCATTAACATAAAGAAAAAAAAATATTAAATATTTGATATAAAAATAAAAAAATCAAAATGTCAGTAATGCCACACTAATATTGCGCCAATAGAGCAGTCAATATTAAATACATACATACATACATACACACTCACGCCTATGTCCCATAGGGGTAGGCAGAGACTATTGAGTACCACAAGCTACGATCCTGACACACCTCTTTCGCCTCTTCCACATTCATACATCTTCTCATACATTTTCGTCGGTTGAGGGTACTCGTGACGTCAATATTAAATAATATAATATATTTAAAAAAAATAGCTTATAATATACTGCAAGTATGCCTTTTTTTATTAGTTTGAATAACGAGACGAGTAGGTCGCTCGTGAGATGGTAAGCGCCACGCCTGCCCATAAACAGAAGCAACAACACACAGTACTTTGAATCACAAAGCACTGAATGACACTAGACTGCTTTCGTCACCCCGAGACATAAATTGTTAAGTCTCATGATGTTCAGTACTTTAGTACAGGGGATTTGGGCCTCCGGATATCTCACTAACCGAATGAAACGCAGCAGCAAGCTGCTACTTTACGCCGCCTTTCTGTGAGACAGTGGTAACGACCCGGATATTTAATAATTTGCTAAAGGTATATTTAGACTTAGGTTGTGGGACAAAGCTCACACTTTGTTCTTCCATGTTATCCAGTTAAAGTCACATTTTTTTATCTTCATGATCATACCTTATCAGTTACGGTCTTTGCTACACTTAGGCATTCCAAAGTACTTCCTGAGCTTGATAATGATTTGATTATAGTATATTAGAGCAAATGTGTTTCTAGAAATGCTACAAACATGTATAATCTGAGCAATCACGTGACCAGAGAGTGACGTAGGCTACTTTTATATCAGTAGTAGGTACGATTATTGGGGGTGGGATTTTTTTTAAGAGTACTTATTCATTGTATAAGGCAGAACCCCTTAGGGTGGCGTTAAATCTAATCAAGCAACCGGAAATGCGTGCGAAATATTCATAAGTGAAAACGTGTATAAAACACTTTCATTATAAAAAAAAACAATATTGTTCCGTGCACTGACCCACATCCATCATCCAATCTAACCGGCGGAAGAACAGCCGCTTACCCACTTAAACATTTGATGTCCTAGTACAGAAATATTTGTAGATACGAGTACCAATGACATCACAGTTGCTGTGACTGCGACTAGTCTCTACAAATATTATAATTTTATTATTGCGAGACTCTGAAAGCCATTTGTACTCACTAATCAATAAATAATTAGCGAGTTAAGCAGCTCTTGCCGCGGTCAGTATAAGGATGGGTGACCGGTTAGTAGTATTTCAGCTGAGCGTCTTCGTCCTTCGGAGGACACGTAAAAAGTCGGGGTCCCGATTGTTATGCTTATTAATTAGGTAATTAAGGTATTTGTATTGCTTTATTTGCGTGGTGACGTGATTTGTGACGTCATACAGTGGAATTAGTAATATTATTATTGGAATTTGGATTAGTAATAGACTATTTCATTTGAGGTTTCCACAATTCACATAATTATTGGAAACATTACTTCCTGCAGTATTAAGAAAAATTAAGCAAAATTTATGAGTTTTTAAACTATTAATTTTATTGTACTATTTCGTGATAAAAAATGTAAAGATCACAAATTCAATAAAAAATAAATAATATGAGGCCTCTTGTGATATTTTACCCATGTGGCATTTTACCCAGATTGTTTAGCAGAATTTAAAACGTTACGCGAAGACTAAGGAAATGATATTGTTACGAATATCCAAAGTAGTATAACAGAAACAAGCACTGAGCCTTAAGAGTTTAGGTTACAGAACCTTAAGAGACAAACAACGATTAAAATAGCTAAAATACCTAAGATCAAACAAGAGTTAGCGTTAAACTTCGCTTCATCAACAATCAAGGCTACAAAGGAGTGAAGAATTCAAATTGCCAGTTACGCTGTCAAGTCTGGATTCCTCAAACGGTACAAAGGTTAGGAACTAAATTACATTTCTAATGAGAAAAACAATTAAGAGCAATAGATTTTAATGGCTGTACCGGAGTCTAGTTTGCTTCCCTTAAAAAAGGGACATTTTGAATGTTAATTATCGGTATTTATGGATATTTCCTTTGCCTTTCCGGTGATGGGCTTTTCTTAATTTCTCCGCTTTATTCATTTTTATGTACACCGTTTCTTTGTGGATTAGCTTTATTAGTTATACCGCAGGCTTTATTAAATTTGTTTATACAAAATACCTGCAGGATTGAGTTTTTTTCCTTCGGTATTATAATTCAGCTTGCCACACCCAAGTCCACAGGCTAATTTCCATCTACACTAATAATATAAAGAAGTAAAACTGTGACTTTGGAAGTTTATTTGTAGGAATATTCTCTAGAACTACTGATCAGTTTCCGAAAATTCTCTCACCAATAGGAAGCTGTAAAATCCCTGAGTGTTATAGGTTGTTTCATAGTATTAAGCAAAAACAAGCATTTCAGAGGGGTACGCGAGAAATGGTAATATCAAATAAATATATAAATAAAATTCAGCAGACATTTTCTGTCAAGTCAATTGATTCTAATTATACATTAGCCATCGCCTTTTTTATTGTATAGGCCGGCAAACGAGCAAGTGGGTCACCTGATGGTAAGTGATCTCCACCGCCCGTGTACACCCAGAATACCAAAAGAATCATGGGTGCGTTGCCGACCTTAAAAGGAAAGGAATAATTAAGGGATTGGGAAGGGGAGGGGGTTTGGTCCTCCGGATATCTCACTCACCGTACGAAACGCAGCAGCAAGCTGCTACTTTACGCCGGTTTTCTGTGAGACCGTGGTAATGACCCGGACGAGCCGGCCCATACATGCTGTAGACAAGTATCTACAGCGTGGCTCTACCACTCAACCTCGCCTAGAATTTAATTATTTCGCAGACATTAATTACCTAATATTATTTCTGTCCTTAGTAAATGTGCATAAAGCATTGACTTAAGTACTCTGAGTTTGGGAATATTCGAATTCTAAGAAATGATTATGTATTGAAAGCAGCGATAGCTCAGTGGGGAATGGTAGGTACGAACTGTCGAGACAAAAGTCGCAGGTTCGAAACCAGTCCCAAGAGCACACACCTCTGAATTTTCTAAGTTATGTGTGTTTTAATGCAACCTGCATACTTGTGAAGTCCTTTATAAGATTTTAGAAGGTATGTGAAGTCTGCCAACCCGCATTAAGCCAGCGTCGTGGACTAAGGCGACACCCCTCTCATTCAGTAGAGGAGGCCCGTGCCCAGCAGTGGGACATGTATAATACAGGGCTAGTAAAAAAGATTATGTATTAAATTGGGTTAATTGACGTCATGAGATTTTAGGAGGTCCAAATCTTCCCATCCCATCCAAAGTCTTTAAGGTCAGCAACACATTCATGATATCATAGATATCCTCGGGTAGTATAGGTTGATGGTGGAGATCATTTACCATCAGATGGCCCACTTGTTCATGTGCTGACCTCTGCTATATAAAAATACTTTAAACACGGCACTAAGTTTAATACTCGTACATACGCACTCACGCCTGTAATCCCCAAAGGGGTAGGCAGAGGTGTAACCAGTACACACACATTTTCCCCAACGTATCTCCGTCCCACGATGTGGTAGGTGGCGAGCCGATCGCCATACCGGGCACAAATCTCAGACTCCGGGCTGATACTGAGCATTTCGTAATAGAAAAACCCAATACCACTTTACCAGACCCGGGGATCGAACCCGAGACCTCAGCGTTAGCCTCGGTCGTAACGTATACACATTCCAACTGCGCCACCGAAGCAGTTTAAATATATTCGAATCAGCTTTTAACTATTCAGATTTTCTTTTTACAATATAAATGTTAAGTAGTTTATACACTGGTTATTCAAAGCACGTAAATAGCAACGGCAAGTGTCTTGTGAAGCAAAATAGAACATGTTCTTAATGACAACCATGATCTTTTTCTGGAATGAACTCCCTGCATCGGTGTTTCACGAGCGTTATGACCTGTCCTTCTTTAAGCGAGACTTAAAAAGAGTTTTCCTTTAACCGTAGGCAGCGGCTTCGCTGTGCTCTGGTTGCTGTGGTCCATGGGCGGTGGTAAAGACTTACCATCAGGTAGGCCGCCTGCTCGTCTGCCTATCTAGGCATAAAAAAAACCTGGATCATGTTTATATGCATCAATACTTACCACGGTTTATTTACATTCATTTATTTTTCTAGTAATAGGTAGTGGTACACGTTTTAGACAGTTTTGCCTTTGTCTACGTACGCATCTACATTAATATTATAAAGAGGAAAGATATGTATATATATATTTTTTTATATAGTATAGGCCGGCAAACGAGCAAGTGGGTCACCTGATGGTAAGTGATCTCCACCGCCCATGTACGCCCACAATACTAAAATAATCATGGACGCGTTGCCGACCTTAAAGGAAAGGGATAAGTAAGGGATTGGGAAGGGGAGGGGAATTTGGGCCTCCGGATATCTCACTCACCGTACGAAACGCAGCAGCAAGCTGCTACTTTACGCAGGGTTTTCTGTGAGACAGTGGTAACGACCCGGACGAGCCGGCTCATTCATGCTATAGACAAAATAGTCTACAGCGTAGCTCTACCACTCAAAAATACATTTTTTTTGTGGTAGCTACAGCTATGGCATGTAAATTGTAATACAATAACAAAATCGCGAAGAGTGTGCTGTTATCCGTCGAGGAGTTTATTTTTTTACTCCATACTCCGTCGACATATCTTAACCAAATGTATGCACTTATACACGCAACAAAAATTAATGAACGTTCAAAATCAACTTTATTTCATCAAAGTTAATGTCAAAATATTACATTTCTAGATCGAGATACGTATCAAGTGTCAACTAGAGATTATTATGCACAGACTTTTATAGCCCCGCCCCCTTGCACAGAGTTTTAGTGGGATAATTGTTTTGCCTGAGTGTTATTTCGATGGGAACTACATCGCAGCTCATATAACGAATTAATTTTTCCTCAACAAAATCAATCACAATTGACGGAGAAATCATACATATATAAAAATAAATTATACATAAAGAAGAAAAAACCTACGCGTCGAATTGAGAACTACTTTTTTGAAGTCGGTTAAAAATAAGAGCTTTTTAACAATAAATAAGTAGCAACTATAAGACAAGTTATTACTAAATTCCAGAAAATATGTCAATCCAAAATGAGTATTTTTCGGATAATCCATTAGATTGACATGTTATTGGTAAAAAACTGAAATGGAATTCGTGTTGGATAAATTTCTTAGATGACTAGACATTTCGAATAAATGGGTCTATGCAATAAACAAATGTATTTATGTATTATTATATACACTGCCTCGGTGGTGCAGTTGTTATGCGTACGCGGTATGACTGCTGTACTGAGGTCTCGGATTCGATCCCATTGTCGGGTCAAAGTGATATTGGGTTTTTCTACGAAATACTTAGTATCAACCCGGAGTCTGGAACTGTGTCCAGTGTGGCGATAGGCTCGCCTCATATCACATTATGGGACGGAAATAGGCTCGACGAATTGTCGGTGTACTGATTACACCTCTGCCTATCCCTTCGGGGATAACAAGCGTGAGTGCGCATGTACGTATGTTTTTGTTAAGTTTTTATTTTACAGCTTTCAAGGATAATCAAAATTGGTGCATACGAGTAAATACTGAAGTTGAAGTTTTTCATTACCGACTTGACTTCTAGATAGGATAGGATATTAGATAGGAAACTTCGAAAATAGGAACTTTGAATTATGCCTCTTCCTGCCTATTTTTTCGTCCGTTAAAATTTACACTTTATCCATAAACCATAATATAATTTACCTACGAGTAATTGACTACCATAGGTTTGTAATGCAATAACATCAGAAACATCTGAATTTGAAAATAAATCGTAAAATCCTTCAAACACGCTTCACTCTTATTGTTAGTTTTTTTTATTTTTATTTGGTTCACAAACTGAATGTTCCATATAAATGTACATACATATTTTATAAATATACAGAAAACTATGCATATATGGACAATCTTAAATAGTGAACACAAAATACATATGATGGAAGATTATTAAATAACCAATAACACTGCCATAAAAATCTTGTTTAAAATTTATAAAAAATAATCATAGAAATATATATTTAAAATATTTTATTTTATTTTTATTTTTTATTTTATTTTAAACAACAAAAAAAACAAATATTGTACTTAGGTACTTAATTTTGATATTTTGTGTTTTGCTTCTATCAAAGAGCCGTGAAAGATATCAAAATCGTTTCTAATACCATGGTAACTAGAGATAATTCTCTAGAAAGGACTGTGAAGCCCAATATTCGTCCTACAGTGAGGAAGTTCCAAACATAGTCTAAAAGCACCGATCGTCCTCAAACGCTAGGTAAAACAATCAAAAGGAGTATCAAGTGAATAGGGTAGTTTCCTATATTTTGGAATTTTTACATTATTTTATAAGCAACAGAAAATGATACGCAAAAGAAACCCTTTTATTAAAAACACAATCAAAATTGGTTCAGAAATGTGCCCGCAGTTATGACTTTAAATGTTGGTATGATGAAAAGTGGGTGCGTAGTAGGGATATCTCACTATCTCGCTTGCACGCCTGCACTATAATGAACATTTTACACATTGACGTCAAAGGTTGCATCGTCTGTCATTTGACAATTACCCCTTCTACAGGATTTCAATGGCTTCTATCTTATTTATTTTTGGTCCGATTTATAAAATTCTTTCTGCGATAGATTTTGAGTAACGTAACTTATTGATTTAAATAATAAAAAAAATCTAGTCAACTACCCTATTGCATAAAACACAAATACACGAAAGAGATGTATTGATAGCGAGGGTCTGACCTATATACCAGATTGAGATATTACATTTCTGCAGCATATAAATATAGCTATTGTTTATTTTTCATTTATTTTTCCTGACAATACTATTGCGATGGGACCTTTTTATAGCAAAGGCCGGCAAACGAGCTCGTGGTTCACCTGATGGGAAGTAATCTCCACCGCCTATGTACGCCCACAATACCAGACGAATCATGGGCGCATTGCCAACCTTAAGGAAAGGCATAATTAAAGGACTGGGAAAGGGAAGCGGATTTGGGCCTCTGGATATCTCACTCACTATACGAAACGTAGCAGCAAGTTGCTACTTTGTCGGTTTTCTGCGAGACAGTGGTAACGATCCGGTCGAGCTGTCCCTTTCATGCTGTAGACGAAATTGTCTACAGCGGGGTCTACCACTCCCTGACTACACGATGGTAATTAATAAAATGCAGTCCAAATTTAATTTTCGAATATGAATACACGTTGCATCTCTCAAAGGTCGCCAGAATTATGTGTAAATGTGTAACACGAGTTGCCTAAGATTGCAATTTGTGCCCGGTACAGCGAGAGTCTCATCCCCTATCATATCATGGGACCTAAATAATCTCGGCGAAATGTGGGGCATTAGTTGTACTCTTTCTATCTCTACATGCATGAGCTGAGATATGTATAAATGGATTTATCCAAATTAATACCCCGGACTGCCTCGGTGGCGTACATGTAATGCGTACGCGTTACGACTGCTCTGCTGAGGTCACGGGTTCGATCCCGGGTCGGGTAAAAGTGATATTGGGTTTTTCTATAACGACTTTCTCAGTATCAGCCTGGAGTCTGGAATTGTGCCCGGTATGGCGATAGACCCGCCACCTATCACATCATGGGACGGAGATACGCTCGGCGAATGTACTGATTACATCTCTGCCTACCCCTTCGGGGATTACAGGCGTGAGTGCGTATTTATATTTATAAGGATAAAGAGCAATAGCTATAGTATGAAATATCATACTATAAACACGCAAGGAATAATCTAAACTCCAGAGGTTTCCAAACTTTTTTTCTCATATTCCACTTTCAAAATTTTGCTGGTTGCGGTGGACCCCCTGCAGGTACATTTCTACCATATTCCCAAAACTCGACAAAAATGTGAAAATTAGATCTAACTATGGACCCCCGTCGAGTCTCCCGTGGACCTTTGGGGGTCCACCTAGACCAGTTTGGGAACTAACTGAAGGCACGTATAGACGACATGGCAAACACCTCTTATGAGGAAAAACTAAATCTCGAACATCAATTGTAAGCTTAAGAAACTGAAGCTGTCTCATTTGCGCTGAATATGGCCCTCATAATGACCTAGTTAATATTGAATTGCCTATAAGCCTAGAAAACCTTCATACTTTATAACTCTGCACCTCTATACCAGCGCAAAATATGACTAAAAGTGGCATATTGTGTATGGCAAAAAGATCATAAGTCAAGATGCAGTATTAAATAAATACACCCAACAGTCACACACATAGTCCTGACCCCACACTAGGTAAACCTGTATCGTGGGTATGGGGAACTACGAGGGACTTGCGGTCCCACAACACCCAGACCCGATACAAATATTTGTGGATCACACAAACATTTGTCTCGGTGCGGGAATCGAACCCACGGCCTCTCGCTTCGTAATTCCCTAAGATGTAAGTGATAGAGCCACACTGTATATAATTTTATACAGCATGAATAGGTCAGCTCGACCGAGGCAGTACCATTATCTAACAGATTAAGTAGGTTAAAACCTACGGGAAGAGGTAGTTTACTGCTACGTTTCGTGTAGTAACTGATATTTTCTTGCGGAAGCCCAAATCACGCTTCCTTTCCTTTAAGGACGGTAACGCAAGAATCAAGTATTGGGGATGTTCATGGGCGATAAATATCTCTAGCATCAGGTGACCCACGTGCTCGTTCGCCGACGTCTGCTATAAAAAAGACGAACAGTGCTTACCAAGGAGAGGGATGAAAAGACAGTCCAAAGAACCCAGTCTGTAAACAATTAACCACGGTGGTGACATCAAGACAATAGATTCGCGATGCTTTAGATTTTTTAAATTGTATATGATGGCAAACCAGCAAGTGGATCATCTGATGGTAAGTGATATCCTTCGCCCTTGGATGCCCACAGTACCAAAAGAATCATGAACACGTTGCCGACCTTAAAATAAAGGAATAATTAAGCGATTGCGAGTTCTCCCGGATATCGCCGATTATCCGGATATACTCGTATAATAAATGTTGAGTACCTAATTGGCGCAGTTGTAATACGTACGCGGTACGACTGCTGTGTGGATGTCGTAGGTTCAATCCCCGGATCAGGTTAAGGTGATATTGGGTTTTTCTATTACAAAATCAGTACGAGTATCAGCCCGGAGTCTGGAATTGTGTCCGAATTGGCGATCGCTCGCCCCCTATCACACAATGAGAGAGAGCTCGGCTAAATATGGTTGTACTAGTTACATCTCTGCCTACGCCTTAGGGGATTACAGGCGTGAGTGCGTATATTTATATATATAATAAATGTTGAAATTATAATAAATGTACCCAGCAAATTTTTAAATAATTTATTCTATTCCTTCAAAGAGCGAATTATCGGGAAAAGCGGAGAAAACCCTCTCATTTGGATCGACAGGCGAGACAAAAGTATTATAAAGGCCGAAAGGTTTAGGCCTTGATATAAATTGATTTCAAAGCTTTGATGCGATTTAAAAGATTTTATATTGAAAAAAATCCAGTCTAGGGCAATCCAACCGGTTGACCTAATAGATTTGTCCGTTTAAGAGGAAAATTCTTAAGAGTAATACGTCCATAAAATATCTTAAATTATAAAGCGGTCATGTGGTTAAGTACACAAATCTTGCATGTGTTTTAATTAGCTAAGTAGAAGAGTAGTATATATAGTGTAGTATATTTTTATATTTCGCAAATATTTTTAAAATGTAACAATAAATAATAAATACACCCAACAGTCACACACATAGTCCTAACCCCACACTAGGTTAACCTGTATCGTGGGTATCAAGAACTACGAAGGACTAGCGGTTCCACAACACCCAGACCCGAAACAAAAAAAGTAATATGTATTAAAACATAAAGACTTACCAACAAAAAATCCCAAAACGAGCAGTACAGTCATTTTGATAGAAATATTCTCATAACACTAAAAACTACACATAAAGCACATTGTTTTATCGTGGAAACATAATTTTTCACTTCATCGTGCCAGTCACAATAAATTTTATTCCTCCATAAGTTTTTTATTGCGAGCGCGTTCGTCGATATATGGAGCGCGAAGACGTGCGATCCAGGCTGCTGGCTCCGTACGACTGCGGTACAACATCCCTGTCTCCTCCCTCCCCGCCCTGAATTTTCCACCCTTCCTCACCCCCGCGTGCCCTTATCGCGATCCCGTAATTAGATAAATGTCATTGCTTTTGTCTTTTTTGCTCTTTCGCCAAAGAATTCTTGGGCCCCTGTAATAGACTCAGTCGTCTCGATACACTCATTTGCGTGGATGTGTTTGCGAGTGCTAGATTCTTTCTGTGGAAATATGTCATTCTTTATGAGATCTGTCTTCACCGCGTAATTTTCAACCAGAGATTTGTTGGCGTCAAATTAGGTTTTTGATTGTGTAAGTGGTGCTGACGGCTGTAAGAACGTTACTGAGATAATTTATAATGGGATCTATTTTCTGGTTGTCTAAATCTTTTTGTACTGATATTTTATTAATTATACTGACGCCATTCCAGTTTTAAGAATAGGTGAAACTATAAAGAGCAACATTAGACAACACAAATTCGACTAAATAATCTTATGAACATACTCGTAGCATGTATACGCTCAACCTGTATTCACGAAGGAGTAGGCAGGATTGCAACTAGTACACCCACGGCTTGCTAAGCTTATCTATTTCCCATGATGTGAAATATGGAGAGCTATGTAAATGGAATACACATATGTATGTGTATGGAATGTAACGCCCATCCTTGAATTTACAATCTTATTTTTTGTTTGTTCTTTTCGTCATTTGTTAAGTGCCAGTGTTTCACCTGATAGTAAGTGATCTCCACCGCCCATGTAAGCCCACAATACTAAAAGAATCTGGGGCGTGTTGCCGACCTTAAAGGAAAAGGATAATTAAGTGATTGGGAAGGGGAGGGGATTTGGGTCTCCAGATATCTCACTCACCATACGAAACGCAGCAGCAAGCTGCTACTTTGCTCCAGTTTTCTGTGAGACAGTGGTAACGACCCGGACGAGCCGGCCCATTTACGCTGTAGACAAAACTGTCTACAGCGTGGCTCTACCACTCTAGAGATAAGGGCTAAGTAAACCATCAGCATCATTTCATTTTCTCCATCACTTAGCAGGAAAGGTGATTGAATTTTTCCATTAACGGTTTCGCATCGAGAAAGTAAAAAATTTCCTATAGGCGATTGTCTATAGATAATTGCTTACGACCAAGTGCAATTCATATTATATATCCTTCATATTAAATTTTATTCTTATTCTTGGAAAAAATCAAGATCCATAAGCAATTAACGCTGTAGCCTGTAGCCTTACCTCATTAGACTAGTGGCAGTGTGCTTAGGCTGAGAAACCGCGAGACTTAGGGTCGAATACCATTATTACAATTAATAGGCGGGCGTGTGGACGGGATGGTATTTAATTGCACCTCTGTCTACCCCACGATTCTTCGAGCTTATTTCCATCCCATGATGCGATAAGGAGCAAGCCTATCGCCCGGCCCACTCTTGTGATTATTTGAAATTCGCCAACCTGGATTTTATCCCATGACTTCACGGTGACAGCCACTTAGGCTGTCTCTAGATCACCGATGCGATAACAAAATTGGTCTAAAATACAGACAAATTAAGAACCTCCTCCTTTTTTGAGATCGGTTGAAAAGTACAAATATCCAACGCTGAGCAAACACAATACACATTTTGACACTAAATTCCACGTTAATTTTCAAACACATTGTGAAGTTCCGAGGGACAGAAACACACAGTCAACAACTATGCGTATTCTGCATTAAAGTTTGTTACAATAAATGCAAGTTTCCAACACGGAACGCATCCATAAATTTGGAAATTTCCAGAAATTCAAATACAAAATAAGGGATGAATGGAAAACCAGTGACCGTGTTCGATCACTATTTTGGGTAATCCCCGAGGCAATACGACTGGTATATTGTGCGCTTGTAATCTGAATCTAAATCTAGCTGCTAAATATTGAACGTGGATTTATGTACAAATAATATCTATAATTGACTGTCTCGGTGGCGTAGTTGTAATGCGTACGCGTTACGATTGAGGCCAACGCTGAGGTCTCGGGTTCGATCCCGCGGTCGGGTAAAGTGGTATTGGGTTTTTCTATTACGAAATATTCAGTAACAGCCCGGAGTCTGGAATTTGTGCCCGGTATGGCGATAGGGTCGCCCCCGATCATATAAGGGATGGAGATACGCTTGGCGAAATATGGGTGTACTGGTTACACCTCTGCCTACCCCTTCGGGGATTACACGCATGAGTGCGTATGTATGTAATATCTATGAATGCCTTGGCAAGCAGCAGTAGCTCAATGGGGGTTAAAGTGTTGAGACGAAAGAAACCCCCAAGAGCATACACCTCTGACTTTTCTACGTTAAGTGTATATTTATTATTGACTAGATTTTGATCGCGGCTCCGCCCGCGTGAATGGCCTTTTCCGGAATAAAAAGTATGTCCTAATCCAGGTCATGATCTACCTGTGTGCCAAATTTCATCCAAAACCGTTCAGATGTTGAGGCGTGATTGACTAACAAACAGCCAAATTCACAAACTCACAAACATCAATTTTTCACATTTGTAATAGGGTAGTTTCCTATATTGAATTTAATACATTATTTTACAAGCAACAGAAAATGATACGCAAAAGAAACCCTTTTATTCAAACACAATCAAAATTGTTTCAGAAATGTGCCCGCATATATGACTTTAAATGTTGGTATGAGGAAAAGTTGGTGCGTAGTAGGGATATCTCACTATCTCGCTTGCACGCGTGCACCATAATGAACATTTTACACAGTGACGTCAAAGGTTGCGTCGTCTGTCATTTGACAATTACCCCTTCTACAGGATTTGAATGGCTCCTAACTTATTTATTTTTGGTCCGATGTATAAAAATCTTTCTGCAATAGATTTTTAGTAACGTAACTTATTGATTTAAATAATTTAAAATAACTAGTCAACTACCCTATTGTAGTAGGATATCGCTAGGTAGGTAGGGTAGTGGGAATATCGCTTGCTATAAAGATGAAGGACACATCGTGAGGAAACCTGCATACCTGAGAAGTTCTTTGTAAGAATTTCGAAGGTATATGGAATCTGCCAACACGCATTAGGCCAGCGTGGTGGACTAAGGCTTAACCTCCTCACCCTCTACTAAACCCTCTTATTTGTAGGGGAGGCCCGTGGTCAGTATAAATAATATACAGCATTTCCTCATATTTCCTTCACTGTTAAAGAAAGCGACGATTAACAATGAATATACACATAACTTAGAAAAGATCGAGGTGCATTGACAGCCTCCGTAGCGTAGTGGGCGAGTAGCCGGCTGCGAAGCGAGAGGCCGTGGGTTCAAGTCCCACACCGAGACAAATTTTTGTGTGATCCACAAATGTCTGTTTCGGGTCTGGGTGTTGTGGGACCGCAAGTCCTTCGTAGTTCCTGATACGCACAATACAGGTTAACCTAGTGTGGGGTCAGGACTATGTGTGTGACTGTAGGGTGTATTTATTTTTATTTGCATGCTCTTGGAGCTGGTTTTCAAATGTGAACCTTCAACTCGACAGTCTTTACTATTCCCCGCTGAGCTATCGCTTCCATCCCAATAAATCAATACAGGCATTAAATACAAATTCAAAAAACTCTTTGTAACAAAAGCCGCGATGTATACATTACTGGAATTCATAATTCCAACAAGCAAAATATCTTACAAATTTCAGAGCCCTTAATGTAATTAATTTCAGGAATTCCCTCAATCCCTTTCTGAACTCGGAATTATCAAAATCTCAAGGAACCCATAACGATTATTGACCGTTAAATTCTCGTTTCGGGTTGTTTATACGCCCTTTTATATTATTGGGCTACTATGGATGTATTTGTACGAGCCTTGGATCCGCCCTTTTATTTCAGTCATTCACGATTAAGCGATTTGCATACTTAAACAAATCTCAATAATGTACGTATTATTTTGTACATTCATACAAACGCAGTCACGCCTGTATTACCTGAAGGGGTAGGTAGTTTAACTACGAGTAGTACACCCACACCTGACCCTAGGATCGAACCCGAGACCTTAGCATAGCAGTCGTAACGCGTACGCATTACAACTGCGCAACCGAGGCAGTATTGTATGTTTTGTCTGTAATCCAGTTATTAAACAACGTCATAGCTTGCGAATAGAATTATATTTTGAATAACGAACATAATGTCTGACA
Organism: Mimas tiliae; assembly: GCA_905332985.1. NCBI lineage: Eukaryota > Metazoa > Arthropoda > Insecta > Lepidoptera > Sphingidae > Mimas > Mimas tiliae. The sequence goes on along the minus strand of HG995247.1, from coordinate 1,955,407 downwards.
GCTGTAGTGTCCAGCGGTGCAGGACGCTGGACAGACGGAAATTAACCACGCCGGACGGCACACTTGCAGGACAATGCTTTGCGCCATTATCTGATGATACGTTTCATGCAAGCAGGTGCCTGATATCTCCAACGGGCCGTGCAATCGTCCTGCATTAGATTAAATTTGCAAGATGCTTGCCTCCCGATATATTATATGTACATAGAAATTATTCTATTGCAACTATGCTGTTAATTATTTACTATAGACGTACCAAGCTAAGTGTGAAGTGGCAGAAAATGAAAATATGTACAGTGTTCCCAACTTAGTGGAATAGGGTACTTTCCTATATTGAATTTTATACATTATTTTATAAGCAACAGAAAATGATACGCAAAAGAAACGATTTTATTAAAACACAATCAAAATTGGTTCAGAAATGTGCCCGCAGTTATGGTTTTAAATGTTGGTATGAGGAAAAGTGGGTGCGTAGTAGGGATATCTCACTATCTCGCTTGCACGCGTGCACTATAATGAACATTTTACACAGTGACGTCAAAGGTTGCATCGTCTGTCATTTGACAATTACCCCTTCTACAGGATTTGAATGGCTTCAATCTTATTTACTTTTGGTCCGATTTATAAAATTCTTTCTGCAATAGATTTTGAGTAACATAACTTATTGATTTAAATAATAAAAAAAATCTAGTCAACTACCCTATTATCATTAGATTTGGTGGGTTGGACCCGCCGCTAGTGTGTAAATTTTGCTATCTAGTAGGCAGATGTTTTAGTGGTTTAGTTAACTACTTAGTTAGTGGAAAGTAGTGTCTTCATCCATTAAACAAACAAATTAACATGTCTATCAAACTTTGAATATTCTTTTATATTTCGAATTTTTAATGCTTTCTTTGGTAAAATTCCCATTTATAAAGTCGTTTGCAAACAAAAAAAATACGTATTTAACGAGAAACATAGGCCGACAATATATTTCGACTGTGCTATGCCAAGATAAACAATCCACCCCTTTTTATGGTACCCTAGTACATGTTAGCAGTATTGTCTACCAAAGTGACTACCATTGTAAAAAAATTGGCTCCAACCCAAACCAAAACGCATGAAAATCTTAGACTCAACAAGTAATTAATAACCCGTGAACAATTAAAGAAATACTGTCTATGGCAAGACACTGTCGCAATGTTGGAGTCCAATCTCATTGCGGTAGATGTTCAGTTAATTCCAGTGATTGATAACGGAGCCCTTGTCGGAGGTGACGCGGCGCCATCTGTTCTCGTCTGAGATGACCTGTTCAGAGAGGGATGAAGAGATTTGGGGGTTCGACCCTCTGACAAATCGAAAAGAAGTGCTGATAAATTTTAAGTTAAGATGTGGTTGATCGAAATTGGGATGACAGTAATGATAATGTTTTTCGTCAACCATATTGACCATATTTATATTCATACTTTTTAGGCAACTATTCTAGATTTTTACAAATGGTGTAGCATTTAGATATTAGAACTTAGCTAAGAATATAGACTGGTAGAAAATATATAATCTAAATTCGCATAGGGTATAGATTGCTGTACAGAAAGGCCAAAATAGAAATTGAAGGGAAATTGATCAGAAGTTTGGCGGGAATTCTGACAGTGCGGTTGATTCCTATTTTAATTAATTCCCAAGCTAGTTTAAATTTGTCTTTATTGTACAAAAGTGGCGTGGATTTATGCAATAAACATTGACTGTGATGAACAATGTATGGAATTATTGATATTGGCGACTTAAGGTGATTTTCAACCAAGTGTGCCGCTTGACGAAAATTGTCTATGAAGCATAACACGGGGAGGAATTGACACCAAAACTCCAAGACTTTGAAATCGGTCACACTGGTGTTTCATCATTCTTGATAATACTTTAAAATATATTAAATACTTACTTGTCGTTGGCTATACGCATAATAATTCGAAGCCATAACTTAAGAAAAGAAGGGATGACTAAACAATACCAATAATTCGCGGTAAACGACAATAAATGTCAAAAATGTCATTTTCGGGACAAAATTTATTTTCCGTGACATAAAGTACCCTGTAATATAACCTATCATCTTACCGAATTTCATCAAAATTCGTTCAGCCGTTTAGTTGTGAAAACGTTACAGAACGATGTCGGTCTGTTACGTATCTGTATACTTCACGTTACTTTCGAATTTATAATGTTAGTATGTATAGTATAGCTTATGCTAAATATACTAACATATAATAAAAATGTTGTGGTACGGAACCTTGGCCTCCGTACGCGAGTTCCATTCTCACTTCGTTGATTAATATGCAACCATGGCATAGATATACCAAAAACACCCAAAAGCGTCAATTTTTTAAAACCTCAGCAAATTGACCCCTCTATCGGCAGACCTTCGATTCGTTCCTTGTTGTCGTGCCTAAAATAGCCCTGGCCTTTCACGGGACAGCTTGCGGGCTCCCTTCTTGTTAATTTCCCTGATTTATGGTCACTGTCACGTTATCAAAAAATGTGTTCTGTACAATAGTACGAAATAATAATTTCGACCATTGTCACGCTTTATTTTCAACTAGCTTTTGCCCGCGGCTCCGCCTGCGTGAATAGACTTTTCCAAAATAAAACATAGGCTATAAGCGTCTCCAGGGTTCCATCTATCTCTACATCAAAATCGGTTCAGTGATTTAGGCGTGAAAGCGTAACAAACAAATTGATATATTTTTTTCATAAAAGTATCCTATGTTACTTCTTATATCTAAAAGAATATGTGTACAAAGTTTCATGATGATCGGTTAAGTAGTTTTCGCGTGAAAGCGTAACAAACAAACTTACATTCACATTTATAATACCTAGTATGATTGTAAATACGTATGAAGTTGTTTGGATGGATTATTTCTAGTATAACTAAAAAAACTCCCAAGAGGGGTTGACGTCAAGCAAGCGGCCGGTCGTAAAATCTACAAGCTAAATCATTCTGTTACATGTGTTAAAAAGCATGTTGAACGACCCCACTGCGAGTGGGATAAGGACAGGTGGAAGGACGGATAAGTAAAAAAAAAATATATACTCAGGCTCCAATATATAGCATACAGTATATAGCAGTGACGCAGTGAAAAAAAAAACAAAAGCAAGCCGACTAGATGTACATATTGCACTATTTTCATGTAATTTTTGTTGCAGATGTCAACATCATCAACTATGGTAATTAAGTCATAAATAACAACGATAGCGAAAGCAGCGATAGCTCAGTGGGGAGTGGAAAGAACTGTCGATACGAAAGTCGCAGGTTCGAAACCAGTCCCAAGAGCACACACCTCTGACTTTTCTAAGTTATATGTGTTATATAATTATATTAATTGTTAATTATCGCTTGATTTAACGGTGAAGGAAATATACCTGCATAGCTGAGAAGTTCTTCATAAGAATTTCGAAGGTATGTGAAGTCTGCCAACCCGCATTAGGCCAGTGTGGTGGTCTAAGGCCTGACCCCTCGCATTCAGTAGAGTAGTAAATCATATCAGAGAGGCTAGTAAATCATAGGTTAACATTTTGGCATGTTTAAAAAAAAGCCGGAGGGAATCTTGTTATGGGACCTTCGTCACAATGCACACTGCTCTATAGATTTCCGTCTATGCCCTTGAAAGGATAGGCACAGATAAAGTTTGTAAATCCACAGTTCGCCAATTTCACTAGGTACGGCCCTCGTATGCGAGAGCTATCTGGGTTGATACCACCGCTTTGTCTATTTATACCGCCAAGTAGCAGTGTGTAAGCACTGTTGTGTTCCGGTTTTAAAGACATTGAAGCCAGTAAAATTACGAGGCATTCATGTAGTGCTATGTATTTCAAAGTTCTGTGTGGTGTGGCTTCTGTTTAGGGACAGGCGTGGCGCTTACCATCAGGCGAGCGACATGCTCGTTTCGCCACTCAACTAATAAAAGAGTTGCCATATCAAATAAAAACAACTATAAAATCTATCAAGCTAATCATCACGATATTGTTTTTACCATACCCGTAACGTGCTATAATACTCCAACGCTGCCTGCACCAACTGGCGTTCAAATTGATCATAAAAATACCATGTTATCGAGAGGGTGTTGTTGAGGGCTCACGAATAAAGACCCTCGTCTGATGGACCCTAAACCTTTGGCGTTTGATGGCCGGTTGTGAGGGACAATCAGAAACCCGTTACGTATTAGGGCGCGGACCCCGTTTGTATCATAAACTCTTTACAGTATATTGGGACAGATTTTCGTGTCTGTTGTGTTTTATATTTAAGGCGTTAGCATAAAATCTGTAGTTTGAGGAGTTTTCGTATTTATATTCTGGATGTGGGCATTTTTTTTTCTACAGCATCAATAGGTCGGCTGCAGTGCCACAGAAAACCAGAATAAAATAGCAGCTTACTGACTGCATCGGTGGCGCAGTTGTAACGCGTACGTGGTACGACTTCTGTGCTGAGGTCTCGGATTCGATCCCCGGGTCGGGTAAAGTCATATTGGGTTTTTATATGAAAAAATGCTCAGTATTAGCCTGAAGTCTCGAATAACGAGACGAGCAGGTGATAAGCGCCACGTTTAGATTACAGAATACTCCGTGGCACTGAACTGCACTCGTCATCCTGAGGCAAAAGATGTCTCATAATGCCCAGTAATTTCACTGAATTCAATGTCTTCAAACCGGAACACATCAGCGCTTACACACTGTTGCTTGGCGGCAGAAATAGACAAAGCGGTGGTACCAACCCAGTCGGCCTCTCGCATACGAGGGACCTACCAACTTTTATTAATGTAAAAAAAAACTTAAAGTCCGACGAATATGAGACATATCTTACTTTCTTCCCCACATTATTCTGCATCGATTGGTATCGGTCTCGACCCCATACCCCCAGCGGTTTCGGAGGAGATAGCGTGACAAGCTTTTGGCAGCAGCGGCGGCGGCGCCAGTTACTTTTTTTTAGAATAAAGAATTATGAAATAATTAAAGGTGTTAGGTTATGAGCAGTGGCAGCTGTTTGTTTACATTTTATTTTTTGTTTGAAACCTGCCTCGGTGGCACATTTGTATTGCTTAAACGGTACGACTGTTATGTTGAGGTCTTGGGTTCAATCGGCAGACGGCTCAATAAACAGCCTCCGTAGTGCAGCCGGTGATTAGCCGGCTGCGAAGCGAGAGGCCGTGGGATCGATTCCTGCACCGAGACAAATATTTGTGTGATCGAAAAGTGTTTGTTTCGGGTCTGGGTGTTGTGGGACCAAGTCCCTCGTAGTTCCTGACACCTACCATACAGGTTTACCTAGTGCGGGGTCAGGACTATGTGTGACTGTTGGGTGTATTTATTTTATTTATAATATTTATTAGATCCGCCAGAAAGCCAAAGTCACCGATTAGCACGTTGAATTTTAAGTTGATGGCAGAAATTAACAAAGCGGCGGTACCAAGCCATACAGCCTCTCGCATGTATGGGACCTACACCTGATGGAGTTAAAATGAATATTCGTGGCCAAAAACAGATCAAATGAAACTTAGGAATCGTTTAAATAACAAACCTCTATTTACATAACAATAACCAAAGAGAATTTTATCATTTCATTAAATATTTAATTAGGATATTCTTTTATGTACAAAGCCTAAACCAAATTTACAATAAGTTTGCAGTTCTTATTATCTAATTACGAACGATTGTGTAAATTTTAATTATAAATTAAACATTTATAATAATACCGAGTTCATACATTATGAGTGAATGAGTATAGCTGAATCTTGAATTGTATAAGTGGTAGTGCCATGCTAAAGACAGTTTTATCTATACTAGTGGTCCCGTGGTAGTCGAAATTCGACCTCTACAATCATAATATAATAACTCGTGTTAAAATCACTTAGAACTTATCTATCTATATATATACTATAATAAAACTGAAGAGGCATTGCTTGACGCCAGAAATAGACAAAAGGGTGGTACCAACCCAACCGGCCTCTCGCATACGACGGACATACCACCTTCTGTAGAACTATATTTAGAAAGAACGAAAGTAAGGAATGGTTTATTGACATCAAAAACACAGAACAAAAAACTGTCTGCAGCGTGGCTCTACCACTCAATTTACTCGTTTATCAGCCTCTGCTATAGAAAAATGTCACTTGGCGTCTGTTTGGGGTGACAAATCTTATATTTCGAACGCCACCTGATGGCGAACCCATGCCGCATTAGAAAAAAACCACATATTAAATGAGATAAATTATACACATATTGTAAATTGTCGCTAATCAAAAATGACACAAACAAATCCAAATTAATGGCTCGGGGATTCCCCGAGTCTCGTGCGCGGAATCGCCTAACTTTTGTAGCCATGGCGACCCTACGTCAAAACAAATAAAAAGTTTTAAAAGAAGAAAAAAATATATTTTAAACAATAAATAAAAATTAATTAATATTAATAAACAAAAAATAAATTTTTTCAATTTTTTAAAAGGACGAAGCCTTTTCGGACCAGAAATAATAGCTGAAAAATTAAGCATTCAAAAAAATTAATAAAAACTTTCATATTTGGGTCTCGATACTTGAGGAACTAAATTATTTCTTACTTCATCGGCTTTTTTCAGGATTTCAGGTGGTGTGGATTCGTCGCTCGAACTTTCTGGAGTTTCCGGTATTATTTCCGACTCTATATTCATTTTTAAACTAATTTTAATTTAATTACAATTTTATTTATTAAATTAAACTGTCAGACGCGTCAACCTCAATTCAGTTTTAATATGTCGATTGTGTTTTTTTTTGTTATTATTTTTTTAATTTTAGCAATTTTATCTAAATTTGCGTGTGCCAAGAATAATTTACGTGCGACAAGTAAACTTGTCGCACTCAAATAACAGTTTTATTTATGAAAAAACTCACGCGTAATTTTAAAATGGGCAAACGGTTCTTTTTCAAACGTAACAGCGAGCGTCAAGATACTACTTTTCCCGCATGAGTAATACAAAGGATTTTTATCCCGTACACATAAGCGTGACAGCCTTCGTGGCGCAGTACGCGAGTAGCTACTGTCAAGAGATCGCAGGTTCGATACCCGCACGAGAAAAAAAAATTGTGTCATCCACAAAAATTTGTTTCGGGTATGGGTGTTGTCCCTCGTAGTTCCTGATACCCACTATACAGGTTAACCTAGTGTTGGGTTTGGAGGATGTGTGTGACAGTTGTGTATTTTATTTATTGTTTCGTATCTGGGTGTTTTCTCCCCAATGGGGTTGACGTCAGGCAGGCGGTCGGTCGTAAAATTTACAAGCCAAATCTTTCTTTAAAATGTGTTAAAAATCATCGAACCCACTGCGAGTGGGAGAAGGGCGGGTGGAAGTAAGAATGACTAGATGTGCAGGTCTTTTGCCTGATAACAAGCGTCAAGCATGCTCATAAACAGAAGCAACATCAATCAGAACTTCGAATAAGTATTGCATGGCACTGGATTGCGCTCGTCACCTCGAGGTATAAGATGTCGAATCTTATAATGCTCAGTAATCGTACTGGCTTCCGGCAAACCGTACACAACAATTATACACTGCTGCTTGGTGGCAAAAATAAACAAATCCTTTGTACCTACCCATATGGCCTCTAGCATACAAAGAACCTACCATCTATAGTCAATAACAGACTTCAAAATCCCAATCACGATGCGTTTACTATTAGCAGTTGAAGAGTTTTATTTTTCTCGGACGCCTTCATCTGATCTATAGAAAAAAACTTTATAAATTACAAAAATATTCAAATAATATCAATATGCCTCGGTGGCGCAGTTGTAATGCGTACGCGTTGCGACTGAGACTGACGCTTAGGTCTCGGGTTCGATCCCCGGGTCAGGTAAAAGTGATATTGGATTTTTCTATTACCAAATGCTCAGTATTAGCCTGGAGTCTGGAATTGTGCCCGATAAGGTGATAGGCTCGTCCCCTATCACATCATAGGACGGAGATACTCTAAGTGGAATGTGGGTGTACTGGTTACACTTCTGCCTACCCCTTCGGGGATTACAGGTTTACATATTTTGCATAATTATGTGTGAACATACATACAGACAGATTACATACAGATTATATACATACAGAACATTTTCCATTTTAAAGTAAGTAAATATCTCATAGCACTTCACAACGAATTCCACAAAAGCGTTACTTCAAAAATATCTACAATGTATTTTAACTTATAAACATTTGCGAAACCCCGCGAAACCTCTCGCACGCTCAATTTAAACCCCGAAAAATTTGAAAAGAATATACAAAACAGAAATAGAAACAAATTAAAAATGCCCGTTGAAATTGTCAAGTCAATTTGGGAAGCTAACCGCCGGACCCGCTGGGAAAAACGGGAAAATGGGCACCGAAACTGCGGATTGCGTGTAGTCGTGACGTCACGTCCGCTCGACAAATGGCCCGAGTGCATGTTAGTTGATATAATGCCTAAACACTGATCGATTCTGTGAAATGTTTGTGTATTGTTTTGGTATTTATCTATAAACATTGAATATTTTAATGAGCATTATGAGATTTGGCCACGTTTTAAAATTGACAGAACTACTATCTGTACTGATGCTGGTTTAACTGGAATATAAGTATCCGGTTTAACTGATATTACTGCCGCTACTTTTTAATTTTTTTTTAATTTGGAATATCAAACTACAAAAAACATAGGTACAATAAATTAACTAAAATAAACGTACGCACTCACGCCTGTAATCCCCGAAGGGGTAGGCAGAGGTGTAACTAGTACACCCACATTTCGCCGTGCTTATAAAATAAACAGTAAAATAAAATAAATAAATTAATTAATTAAAATAACAATTGTCTGGACTGCCTCGGTGGCATACACGTACGAGGTACAAATGAGGTCTCGGATCCGATCCTCAGTCGGGTAAAAGTGATATTGGGTTTTTCTATAACGAAATCCTGAGTAGTAAGCATCATGGCTGCCCATAAAAAGAAGCAATACCAGTCAGAAGTTCTAATTATGAAGCACTGCATGGTACTGGACTCGTCGCCCCGAGATATAATATACATACGCACTCACGCCTGTAATCCCCGAAGGGGTAGGCAGAGTTCTAACCAGTACACCCACATTTCGCCGAGCGTATCTCCGTCCCTTATATAATAGGGGGCGAGCCTATCACCATACCGGGCACAAATTCCAGACTTCGGGCTGATACTAAGCATTTCGTAATAAAACACCCATTACCACTTTACCCGACCCGGGGATCGAACCCGAGACCTTAGCGTTGGCCTGAATCGTAACGCGTAAGTATTATAGCTGCGCCACAGATACGTAAGATATTATGTCTTATAATGCCCAGTAATTTCACTGGCTTCAATGTGCTTCAAACAGGAACTCAACAATGCTTACACACCGCTGATTGGCGGCAGAAATAGTCTAAGCCGTACTTACTCAGACGGCTGCTCGGATACGAGAGACCTACCACCTAGTAAAATAAGAAGAATAAATAATATTTTACTGATCAAAATTCAATATACATAAGCTTATGCCTGTATCCTTGAAGGGGTAGGCACAGGTGCAAGTAAAGACTATCCCGCCTACACACCCGCCACTACTCCTGTAAGCCGTGATCGACAGTGGCACGCATATTTTGACACCGAGCAATAAACCTCGGTGAGTCTCTGGGAACACAAAGCTGTCTTTATCCCGCAAAGACATTAATCAAATAGAAAGATAGGGAGGAATTGGAAATGTAGATTTTCTCCTTTTCGTAGTAAATTATAAGGAGACAAAACTAAGAGGTACTATCCTCAAGCATAAGGACATTTACAATAGGGTAGTTGACTAGATTTTTTTAAATTATTTAATTCAATAAGTTACGTTACTCAAAATATATTGCAGTTTTTTTTTTATAAATTGGATAAAAATAAATAAGTTAGAAGCCATTCAAATCTTTTAGAAAGGGTAATTGTCAATTGACAGACGATGCAAACTTTGACGTCACCGTGTAAAATGTTCATTATGGTACACGCGTGGAAGCGAGATAGTGAGATATCCCTACTACGCATCCACTTTTCCTCATACCAACATTTAAAGTCATAACTGCGGGCACATTTCTGAACCAATTTTGATTGTGCTTTAATAAAAGGGTTTCTTTTACGTATTTTCTGTTGCTTATTAAATAATGTATAATATTTGACAGCCTCCGTGGCGCAGCGGGCGAGTAGCCGGTTGCGAAGCGTGAGGCCGTGGGTTCGATTCCCGCACCTTGACAAATGTTTGTCTGATCCACAAATATTTGTCTCGGGTCTGGGTGTTTTGGGACCAAGTCCCTCGTAGTTCTTGATACCCACGATACAGGTTTAACCTAGTGTGGGGTCAGGACTATGTGTGTGACTGTTGGGTGTATTTATTTATTTATTTATTTAATATTCAATATAGGAAACTACCCTATTGGATGTAACACATTACAGATGGGATGTTATACTTTGTTCTGCTAATATTACTATAAATGTGAAAGTTTGGATGTTTATTAGTTTGTGTGTTTGTTACTTTGTGAATTTAACATTACGCATACATAAGCTCATGCCTTTATCCCCAAAGGGGAAGTACAACTAGTGCCGTAACCACCTTTTCGCCGAACTTATTGATGAGGGCCAGCCTATAATAGCTTTAGCGGCACCAAATTCTTATCCCGAGCAATTCACATAGAATTTTCCGAATCCAAAACTCAAACACAAATTGTGATTGCCCGACGAGGGAATTAAACCTAGAACTTCACGGTTCTCAGCCTTAGTACCACGAGACCAATGCAATTGTTTTTGTTTGTTTGTTAATAAATCACACCTTTACAGCCGAAGGGATCTGGGTGAAATTTGGCACACAGGACCATGACCTAGGTTAAAACATAGGCTACTATATACTTTTAAACCCGATAAAAGATATTCTCGATAGCGAAATCGCGAGAAAAAGTCAGTAATAGATATAGCATATTTGTACTACGAAATTGCAAGGATCTTAAAAATGTCCACACAAAAATAAAACTTTTTAACTCCTTGGTAACAAGTGGCTTGGAGTATGGAAGTATAGTTTGGAATCCACATTATAATATATACATAAAAAACATTGAAAGAGTTCAAAAAAGATTCCTTTGGCACATTTGTTACAGTGACCATAACTCCAAAAAACTTCCGCACTACACAGATCGTCTCAACTATTACAATATCAGTAGCTTGCAAGAGCGTAGATTTTTGTTGGATATGTTTTTTTTTAGAAAATTGATTTACGGCCAACTCGACTGTCCGCATTTGACTGAGAAAATCCAAATTAATATCCCTACTAAGCTCCCACGAAAATCTAAATACACTCCATTTTATTTGAGATTTTCCAGAACTAACCTCGGTCAAAGTTGTCCCATTAACAGATTGGCTGAGCGGTATAATTCTCTTCATAAGCCTTGTGACATCGATATCTTTGCTGACATTAAAACTTCTTTTAAGAATAAAATACTTAAACACCTTAACGCAGCGCGATTATAGTTCTCATGCGTTGCATTTTTAAGTTATAATTTGCTTAATAAAACGAAAATGTAATATTGCATAATAATATACTTTGTCCCTCTGGGTTGTTCTAAGTTTTTGTTTGTATCGTATTTTTTTCTTTTGTACTCTCATTAGTGCATGTCGTGGTCGCCTGTAATTATGGCAACATTTATATTTAGACTATGTAAGGGATGCGGTGTATTGCATGTGAAAATAAATAGTGAACATGTGCAGCTAGTACACGGACGCGACAGTTCACCGAGGTTGTTTTCATCCCATGACGTGATAGGGAGCGAGTCTATGACTATACCGCCATAAATTAATAACATAATAAATAATTAAAATAATATATATTTTTTATTTTTTTTTACATCCGCACTCACGCCTGTAATCCCCAAAGGGATAGGCAGAGGTGTACACCCACACTTCACCGAGCATATCTCCGTCCCTTATGTGATAGGGGGCGAGCCCATCGCCATACTGGGCACAAATTCCAGACTACGGCCGATACTGAGAACTTCGTAATAGAAAAACCCAATACCACTTTACCCGACCCGTGGATCGAACCCGAGACCTCAGCGTTGACCTCAATCGCAACGCGTACGCATTACAACTGCGCCATTGAGGCAGTCATTATACTATATTAACATTCATTACATATCTATATGACTATAAAAGGAAAACTTTGAACTCTTTTTTTAAGCATATTGCGCGCACGGATTACGGGATTTTGCATAGTTAAAATTCATATAAAGGATGAGTGCAGAATGCTATCTAACAAATACGTACATTTAATCATCGAAATAAGATAACTGAACGATAACTTTCATATGGATCTGCCAAAAAATAGGGCTCCACTTACTTACATAATATGTAAAGGTAAAATCACACGTAACACTCTTAAACGCAACAAAAATTAATGAACGTTCAAAATCAACTTTATTTCATAAAAGTTAATGTCTAAATATTACATTTCTAGATCGACATACGACGTTCTGCACGTCGCAAAAAATTAGACGTATTAAGTGTCAACTAGAGATCATGAATCAATTTTTATGAATCGATGAACGAGCTGCACAGACTTTTATAACCCCGCCCCCTTGCACAGAGTTTTGGTAATTTTTTTGCTTGAGTTACATTTCTTTTCATCTTATTTCGATGCCAAAAAGTATAAGATTAGAAAGGTCTAATTTCGACCAATACGGGACCACTAATTAATATAAAACTATCAACAGATAACAAGCAATAACTTCACCGTAATAATCCGTTAAGTCACGGCATAAAGCCGGCATCATTAGCAGATATTCAATTCAATACCGCGTAGGTACATCTCTTTGTTCCGCGAGTCGCGTCGTACCTTGATTATACCGTCAAATTGATGAGTGGGGCTGTATACGTCACTTTGGCTTAATCATAATGGGATATATTGCCTTTTTTCACTTAGGAACAGTAAATCTCTATAACGAACTGCAATTTGAGACGACGGTTTTATTTCAAGTTTCGGGATTACGATAATAATCCTTAAATTCATGGAGGATTAGAGTTGTTATTCAATATGTAAATTTCCTATGTACTTACGATATTTGCTAATTTATTGCACATAATTCAAGGTAGAGTGGTAGCCATGCTGTCTACAAAACTGTCTATTACATTAATGGGTCGAATCCACCAGGTTGTTACTACAATCTCACAAGAAATCGGTTAAAAAACTGACTTGAAATAACAGCTTGCTTTTGAGTTTCGGATGGTGAGTGGGATATCTGGAGGCCCAAATCACCCTCACCTTCCCAATCTCTTACTTATCCCTTTTTTTTAAGATCGGCAACGTGTCCAGGATTCTTCGGGTATTGGGTATTGGATATACAATATGTAACCAAAACCCTGTTGGGCATTTAAACTCTGATATCAGAATATTCAAACGTAATGAAATAACTCGCATACGAAAATGAGACTGTAAAAATAATCATATTTATTTTTTATACTTTAATTATTATAATAATAATAATAATACACCCAACAGTCACACACATAGTCCTGACCCCACACTAGGTAAACCTGTGTCGTGGGTATCAGGAACTACGAGGGACTTGCGGTCCCACAACACCCAGACCCGAGACCAATATTTGTGGTTCACACAAACATTTGTCTCGGTGTGGGAATCGAACCCACGGCCTCTCGCTTCGCAGCCGACTACTCGCCCGCTGCGCCAATTATTTTATTGTTTGTAAACCGTATTTCGATTGATTATTTTGCAACAGCGATGACTCGAAGCCAGAGCGAGATAGCAAGTTATGGCGTCTATGTACATCAAACGCGCCGCGCCGCTTGCGCGCCCGGCTTCATTACGTCAAATCAGTCAGCTGTTCATCACTTTTCTGATGAATAATTCTTTTTCTAAGTCTCCTGTGTAAGGATAATATCTCGCTATGGTGAAATCTGTTATCCAAGTTTCAAGGAGTTTTCCTTCACTGATATTTATACGCCACTGAAAATAATATGAAATACCCTTTCCTTAAAACACAATCAAAATTGGCTCAAAAATAAGCCCGCAATGCGATTTAGAAATAATGGTATGAACAAAGGCGGACGCGTAGTGGAAACAACTCACTATCTCGCTCGCGCGTGCACTTAATAGTCATTTTACACGGTGACGTGAAATTAAGTCAACTACCCTATTGAAAATGAACACACATGTGACAAGGCAAATTAGAGGATGGTTTCGAACCCGCGATTTTCGGCAGTCCACTCATCGTATATTATCGAAGGTACCCGTTGACTATAGCTGTTTCAATGTGCTTAGTTATAAATTGCTTTACTATTATTAGCTCATATCTATTCCTAAAATATAATTGGAGAATGTACTTTTGAAGCTTACAAAAGATTAAACCAAACGAAATCCATTATACTTTATTATGAATTTTATTGCTTTTATCCCCAACAAGAGTGATGCTTATAAAACTAAAAATATGATCAACAAAAGTTTTCGCAATAACGGTTCTTATGGGATGAACAAAGATGTACCTAAATGTAGTAATGAAGTCTAGTCTTTGTAGAATATTTTTTATGTAAGCTGAATATTAGCTGATTTAAAATAAAAGGAGGAGGTTCTCAATTTATTTGACTTCAAACGGGATCTTTCACATTTATAATAGGATAGCGAGTGTTTGCCGGAATCGTGACAGTGCTGTCGATCTTCTATTTTAATTTCTAAACTAGTTTAAAGTTGTGTTTCTTAACAGCCTCTGAGGCGCAGAGGGCGTGGGTTCGATTCCCGCACCGAGGCAAATATTTGCGTGTTCCACAATTATTTTTTTGTGTGTTGTGGGACCGCAAGATTCTCTTAGTTCCCAGTTGATAACCACGATACAGGTTTACCTACTGTGGGGTCGGGACTATGTGGGTGACTGTTGGATGTATTTATTTAACGTTAAAACTCAAGCCGCATTATTTTTAGTTGTAAATTATTTGTAATTGAAGGGAAACAAGACAGTATAGTGGCAATATGAAAGTTGTGAAACAGCCACGTGGAAATTACATTGTGGCCGGAGCACACGTGCCGTACCTACCTCATAGCAGCTGTAGTTTTATACAATGACAACTTACATTGGGGATATGTGGAGAGAACATTAAACAGTTGAGGTGGTAGAGCCACGCTGTAGACACTTGTATCTTCAGCACAAATGGGCCGGCTCGTCCCGGTCGTTACCACTGTCTCACAGAAAACCGGCGTAAAGTAGCAGCTTGCTGCTGCGTTTCGTACGATGAGAGATATCCGGAGAAGCAAACCCCTCCCCAATCCCTTAATTATGCCTTTTCTTTAAGGTCGGGTACGCACCCATTCTTTTGGTATTGTGGGCGTACATGGGCGGTGGAGATCACTTACCATCAGCTAGTTTGCCGGCCTATGCTACAAAAAAAAGTACCACGATTAAAAATGTATGTTTTGGCAATCTTTGTTTTTAGGTCAAATGCTTTGTGTTCAGGTTTTAGGATTTTTTCCAGTGATAGAGCCACGCTGTAGATAGTTTTGTCTCCCCTTCCCAATCCCTTAATCATCCCTTTCCTGGTCAGCAATGCGTCCATGATTCTTCAGGTTCATCAGAGGTGGACATCACTTACCATCAAGTGACCCACTTGTTCGTTAGCAGTCGTCTGCTATGAAAAAAGGTACACTCACTCACGACTGTAATCCCCGAAGAGGTAGGCAGAGGTGTACCCAGTACACCCACATTTCGCCGAGCGTATCTACGCCCCGTAATGTGATAGGGGGCGAGTCTATCGCCATATGGGGCACAAATTCCAGACTCCGGGCAGATACTAGCTTTTCATAATAGAAAACCCATTATCACTTTTACCCGACCCGGGGATCGAACCCGGGACCTCAGCGTCATTCTGAGGCATAACGCGTACGCATTACAACTGAGCCACCGAGGCAGGCAAGGTACATCTGTAACTCAAAAACTCAATCCATAGAGGACTATTTTGTTGTATAAATGGGACTTTAGAGATAGTTATTACGTCAGGAACAGCACGGTATCATAACTAGATACATATTAAGATATGAGTAAAGTATTCCACGTATTGCAAGCGCAACAGAGGACGTCCACCTACAAGATGGACCGACGACCTGACAAGGGTTGCAGGAAGCCGATGGATGCAGGCCGCTTCCAACAGGTCGGCCTGGAAGGCATTAGGGGAGGCCTATGTTCAGCAGTGGACGTCTTGTGGCTTATGATGGAAGAAGGTTAAGGCTAAGGTTGTCTGGAAGAAATCGCTGTTTGCGATAAGACCGCCCATTGTATCACCCTTACTGTATGATCCTCGTTTATAAGCTACCTACTTTATTTAGTGTGCAATAAAGAATATTCTATCTATCTATCTATCTATCTATCCATGATGATGATTCCACGTTCACCACGCCCCAATATACGCCGTCACATTCACCAGTGTATTTTTCAGTTACGTCTATTTGCTAGCTAGGCGACGCTTGAGCCACGCGACCGGAATAGATTGTACCCGCGAATAAATCCCGACCAGCGCCGCTCTCTCATACGTATCAAACAGACACCAGGAGGCCAATTCTCGTAATTTTAAATGTTCAAAATATCATTCCGATCTAGTCTTAGCGTCAAGAAAGTTGCAAATGGCATTCTCTTAAACCAATTATCAACGTCAAATGTGAACATAGATCGTAATGAGATTGAATGTAGAATAAAAGTTGACTGAAGCCAAAACGGTATAATGCCACTGCTAATGCTAGGTGCATTTGACGTTGATTATTGGTTTAAGAGAATGCCATTTGCAACTTTCTTGACGCTTAGTCTAATCGGAATGATATTTTGAACATTTAAAATTACGAGAATATACATGGTTTTATTGTGTTGTTAGAAGAAGAGAAGATGTTTGGGAGAAATGGTTCATTCATGCATAAAATGAGAAAAACTGTTATTTAATTAAAAATAATAAAACTTATATAAATTAAGCTTGAGATAGCATTTTGGTCGATCCATTTACTTATTCCTACTTCATATATCCTACTACAATCCTACTATTATAAATGTGAAAGGTTGGATGTTTGTGAATTTGGATGTGTGTTAGTCAATCACGCCTTAACAGCTAACGGTTTTGGTGAATTTCGACACACGGGGACCATGACCTACATTTGGATATAGGCTAATTTTTATCTGTCTATACATCATACTAATATTATAAATGTGAATGTAAGTTTGTTTGTTACGCTTTCACGCGAAAACTACTTAACCGATCATCATGAAACTTTGTACACATATTCTTGGAGGTATAAGAAGTAACATAGGATACTTGTTGCCGCCAAGCAACAGTGTAAGCACCGTTGTTTTCCGGTTTGACGGACATTGAAGCCAGTGAAATTACTGGGCATTATGAGACTTAACTTTGTCCTTAATTAACCTTATGTCTCGGAGTGACGAGCGCAATCCAGTGTCATGCAGTGCTTTGTTTTTTAAAGTTCTGTGTGGCGTTGCTTTTGTTTATGAGCAGGTGTGGAGCTTACCATCAGGCGAGCGACCTGCTCGTCTCGTCAATCAAAGCCAATAATAAAAAAACGATTTGTTTGTTACGCTTTCACGCCTAAATCACTGAACCGATTTTGATGAATTTTGATGTAGAGATAGATGGGACCCTGGAGACGGTAATAGGCTACGTTTTATTTTCAGGCGAGCGGAGCTGCAGGAACAGCTAGTAGTATATAAAGTCACATTCTGCGTCTGTCTGTTTATACGCTAACTTCTTCCTCCTGCGTGGTTTAACGCAACGGCTTTTGATGCTATTTTCACTATCGTTTATATAAGTTCTTCAGGAAAATTTGTATTTGTATCACGCTATGATTCATGGAAGCAGGGCAGTAATGATTCATAATTGTACCGGAAAACACTTCCACGCGGGCAGAGCCGCGATCATAAGTTGGTTATAAATTAAAACAGCAGCAGCAGCTTACAACCTAATTTATAATCCTTGCAAATTTAAATGCCACAAATGACGCATTTTTCTCAGACTAAGCGACCCACTGCACCAATGAGGAAGTTCTATCTTATCTAATATATAAAATTCTCGTGTCACAATGTTCGTTCCCATACTCCTCCGAAACGGCTGGACCGATTTGTATGAAATTTTGTGTTCATATCGGGTAGGTCTGAGAATCGGCCAACATCTATTTTTCATCCGACTAAATGTTAAAGGTGGTCCACCCCTAAATATATGTTTTTATTTTTTAGACAATTTTTTTTGTTTTTATTTTTTTATTATACAGCATTAAAAATACATACAACCCAAAATGTTCAACCCTCTACGATCAACCCCAATTTTTTAATAGCGACATTAGTATTTTTGTCAAGCGCGTTTCTCACACCGATCGGGACGATCGGGACTCGCTCGATGCGATCACCCCCCACGCCGCGCCCACCGCTGTCGCCCACTAGACTACTTTAATCCTGGAATTCACGCGGGCGGAGCCGCGGCAACAGCTAGTTTACTATAAAAACCTACAATGTACACTATATTCAATTAAAAAATCTTGATCGTAAACGCATAGTAGCATTAATACAATACGTTGCGTCGGATTGTACTACTAGAATGGGAAGGTATGTGAAGAGCCATTTTGTAATTGTACCCGAGCGACAGCTAAGTGTTCACATAAAAGTACAGAAGCCACTAGTGACTCGCGAGAGGTGGGTTCCGTATGAGACGAACGTGTTCAACCCTTTATTTATTTTTTAATAGCATAGGCCAACAAACGAGCAAGTGGGTCACCTGATGGTAAATGATCTCCACCGCCCATGTACTCCTACAATACTAAAAGAATTATGGGTGCGTTGCCGACCTTAAAGGAAAGGGATAATTAAAGAATTGGGAAGGGGAGGAGGTTTGGGCCTCCGGATATCTCACTCACCGTACGAAACGCAGCAGCAAGCTGCTACTTTACGCTGGTTTTCTGTAAGACAGTGGTAACGACCCCGACGAGCCGGCCCATTCGTGCTGTAGACGCAAGTGTCTACAGCGTGGCTCTACCACTCAGAACTTTCAACTTTCTATTTTGTTACTTACTTAATACTAGTAATTGGTCGCAGCTCCGCCCGCATTAACAGCCTTTCCCGGGATAAAAAGCCTGTGTCTTATTTCAGATCATGTTCGAGCTGGGTGCCAAATGTCATCGAAAATTTTTCAACTGTTATGGCGTAAGTGACTAACAAACATCCAAATTCACAAACTCTCAAATATCCAAACATTCACATACTCGTATACAATAGTAGTAAGATGTACTTTTTATGTCGGCTTCGCTTTTTCCTAATATTTCCGAGATAAAAGTAGGCTATATTTGTCACTTCCCATGAACTATCTCGTCTTCTTGCAACTGTTAGCTTCATTTTAGAAATAAATACACCCACCAGTCACACACATAGTCCTAACCCCACACTAGGTTAACCTGTATCGTGGGTATCAGGAACTACGAGGGACTTGCGCTCCCACAACATCCAGACCCGAAACAAATGTTTGTGTGATCCACAAATCTCGGTGCGGGAATCGAACCCACGGCCTCTCGCTTCGCAGCCGGCTACTCGCCCGCTACGCCACGGAGGCTGTCAATAGTACTGTTATACTGGATAGTCAGGGGAATAAATGTATTAAGTGGGTAGATGTAGGATAGTAAGGCGTGTTGGAGGTGATTAGTGAAGTATATAAGAGGGTGCTGTATTAATAGTGGGAACTCAGCCAAGCTTGGAACTTTTACGTGGAAACGCTGGTCAAGTACGGTTGTAATCATTAGCAAAGTAATAGACTTCTTTCACAACATAATATTATTTTAACACATGTTACAAAAAGATTTGGTTTATAGTTAAAAAACCGGCCCCCTGACCTGACTTCTACGCATCCGGGGAAACCCCTCTTTTCTATCTCCTCTTCCTTCTAAACTATCTATAGGTAAATAAAACTAACTCGAAAACACTAACATGGGGAAATCTGTGTTGTTTTTGTACGTGTGGTGCAGCAAGCAGTTGTATTATACGGGAGTGAAATAACCCAAGTGGTAGAGCCACGATGTAGTCAGTTTTGTCTACAGCATGAATGACGGCCTTGACTGGGTTGTTACCACTGTCTCACAGATAACGAACATGAAGAAGCAGCTTGCCGTTGGTTGCGATTGCGTTTCGCACGGTGAGTTACATATTCGGAGGCTTAAAACCTCTCCCCTTTCCAATCTCTTAATTATTCCTTGCCTTTAAGATCGGCAATGCATCAATGATTAATTGGATATTGTGGATGTCCATAGGCGGTAAAGATCACTTACCATCAGGTGACCCAGTTACTCGTTTGCCGGCCTCTGCTAAAAATACCATAAAGACTAGCCAAGTTACAAGAGGAACAAACCATGCTGATTGCACATTCGGGCACTTAAAGTTGAAGTCAAAACGTAGAGCGAAACTTAAAAGCTAGTGGCTCAAATTGTTCCCGAGGGATGCGAGTGTCGCCGGGCGCGGCCGACAGGAGCCACCACAACTAATGTCTCGCTCAGGTGTAGGGGATAAGCGGAACACGACTTATTAATAGCTTTTTATTAGCTTCATACGTATGTTAGTATGTAACGGAATCTTTGAACATGATTTTGACCCCCTTCAAAATGTCGGATTAACTCGAAATTTGGCATATTTATTAAGGACCGATGACAATTCAATATTTTAAACAGTTTGAAATAAAAATACGCTTTTATAGAAAATTCAACTAAAAAATGAAAAATAAATAATAGTTTAAAAAAACTAAAAAAATACGCTTTTAGAGGAAATCCAACTAAAAAATTGAAAATAAATTTTAATAAATTTGAATTAAAAATAGTGTAAGAAAAAATGATTTTGTTGTGTAGTTTTTTCAAACTATTATGTATTTTTGAGATAAGAATTGTAAAGGCACGTTTTGATGTACGCGACCGTACGCGTACGCATTTATTATAAATTATCGCTTCCTTTAACGGATAGAAAAACATCGAGAGGAATCGTGCATACCTGAGAATTTCTCAAAAATAATTTTAAAGGTATATGAAGTGAACCAACGTATATTAAGCCAGCGTAGTGGTCTAACTCCTACGTCTCCTAAACAGAGAAGCACATGCCCAATAGTGAGTGTTAATTACAATACTTCTAAATGCGGAATTTTATTTATAAAATTTAAACTTCACAAATTGTCTGAATCTCGTGACACACTAACAATAATCTTATATCAGAAATCAGAAAGCAAATCTCTATTTGCTTATGTCTCGCTCCAGCAAGTAACAATCGTCACTGTTTCTTAAATCGTAGTTAATCGCAGATAGAAATCCGCACTTTATCGGTTAATTTAAAAAACTATCCTTTGCAGGGAATAATAGGAATTTCATAGCATTCGTTAGCGATTTTTTGCTAAATTTGCTTGACTTTATATAGGAGTCTTTCTATTTAATACATAATTTCTGATAATAATAATGTAATAGACATGTAAAAGTTCCTTTAGTGATATATTTGCTAATTTGTTTGATAGTTTTGTATATAAAAAAATACACATCACGTCTGTAATCCCCGAAGGGGTAGGCAGAGGTGTAACCAGCACACCGACATGTGTCAGCAGTCTGTACCATTCCCCGCTGATAGCGGGTGCATACGATTCACTTTTAGTTGATCACTTAAATTGAATCAACAAAAGATGTTTGGTTTTTGTTAATCAATTCGATTAAAAGACTGTTCAGACTGTTCAAATCGCAAGAATTTTAGCAATTGATCAATTAAAACCGACCCGTGTGAACCTTGTATGAGCTAAGGCAGCTATTCAAATATACTAATGCTTTAACTGGTATATTCTTGAATATATATATTTTTTTCAACTAGCCCTGTATTATATATGCCCCACTGCTGGGCACGGGCCTCCTCTACTGAATGAGATAGGTTAGGCCTTAGTCCACCACGCTGGCCTAATTCGGGTTAGTAAACTTCACATACTTTGGATATTCTTATGGAAAACTTCTCAAGTATGCAGGTTTCCTCACGATGTTTCCTTCAACGTTAACGCAAGTAATAAGTAACAAATAATACACATATAACTTAGAAAAGTCAGAGGTGTGTGCTCTTGAGACTGGTTTCGAACCTGCGACTTTCGTCTCGACAGTCCGTACCACTCCCCACTGAGCTATCGCTGCTTTTATTGAATATTAGTCATAAAAAATAATAAAAGCAATTATATACCAGTCTAATAACGCTTAATCTAGACATAATATTAAATAGTATTTCTCAAACAACCTTGCCAGCTATAAAGAATTTCCCTATTTTAGTGTGAGGTTAATGCTAATTTTCCCACTCTGTTCCAGTGCCGGTTAGTAGAAAAGGCTCTTCTGATCGGCAAATAATATTGAATTTATTCAGCCATTTCCTAAGTCTATAACATAATATAAAGTAGTTTCCTCTCCTTGGACCACCATAAAAAAACAAGGAATGCCAGTAACGTAACTATAATATTGAAATCACTCCATAATATCGGGAGAATTGGGTCCAATGTCAATAATCCATGGTTTTATTATTTAACTTGGGTAACAATATTCCCATTTCGTTACTATTGTAATAGATAAGCGATACAAACAAGTGACTATTGAGGAAGTTTTGGCCTATAAATATTGTACTCGTATTGATTTATTATTTTTGTTGCGAGACGATTTACATACTTTTTTTCATTATTAAGGTAGTCCAACGAGTGTGCATTCCGCCTGATAGTAAGCGGTCACCGCTGCCCATGGACTTTAGCAATGCCAGGGCAAATCCAAGCCGCTGCCTACTATTGGAAGAAACTCTTTTTAAACCTCGCTTAAACGGCATGTCATAGAACTCTGGAAACACAGAGGCAGGGAGTTTATTCCAGAGCTTATACGTGCGTGGTAATGAACGCTGGAAACGCACCGTGCTAGATGGGATTGTTTCCAGGTGATATGGATGAACTCTACTGCGGTTTTGGGTAGTGCGATGGTACAATGGCGACGTTGGTACCTTCTTAAACAGTTCCTCAGAGCACTCCCCGTGGAACATACGATAAAACACACAGAGAGACCCAAAGACTCTCCGCAGTTCTAAAGGTTTCAGGTTTTCCATAAGTTCGGGGTCACTGACAATTTCAGCATCCCGCCTTTTGGAGTCAAGTGGATCCAGCAAGTATTTTGGGGCAGAGGTGAGAGCAGTGCTATAATTAGGGCCTTAATTATGCATTATGACATGTCCGTGGCGCAGCAGGCGAGTAGTCGGCTGCGAAGCGTGAGGCCGTGGGTTCGATTCCCACACCGAGACAAATGTTTGTGTGAACCACAAATATTGGTCTCGGGTCTGGGTGTTGTGGGACCGCAAGTCCCTCGTAGTTCCTGATACCCACGACACAGGTTTACCTAGTGTGGGGTCAGGACTATGTGTGTGACTGTTGGGTGTATTATTATTATTATTATTATAGCGTCAATTTGTGACCCAGCGTACCACTTCACTCTGTTCAGGACGCCCAGCTTTCTACCAGTCAATTTGGCTCCATCTTACAAATTACTCTTAAACAGGACCTTGCTGGAAATGTCGACGCCGAATATACCAATATTCTCAGAAATCTGGAGAGAGCTTCCTTGGAACTGTGATACCATGACAAAGAGGAACTTCTTAGCAGTAAATGTACAAACTTATGTGTTCGAATGAAATGAACTGTTAATATCGCCCCCTTTGGAGGCCTGCCCCAGAGAAATCTCGATTTCAAAACAAGTAATTGAGAGCGTCTTTCCTCCACAGTACTCTGAGAAACATTCTAGTTGCTGATGTATCGCGCATCACTCGTACGGTCATCTGCATAATGCATGCTGTCAATAGAGAGCATGTCATTGATATTTATTTATTTATTCGAATAGGACGGTATGAATACCAATTATACTATTCAATAGGTACAATACAAAAAATATATTTAATAATAGATTCATCCATCATTCTCGCAAAACCTCAAGCATTTTAACATAAATGTTTTTTTGATAAGCATAGATGTAGTGAGTCGGCGACAACATCGAGCCTTGTGGAGTACTAGCATTGATGGAGAGAGTCTCTGAGCAAAAGCTGTCTTACTTTATTGGAAGTATTTTTAGATGTATAAATCGGTAGACAGTTTTGTCTACAGCATAAATAGGCTAACTCGACCGTGGTAAAATTGTCTGACTGTCGACATGAACAATCTATGCCCTATGTTACAAAACGCTATGAAACAATGCAGTTCGGCAATGTAGACATAATGTAGTATAAAATATCCATCACAACGATTACGAGTGGTAGAGCCACGCTGTAGACAATTTTGTCTACAGCATGAATGGGCCGGCTCGTCCGGGTTGTTACCACTGTCTCACAGAAAACCGACGTAAAGTAGCAGCTTGCTGCTGCGTTTCGTACGGTGAGTGAGATATCCGGAGGCCCAAATCCCCCTCCCCTTCCCAATCCCTTAATTATCCCTTTCCTTTAAGGTCGGCAACGCGCCCATGACTCTTTTGGTATTGTGGGCGTACATGGGCGGTGGAGATCACTTACCATCAGGTGACCCACTTGCTCGTTTGCCGGCCTATGCAATAAAAAAAAAACTATAATATTATTTGAAATATACTTACCCCCGTTTTCAGGGACAACACTCAAATGAACTATTTGCTAAGTGTCGATCTCTGTATACGGGAATGATCCGTTTTTATTTAGCGTTAAAAATAAAGAAAGAACTTTATTCAGCCAACACTTGAGACGAGCTGCAGAAAACACAATGGAAAAATTACACAAGAAAAAATAGCATTTAGTCGGTTGACCGGTATTAAAACGGTCCAATCACGAGTACAGAAATCGCCATTATGCGTTCGCGGGCACTATGAGACTTCATAGTAATCTTTATGAATACGGAGGTAAGACTAGAACTAAGATAAAGGCGTCAATAAACGCGTGTAGCTAGAGTATACTTTATCCACGATTCTAAACTTGGTTTCCCGTATTCAGAAACAACACTGAGGTCTTTCCTAAGTATAGATTTCCGTACACGTCAATAGTCCGTTTTTGTTTAGCGCCAAAAAAGAACCAATCACGTGTACAGAAATCGCCACTATGCGTTTGCAGGCACTATGACAACTCACAGTAATGTTTATCAATACGGGGTTTAGAATAGAGGTTGGTTGCTGTGCCTTTCGGTGAGTGATGTTTTTGGAGTCGAGAATCTCTTCTCTCCTTCTCAATCTCAATGCTTTACTTTAAATTCGGCAAAGCATTCATGATTCTTCTAGTATATGTAGTAATTAGTTATTGCGTTATATGAAAGCAATATCCATTCATGATGAAAAAACTAATTCGCCGCAAGTTGGGATTCCCTCCACACCATCATTTACGCAAATTTTTCTTCCCCATACAGCATCTTTATGGAATTAGCTATCACCCGCGGTATTTCCGACCGATACCACTTAGTGACTTTCTAGAAAATACATACGTACATACGCACTCACGCCTGTAATCCCCGAAGGGGTAGGCAGAGGTGTAACCAGTACACCCACTTTTCGCCGAGCGTATTTCCGTCCCTTATGTGATAGGGGGCGAGTCTATCGCCATACCGGGCACAAATTCCAGACTCCGGGCTGATACTGAGCATTTCGTAATAGAAAAACCCAATACCACTTTACCCGACCCGGGGATCGAACCCGAGACCTCAGAGTTGACCTCAATCGTAACGCGTACGCATTACAATTGCTCCACCGAGGCAGTCTAGAAAATATCCTACTCTTTCCTCAAAGGCCGGCAACACATTGACAATTCCTCTGGTATTGATGGTGGCGGCGGTGATCACTTATCATCAGGTGAGCCGCTTGCTCCGTTGCCCCCTCTTTCATAAAAAAAACAAGAACATCAAATATTCTAAGAGCTGGCAAAGCAATGCATTGTACATTCCGTAAACAAGCTCACCGGTAAAACAGATGTCAAACTGCAAAATAACCCCAAAACTTTTCAAACAACTAACAACATGAACGACACAAACTAGGGATTACCAGGAGTGCAAAAACGCGTGGCAGTTCCCGCGTATCATGGAAAAAATGCAACACGACCAAATACTGTAGAGCCTCGAGTGTATAGACGGCCATTGATAAAACAACTCACATAACACTAGCCACACAGTTGGTAACGAACGGCATGATTCGAATAGGAACCGCGCTCCTCAATGTTAAAAACCATTTCAGTTTTATGTGCGCCTGGTAGTGCGGGAAGCTCACGAAGGATTCCCCGACTGGTTGGTTTTTATTTAAAAAACCTCCAAGTCGGGAGTGTGCTGGGCAACAATTTTAAAGTGTCGGAAATGTTTTAAAATGTTCATTGCACCGCCCGCGCCACCGCGGTGAATTATTGTGGGTATACCGACGTGTTAGGAATAAAACTGAAATTATTTTATACTTGCGGTGTTGTTTACAATATACAGAGTAGACGAATCACGATTATGATCCTTAGGTTTTAAGTTATCAAAATCAGCCCATTACCTTGTACCGGTGAGTCATAGCTAGCTCGAGCGTCCACCGCCTGCAAGATGCTGCATCCACGTCTCGCCGAGCTTATTTTCATCCTATTATGTGATAGGGGGCGAGCCAATCGCCATAAAAGGCACAAATTCCAATCCGAGGCATGTGTGATTTTTCGAATCAAAAACTCCAATGTAAGAAACCTCAATACAATAAAAGATACCTAGCAACGCTTCTGTGAAAATAGAAATACAAGATACTTGACTTGAATACATCTTAAAGTTTTGAGACACACTCAAGTTTGCTCGTTACCAACATAAAATGTTTTCTCAAAAACTTGCACCGACCCGCCTGTGACATCTTTCTGTATAACTTTATATGCCATTAATAACGCTGTAAACTATTTAATTACATGTTACATGTTGAAATAACTTTACAATTTATACGTGCAAAGTCAATACAAAGCCTCATGTCATCTTGTCAAGTTATTCACTCAAAGAATGTAAGTATAACATTTGAATGTAATAAAGTTTTTCTACATACATACGAACTTACGCCTGTAATCCCTGAAAGGGTGGGCAGAGGTGTAACCAGTACACTCACATTTCGCCGAGCGTATCTCGGTCCCTTGATGTGATAGGGAGCGAGCCTATCGTCAAACCGGGCACAATTCCAGGCTCCAGGCTGATACTGAGCATTTCGTAATAGAAAAACCCAATATCACTTACCACACTTACCCGTACCGGGGATCGAACCCGAGACCTCAGCTTCAGCCTCAATCAGCATCTCTCTGTGTTCGTTCTCTGCTTCTTCTACCTACCTTTATTCCACTCATAGTCGAGATAAAAACCGTAATCAATCCACAAAACCGTAATAGGGGTAATACAAGGTGGTAGGTCCCTCGTTTGCGAGAGACCGGCTGGGTTGGTACCACCGCTTTGTCTATTTCTGCCGCCAAGCAATAATGTGTAAACACTGTTGTGTTCCGGTGTGAAGGACATTGAAGCCAGTGTAATTACTGGGCATTAAGAGACTTAACACCTTATGTCTCGGGGTGACGAGCGCAGTCCAGTGTCATGCAGTGCTTTATTTAAAGTTCTGTGTGGCGTTGCTTCTGTTTATGGGCAGGCGTGGCGCTTACCATCAGGCGAGCGACCTGCTCGTCTTGTCATTCAATCTAATAAAAAAAAAAAAAAAAAAAAAGGGGTTCCTACGGTTTCGTTTTAGTTGATGTACTGCCTTGAATCAACATGGTTACGTTGACCTTTTCTTTATAAACTTGAATAATGAAACTTGCAAGTCACTCGCCTGATGGTAAGCGTCGCGCCTGCCCATAAACAGAAACAACACTAATCAGAACTTTGAATTGTGAAGTACTGCATGGCACTGGAATGCGTTCGTCACCCCGAGACATAAGTTATGTCTCATAAAACCCAGTGATTTCACTGGCTTCAATGTCCTTTAAACTGAAACACAACATTGCTTGCACACTGCTGCTTGGTGCCAGGAATAAACAAAGCGATGGTAACAACCCAGGCAGCCTCTCGCATAAGAGGGCCCATTTAGTAGTTTTGATTGAAAACCTGTTCCAGACGGTTCGAATCACTTGCGAATTAGCAGTTTATCAACTAGAATCAAACCCGCTATTACGAAACAACACAATCAACTCTCGAAACCCGAATTCGATTCTCGATGTGCACAACATAAAACGCAACACATAAAGCGTTAACCAATTTCGCGAACAATTGCCAAACATTCCTATAAAGGGTGATATCACAATCTCGGCTCGAGATGAGAGTGCGCAATTTTTGCCTACAATCATAATAAAACGCATCTTGTCCCTTGCCTTTGGACAGTAAAATTACAACTGGCAACGAAGTGCCGACCGTATTCCCAGATAACTCGAGACGGGCATTAAATACGAACGAAATAATATAGCGATAACTTCTGTATTCTGTATTTGTGACCGAGAATAAAGATTGATTCTGTATGTACTAGAACTAGATCGAAGCGGCGATAGCATAGGGAGTAGTGGTACCGACTGCTGAGATGGAAGTCGTGGGTTTGAAACCAACAACCAAACCAAACCCACTGAGTTTGTTTCGCCGGGTCTTCTCAGGTTGGGTCGTTTTGGATCCGGTGGTAGTTTTAAACTACGTGCCGTTTCGGTAATGCCTATGGTCCATATCGACCTTTAAAACAGAGAAACAATAACAATAATAATAATACTTAACAATTCTGGACTAATATAAAAATATTGTAAACTTTATAGTTGCCCAGTGTATGTTGACTATGTATAAATAAATAAATAAATACACCCAACAGTCACACACATAGTCCTGACCCCACACTAGGTAAACCTGTATCGTGGGTATCAGGAACTACGAGGGACTTGCGGTCCCACAACACCCAGACCCGAAACAAATTTTTGTGGATCACACAAACATTTGTCTCAGTGCGGGAATCGAACCCACGGCCTCTCGCTTCGCAGCCGGCTACTCGCCCGCTGCGCCACGGAGGCTGTCAGTAGCCACGGTATGTTATGTATATATTAGCTGATATGATTTCTGTACTTACATAAGTTTCTTTATTTTGTACTGACTTGTCATAAGCGCTATTTTAATTGCCTACATGATGAATAAAATTATTTCATTTCATTTCATTTCAAAGTCCAGACGATCAGTATTATTTCCCATATACGAATAATCTTTACAACCCTCTGCAATTTCCAATTTCTTGCCCTAGGGGTTTTTTTAATGCGTTCTTAAACGATCAAAATCTTCCTTCCAAAATACCGATTTTTTAACCAGACGTTTTGAGCTATAATGAGTCAATCAGAACTTTTTTTTTTTTTTATTAGTTTGAATGACGAGACGAGCAGGTCGCTCGCCTGATGGTAAGCGCCACGCCTGCTCATAAACAGAAGCAACGCCACACAGAACTTTAAATAACAAAGCACTGTATGACACTGGACTGCGCTTGTCACCCCGAGACATGAGGTGTTAGGTCTCATAATGCCCAGTAATTTCACTGGCTTCAATGTCCTTCAAACCGGAACACAACAGTGCTTACACACTGTTGCTTGGCGGCAGAAATAGACAGAGCGGTGGTACCAACCCAGCCGGCCTCTCGCAAACGAGGGACCTACCACCTTGTAAATACCACCTTTTTTATACAATACGTAAACTAGATATCTAGAATAACGATATCACAATACGAGGCATGGATCAAATCCATCTCTCGCGACCCGAACGCAATTAAATAGAACAGCCTCCATCTCGACTCTCATCTTATTTTTATTCATGCGTTTCGTTTGTGTTCTTAACTAACTTCCTCATTTATAGATGTGGGGAGATGCCAAAGAATAAAATAAATTATTCCAATATGTTTATTAAATATGCTATCAAAATTGGATATTGTTTTTCTTACAGTTTACTAGGATTAAATAATTCTAATTGGCTTTTTATACTAGGGGGGACAATAGCAACACGATGTTGTTGCTAGCGTTTATGAATAGGCATGGAACTTACCAGGCTAACGACCTGCTCTTCCCGTCATCAGAGTCAAAGAACACTGAACTTTAAATTACGATACTGCTATGTTAAGGCCTATTGCATACGAAGGGCCCATCACGTAGTAGAATTCATGTGTACTACCGATGGATTTTTTTATAATCTACACTAATATTATAAAGAGGAAAGATTTGTATTATTTTTATATAACGAATAAACTTATGAATGACTGCCTCGGTGGCGCAGTTGTAATGCGTATGCGTTACGATTGAGGCTAACGCTGAGGTCTCGGGTTCGATCCCCGGGTCGGGTAAAGTGGTATTGGGTTTTTCTATTACGAAATGATCAGTATCAGCCCGGAGTCTGGAATTTGTGCCCGGTATGGCGATAGGCTCGCCCCCTATCACATTGTGGGACGGAGATACGCTCGGCGAAATGTGGGTGTACTGGTTACACCTCTGCCTACCCCTTCGGTGATTACAGGCGTGAGTGCGTATGAGTGCGTATGAATAAACTTAAAAACTACTGGACCCATTTCAAAAAATCTTTTGCCGTTAGAAAGCTACATTATCACTGAGTAACATAGGCTACTTTTTATCCCAGAAAACGCCGTTCACGCGGGCGGAGCCGCAAGCAAAGGCCTATAACCTAATATTATAAATGTGCAAGTGAGTTTGGTTGTTTGTTACGCTTTCACGTGTAGATCGCTGAACCGATTTTGATAAATTTTGGTACAGAGATAGATGGTATCCTGGAGACGGTTATAGGCTACTTTTTATCCCGGAAAAGGCCATTCACGCGGGCGGAGCCGCGATGAAAAGCTAGTTAGAGCTAAATCAAAGTAATCTAATTATTGGCTTGATAAATTACCTATCTGATTAATGTGAAATTATTAAGTCTGTCCAATATTATAATGGACCTTATTTTACGAGATGAGGAGATTTTCAATGACGAAATGTTTTTGTTATGGGCCTCGTTAGGGATTTCAGGTTTTGTATATCAAGTTATATTATTAGATTGACAATACAAATACAGATAATTGGGCAGTTGAGAGAGTAGGTACATTTTTAACCCCTGTTACTTTACGTACCAACTGCTTTTTGTTAACAAAAAAGAAGAGTGGTATTAATGTCCGTGGCGCAGCGGGCGAGTAGTCGGCTGCGAAGCGAGAGGCCGTGGGTTCAATTCCCACACCGAGACAAATGTTTGTGTGAACCACAAATATTTGTCTCGGGTCTGGGTGTTGTGGGACCGCAAATCCCTCGTAGTTGATTATACCCACGATACAGGTTAACCTAGTGTAGGGTCAGGACTATGTGTGTGACTGTTGGGTGTATTATTATAATGTGACCCATTTCTTGCACCTTTCTTGCATCGTAGTGGCTAAACGAATGGACCGATTTAGATGCGGTTTTTTTGAAAGATAATTTAATCATTAGTGATGACAGCCTTCGTAGCGCAGTGGGCGAGTAGCCAGCTGTGAAGCGAGAGGCCACGGGTTCCATTCCCGCACCGAGACAAAATGTTTGTGTTACAAGCCAAATCTTTCGTAACATGTGTTAAAGCATGTTGCGCTGACCCCACTGCGAGTGGGATAAGGACAGGTAGAAGAAAGAGTTGTCACAGACAAAGGGATAAAATGATCAAACCGTCTTTTTTGGTCGTCTTAAAGTGAAGTTTAAGTATAGAAAATCTTTAGAACTCTTAAATTCATACATACTACATACTACATACATAAACTCACGCTTTTATCTCCAAATTAGTGCTGCCACGTTATTTCCATCCCATGATGTGATAGAGGACAAGCCTATCGCCATACCGCACACATTCCAATACCGATCCAATTCCAGTTGTCGAAAAGGCTTACCTCTGCAGCTTACGCGGTCTACAAAATTCGCCAGTTAACTGATGTAGACACAGCACGATTAGTATATTTCAGTTATTTTCATAGTGTAATGTCGTATGGCATTTTATTATGGGGAAATGCTGCCGACATTCAAACTATCTTTGTGCTGCAGAAAAGAGCCATTCGATCAATTTACAATCTAAATCGTGGGCACTCGCTAAAGGATTTATTTAAAGAAATAATTATATTGACTATCGCCTCTCAGTATATATATGAGAACCTGATGTATGTAAAAAAGAATATTAATTCTTTTACAACAAATAGCGACATTCATAAGATAAATACTAGAAATAAGAATAAACTGATATTGCCCATGACCAGACTTCAAAAAATTAGTAACTCTTTCAAGTGTCAAAGTATACGTTTCTACAACAAAATTCCAAGCCATATTCAACTATTAAGCCTTAATAAATTTAAATTATGTATCAAACTTAGGCTTTGCCAAAAAGGTTATTATAATGTGAAAGATTACTTGGAAGACAAAACAGCTTGGAATTGAGCCGCTCACTCCTTACAAAATAGGGTAGTTTCCTATATTGAATTTTATACATTATTTTATAAGCAACAGAAAATGACACGCAATAGAAACCCTTTTATTAAAACACAATATAAATTGGTTCAGAAATGTGCCCGCAGTTATGACTTTAAATGTTGGTATGAAGAAAAGTGGGTGCGTAGTAGGGATATCTCACTATCTCGCTTGCACGCGTGCACCATAATGAACATTTTACACAGTGACGTCAATGGTTGCATCGTCTGTCATTTGACAATTACCCCTTCCACAGGATTTGAATGGCTTCTAACTTATTTATTTTTGGTCCGATTTATAAAATTCTTTCTGCAATATATTTTGAGTAAAGTAACTTATTGATTTAAGTAATAAAAAAAAACTAGTCAACTACCCTATTGGCTGTACCTAGGTCACTTCTTTTATATAATATATTGTTTAATATTGACTGCTCTATTGGCGCAATATTAGTATTTAAGGCAATACGGACATGTTGATTTTTTAAAATTTTATATCATTTATTTAATTTTATGTTTTTTTTTTTTGTGAGTGCGAGTGCCAAGTATGTCTGGTATACTCTTGGCCATTTCTTAAAAAGGCCAAACTAGGAATGTCTGTACATTACACTCGCATGATTCTGTAAAACAATGTCTGGACATTAAAAGAGGCCGTAACCCATGAGTTTGTTTCGGCATTTCTTCTCATGGCTAGCCCCGAAATGCCGTCTTAAATATAATGTAGCATAAAAAATGATTGACATGTAAAAGTGATATTTATGATCCATTTTACAGAATAAATGATATGAATTTGAATTTGAATTTGAGCAATACATGTGTTATTTTTCGAATCGAAAACTCAAACACACATTGTGATTTCCCAACCTAGGAATTAAACCCATCCTTAAGGTTCTCAGCCTTAGTACACTGCCACTCTAACCATGAGACGATTCAGAAATTCCAAGAAACTCATAATTTAAAAATAAACAGTTATTAATAATATCACCTCTCTTAAGTTACAAAATCTTAAATATCTTCTGAAATCGTAAATGGAGCGTAACTTTAATGCCGCGGACTATGGAACTTTCTCATTTAAATGGCAATTTATTCGGGCAGACACAGAACAATATTTTGTTTTGAATTTTAAAATAGCTGTAACATCAACTCGGTTTTAACTCGAACAATCGAGATGTACCTACTATTGTTTCACGAAGAATGTTTCGAAGAAGTCATTAAGTTAAAGTTGCATTATAATCAACTATCATTTATTTATAACTAGCTTTTGCTCGTGGCGGCGCCCGCGTGAATCGCCTTTTCCAGGATAAAATGTAGCCTATGTCCTAATACAAATTATGTGTGCCAAATGTTATCCAAAACCGTTCAGCTGTTAAGGCGTGATTGATTAAAACACATACAAAGATGTCACATTTATAATAGTAGTAAGAAGTAAGACAAGATACCTAGAGTAAGTAGGTAATTCTTACTTCTTTAGACAGTTTTGTCTACAACATGACCGAGCCAGCTCGTGAGGGTTGTTACCATTGCTTCTCACAGCAATCGACTTGTACTAATAGGTTGCTGTTGAGTTTCGTACGGTGAGTGAGATATCGCGCAGCCTTATTCACCATCCTCTTTCCAAGCCCCCCATTAACCTTTTAAAGGACGAAAGCACTTCAATGATTCTGGTAATAAGAGTGTTCATGGACGGTGGGCGTCACTTATTATCAGATGACCCGCTTGCTTGTTTGCAAAAAAAAGAAGTAATTACAATAGACGTAGAGGGATCCCGGGATTCATAAAATAAATCTATTAATTTTTGGTTATTTTTGACTAGTCCAGGACGACCTCAAAAAAATGTTACGAATCATTCCGCCATTATTGCGGATGTCTTAACAAATAATAAAAAAGTTTTTATATTTTTTTATTAGCTCGAGTGACGGAACGAGCAGATCGCTCGCCTGATAACTTATAACATGGATATATAAATAACAAATACGATGAGTACATTTTCGATAGTTTGATCCGTAAGAGACAATCTTGCTTGCACGTGACAGTTTTTTTTTATTATTTTGAATGACTAGACGTCCTTGTCTATAGGTCGCTCGCCGAATGTTAAGCGTCACGCCTGCCCATAAACAGAAGTAACACCACACAGAACTTTGAATTATAAAGCATAGCATTGGACTGCGCTCGTCACCCCGAGACATAAGGTGTTAAATCTCATAATGCCCTGTAATTTCCTGTGCCTTTAATGTCCTTTAAACCGGAACACAACAGTGCTTACACACTGCTACTTGGCGGCACAAATTGACATAGGAGTGGTACCAACCCAGACGGCCTCTCGCATACGAGAAACCTACCACCTTGTAAAATTGTATATTTAAGCGCACAGAACCCTTGATGCAAGAGTCCAACTCACATTTGGCCAGTTTTTAATTTATGTAAATCAGTGGTAGCGGTAACATAAATAAACCAAAACCCCTTAAAAACTATTCGTTATAAATAATAAGTCGCTGCACAGTGTCGCCATCTGTCGTCGGGCCGCAAATTTATTGCTTTGTTTTACGCTGCATGCTCACTGTCATGATAACAGTCTTGTGAATTGGGATTACCAAATTTTATAAGTAAAGTACATAAGTGTAAGTTAACCACCAACATCTTAGGCCTAAAGCCAACCTCACCTGCACGTGATACACTGCTGATTAACAGACGATGCAATGTATATCTGTTCGCAGCATCATAACGTCTAATGGCCATTCCAAATATTCTGTTTACAGACAGATTTGCTTACTGGCAGCATCGAAATAAGATGACAAGAAACGTTACTCAAGCAAAAAAAAGACCCCACCAAAACTCTGTGCAAGGGGGCGGGGCTATAAAAGTCTGCGCAGCTCGAGCATTCGTCAATTCATAAAAAATGTTTCATGATCAGGGGTGGTACCGGCTAATTCGCCGAACTGCATCAACTCTGCCGGCGTTCAAGTCCATTCAGATTAATCGCCCGCGGGCGGCATTAATTAATTCAAATCAATCGATTTTATTGAACTTCATGTGACGTCATAAATCGTTGTTTATCGTTTTGGCCATTAGACGGTCGTTCGGCGGTACGACAGAATCATTGGTTCTCTAATTGAACATTGATTTGCATAAATCCGAAGTTCGGCGAATTAGCCGGTACGGCCCCTGTAGTGGACACTTAATACGTCTAATTTTTTGCGCGGTGCAGAACGTTGTATCACGATTTAGAAATTTAAAATGTAGATATTAACTTTTATGAAATAAAGTTGATTTCGAAATATCATGATTTTTTGTTGTGTGTATGAGTATTTCGTGTAATTACCTTTGCATGTGTAAGTAGGTGGAGCCGTATTTTTGGCAGATTCATAATTATCGTTCTGGTTATCTTATTTCAATGACTGGCAGTAAAGTTTTTACACATTTTGTATGGAAGATCTGTCGAAATACTATTGATAGTAAGTAAATCTATCCATAAAAAGAATATAGGGAACGGCCATAAATAAACAGATCCATTTAATGCTGTTTAATTCTAAAAAAATATAGAGAACTCTTAACTTTATTTGAAGAAGGTAATCTGTTGAGACATTTAAAAGTTGCCGATATTGTTGTACTTGTCAGTGCGTTTGCTTGTAAGTACTAACAACAAGTCAACAGCCTTTTCTGGGATAAAAAATAGCTTAAGTCCTAATTCAGGTTATGGTCTTCCTGTGCCAAATTTCATCCAAAACCGTCAAGCTGTTAAGGCGTCATTGACTAACAAACGTCCAAATTTACAAAGTCACAAACATCCAAACTTTCACATTTTTTTTATTGAATAGGCCGACAAACGAGCAAGTGCGTCACCTGATGTTAAGTGATCACCACCGCTCATGTACGCCCACAATACCAAAAGAGTCATGGGCGCGTTGCCGACCTTAAAGGAAAAGGATAATTAAGAGATTTCGAAGAGGAGGGTATTTGGGCCTCCGGATATCTCACTCACCGTACGAAACGCACCAGCAAGCTGCTACTTTACGTCGATTTTCTGTGAGACAGTGGTAACGACCCGGACGAGCCGGCCCATTCATGCTGTAGACAAAATTGTCTACAGCGTAGCTCTACCACTCGTAAATAGTACTAGTACGAGTACATTAGTATAGTAGGATTGTAGTTTTATCGTTAAGACTGTGCCTTATTTACAGTGCGCACTCACCTTTACCCCACAAGCTCCGAGTTTTTTTCGCTCTATAATTACTACATTTTAATATCCGCACATTTATATCATCACTGTGTACTTCATTACGGGGTGGTTTCCGAAGAAAAATATTTACCTTGTTTTTAATGGTAGATAAAAATTGTGTGCTTTGGACGGGAGGGATTTTCACTAGATGTTTTTTTCAATTACCTTACGACCTGAGGGAAAATTTAGTAAGGAGTTTTGTTTTGAGTGGTAGAGCCACGCTGTAGACACTTTTGTCTACAGCATTTATGGACCGGCTCGTCCGGGTCATTACCACTGTCTCGAAGAAAACCGACGTAAAGTAACAGCTTGCTGCTGCGTTTCGTACGGTGAGTGAGATATCCGGAGGCCCAAACCCCACTTCCCAATTCCTTAATTATCCCTTTCCTTTGAGGTCGGCATCGCACCCATGATTCTTTTGGTATTATGGGCGTACATATGCGGTAGAGATCACTTACCATCAGGTGACCCACTTGCGCGTTTGCCGGCCTATGCCATTACAAAAGGAAAGGTAGGTGGTAGGTCCCTCGTAGGCTGTCTGGGTTGGTACCATCGTTTTGCCGCCAAGCAGAAGTGTGTAAGCATGGTTGTGTTCAAGTTCAAGGACATTGAAGCCAGTGAAATTACTGGGCATTATGAGATGTAACATGGTATGTCTTGGGGTGACGAACTCAGTGCCATGCAGTGTTTTGTAATTCAAAGTTATGTGTAGTGTTGCTTCTGTTTGTGGGCAGGCGTGACACTTACCAGAGAGCGAGCTCGTTTCGTCACTCAAGTTAATAAAAAAGGACGGGAAAAAGTGGAAATAATTTTATGGTAAAGCCACGCTATAGACGCTTTTGTCTAGAACTCGAATGGGTGGGTTTGAGCAGGTGAGTAACACTTTAGTAATAATAATACTAGCCCCATCGAAATAAGATGACAAGACACGTAACTCACGCAAAAAAATGACCCCACTAAAACTTTAGGCAAGGGGACGGGGCTATAAAAGTCTGTGCATAATAATCTCTAGTTGACACTTGATACGCCTATTTTATTGCGCGGTGCAGAATGTTGTATCTTGATCTATAAATTTTATATTTTGACATTAACTTTTATGAAATAAAGTTGATTTTGAACGTGCATTAATTTTTGTTGTGTGTATGAGAGTTATCGTTCTAGTCTATTTCGATGACTAGCCCTGTATTATACACGTTCTACTGCTGGGCACGAGCCTCCTCTACTGAATGAGAGTGGTTAGGGCTTACCACTATTTCACAGAAAACCAAGTGACTTGCTGATGCGCTTCGTATGGTGATTGAGATTATTAATGATCAAAATACATTTCTAAACAAAATAGGTATTGTACATCCAATCCCGTTTTATTCTATGTTTCTCACCAAACTTCTCAAAATGCTACATTTACATTGCATTTCGCGACGAAACCATTTTCAAAAGAAAATGTTACATTTAAAAAGAATTCTTTTCTTATTTAATGCCACATACATTTATATAAAGTTGAAATGCGATCTTAGAAATTCAAAAATAAGAGCTCATATATTCGTATTTTTATTTAAAAGTTTAAAAAACCCTTTTATAAAAGCGTGTAAAGAGAGCTGAGACGTACGTCGGTACAATAACAATGCAATTTCATAATAATGGCGTAATAAAATGAGATATCGTGAAACACTAGACGTATTGTGTGGCTACAGAATACGCGACTTTATTAATCCGGCTATATTTTAATGTACACACTGACGACAAATAATTGCCTAGTGTATTTTGATGATGCTATGTATGTTATGTATACATTAGTTGATATGATTTTTAAACTTTAGTTTCTTTATTTTGTACTGACTTGTCATAAGCGCTATTTTAATTGCCTACATGATTATTAAAGTATTTCATTTCATACATACGCACTCTTGCCTGTAATTCCCGAAGGGGTAGAGGCCGAGGTGTAACCAGTACATCCACATATCTCCGTTCCATGATGTGATAGGGGCGAGCCTATCGCCGTATCGGGCACAATTCCAGACTTCGGGCTGATACTAAGCATTTCGTAATAGAAAAACCCAATACCACTTTTACCCGACCCGGGGATCAAACCCGAGGCCTCAGCACATCAGTTGTACCGCGTACGTATTACAACTGCGCCACCGAGGCAGTCATATTTGTATGTATTTGGTTGCAAAAAGTATTATAATAACAGTTTACAAAATATCTACTATCCGAACAACGTATAGGTGTTTTGACCACCACGCTGCACTAATACGAACCCGTACCAACCGGTAAACTACACATAACTTGTAAATTCTCATGTAGAACTCTGCGATATGTAAGTTTCCCCTCAGATTTTTTCTTCGTCATTAAAGAAAGCATTAATTAACAATGATGTTATTTTGTTTTTTTTATGTAGAACAGACCGGCAAGCGGTCAAGTGTTACCTGATAATAATCTATAGTGATTTCCGTGCGGGGAACGCTCAAAATACATACCAGAAGAATCATGGACGCATTTCTGACCTTAAATGAAAGTGATAAAACAGGTGGAGAATTTGAGCCGCCAGCTATAGGTATCACTCACCATACGAAACGCAGTAACAAGCTATCTTAGCAAGCTATCTAATCTAGTTCGTAGCAATAGTTCATACCCAAAAGTCTAAAACATTTACTAAACTTGACTTATTATTTATTTTCCATTCCTTAACATATACCTCCATGAATATCTGTAAGAGATTGCCCTAAAAAATAAGACCACCTATACAATAAAGATAAAATAATGTATAATAAAGAATTTACAATAACAATGAATATCTTTAGATACTTTTATATAATAATAAATAAACCATAAATGTCAAAGATTATTATAATTATAAACTACCTATTATTAGTATTCTAATGGGTAAATCCATTTTGTTTTGTTAGTCTGAATGACGAAACGCGCGGGTCGCTCGCCTGACAGACTGATAGGAGCCTGCCCATAAACAAAAGCAACACCACAAAGAAATTTGAATTAAAAATCACTTATGGCACTGGACTGCGGTCATCACCCAAAAACATTGGATGTTAAGTATCATATAATATCCGAAGTTTGACTCACCTATTTAAGAATTATTTAAATCGCTCCCACTTCTCGCTTACTCTTATAAACTCTCTTATTCTGTAGCTCTACACGACACCATCTGAATAAACCACAACAGTCGAGCCGGGTCAACGGTACCGCGTCAACGGCGCGGCATCGTCGGCGACGCTACATCACGAAGGGTTTTCTTGTTTTCCCCAACTTTCCCTCGTTTGTTGGAACTTGTTTGAGAGGAGATTGGACGAAATTGGATGGTGCATGTGTGTATATTGTTGCCGTCAAACCTTATTATGTGAATGTATGTTTGTGACGTCATTGAGGGTGAATTGCTGAACTGATTTTGTAATTATTTTTTTTGTGATAGAGTGGGCAACGGAGCAAGCGTGCCACGTGATGGTAAGTGGTCACGACCGCTCATGGACACCATAAATACCACACCAGAGGTATTGTCGATGCGTTGCCGACCTTTGAGGAAAGAGTAGACTTTTTCTTGAAGGTTTTTTTATTTATTTTTGGCTTGGCACGGTAAAGTGACTGCATTATACTGATGGTAAATGCAGTCATAAAATCAGTATTTTTTTTATTTTTATCAGTTCTTACTTGTGTTTTGGTTTGAAAGACATTACTGAGCATTTTGACTCTTATGTCTCAGGATGATGAGTACAGTGCGGTGTCATGCAGTGCTTTAACAAAGTTCTGAGTGGTATTGCTATGGGCAGGCGAGGTACTTACCGACAAGCGAGCAACCTGCTAGTCAGTATTTATACAGTATTTATTTATTTCAGGTATATCCACAGCGCAATGTATACAACACTCATTCATTACCACTGAAAAAGTCAAATTCCAATACATGCGCCAATTCCAGATAAACACAACATTTCAATGAAACATTGCTGGCAACACATGGCAGCAACATTCAATAACATTCAATAACCCTTCCTTGGCAGTCGGGTAAAACATATAAAAAACATACTTAGTCTCTTACTAGTCTCGTCATTGAGTTGTATAAAAAAATACAAGAGCTTAAAAATAGTGAAATAAATATGCATTTAAATACGCCCGGGCCGCCATCTATCGACACGTACCTAAATTAGCGCTGAACATCAAAAACCTTTTACGCCTCTCATATAATTTTACATGTACTAACAGATAAAAATTACAACTTGCTTTTAGAGTTTATTTACTTTGTCATAGCCGAGGTGGGCATTACATGGTACCTAGCAGTGAGCGTAATGTTTTAAATGGCGAAACTCTACTCTTTGGGGTGTGCAGATTGGACGAATAAAAATCGCTAAATTTAAAAATACTGAAAATTTTATACTCACGCCTGTAATCCCCGAAGGGGTAGGCAGAGGTGTAACTAGTACATCCACATTTCGCCGAGCGTATCTCCGTCCCACGATGTGATAGGGGGCGAGCCTATCGCCATACCAGGCACAAATTCCAGACTCCGGACCGATACTGAGAATTCCGTAATAGATAAACCCAATACCACTTTACGCGACCCGGGATCGAACCCGAGACCTCAGCGTTAGCCTAATCGTAACGCGTACGCATTACAACTGTGCCACCGAGGCAGTCAGTGAATATTTGATATATACTATTATTAACTCTGGGTATACTAAATGACCATGACTAGACTAAACTTGATTATGACAGCTCTTAAAAAGTCCTACTAATATTATAAATGTTATAGTTTGGGTGTTTGTAAGTCTATGAATTTGGGTGTTTATTAATCAATAATATCTTGACAGTCAAACGGGTGAATTTGATAAAATTCGGCACACAGGGTTACCGCCTCTCTCTCACTCAGTAGAGGAGGCCTATGCCCAGCAATGGGACAATATAACAAAAGCTAGTATTGTTATTACTATTAAATAGTGTATACATACTCTAAGTATACTTCTTAGGCACTTTTCTTATATTCTCCCATTTATACAAACATGCGCTACTAGCTTTGTCATTTAATCAATAAATAAATTGATAATGAATGACATACGTTTCTTTGTTTCATATAAATGAATTGGCCTTAAATGATCGAAGGCAATTCCACTTAATCATCGCTACTTAATTAATGTACACCGAAATTTTCTTTATTTATTATTCGACTTAAACAAAAGAACAGGTTCTCAATTCGGCGCGTTTTTTAATGTATATACATGGTTTTCTCCGCCAATTGTGGACCAATTGTGTTGAAACAATCTTTCGATAGAGTTTATTTGCGATATAGACCTATATAAGTTTGGTTAAGATCTGATGACAGAATACGGAGTAAAAAATTAGACTCTTCAACGGACAACATTACACTCGTTGCAATTGTGTTATTGTATTGTATTTACATGCTATTGCTGTAACTACAACGAAAAATCAACAAAAATAACAGTACCGCGACAACTCATCATATCTGGCTACAAAAAGTCGCGACAAAAAGTCGCAAGACTACACCGCCTAAAATGTTACGAACAAACGTACTTTATTAACGGTAATGAGCGCACCTCCGCTTCATGTTATTTGCGGCCCCTTCGAGACTTGACTCGCACAGTAACTGTAATGCCACCTGTCGTCTGTGGAAATTATGATTAAAACAAAGGATACTAACGTAAAAGGGTTACTGCAGAGTAGCGTTACGAATTAATCGTATAGCATAGCCAAAGCCTCTTACTATGGGCCGTATACGTAGACTCACTGTCACTCAACGGGCTATGGAGAGGGCTATGCTTGGAATCTCTCTACGTGATCGAATAAGAAATGAGGAGATTCGTAGACGAACGAAGGTAACCGACATAGCCCAGCGGATTAGCATGTTGAAGTGGCAATGGGCAGGCCACATAGCTCGCAGAACTGATAGCCGATGGGGTAGAAAAGTTCTCGAATGGAGGCCACGTACGGGCAAGCGCAACAGAGGACGTCCACCTACAAGATGGACCGACGACCTGACAAGGGTTTCAAGAAGCCGATGGATGCAGGCCGCTTCCAACAGGTCGGCCTGGAAGGCATTAGGGGAGGCTTATGTTCGCCAGTGGACGTCTTGTGGCTGATGATGATGATAGCCAAAGCCTAAGTGCAGATAAATGCTACCAAAGATTTTTGAATAAAATAAGGCTAACGAGCCATCACTTACTATCAGGTGACCCAATTAATCGTTTGTCAGCCTTCTGTTCAAAAACGTATTTTCCATTCAAAAAATATACTGACTCTCTAGCCACCAGTGTCCCCTTTTTCATAAAAAGGATCAAGATAAAATCTGTGCCTGCGATTGAAACATTTATGTATATATAAAGTGTATTTTATTTTTATAGTATAGGCCGGCGAACGAGCAAGTTGGTCACCTGATGGTAAGTGATTTCCCCCTCCCATGTACGCCCACAATACTAAAAGAATTACGGGTGCGTTGCTGACCTTAAAGGAAAGGTACTCGTATTATCAAGGGATTGGGAAGAGGAAGGGGTTTGGGCATCCGGATATCTCACTCACCGTACGAAAGGCAGCAGCAAGCTGCTACTATACGCCGGTTTTCTGTAAGGCAGGGGTAACGACCCGGACGAGCTGGCCCATTCATGCTGTAGACAAAATTGTCTACAGCGTGGCTCTACCATTCAAATTATATATCATGCAATCTAAACTAATATAAGACATGCAAAAGCGTATTTGTTGATTTGTCCTTATTTTACGCAGTAATGGTGCAACAGATCGACATAAATTTGCATAGATATTGCTTATGGGCCGGAGAGGGACAGGTAAAATTTATCTCAGAAATATAACGAGAAAGAATTCCTCGCATACGGTGCCGGGAGTAAAAGCTAGTTTGTACATAATATTTCTCGTTACTACCATCAAATGTTCTTTTATTCCCTAAAAGATTTAGCTAACCATTCGTGCATTATTAAGGAGGTCGATGTACCAGGGCAACATAAACAAG
Source organism: Mimas tiliae (assembly GCA_905332985.1). Classification (NCBI taxonomy): domain Eukaryota; kingdom Metazoa; phylum Arthropoda; class Insecta; order Lepidoptera; family Sphingidae; genus Mimas; species Mimas tiliae. The sequence continues at coordinate 1,911,734 of HG995247.1, read as the reverse complement.
AAATAGTGTTATTATGAGATGCAATAAAATATGAAATTCCCGTCATTTATGGTCTCTCTCGGGGAAACTGCGTCTAAGAAACATTATGCTTCGATTTAAAGCCAATAATATTGGATATAATAGTTAAAATACAGACTTTACATGGCAGTTTGGATGTTAAATTACTCAATGGTCGCCAACATGTTCTCGGCTGGCGTATTAACTATTTATTTTATGGGATTATGAATTTTGCAATGTTAGGTACTTTACCGAGTTTAAAGTAAAGGTATAATTAAGAGACTGGGAAGGGGAGGGTGATTATAGTTTCTGGATATCTTAGTCACCATAAGAAACGCAACAGCAAGCTGCTACTTTACGTCAGTTTTCTGTGAGACAGTGGTAACGACCCGGTCGAGCCGGTCCATTCATGCTGTAGAGAAAACTGTCCACAGCGTGGCTCTGCCACTCCGTAATTATTTAACCACACTTTTCTGTAACATCATACTAATATTATAAATGTGGATGTAAGTTTGTTTGTTACGCTTTCACGCGAAAACTACTTAACCGATCATCATTAAACTTTGTACACATATTCTTGGAGGTATACGAAGTAACATAGTATACTTTTATGAAAAAATAAAAATCTACTTGTTTGTTACGCTTTCACGCCTAAATCACTGAACCGATTTTGATGAATTTTGATGTAGAGATAGGACCCTAGAGACGATTATAGGCTACATTTTATTTCGGAAAATTCTATTCACGCGGGCGGAGCCGCGAGCAAAAGCTAGTGTTTTATATTGGTCATATTATCTAAAAGCAGTCTGTAGTACACTCATCAATAACAAATATATACGTAAACGAAGATAAATCGAAATTTTCATATAAACATGTAGGTCGTAAGATTTTCCAATCTATTTGGTTAATCTATAATAATTTATCATCACCCCACGTCCCGCGGGGGGTGTCCATAATAACAGCAACAGATTACAGCCTGGCGAAGCGGTGACGGCGCAAATTTATGGAGTACGCTCCACCGCGACCGCTGGATTAACATTAAAATAACTTGTAAATTGCACGCCAACTACTCAGTGACCATCCATTTTTGATAATTTGTGCAGTAAATGAAGGCCAATTCTCGTATTTAACTGACACTGTGAATGAATTTTAACCGAATAAGATTAGATTTTGATTTGAATAAAAAATAATATTCTGCTGCTCTTTAAGTTCAGTCCGGTGTCAATATAATCTCATCTCGATGTCATTGCAATCTCAATTCAGTCTCAATTTTGACGTTTATATAGAGACATGTGTCATTTAAAAATTGATTGCCGTTTTGGCTTCAGTCAACTTCTTCTACTTTCAATCTTATAACGACCTATGTTCATATTTGACGTTGATTATTGGTTTAAGAGAATAACATATGCAACTTTCTTGACACTGAGACTAGATCGAAATTATATTTTGAACATTTTAAATTACGAGAAATGGGTTTGTCGATAAAACACACGAGAACTAAAATATGATTTTTTTTTGTGGTAGAACCACGCTGTAGTAGTTGTCTACATCACTATACACACACATCAATAGGCTGGTTCGACCTGATCGTTACCACTGTCTCAAGGAAAACTGATGTAAAATAGCAGGTTGCTGCTGCGTTTGTTAAGGTGAGTGAGATATCCGGAGGCCCAAATCTCCTCCCCTTTCCACTCCCTTAATTATCCTTTCCTTTAAGGCTGGCAACGCGTCTACGATTCTTGTAGTATTTGGTATTAGATGGTTGATTTGTTATTTTATTTAGAAAACCAACAGCGATACAGAGAAAAAATAACATTTTCTTACATTATAAAAAAAAATACGGCTAATAACAGGTTTTCCTTAATTAACCTTAAAAGTATAATTCGGTTAGTGAACGGACAATTGGAGAAAAAAATAATGGTTACAACATATCTAATTCTGTCAGCAGTCAGCGATGCTTTACGTTATAAATTATATACGGTAAATCAATTTAAATATGGGAAAGAAGTACATAATAGATAAGCCTGAAAAATTCGATTACATGCTTCGCTGTCTGCTTTATAATTATGTGCTAATTGTTATTCCAATTAACAAAATGTTTAAATTTTATTGTTCTATTGTAATTACTTTTTAATTTCAAGTTCTATTTAATTATGTAGATGATCAAGTAATTAAGATTTGGGAATGAGTTATTTTTTTTTTGTTTATTTATTGACTATCTATATTAATACCGATAACATCATCTAATTCCAAAACCAGCAATGCAAAACCACACCAAACAGACATTGCAAACAAAAATGAAACAGGATTATTAGGATACGATCGGAAAAGCTGAGCTATACGCGTGACTTGATGGTAGCCTATTGTGAAGCCCCATTTTACATGGTTATGACAATACTACCGCACAGTGGCAAATTATAACGTACTTGTTCTAAAAACACGACGAGAGTCTGCCAAATGAGCGTAATTTAGCATTTGGAATGTATGGAGATAGATTACAGTTAAAAACGCTGGAGAAACGCTCTACAAATAAGATAACGGAAGTTTGGAGGTCCGCGATCAGGACAGGGAGATCGTGAGGAGTGACATGTGTCAGGCAGTTTTTTGAGTAGTGTCTACAGCATGAAAGGCACTTACAATATCTGTCTGTTAATCTATTTTAATGTCGTCGAACTGCACCAAAACCAAATTAGGTAAATAATTTTTAGTAAAGCTGGTTTTTGTTGAAACTCAACGTTCTTCACAACAAATTTAATTATATTGATATAATACAGAATAGTAATAAAAACTAATTGAATTGTCGGAGAACGAACGAAAATGCAAAAATACTAATGACATCTAAATCAATGAACTTTAAAAGAAATAACTTATCAATTTTAGTCGAGTCAAACTAAATAAATACACCCAACAGTCACACACATAGTCCTGACTCCACACTAGGTAAACCTGAACGTGGGTATCATGAACTACGAGGGACTTGCGGTCCCACAACACCCAGACCCGAAACAATTTTTTGTGGATCACACAAAGATTTTTGTCTCAGTGCGGGAATCGAACCCACGGCCTCTCGCTTCGCGGCCAGCTACTAACCCGCTGCGCCTCGGAAGCTGACTATAGTCGCAACTATACATCTGTGTGTTTCCGAGTTCAACGTGTTGATAAAGGGACGTGTTCATTTTATAACAGTGTTTTGCAAACTTTTAATGTAGCTATTTGAAGCGATGTCACTTTAAAATGTTTAAAATTACCTAACTGCTGGCAAACTAGTACCAACGTAAGGAAAATACGTTTTTAAAATACTACGATGAATTCTGATTGGGTTAAAAACGCTACGCTAGGTTCGCAAAATCGTATTTCTATCGGACCATAAAGCGTATATATATTTATATTTCTTTAAATCGTATTGCACATCACTCTACACGTGCAGCCTGTGGGCTAACTACACTAAGAAAAGCTACAGCGACCTCCGAGTCCTGTATAACAATGCCTTTAGGATGTTGTTGGGGCTGCCCCGATACTGCAGTGCCTCAGGTATGTTCGCAGACGCGCGCACCGCCTGCTTCCACACAACTATGCGTGCGCGTGCCGCCTCATTAATACGCAGGGTGCGGGCTAGCTCCAACATTGTCCTGAAGATGATAGGATCCAGGCTTGACTGCCCTTTCCTCCGGCATTGCTGCGAGAGACATGTTTCAGCACCAATGCCAGAAAGAAGATTCTGAATACGGCACTATTTTATTTTATTTTATTACGATGTTATTTAATGTAAAAATATGGATTTAGTCTGAAATAAATGAATTATTATTATTATTCTTATAAAGCTGTGGAATAGCTTGCCGGCGCACGTGTTTCCTCCTTCCTATTACATGGGATCCTTTAAACGGAGTGTGAAGAAGCAACTAAGCAGGCCGGTATAATTCTGTCGATCTGCGATTCAGTGTCTATCGTTGGTCGACAGTATTCATGGATTGCGCTATACTTACCATCAGGTGTAGCGTAGTCACTTTGCCGAGCCATAATAAAAAAAAACAGCTGTCTTACAGAAAACTGACGTATAGTAATAGCTTACTATTGCGTTTCGCACGGTCAGTGAGATATACGGAGGCCCCAACCCCTTCCCAATCCCTTAATTATACCTTTCCTTTAAGGTCGGCAACGTGCCTATGACTCTTTTGGTATTGTGGGCGTACATGGGGGGTGATCACTTACCATCAGTCCCACTTGCTCGTTTTCCGGCCTATGCAACAAAAAAGAAATAACCGACGTAAATAATTAGCTTACTGTTGCATTTCGCACGGTGAATGAGATATACGGAGGCCCATATCCAGCCCTTCCCTTCCTAGTTCTTTAGTAATTCCAATTTACAAGGTGGTAGGTCCCTCGTTTGCGAGAGGCCGGCTGAGTCGGTACCACCGCTTTGTCTATTTCTGCCGCCAAGCAACAGTGTGTAAGCACTGTTCTGTTTCGGTTTGAAGGACATTGAAGCTAGTGAAATGAAATTACTGGGCATTATGAGACTTAACACCTTATGTCTCGGAGTGACGAGCGCAGTCCAGTGTCATGCAGAGCTTTGTTATTTAAAGTTCTGTGTGGCGTTTCTTCTGTTTATGAGCAGGCGTGGCGCTTACCATCAGGCGAGCGACCTGTTCGTCTCGTCATTCAAGCTAATAATAAAAAAACCCTTTCCTTTAGTTCGATAACACGTCCCTGATAGTTCTGGAATTGTTGGCGGTCATGGGCAGTGGAGATCAGTTACCAACAGGTGAAGCACTTGCACGTTTGGAACCCTCTGCTATAAAAAAAACGGTAAATAGAGATTTAGTGAAAGCGTTTTATCACGATGGCATCAAAGGGTTGTGCATTTCGGGCTTAAGTAGTCGGGCGAGTCTATCCCAAAGGTGAAGTAAGTTGGAAGATTTTATTAAATGAGGTATTGTTAACTAGTTGTAAATACATCATAGGGTTGATTACGTAATAAAAAACTGGCGGCCCAGTAAATGTATGATAATAAAATTAAAAATATTGAAATTGAAACAATTTTTAAACCAGGAAGGATTATTACGAATTTTTCAGCAGTACGGCCTCTAAACCTTCAGAGTGGTCTACAGCATGGAAGCGCCCCGGTTCGACCGGGGTAGTACATTATAAAATAATAAACGATTCATGTTCAAACTATTTTATTTGCCCTAATATTATTATAGATAGTTACCTACTTCACTATAAGTACTTATTATATGTTTTATTATTTCTATTTTGAAATTTTTGGATGTAATGTTAAAAATAAAGAGTTTAGAATACATTTTATTATTAAGAATACAATTATGCACTTCGGTAATATATGAATATTTCGGAAATACGAACATGTGTACCTAATTCCTGTTTTGTGTGCCTTTTTAAATAGCATAGGCCGGCAAACGAGCAAGTGGGTCACCTGATGGTAAGTGATCTCCACCGCCCATGTACGCCCACAATACCATAAGAATTATGGGCGCGTTGCCGACCTTAAAGGAAAGAGATTGGGAAGGGGAGGGGGATTTGGGCCTCCGGACAGATATGCGGATTACCCCCTCGGGGTTTACAGGCGTGAGTGCGTATGTATGTATGTAAATCAGCATTGAAGCATTAAAATTCAAACTCTAGGTCGAATTCGAACCCATGTCCCTCCAACTGACTTGATAACCAATACACTGGGATACATTTGAATGGGGTCCGTAGTCTTCTCGCATTTCTGTATCTCAAACTTTAATATCAATTGGTAAAGTATCACTTTCATCTGCATTATTGCGAATCTTATACCTGAAAAAGACACAACGTGTTACAGAAAGATGTGGTCAAATTTAAGTATGGTATACTGTTAGTTTATATAGTTTATCCGCTTTTTATTGGTTGGTTGAGAGTGTTTAAGAAAATAGAGTACATTGGAATTATAATGTTTTTTTTTATTTGTTTTAGATAAAGAGACGAGCAGGTCGCTCGCCTGATGGTAAGCGTCACGCCATAAACATAATCAACACAAACCAGAACTGCGCTCGTCACCCTGAGACATAAGGTGTTAAGTCTCATAATGCCCATAAAATTTCAAAATGTCTACATTTTGATAAGATCAGGTTTAGGTCAGAATACCGGTTTCAGCTAGAGTTATGTTGTTTAACTTTCCAAATATACGAGTAGCAAGTATAATTCCATACAAAGTTCATTGCCCCGTACTTTATTATTTACTTACCTAGACAGCCCCTGGGTCCCATACCGAAGGGCATGTACGTGAACTGTTTAATGTTATGTTTGTTCTTCTCTGAGAATCGGTCCGGGTCCAGGTCTTCCGGATTTGGATGGTACTTCGGATCCATGTGGACAGAGTTCACGACATTGTATATTAGTTGACCGGGCATCACCTGTACGGGAAATGAACAATGAAAAATTAATATATCCAACTCCTCATTATCATAGGCCGGCAAACGAGCAAGTGGGTCACCTTATGGTAAGCGATCTCCACTGCCCATGTACGCCCACAATACAAAAAAACTATAGGCGCGTTGCCGACCTTAAGGAAAGGGATAATTAAGGGATCGGGAAGGGGAGGGGGCTTTGGGCCTCCGGATATCTCACTCACTGTACGAAACGCAGCAGCAAGCTACGTTACGTCGGTTTTCTGTGAGACAGTGGTAACCGGACGAGCCGGCCCATTCATGCCGTAGACAAAAGTGTCTACGTTGTGGCTCTCCCACTCATAAAAACAATTTAGCATTTCCAGAGACTCGCCAAGCTTCACTGCTCGGTGTCAACATAAATGCGTGCCACTGTCGATCCTAGTGCACAGGACTTACAGTGGACTATGAATATGCCTCGGTGGCGCAGTTGTAATGCGTACGCGTTACAATTGAGGCTAACTCTGAGGTCTCGGGTTCGATCCCCAGGTCGGGTAAAGTGGTATTGGGTTTTTCTATTTCGAAATTCTCAGTATGAGCCCGGAGTCTGGAATTTGTGCCCGGTATGGCGATAGGCTCACCCCCTAAACCTTACATTGCAAGGCTACTAGGAGAACAAATAAAAATGAAATACCATAATAGGAATTGCCCTAGTACTCACTTTGTAAGGTTTACCCCCTTCTCTAGGTGGTGGTAATTCATAAGGCTTAGTACAAATCCTGTCCATTATTAAAGCTGCCGACCATCTTCTATTAACCTCTAAAACATAGTACTAATGAAAATCCTTAAATACACAGGTTATAAATAAATAAATAAATTCACCCAATAGTCACACACATAGTCCTGACCCCACACTAGGTAAACTTGTATCGTGGGTATCAAGAACTACGAAGGACTTGCGGTCCCACAACACCCAGACCCGAGACAAATATTTGTGGATCAGACAAATATTTGTCGGTTTAGGGTACTCCTGACCTGGCCTTTCTCGAGAATACTTCCAACTTGATGGATGAAAGTTCGCCGAGGCCTTCCCCTCCCAACTGTACTATTCACACTCGCCATGTATATTTGTTTCGTCAAAACTTTAGTGGGGCATGTTTATAATAATAAATAACACCCAGCAATCACACATATCGCCCTGACCCTACAGTAAGATACGATTATTTTCTGTCGTAAGTATCAAGAACTACGAGAGACTTTCGGTCTCATAACACCCAGACCCGAAACAAATATTTGTAGATCAGCCAAATATTTGGCTCGGCGCGGGTACGCGATCGATCGTTTATAAAAAAAGAGTTGAAACATTTTTATTTATTTTTTTACTACCTGTCCCTAGTTGCAACGCAGGCATGTCACTGTCCTGCCCCTATTGGGCATGGATATAGATATACATATAAAACAGTCAGAATAAATTCTCTAAATAGTAAAAATGCCTTAAAAATCCGCTACATAGTTTCGAAAAAATAAGCGGTCAAACAGACAGACAAACGCAGATAGCGACTTTTATACCATGTATTGAAGTACACCAGTATTTTGTAAATTTATTTTGGCATTAAACTTACAAAAAATAACTTTGTTTCTTTCTGCCTGGCATTATCTCGACTTAATGCCAGGTTCCACCTTCTCATCATGATTTGATGGTGAATTTGGTATTATGTGGAGCGACCCGCCGTCTGACCCCCACAACCCGCACCGGGAATCAAGTTTCGCTATTGCCTCGTCCGTTAGTCAGCAGAGTGTGCCAAATCTTCTTCTTCCTCCTGCCCTCATCCTACTCGGAATGGGGTCGGCGAAACATGCTTTTTAATACATGATACACACAAATTTCACTGGCCGCATCAGCAGAGTGAACTAAATAATATAAAATAAAATAACGAATATGGTTTGGACCATAAAAATAAGATAACAAGAAACGTAACTCAAGCAAAATAATGACCCCACCAAAACTTTGTGCAAGGGTGCGGGGCTATGTGCAGCTCGTTCATTCAACAATTCATAAAAAATGGTTCATACGTGGTTCATACGTTGACACTTGATACGTCTAATTTTTTGCGTGCAGAACGTCGTATCTCGATCTACAAATTTAATATTTAGACAGTAACCATAATGGAATAAAGTTGATTTTGAACGTTCATTAATTTTTGTGTGTATGAGTATTACGTGTGATTTTGCATGTGTAAGTAAGTGGAGCCGTAGTTTTGGCAGATTCATATGAGAGTTATCGTTCTAGTCACTTATTTCCATGGTTTGTGACATTCTTACATACCACTTAGCACACAGTCCAGATACTTCAAGGAACCAAGCACGTCGTAATTCAACTCCTTGTGTATATCCGCGAGTTCTTTGATCTCCTGGTATAATTTCTCCTGAATACCTGGATTCAGAGCAAGCTCGTGGAAGCAAAGGGCCAGAATAGATGAGGAGGTCTCGTAACCAGCTATGAAGGCGAAGAAAGCTTGACCTGTAATGTCGTCTGGATTCCAATCTATGGGCAAGTCAATATACATCATACTAATATTATAAATGTCAATGTAAGTTTGTTTGTTACGTTTTCACACGAAAACTACTTAACCGATCATCATGAAACTTTGTACACATAGGTATTCTTGGAGGTATAAGAAGTAACATAGGATACATTTTATGAAAAAAAACTATTTGTTTTTTACGCTTTCACGCCTAAATCACTGAACCGATTTTGATGAATTTGATGTAGAGATAGATGGGACCCTGGAGATGGTTATAGGCTATGTTTTGTTTCGGAAAATTCTATTCACGCGGGGGGAGCCGCGGGCAATAGCTAGTGTTTATATAAACAATATAATGCCTGTAGTAGTCCTTAGTGGTTGGCAGACTAAGAATCTTTCCTTTACACTATCCTGGCATACTATTTGCACTTCATCTATCTAATCTATAATCTATTCATGCATTCACATCGATTACTCCTGACCTGTCCTTTACGCCAATTTGACTAACACATGAGTGGTAGAGCCACGCTGTAGACACTTTTGTCTACAGCATGAATGGGCCGGCTCGTCCGGATCGTTACCACTGTCTCACAGAAAACCGGCGTAAAGTAGCAGCTTGCTGCTGCGTTTCGTACGGTGAGTGAGATATCCGGAGGCCCAAACCCCCTCCCCTTCCCAATTTCTTAATTATCCTTTTCCTTTCAGGTCGGTAACGCACCCATGATTCTTTTGGTATTGTGGGCGTACATGGGAGGTGGAGATCACTTAACGTCAGGTGACCCTGTTGCTCGTTTGCCGGCCTATGCCATAAAAAAAAACATCTCGCCATGTATCTGTTTCGACAGTCCCCCATCATCCATCCTCTAAATAAATGTTTAAACAACATCAACATGCCATTCTCAATTCTCATCACTACATCCTATTAATGTAATTAAAGTTAATATGTCGGAATAGTAAATTGAAAAAAAACGGGACTTCCTTGGTGTGGCAAGACTATTTTTTTTTAATAATTAGCTTTTGCTCGCGGCTCCGCTCTCGCGTGATGTTATATAGCCTATAGCCTTCCTCAATAAATGGGCTATCTAACACTGAAATAATTTTTCAAATCGGACCAGTAGTTCCTGAGATTAGCGCGTTCAACCAAACAAACTCTTCAGCTTTATAATATTAGTATAGATTTTAACACTCATTTTGAACTCTCCACGCATAAAGAGGGGTGTTATTAACTTGAACCCTTAACGTGTGGAATGTTTGTATTGCTACCGTCGATACATTTGAATAATGTTTTAGGTATTATAAATGTAGTTATAAATATTTAAATAATTGATTTACATTCAACGTTTATGTCTATAAAACAATTATGTTCGTTTTCAACATTAATAATAGTTCAAATAAAGATAATTTGTACTAAGGGTTTATAAATTCATACTCTAAAATAAGTCGTAACAATAAATGCCTATGAAACTATAAACTATGAAAGGTAAAGTCCGCGCTAATGTTTGCGTAGTTAATTCAGGTTAACCTTTACTACATTATAAATACATTAAGTTATAAAGCAAAACGTGGCGTTAGATAAGAATTTATACCTCCCCTTGGATCCTGCGCTCCTAGTCCCTCGAGGTCATCTTGGGGATGCCATATTAATTATATTTTTATCATTATTTATTAAGTTTTTTATTTTATTTTGAGTTTGATTACTTTTAGAAGTTAATTCTATTCTTAGGTTGTTTCTACATCTTTTGAACCAGATTCCGAAAAAATATAAGTTATAAAACTTAAAAAACTGATGTCCAAACCAGAATCGCGATGCACTTGCATCTTTCCGTTGAAGAGTTTCTGTTTTTTTCAGATCTTAGGCAAATTTATATGGGACCACTAGGACTTCCCTGGGTAAACCTTATCGAACGCAAAAAAAAACAAAATCAATCCAAATTTGATGGAGATATCGCGCAACACTTTTGAGTAGTAGAGCTAGCTACATTGTAGACAGTTTTGTCTACAGTATAAATAGGTCGGCTCGACCGGTTTGTTACTACTGTCTCATAGAAGACCAACGTAAAGTAGTGTCTTGTTGCTGCGTTTCGTACGGTGAGCATTCAGAGGTCCAAATCCCCCTCCCATTCCCAATTGTATTATTACCCATTTCCTTCAAGGCCGGCAATGCGCCCGTGATTCTTCTGGAATTGTGAGCGTTCATGGGTGGTGGAGATTACTTACCACCAGCTAACCCACTTGCTCATTGGCTTATGCTATAGAAAAATACATAAAAATACAGACAAACTGATAACTTCCTTCTTTTTGAAGGCGGTTGAATAGGAGGAGACCTAGTCTCTAAACGAGGCCATTTTCTGTATGTGACGCGACATCATGGCCAAATGGGAACAAATTACAAGGTGATAAGGTCTTTAGTTTGCGAGAAGCCGTCTGGGAAAATACCACCGCTTTGTCTATTTCTGCCAGGAAGCAGCAGTGTGAAAGCACTGTTGTGGTCCGATTTGAAGTACATTTAAGCCAGAGAAATTATTGGGCATTATGAGTCTTAACATCTTATGTCTCGGGGTGACGAGCGCAGTCCCTTGCCATGCAGTGCTTTGTAATTCAAAGTTCTGTGTGGTGGTGCTTCTGTTTAGGGGCAAGCGTGGCGCTTACCATAAGGGCATCGACCAGCCCGTTTCGTCAATCAAGCTAATAAAATATATAATAAATGAAAAATTGAGTACTTACTCCCAGGCAAATCCAGTAGGTGGTGAATAAAATCTTGTCTAATGATATTGTTTTGTTGCCTGTACTTTATATTGTTGCTTATGACGTCTCTGAAGAATTGGATCTGATTCATACTAAATATTCGTATACCTAGGAACTGAAGAATACATAATATAATTATAACTATATACCAAACATAGAATACGTAAATTGCTTATTCTTATTACAAATGTTTGCCAAAACAAGGTTTCTTTTTAGTTTCAATGACGAGACGAGCAAGCCGCTTGTCTAATGGTAAGTGTCACGCCTGCCCAATAATTTCCCTGGCTTCAATGTCCTTCAGACCGAAACACAACAATGCTTACACACTGCTGCCTGGCGGCAGAAATAGGCAAAGTTCTGATACCAACCCAGACGGCCTCTCGCATAGAAAATACCTACTACCTTGAAAATTACATTGTACTTAAGTATATTCCTCATTAAAGTAGAAATTATACACAAAAATATTGCCCTATCTAGAATCGAATTCAAAACTTCACAGCTTACAGCCGGCGAATGTAAACTTACCTGCATAATTTTAGCCATCATACGCGACTGAATTGCCAAAAAATAACAAACTTTGTCTATAGTTGTGAACTCGACCGTGTCATGGCCCGTTTTGTAGAATTCATTATCTCTGTGTTTGACAGAATTCACTTGTATACCGAAAAATGCGGAAGCCATGGTGTCGTTCGCGCATCGTCGCATAGTATCCACCATGTCAACTGGATCGTCCTGGCAATCTGTATAAAAAAAAAAACTTTCGCGCGCATTTAAGAAAGAAAGAATTTATTGGCAGACGTTAGGTGTACATGTACAATAATGTAGAAAAATATTTTACAAGTAGGTAGTAGGGGGGGAGGGTACCTAGACACCCACCCACTGTAGACGGTATATGTCCTACTACGTTCGCAAAAGGATCCAAATCAGCATGTGCCAAATATTAAAGTGCTTGGCGCTGGTTTCCATCTGGACCCTTATAGTTGTCATTTGCTTTGCTGTTACATTCAGGTGTTTTATGAACTTTGTATTATACACTGTACCACTGCTGATCAGAAGGCCAATTCTCGTAATTTTAAATGTTCAAAATATCATTCCGATCTAGTCTCAGCGTCAAGAAAGTTGCAAATGGCATTTTCTTAAACCAATAATTAACGTGAAATGCACCTATCATTAGCAGTAGCATTATACCGTTTTGACTTCAGTCAACTTTTATTCTACATTCAATCTCATTACGATCTATGTTCGCATTTGCCGTTGATTATTGGTTTAAGAGAATGCCATTTGCAACTTTCTTGACGATGAGACTAGATCGGAATGATATTTTGAACATTTAAAATTACGAGAATTGGCCTACAGGACTCCTCAAGTAATGAAAAAGTTTAGGCCTTAATCCACCACGCTGACCTAATATGGATCAATAGACGTCACATATAAGTGATTTCAAAATTCTCATGAACATTTACTTAAGATGTTTCATTCACCATTCAATAACATACAGGAACCATTCGAACAAGGAAAGCCACTTTCATATTTTTGTCACCGGTGGCGCAGTTGTAATGCGTACGCGTTACTATTGAGGCTGACGCTGAGGTCTCGGGTTCGATCCCCGGGTCGGGTACAAGTGGTATTGGGATTTTCTATTACGAAATGCTCAGCATCATCGGAGTCTGGAATTTGTGCCCGGTATGGCGATAGGCTCGCCCCCTATCACATCACGGGACCAAGATACGCTCGGCGAAATGTGGGTGTATGAGTTTTAACCACACCTTTGCCTACCCCCTTCGGGGATTACAGGTGTGAGTGCGTATGTATGTATATTATATCCTGTCTTTTTTTTTCAAAAATTTCCTTTCTGGTGTCTTTCCTTTAGACACTACTTGAGAGTTCTTCAAAAAATAGAATATGGAAGGTATGTGATGTCTACCAACCCATAGCGTGATGGAGAAAGGAGTAACCAGGTCAGACCACATGGTCGGCATTGGGATAGTACAGTGCTTATATTATAATAATTATTGATCATACGTTACTTTTTAAGTATTCCACGATGTTTTTGCTGACGTCTACCATGAAGGGGAACATTTGTCGCATCTTAGAACTGGTGAACGATGCACTCAAATTGAGTCTCATTTCGCGCCATTTATACCCTGTACATACAAAGATAGGAATGACTAATTAGAAATTCCAAATAGAGCCCATAAAAAACTAAAAAGTATGATATAAAACTGAGTCCTTATCTAATTCATAAATTTACAAGTGGTAGTGACAATGTAGACAGTTTTGTCTACAGGACGGATGGGCCGGCTCGCCCGGGTTGTTACCACTGTCTCACAGAAAACCGACGTGAAGTAGTAGCTTTCTGTTACGTTTCGTAAGGTGAGTGAGATACCCGGAAGCCCAAATCCCCCCACCCTTCCTAATCCCTCAATTATCCTTTTCTTTTAAGGTCAGCAACACGTCCATGATTCTTTAGGTTTTATAGATATTCATGGGTAGTACAAATCACTTAACATCAGGTAAAACATTTGCTCATTTACCGTCGTCTACTATAAAAAAAGAAAATTTTGTTCAGTGGTTCCCTTATGATGTATACAAAAAGGAAGGATATTTCGAAATTCAACCTCTAGGGGGTAATATGGAAAGAAATTATACCTATTTTAAAAAAGGAAAAAAATAATAATAATTTATTTTGAGTTAGTTTATAGCTTTTTAATTTTGTCGGATTTTTCTTCTAAACTGAATAACGGAACGAGCAGTTCGCCCGCCTGATGGTAAGCGTGACGTCTGCCCATAAACAGAAGCAACGCCACACAGAACTTTGAATTACAAAGTACTGCATGGTATAGAATGCTTTCGTAAGCCCATGACATAAGTTGCTAACTCTCAAAATGCCCAAGAATTTCACTGGCTTCAATGTTCTTCAAACCGAAACACAACAGTGCTTACTGCTGCTTGGCGGCAGTTTTTTTTATTTAATTTAACTTGGTTAATTTACGCCCGAATACTGAAACGCTATTCTACCATCTAAGATCGTTTTAAACATATTGAGGCCCTCTTAGCTGTCAAAATTGTGCTGTGAAGATAAGTAGCTGTTAGCTGTAAGACGGTAGAGTAGCGTATCAGTATTCGGGCGCAAGTCTCTTAAAAAAGCAACTACCGTTCGTGTTAATCAGACTGTTGCCTAGCAACGGTGCAATCTCCACTGGAAAGAAGGCTTTGCGGTCCGCGAAGTAATCAAAATCGCTTACAGTTATCTTCTTCATCAGTTCAGGGTCTCGTATCAATATAACAGGTGTAGTTCCCTCTATGTACCCTACATATCTAAAATGTAAATTCCTTCATCAGTCTATCAGAAAAATAGTTTTTTACGCAGAAGAATACATGAAGCTCAAAAACGCATGCATGAATCATAGATTCCAGGGCGATCTAAGGCCGCTATTCCAGTATCATATCAAAATTTTCCTACTTCTACAGCTCATAGATATATGAGAAAAGTATGACAGTGTAATAGCTACTTAAACTTCATATTTTCTGTAGTCCTATTTCACAGCATGCTGTGACATAGGATTATATATGACGTCATATATCTATGATGCAAATATGATAATGGAATTGCGGCCTAATAAGGACCTTTATGTAGCACAACGTGCTGTTGAAAAGTTCGGCCACATTTAAGCAACGTATATATACGATATAAGAAGGTGGTAGGTCCCTCGTTTGCGAGAGGCCGGCTGGGTTGGTACCACCGCTTTGTCTATTTCTGCCGCCAAGCAACAGTGTGTAAGCACTGTTGTGTTCCGGTGTGAAGGACATTGAAGCCAGTGTAATTACTGGGCATTATGAGACTTAACACCTTATGTCTCGGGGTGACGAACGCAGTCCAGTGTCATGCAGTGCTTTGTTATTCAAATTTCTGTGTGGCGTTGCTTCTGTTTATGAGCAGGCGTGGCGCTTACCATCAGGCTAGCGACCTGCTCGTCTCGTCATTCAAGCTAATAAAAAAAAAAAAGTACTTCACCCCCCGTAGTACCAAATTCGATTAAATTACTAAGACATAAATTAAGCATTTTCTTTATTATAGAATGAGTAACTTGACCATATTCGACTTGCTTTTGTCGAACTCCATCATTGTTATTCTTGCACACGCACTTTATTTAATTTATGGGGATGTGATCAATATTATCAGTTGTTATTAATAAGTGCTTTATGCGTAAATTAACGTTAAATGTGTATGTTGATAAAATCCTGTATATTAATTAACACTCACTGTCAGGTGCTATGGTCAGTAGGCCTAGTACGAGTTACAAATACGTTCATAGTTTTCGAATTAGTATAAAATTAAGACCGTCGAAGTGTCAAACTAGTAATTCATACTAACTTATAAAGGAAATAATCGCTTGAAAACAAATTTCATATTCGACTAATATGAATTAAAATTGACCATATTATTAATTTTAATTCATCATAGTTCCCACTAGTGGCTACTGATACACGACGTATAGAGAGAAAACGAAAACTTTCATCGTAAAGTATTAAAACTTTTACTAGGCCTACAGGTGTATGTAACGACCCTTAAATATGACCACACCTTTCTGTAACACGTTATATCACTCACCTTTCTTCAGGAAATGCTTTATAGACCGCATCTATATCTTCAATATTATGCCTCCTAGACGACGTACTGAGAAGAATGTTTCCAAAAAACGGTACACCAGGCATATACTTCAATTCCTTTTCATCAAAATAATAATGAATTTGTTTATGTATCCACCAAAAGTAACAGCACAATGAAATGAAAATAATAATCGATATTTCTAAAAACATGATTTAATATGAAATCGATTTTTTCATAAATACAACCGAATTCTTAGACATTCGTACATTTACTAAGACGTTAACAAAACAAATAGTACAAAAAAAACACCTAAATCATAAGTGTACACATATCACACCTGAATAAGTAAAGAAAATGACGTAACAATTTTATTTACACTACGAACACACAATACACACGTAAAAATATATTTCAGGTTCCAAGAAAAATATTAATCTGACTCAATCTCTGTTTATAAAAAGTAAGTAATATATTCTATTTATAATAATTATTTAAACGGGTGTTAATCACGTTGTATTTGAAGGTATAGATACCTGTTTATTTTTGAAGTGAAAACTTCTTTATCATCGTTGTGATTTGAATAGAGATGAAACGAAAAAGGACAGTAAAAAGAGACAGACACATAAATTCATAAGATTTAACGTGGGAGAAAATGAGATAGGAAGCATTATATAGTTGTGCGCGTATGCGTAGTCCAAAGCTTGAGAAAAGGCATCACAACAACCGTGGTGTTTTGTATACGTGTACGTATTATACGTTTGTAGAGATTTTTCATAATTTTTATAATTAAATTCTTCATTGTATCATTTATCGAAAATGTAAGCTCTGAGTCTGTATAAATCTATGTAATATATACGAATAAAATGTAAAATAATTATCAAACTTTGTATCACTATGATCATTACTAAAACCTACAATTATCCTCTTCCCGAAATTTTACATTCGTCTCATTATCTTGAAGCCAACATTTTTCACTTCTACCAAGTGTGAATTGCACACATGTTTTTTTTTATTTCCTAACGTTTCGACCGAGTTGCATCGGCTGTGGTCACGTTACGTAAAAAATGTAATTTAAAAATCTATAATAAAATGGTCTTTCATAGAAAATTGAGCATTTAAGTAGAACAGCTTTTGCTTGCGGTTCCGCCGTCGTGAACATCCTTTTTCGGCATAGAAAGTAGTCCATAACTGTCCCCAGGGTCCCATCTATCTCTGCACCAAAATTCATCAACCGGTTCAGCGAATTAGGCGTGTTTTAACTAACTGTTTTAATTAACTCACTTTCGCATTTATAATATTCGTTTGGGTACACAATGTTCTATTAAAAAAAACACCTTACTTCTTAATCAATTTTAAATATCTTTAACATAAATCGACTTTAAATAAACTATTCTCTAGCTTGAAACCGAACCCAACACCCTCCCTCGGCTTTCATAATAAATTCGTCCTTTTTCAGTTTGATCGGGTCTGTTGTCTTTGGAGTTTTCAGGATCTTGTAGTGAAGCACGATGTTGTAGATAAGAACCTTTAACTCTAGAAGAGCGAATCTTGACCCTGTGGGTATAAAATTAAGATGATCCTTTTTTATAGTATAGGCCGGCAAACGAGCAAGTGGGTCACCTGATGGTAAGTGATCTCCACCGCCCATGTACACCCACAATACCAAAAGATTCAAGCCTACAAGCCTACAGACTTCCACTTGTTCCAGAATGTGGACTATATGGCGGGAATAAAATATAAACAGTTTCTTCGGACAAAATGGAAATAGCCCACACAATGGTCAACATAGGCCTTTTGTTATGGCATAGGTCGGTAACGAGCAAGTGGTTCGCCTGATGGTAAGTGATCTCCACCGCCCATATACGCCCACAACTCCAAAGAATCAGGGGCGCGTTGCCGTCCTTAAAGGAAAAAGATAATAAAGGGATTGGGAAGGGGAGGGGGATTTGGGCCTCCGGATATGTCACTCACCGTACGAAACACAGCAGCAAGCTGTTACTTTACATCGGTTTTCTGTGAGACAGTGGTAACGACCCGGACGAGCTGGCCCATTCGTGCTGTAGACAAAGGTGTCTACAGCGTGGCCTTTCAATTTTGAAGAGTGTTTACGTAATAAGACCGTGTAGAATAAGAATATTTACCAATACAGTTCCTCGGGCCGACTCCAAATGGCATAAAGGTGAATGGCTTAATCTTATGTTTGTTCTCATCTGAAAATCTTTCAGGGTCGAATTTCTCCGGCTCGGAGAAATATTCAGGATCCATATGCAAAGAGTTCACTGAATTGTATACCACTTCGCCTGGTCGAACCTATGGTAGAAATGTTATATAATAAAACACTATGTTTTATAGCAGATGCCGGTAAACGTGCAAGTGGGTCATCGCCCATGAACATCCACAATAACAGAAGAATAATTAATGCGTTGCCGATATAAAGAAAGGAATAGAGGTTTGAGGAAGGGGCAGAGGGAGGCGAGTGACCTGCTAATCTCGCCTGACGCGGAATACCGCGAATTATTTTAATTTATTTTTTACGAGTGGTAGAGCCACGCTGTAGACAATTTTGTCTACAGCATGAATGGGCCGGCTCGTCCGGGTCTTTACCACTGTCTCACAGAAAACCGGCGTAAAGTAGTAGCTTTCTGTTACGTTTCGTAAGGTGAGTGAGATACCCGGAAGCCCAAATCCCCCCACCCTTCCTAATCCCTCAATTATCCTTTTCTTTTAAGGTCAGCAACACGTCCATGATTCTTTAGGTTTTATAGATATTCATGGGTAGTACAAATCACTTAAAACCATTATTAATTATTTACAATTGTTCATTTAAAAGTCGGTATACAGGAAATCTTATTTTTTATTATAAGTTATCGTGGGTAGATAAATACTGCATGAAAGTATATAGTATATAGTTAGCGTATTCTGTTAATATTGGTGTATTGTGGGTGCCTGAGAAAGCAATGTGGGGTACACTGAAATAATAATGGTGCGATATAGTTGTGGAAGGGTGGTTAAATGGTATAAAAGAAGTTGTCGCCATAACTGGAGGTATTTTGCCCGCAGTCAGTCAGACAGTCTCCAGTTCAGTAAGATCAGTGCTCAGTCGATAGTCCAAGTGTTCATTACGCGGTAGCTATGCTGGTTTACTATTCGGTTCTAGTTGTTTGAGCTATAATTAGAGAACGGTCTATAGAGAATCCTGTGGTCTGTAAAGTAGTAATATTGTAAATGTAACCAATAAACTATGAGTTTAACTAACTTAACGGAGGGCGAAGAGGTTCTTTTGTCTGTAGCGAGTGGACAGTGTAGTTAGTGGTTTGTGTACATAGTGCGGTAAAGTCGAGTTAAGCAGTAAGTGCTAGTGCGACGAAGCTCTTTTTCTGTAGTAAGTGGACAGTGTAGTGAGTGGACAGTGTAGTGAGTGGACAGTGTAGTGAGTGGACAGTGTAGTGAGTGGACAGTGTAGTGAGTGGACAGTGTAGTGAGTGGACAGTGTAGTGAGTGGACAGTGTAGTGAGTGGACAGTGTAGTGAGTGGACAGTGTAGTGAGTGGACAGTGTAGTGAGTGGACAGTGTAGTGAGTGGACAGTGTAGTGAGTGGACAGTGTAGTGAGTGGACAGTGTAGTGAGTGGACAGTGTAGTGAGTGGTTTTTGAGTACCTAGTGCGGCAAGATCGAGTTTAGCGGTAAGTGCTAGAGCATAATCATGGTGACTGTATAATGCAATATTTCTTTGTGCTTTATGATTATTTTTATATTATTCTAGGGGCTTCTAGTCCCTAGGCTCGCTTTTCATACGGGGCTTTCAACCCCTAATAAGGTTTACTCGCAAAAAAATATTTGTTATTGCAATGTGATATTAACGTGACGTTTATAACGTAAACAAACGAAATAAAAAAATAATGTTTTAGCAGATCCCAACGACTCCATCACAGTCGTTATCGAAGCAGCACTTTCTCTGCCCAATCCGAATCGCAATAATAATACGCGACCCCGACATAGGACACGCCTACGAGTCCGTAGAACTCCCACAACTGACCGTCGGCACATTGATGTGCAGAGACGACCCTAAACTATACTCCCCAGCGATTGCTCAAGCTGAGGACTGAGCCTTCTAAAAGGCGCCTCTGTGCTTAAATGCTACTAAGTACATTATACATATTTCTGGCTATAGCGCCATAAGCGCCGGCTTTATTGTCACGTGAAGCTGTAAAAGCAATATAAGCTAACAGCACAAATCCATTCGCCAAAAAAAAAACATTTCGTAAACCCAACATGTAAAAAGGGGGGTTCGCGACATCGCCATTTAAACAAATCAAAAAGTACAAAGATTCTCTCATATCTTTTTTCCACATCTTTAGTTATTCAGGCCTATTATCCATACTTAAACCGCTAAAACGTAAACAATAACTTTCAAACGGATGTTTGATTTATTTCAAACATAGACAAGATCCATCCTGATTATATCAGCTTTAACGAAGAACCCGCATTAACATTTTGGCGCTACAATGCCGCATACAGACACACACAAACACAGATTTTATGAGTGGTAGAGCCACGCTGTAGACACTTTTGTCTACAGCATGAATGGGCCGGCTCGTCCGGGTCGTTACCACTATCTCACAGAGAACCGGCGTAAAGTAGCAGCTTGCTGCTGCGTTTCGTACGGTGAGTGAGATATCTGGAGGCCCAAATCCCCTCCCCTTCCCAATTCCTTAGTTATCCCTTTCCTTTAAGGTCGGCAACGCACCCATGATTCTTCTGGTATTGTAGGCGTACATGGGCGGTGGAGATCACTGACCATCAGGTGACCCACTTGCTCGTCTGCCGGCCTATGCCATAAATAAATAAAAACAGACAAAAGGTTCAAACTCTACCACCCCTATTTTTGTGGGGGTTGAAAAATACTACACTCTAAAAATGTATTATATTGAAACAATGAACAAAATATAATCACTTTGAACAGATGTTTATACCGATAAAATTCCATATATTTTGTTTCATTAGCGTTATATTTTATCAGTTGTAATTGACACTATAAGTATGTAGGATTTTATTGAATCATGTTTTTGTTAAACAAACATTTTATACAAAATTACGCCTCCTTACAACACCTTCATAATGCTAAAAGAATAACTAACACGTTATATTCGAGTTCAATAACAGTAGTAAAAAAATATGTATTGCTGCTCCCTTTATTGTGAGAGCACTTTACAACCAGTTTAAAAAAGGACGATATTCAAATTATTTATTGAATCCATAAAATGTTATACATCATTTAGATTCAGTCAAATTTTAACTCTACCGCCAGTTCGGAATGCTGTTTCGCTAGAGAAGAACAGACAAGAAACTCTAACGTTGCTCTTTTCAAAACTGATTTCCTATATTGATACCATGTACATTAATACAATTTATTTGAGTTAAAGCAGCTCAGTTTATGTCAAGAGGAACATTATAACAAAATAATGCTTATGGACCATGAGTCCCATGGCCACGATGAATAAATTAGGACCACAAAGTAAAAAAACTATAACAACAAATAACAGTTTGAGCAGACCAGTCTACACAAGCAGCACCCGTTCAAGAGTATGACGCATGTGCCAGCCATCGGCCTCCTCAACCATGTTACAGGGAAGTGACCGACCCGGCACACGACGCACCGCAAGCACAGACACTTTAGCGAGCATGACATACCCAAACTGAATTTAATGAATAACATAATAATATAATCATTAATTCCCAATGGTTCCCATCGGAGTCATGCTTCTCCAATTCTGAATATGCGCCTTGCGCCTGTAGGTGTTTTTTATGTATATTACATGATATCAAAAGCAGCGATAGATCAGCGAGGAGGGGTATGGACTGTCAAGATGAACATAGCAGGTTTTAAACCAGCCCTAAGAGCATGCACTTCAGACTATTTTAAGTTACGTGTGTATTCATTGTTAATTATCACTTAATTTAACGGTGAAGGAAACCTGCTACCTCTGAAGTTCTCCATAAGCATTTTGTAGGTAACCAATCCGCATAGACCAGCGTGGTGGACTAAAGTCTAACCCTTCTCATTCAGTAGAAAAGGCCGTGCCCAGCAGTGGGACATGTATAATACAGAGCAAGTATTTTTAACATGTTAACCTTGCCATTGGACCGATGTTGATTCGTTTTGTATTCAAATTTACATCGAGGGGAGTATCAGGGATAGCAACTCTTCGAAAAAAAATCTAGTCATAACTAATATAAACACAGTGATAATTACAGTGAGTTTGTTTGTTACACTTTCACGCCTAAATCGCTGAACCGATTTTTATGAATTTTGGTACAGCGATAGATGGCACCCTGGAGACGGTTATAAGTTTTTATCACGGAAAAGGCTGTTGATGCAGGCGGAGCCCCGAGCTAAAGCTAGTTCTTGATAATTTGAAGAATTCTATACTATAAGAGTGATATTTCAGCATCGAAATAAGATGACAAGAAACGTAATTCAAGCAAAAAGATTACCCCGCCAAAACTCCGTGCAAGGGGGCGGGGCTATAAAAGTCTGTGCAGCTCGTCCATTCATCAATTCATAAAAATTGGTTCATGATCTCTAGTTGACACTTAATACGTCTATTTTTATGCGTGGTACAGAACGTCGTATCTCGTTCTAGAAATTTAATATTTAGACATTAACTTTTACGAAATAAAGTTGATTTTGAACGTTCATTACGTTCGTTATGTACCTACATAATTTGTAGTAAATCTCATTTATGGGGCATATTATGACCATATATATTTTAATACTTACTCTGTAAGGCTCTCCCCCTTCCCGTGGCGGAGGCAGCAAATACTCTTTATTGCATACTCGGTCCAGTAAGAAGGCCGGTGACCATTTCCTTATTGTTTCTGAAATTATTAACAAATATTTATATCCTTACTAGCTTTTGCCCGCGACTGCGCCCGAATGGCCTTTTCCAGGTCATGGTTTACCAGTGTGCCAAATTTCATCCAAAGCCAAACTTTCACACTTATAATAGTAGTAAGATAGTAGGATTATTTTAAGATATTTCTTGACTATTAAGTTAAAAGTATTTAGGTATACCAATCTTCTTTAAATAAACAGACAGGTGGAGAAACAGGTAGAGAATCAGTATAATACCGGTTCCGTCACCAATCTTTGGATACGGAACTCTAAAATAACAAGGTATTAATATGACTTTCTCGTTTGAGAGTCGCTACAATGACATTTGTATTGAAATTTTGCAAAAAAAAATATAATGCCCGTACCGTTCAAAACGCTGTCCAAATACTTTAAAACAGGCACGGTGTCGTACGTCAAGTTTTCATTGTTCTCTTTAAACTGCCTGAGTTCCTGGTATAACATCTCTTGAATATCAGAGTTGATGGCAAGCTCGTGAATGCACATCACCAGAGCACTGGCAGAACTCTCGAATCCGGCTATGAAGAAGATAAACGCTTGGCCGATTAGCTCGTTTTCTGTCCATTCTGAAAAGAATAAGGTATTTTAAGATCATTTTTACCCACATAAAATGGCAACTTAATGTTATAGCAGAATCCGGCAAACGATCAGGTAGGTCACCTGTTGATACGTGATCTCCACCGCTCTTAAACACCCAAAATACTAAAAAAAACATGAATGCGTTGCTGACCATTGAGAAAAGAAATTGCGATGGGGAAGGTGAGAGGCATGCTGCCACTTTACGTCGGTTTTCTGTGAGATAGTGGTAATAACCCAGTCGATCCAGCCTCCTCATAACTTCCAATCGTACGGTGTGTGAGATTAAAAAGTCCTTCCCGTTTTTGTAATACTCTTTAAATTTTCTTTAAGGTCGGCACCCATAATTCTTTTAATATTGTGGATATCCATGGGCAGAGATCGCTTCTCATCGGTTGAGCCACTTACTCTTTAGCCAGCCTATACTTTAATATTATGTTCTAATTTTTTAGACTAATCTTCTTCTTCTTTTAATTGTGTTTGGCTCCACCGTAGATCGGTGATTTCGCCAGTGTCCATTGTGAAACATAGTGGCTGAACGCGATACTGTTTCATTTTTAGACTAGTCATTATTAGTATACATTTATGTCATAAGTAAAGACATCCTCACATTACCTCTAGTATGTCCATAATGCTTCAATTCCTCGTTGACAGTTGCATAACCAACGCTATCGTTTTCAACAACGTCTGTATGTTTTAGTGTTCCTGTGCGTAAGAATATATCGTCAGGATTACGAACGAAAAAATAGTAGTTTCTATTTAATGCTTAGAAGCTTGTACCAAATTTTAAACAAATATCTAACCAATTCTCAATTATCTCTTTTGTATTTGGCTTATCACAGGTCCTAACAAAGGAATGAAGGATAGATATGAAATGAAATGAAATGAAATAGTTTTATTAATCATGTAGGCAATTAAAATGAAAGTAAGTCAGTACAAAATAAAGAAACTTATGTATAAAAATCATATCAACTAATGTATACATAACATACATAGCATCGTCAAATACACTAGGCAATTACACTAAATTGTTTATTTGTTGTCTTTTTATTTTACATTATTAACAGTATTTGTAATATGGAAACGTCCATTATTAATTATTAAATATTTTGAGTCGGTATGGACCACTGCATTTACCATATGTGTTGCTGTTGTTTGTTGTTGTTTGCACTGCATATGTGTTTACATTCATGTTCCAAGGCTGGCGATTACGCTTCAGATAATACAATTTGTACTTGGAGTTTATCAGGCCTTTCCTATATGAGGGTCCATCAGGGAAGTTACCAATACCTTCATTATTTCTACTGGCAAGCAGCAGTGTATGACTACCATTGTGTTCCAGTTTGAAGGATATTAAGCCAGTAAAATTACCTTAGTAAAAATCAAATCATGATAGGAAGACGGACACTGGCATTAAGCCAGGATAACGCCAGGCAGAAAGAAAAAGAAATTTACTATTATTTGAAAGACCTGCTCGTCTCATCATTCAGGCGAATAAAAATAATAGAATTGTAAAAGTGCCGCGCTATAGCTACATTTGTCTTTCATACCTTTTGAAGCCTCCATTAACAGTTGGATCATATCCGGTCGTTCCACATTGTTTTTACGTCTATATTCCATGGTATTCCTAACTAAATCGCGGAAGAAGTCCGATGTCTTCTTTGGGAATACACTTTTG
Organism: Mimas tiliae; assembly: GCA_905332985.1. NCBI lineage: Eukaryota > Metazoa > Arthropoda > Insecta > Lepidoptera > Sphingidae > Mimas > Mimas tiliae. Next base: position 1,886,323 of record HG995247.1, on the reverse strand, counting down.
CCAAAAACCTGAAATTAAGATTTTTACGAACTCAGTTTCTTCTGTGCATAATTTTACATTTTTTGTTTTAATCAAAAACTAGTTTTACAAAAACCAAAACTAAATTTTAGCTTACCTTGGCTACGGCAGGGAACTGTATACTAATAAAGAATAGGACTTGTTGCCACCAAGTGAATTTGAATAGATTCTGTCCGGTGATAAAGAACTTGTTCTCTTTATCCTTGAAGGAGTTCACGTGCAGTCCGAAGCCGGCGGATGCGATCACATCCGAGGTGTAGCGACGTATCAAGTCATCGACATCCGTGTCTTCGGACTGATGCTCTAAGAAACACAAGTTTTTTATGAATAAAAAATGCATTGCATTGTTAAGCTTTGTTTAGCTTTAACTTTGAAAAAAAAACATCGGTTGTTGAAGAAATCTTGTTGAATTTGAGATTCACTTAATCATATTAGGTATGTACCTACTTCTAGTCACTACCTTTTGTACACCAATTACCTTTCAAGTAATCCACAAGATTGTTACTAATTTCCAACATGAACGGCAACATGTGTCTCATCTTAGACCCGGTAAATGCCGGACTCAACGTCATTCTCATGTCTCGCCATTTTTCACCTGTAAAAAAAATGTTGTTTTGATATTGAAAAGATTCTGGAATGTCTATTTCTAACGGGCTTGGCGATGAGTCGGTCGGAACTTTGCCGGTTAATAAATTTAGAATAAATTTGACCTTTACAACTTTCTGTAAACTGTAGTCAAATTTAAGCATCGTTGCATATACCTGCCAGTGATTGTTTATGTACGGGATCTTATCAAAATCTAGAATTCCAAAATTACACGCTAATTTTAATCATTTGTTTATTACAATCGATCACATGACTATAAATTACTTGATTTCTTACTCTCTATACTCTCATGCACTTCACTTGAAGTGCGTGAGAGAGTGAGACAAAAGCTCAGCTGTTTTTTATTAAGTGTTGACCAAAGTTGCAAGTTGAATATCGACATGTTATTCGATAAAAAAGAAAATATTTTATGTATGCCCTAGCAGTGCAATCGGATTTGATACTACGGGAGGTAAATAACTTATATCGTACACTTTACGTTTCTTTTTGACCACACCTTTTTTAACACGTATAAAGCAACATCTTACCATCGAGCATCAACAAACTGCCTCCGAACAAAGGATCCGTGTCTTCGTTGAAGAATTTTTTGTGGTTTATGAAATGATCAAAGTTTTTCACAGTTATGCTTTTGATTACATCAGGATCTCTGATCAAAAGTATTTGGCTGACGCCTTCGATGTACCCAACATATCTGTAAAAAAGTTTGTGGTTATTAACTATTTTTGGAAATACCTTTCTTTCGATATGTCAGTGTGATTGTTTTTATTTGAACGTGTAATATTTATTTCGTAAGTAGCATTTACTAAGAGGTGGTGAAACCGGCGCTTGGTGTGGGTTGTACCATTCGTTGTTGTAATGTGGGTTGAATAAGCAATGATTGATGACATCTATCAATTTTAACATTTTGATAGTAACTACTATCTGTCTTCTTTCTTTCTGGCTGGCATTACCCCGGCTTAATCAAGTGCCCGCTTCTCCTACCACATATTTGGCAGTCTTTGGTATTCTAAGGGATGACCCGCCTGACCCCCACAACCCACAACGGGAACCAAGTTTGCCATTGTCTCGTCTGTTAATCTGCAGAGTGTACCACGCACAGGTAAAGTTGTCTTTGAACCTAAGATGTTCCTACTATCTACCTCGTTGCCATCTGCCATTATCCCACTCGCAGTGGGATCGAAACAACATGATTTTTAACACATATTACAGATAGATATGGCTTGTAGCTTTTACGACCAGCCACCGGCCTGACGTCAACTCCTCTGAGGAGAAAACACCCAGACACGAAAAAAATATTTGTGAATCGGACAAAAAATTATCTCGGTGCGGGAATCGAACCCACTACCTTGCGCTTCACAGCTGGCTACCCAAACACTGCGCCACGGAGCCTTGGTACTACCTACTGAAAACAAATGATACAGACTTTAAATAATGTAAACCATTCCTTGCTTAATACCATAACTTTAGTCGACCCATAGTACAACCACACTTAAACGAACATTGTGAAACAGGCCCTTAAATTCAACACACTAGGTTTAATTTTCCTCTATATAAATGTAACAACTGGCAAGAATATACGCTATATGACGTATTATCCGCTTACGTAGCAAAAACATGGACAAAAAAAATTGGATTAATGACAAGTCCCTTGAGGATAGAGCCTCGCTCGGAACAGTAGGTGACATACGAAATACAACCAACAATTGCGTACATTTATTTATATTATCTTAGGATTCTCCGTCAATAATATATTTTCTTATGTTCTTTCTGTCTACGGTTATATTATGATCATGACTAGTTTTTTTTAAAGGCCCGCAAACCTGCGAATGGGTTACATGATGGTAAGTGATCTTCACCGCCCATCTACGCCCACAACACAAGAAGAATCATGGACGCATTGTCTGCCTTCAAGGAAAGGAATAATCAAGGGATTGGGAAGGGGAAGGGGAGGGGGCTGGGCCTCCGGATATCTCACTCACCGTACGAAACGGAACAGCAAGCTGGTACTTTACGCCGGTTTTCTGTGAGACAGTGGTAAGGACCCGGAGGAGCCGGTCCATTCGTGCTGTAGACAAAACTATCTACAGCCACTATTAGGTGGTAGAACCCCGTATGAGCGAGGCCGTCTGAGTTGGTACCACCGCTTTGTCTATCGTCAAACAGCAGTGTGTAAGCACTGTTGTGTTTTAATTTGAAGGACATTGAAGCCAGTAAAATTTCTTGGCATTATGAGACTTAACATCTTATGTCTTGGAATGATGAGCGCAGTTCAGTGCCATGTAGTGCTCTGTAATCCAGAGTTCTGTGTGACGTTGCTTCTGTTAATGGGAAGGCAAGACTCTTAACATCAGTCGAGCGACCTGCTCGTCTCGTTATTCAAGAAAATAAAAAAAATGACTGTGGTTTTGGTATGTGGGGCGACCACAACCCGCAACGGGAACCAAGTGACGCTAATTCATCGTCCGTCCCCTCTGACATACTCGTAAATGGTGCTAAAAGTTACTGAAATGTCGTACGTAGCGAAGTATTCATAAAAAAATAATATTCCCGAGATGTTTGTTCTAAGGTGACGATATACAAATATTACATACACTATCCTATTTCCTGCTCTCCTATCTCTCTCCTACCATCCTACTCATTTTATAAATGTGACAGTTGGGATGTTTGTAAGTTTGTGACTAAAACTTTGTTAATCAATCACGCCATAACAGCTGAACGGATTTAGATGAAATTTTGCACACAGATAGACGATGACCTGGATTAAGCCACTACTTTGTCACCCGAGAAACTGTATTCACGTGGGCGGAGCCACGAGATAATGGATAAGGTAATGAGGCAAGCCGAAGGTCAATGGACTGATGATCATAAAATACACATGCATGTTGCAAACATGTGCAATACGGTGAATGTATGCAGATGATACTGACTCATAGTAAATAACGGGATATTAAATAATAATAATAAATAACTACACCCAACAGTCACATACATAGTCCTGACTCCACAGTAAGTTAACTTGTATCGTGGATATCAGGAACTATGAGGAACTTGCGGTCCCACAACACCCAGACCAGAAACAAATATTTATGGATCAGACAAACATTTGTCGCGGTGTCGGAATCGAACCCACGGCCTCTCGCTTCGCAGCCGGCTACTTGCCCACTGCGCCATGGAGGCTGTCTAATATACGTATATTGTATGATATTGCAGTACGTTTGTGCATTCAGTGCTATAGGTACCTACTATGTCGTTTCGAACCACGAGTGAATAGTGTGTTTATGTACATAACTAGCCTTGCTCGCGGCTCCGCCCGCGTGAACGGACTTTTCCGGGATAAAAAGTTGCCTATGATACTCAGTAATAATGTAGCTTTCTAACGGCAAAATATTTTTTGAAATCGATCCAGTAGTTTTTAAGTTTATTCGTTACATACAAAAATACAAATCTTTCCTCTTTATAATATTAGTGTAGATGACTGTCTGTTTGTCCGCTTATTTCTCCAAAACTATGCAACGGATTTCCACTATCATTTAGAGAATTTATTCCAGAAGGTTTATATTATGTATATCACGCTATGATTCGTGGGAGGAGGGCAGTAAAATGCCTGCGGTGAGACCGTGAGGGACAGCTAGTCTGATATATAAAAAGTGCCGTGGCTCAGGGCGGATTACTAGTATCCCACTACTAAATAAAAAGAAATAAAATTTGGATGTTTATGAGTCCTGGATGTAATGTTGTTAATCAATCACGTCATAACGGCAGAATGAATTTGGATGAAATTTGGCACACATGAAAAGCAAGCATCATCAAAGCATCTTATCCCGGAAAAACATACTCACCGACAGAGCCCGGAGCAATAGCAAGTAATAAATAATTAGATGAAGCAACCGTTGTGAAATGACAATTAGTAAGCGCGTGTTTCTTATAGTTTTCCTCAACTGGTATACAATTACACATGTTTACGCTTTCATATTTTGCGGATACGTTCAAAGAATATTAAACCATATTTTCCTTAATGACAGAATCGCATGTGAGAATGCAATGCCCTTAGTAATTCGCGCATAATATTGTGTAAGAAGTATAGTATGTCGCCTCTCCCCAAAGGGGTTGATGTCAGGCAGGCGGCCGATCGTAAAAACTACAAGCCAAATGTTTCTGTTACATGTGTTAGAAAGCATGTTGCGCCGACCCCACTGCGTGTGGGATAAGGACAGGTGGAAGAAGTATGTATGTCACCGTGGCATTTAATTGTGACTGTTCTCATATGCACCCAGGGCGAAGGGGCCGCCGCGCCGTTGAAAATTAGCGCAGGGCACTAGCTTAGCAATATGCTGAACTGGCCTCCATTTGATTTGAAGTAATAGGTACTTCTTTAGTTTGTGTTTATATTTTGTTTCTAAATATTGTTGTACCAAAAAATGTTCTTTCTTTCTCCCGTTTTACTTTGCTTCAATGGCGAGACAGGAAGGTCGCTCACCAGATGGTTAGCACTACGCGTGCCCATAACCAGTAGAAATACCCTTCAGAATTTTACATTAAACTAACTGTCCCGCGTGGTTTCACCAGCATCATATAATTGATAGTTAAAACCAGATTACAGCGCCACCTACCGGGTCCAATTGTAAATCTAAATCATCCAGGGCGCCACCCAAACGCATACAAAAAATATCATTCAAATCGGTCCAGCCGTTTAGGAGGAGTTCCGTGACATACACACGTACAGTCTTTTATATAATTCTACTGTATGTATACAATATGTAAAAAAAACCCTGTCCGATCCCAATGCGGCATATAGGTATCCCAATGACATTACCGGAAAAAATAAAAATAAAATATTAGTCATGAAAATGAAAATGTTATTGTATTTCAAAATGCACGTTATTAGTACCCAAATTACTCGAATTTCCCTAAAATGTACTAAATTTTTAAAGTGTGACATCACCGTCGTCGCTGTAACGTGTTTCTGAAGTACACATATTTTTATATAGTCTTTTGTTTTTTCTTTTGTGTCGCGCGCAGCACCATCACCCCTGTATTGCCATGTAAACTTTCTTGTGTAATTAAATTTTGTTGAATTTTATTGGGGGTAATATTTTTTTAATATTTATGCAAAAAGGATTACATTAATAGAACCTTATCTCGATACCTAATAACACTCACGGATCGGACAGGGTTTTTTTACATATTGTATATGTAACTTCTCAGGTATGCAGGTTTTCTCACAATTTTTTCTTTCACCACCAAAAAAGCGATAAGTAACAATGAATACACATGTAACTTATAGAAAATATAGAGGTGCATGCTCTTGGGGCAGGTTTCGAACTTACGACTTCTGTCACGGCAGTCCGTACCACTTTCCACTGAGCTATCGCGGCTTTTAACAAAAAATAAACACTTAAATATCAAACAATACTCACTTTTCATCCGGGAAAGCCTTGTATACAGCATTTAGATCTTCAAAAAAATGGTTTCTCATAAACGTGCTTCTCAAAATATTGCCGAAAATTGGCACTCCGGGCAGATATTTCACTCCTGTCGCATCGAAATGATTGTGTATCTTTTTATATAAATACAAACAGTACGCTACGAGAGTCGTAACACCGAAGATTAATATCTCAATGATCATTGTTCACATTAATAAAACTTTAAAAAAGTAAAAAAAAAACTTTTTCGCGTCCAACTCAGCGTGAGTTGAGATGAATACTATATTGACGCGCGCAATGTTTCAATTTATAATCGTATTTAGGACTGCATTCAGTCAGGTAAGCGGGGGACTTGGGGAATATTCCATGTAAACATAAGAACAACAAACACAGGAAATATCCTTTGTTTCAGTGGTAGAGCCACGCTGTAGACAGTTTTGTCTACCCAAATAACGTCAAATCTATGGTATGGGAAGGGGAACCCTGGCTTTAAGCCGAGATAACGCAAGACCGCAAGAAATAATTTAAGATATTGTGTTAATCTGAGGGAGTTTTCTTGCCACTTCTTTTTCACAGCTGAAATTATGCCGAAGATGTAGTCCTTAAATGATTGGACTGAACTTCTAGTATTTAATTTCCTGACTGTTATAATAATACTGATTCCAGCTCCAGACCTTTCGAACAAAACAAATATTTTATAAAGTTGTTAACTTGTTATTATTGTTATTTTATCAATGAGCAGTGTCGTGATTATTGTGTTATTTATAATCTCAACATTGACTTTCACCTTTTAAGATTATTTCGCGGTGTTAATTAGATTTTTTATAATAGAGCCCGGTAAACGAGCAAGTGGGTCAACTGATGGTCAGTGATCTCCACTGCTTATGGGCGTCCACAATACCAAAAGGATTACAGACGCGTGGCTGACCTAAAAGGAACGGGATAGTTAAGGGGTTAGGAAGGGGAGAGAGGATTTGAGCTTCTGGGTATCACTCACCGTACAAAATTCAACGACAAGCTGTCACTTTACGTCGGTTTTCTGTGAGACAGTGGTAACAATCCTCTTGAACCAGCGCACTCATTGCTATAAACAAAACTATCTAAAGCGTGACTCTACCACTTGTTAATTGATATCTCAATTTGATTGCCATTTTGTTATGGTATTTTAGCAAAGATTCCTGGACTTTTACAGAAATATCAGCCTTTTATTTATATACTGTCACACTGCTGAGCATGGGCCTCGTCTACTAGTAAATAGGATTAGACCTTAGTCCGTAACGTTGGCGTGTCTAATATTAAGAGAAAACCCGTGCAGCTCTATTTACCTCTATGCTAGATAAGGACGAATGCTACTCTATCTACCTCTTTGCTAGATAAGGACTAACAATAGTTCTTTATACACAGAATACAATGTGTTAGACCTCAATAGTAAACGGCGTGTAAGCAATTGAACATTTAAGCTGTTATTCAATTACAAAAAATCATTTTTGGAGGCCCTAGTTTGTCGTAACCGAAGAATTTACGAACTGCTTCATAAAATCACTACCAGTGAAGGTCCAGTCGTGAACATAAGTGTTATCCAGTGGGGAGGAAGGCAAACTAGCAAGCAGTACAGTTGAAATTATTAGATTATGAGATTTACGCATCTTATGTTTGATGAGCGCTGTCTAGTGCCATGAAGTATTTAACAATTCGAAGCGTTGGTTGGTGTTGCTTCTGACAATAGGGACTTTTACCATTAGACGTACAACCTGCTCGTCATTAACGCTAAAAAGAAGTTCAACTTTTATATGAATGAAAAGACAAGGTCACTTACAGTAAATGATAGCAGAACCACCCAGTATTTTGAATACAGCATAATTGATACAGCACTACGCTTGTCGCCATACTATAAGACATTTAAAATATTAAGTCTCACAATGCCCAGTAATTTCACTGGCTTCAATGTCTTTCGAACCGGAATATAACAGTCTTCACACTCTACTGCTTGGTCACAGAAATACACAAAGCGGTCTTGCCCATCCAGACAGACTCTCGCATGCGAAGGAGCACTAGCTTTGGAACTTCGCTCGGTTGCGCGATGGGTGCGCCCAAATCACAATCATAATCATCATCATATACGCCTGGCGGATCGCGGTGCAGCATTATTTGTATCTCTTCCTACCCCTTCGGGATACAGTGAGCTTATGTATGTCACAGATGCGTCACCTTTGAGGAACAGAAGGGGAGGTTGGGGAATGCCTACTGTTAGACCTCCAAGTTTTACATTAAGATGCCAACCAGCAAAAGACAAATTTCTAAAAAAAAAAATGGATAATTTCACAATATTTGATCAGAGATTTCGACATCCAATACGCCACCCGCCAAAGTTTGATCAAATATAGGACAAAAAATTGGGACAAAGATATTTGATGAATGGGCCGTTCATAATAAGAGTAATGCGGTGTATAGAAAATATTGTAATAAATACATTATAGTGAAATGTACTATGCGCAAGTTATATACTTGTTTTCAACTGACACCTAAGGCCCAGGTTCCTCCTATTTTGGGTGTCAGGGTCATCAGTCATTTAACACCCTCCTTCCTTCCACCTGCCCTTAATTCACTTGCAGTGGGGTCTGTGCAACACATTTTTAACACATGCCAGTAATTTGACACATTGTAAGCTAATTAATACAAGTAGTAATTTATAAGTGATAAGTAAAAAGGATAGTTAGCGTAAATAAATTAATAAATAAGTCCAATGTTCATCATCCAAACACGTATTCGGGAGGTAAAATTTTGGATGATTCGCATAAATCTAAATAAATTTACTAGATGTAATATTGATTAATAAGTTAAATCATATGGGAATTTGCGGTGACCTATTGAGATGGTTTTCCTCCTATATAGAAAACAGGTCGCAAGCTGTAGTGCTCAATAATTATATCTCTAGTTGGGTTCCCGTGTCTAGTGGAGTACCACAGGGATCATTGCTCGGCCCTCTGCTGTTTATTGTGTATGTAAACGACATTGGCCTTTGCCTGAAATCGTCAAATTTATTATGCTTTGCCGACGACATGAAAATCTTCAGGACCATTGCAACATCTGAAGACAGGGCAGCGCTCCAGAGTGATTTATATCGGCTCGAAGAGTATTGTATATATAATAAATTGGATCTCAACCCATCGAAGTGTTCAGTCATGACATACACAAGAAAGCGTTATGTCTTGGCCACTAATTACACCTTAGGTGGCCTCTCACTACAGAGGTGCAACACTATTCGTGACCTAGGAGTGCATCACGACTGTAAGTTAGGTTTTGATACGCATATCGAATCTGTAGTCAGGAAAGCATCAAAATCCCTAGGGTTTATAATGCGGCTCTCTAAATGTTTTACGGAGGCAAAAACGCTCAAAATATTGTACTGTACGTTTGTCAGAAATCACCTTGAGTACGCGTCGCAGATCTGGAACCCACGTTATCACAAATATATAGACCGTATAGAAAATATACAAAAACGTTTCATCAAATACCTCTGTTTTCACCAGAAGATCCCGTATAGCTCTAATGAGTATCTCCCACTTTGTAAGAAGTTCCATCTTCTACCACTCAGTAGTCGTCGAGAGATTGGTGATTTTATATTTCTGTTAAAAATTTTGAATAACAATATCGACAGTCCGGAGCTTCTGGCGAAAATTTATTTTAATATTCCACCTAAGTCAATTCGTTTCAACCCACCCTTACGTGTACAAAAGGCATCGTCGAATTATAGGCAAAACAGCTACTTAGTGCGTGCAAGCAGAAATTTTAATACATTATGTAAACAGCATGGTCTCGATCCTTTTACATCGAGTGTGTCCTTAGCGAGGAGGTGCTTGAGCCTTAGTTTCTTTCAATAAGCAGTGTGCTTTGATTTATGTACCTGTATTCTAATATTAGAGCATTAATTTCGCTAGTTCGTAGGTTTTGTGTTTGTTCACATTTGTAATATGTAAACCTAATATATTGCTATAAGTGAGAACTTGTTATTGGCTTTCTGTCATCTATATTACTGCTATTTTGTATACTATTGTCTGTAAGTTTTCCATGTATTAAATAAATAAATAAATAAATAAATAAATAAATAGATGGCGTTCATTGTGTTGACTTTGGAATGTTTGTGAAAGCACTAAAACAACAAAGCGGACGTGTCAGTATCACCTGACTCGCATCACGCGTCGCGGTCTCCTGTCTCGGTCGCCTACCTCAAAACATACCTTAACAAATAGAAACGCAAAAATAGACGCAATATTTTTTTAAAGAAGGTGATATACACTCGGCGTGCGGTCCGACTCGCGCTCGACTTTTTTTTGTTTTTTTTTTAAATCTCATAGATCATATTATAAATAAACAGCTGTTACTCAAATAAATAATATTTTTGATTTGCATTTTTTTGTTTTTGTGATAATTACGTGATATAAAAAATAAATAAACAATTCATTTGCTTTATCAACAACGCTATTTGCAGTTATATATTACAGTGCAGGAACGACGAATTTATGACGCATTGTTTGCGTAGTCCTTTAAGGTCCCTTTCCTTTAAGGTCGGCAACGCACCCATAATTCTACTGGTATTGTGGGCGTACATGGGCGGTGGCGATCACTTACCATCAGGTGACCCAATTCCTCGTTTGCAGGCCTATCCTATAAAAAAATGGTCGTCGCATAGTTTAGATAAAATGATTATTTGATACATATATACATAAATACATAAATATGTACTCACACCTGCAATCTCCGAAGGGGTAGGCATAGGTGTAACCAGTATACCCACATTTCGCCGAGCGTATCTCCATCCCACGATGTGATAAGGGGCGAACCTGTCGCCATACCGGGCACAAATTCCAGACTCCGGGCTAATACTGAGCATTTCGTAATAGAAAAACCCAATACCACTTTACCCGACCAACCCGAGACCTCAGCGTTAGCCTCAATCGTAACGCGTACCCATTACAAATGCGCCACCAAAGTAGTAATTAAAAAAGTATGTAGTAATATTAAATTTGATGCCCTGGTTTCTGTAAATGTGCTCTATACTCAAAATGCACACAAGGTCAGCAGTAGGAGAGGATAATTTCGCTAGAGTTCATCATTCAATTGAATCAATTGGATACGAAACAGGATACATGATATTTTTTTGTATCAAGCTTAATAGTGAATGAAAGAAACGCACTGTGCTCTGATACTCTAGGGGTTATGGGTACTATGATTGGTTTTATAAATGAAATGAAATAAAATGCTCTGTAGTCATTATTGTCTACATCATGAAAGGATCTGTTTGACCGGTGATATGCTATTGTCTCACTGAAAAGGTTGAGTTAATGGCACAACCACTGGGTAGGTACCTACCCAGATGACCTCTGCAAACGAACCACCTATCATCGTTGAGTCTATTTCTTAAAACAGCAGTATATAAGCACGGTTGTGTACAGATTTGAACAACATTAAACTCACTGAAATTATTGGGCATTATGAGGTTTAATATCTTATGTCTCGGAGTGACGAGTGGAGTGCAGTGCCGTGAACTACTTTGTAATTAAAGTCCTAATAACGTTGCTTCTGTATATGTACTGGTGTGGCGCTTATCATCAGGCGAGCGTTCTGCTTGTCTTGGAAAGCAAATGAAATAATAACGCCCGGTTTCTGAAAGGCTGATCAAATCAACATTCAACTAACAGAACTTTGAGTTGACATCGCTGGCAAATCAATTCGAGTTGCTGAGACGTTATTTAGTGAAAAAATTATATTATTTGATCTCTCTTTAGTACCGTTTGACATACGATTTTTCATATTAATTTGAATGTTATGTTAGCTAGCATGTGTGTCAAATCAAAAGTGTTGACCACGCTTCTAGCAACTCAATTTCTACTTGACATGAGATTTGACATTTAATTAGTTAATTTTACTTTGATCAGCCTTTTAGAAACCAGGCGTAAGAGTTTCAAAGGTATCATCTACCTCTATAAACAATATATTGATACTTACCCCATCAAATCTATTCCCGACTCCCGACCTTGAATATAAAATACCGGCCCGAATAGATCCGCCATTTCCTTATGTTTTCATACTATGTTATATACACGAACGCTTTCCCCCCAATTTCATCGGCACGTGATATCAGATGTATTAAATAAACAGCTCGTCGTTGGGTAAATATTTTCGGGAAGACATTGTGTCCCCTCTTCTGACGGGGCCAAGTTATACTCGGATTTGATATGTCGTTTCTTTGTTTGATGAAAGTAGTTTTCACGTCAAAGATAGTAAATTGTACGTCCATGATAGCTGTCGTGTATCGTTTTTGATATATATTTCTGTAGATCTAGTACAAGGTACCGACACTTATGTATGGCAGTGAAAGTTGGGTTTGGCAGAAGAAGCATGAAAGTAGAATAAATGCGGTGGAAATGCGTTCCCTACGTAGTATGTGTGGAGTCACCCTTGCTGACCGGATGAGGAATAGTGTGATAAGGGATCGCTGTAAGTTGAAGAATGATGTGGTGACTAGAATCGAAAAGGGTATATTGAAATGGTTTGGGCATATGGAGAGGATGGATGAAAGACGACTTACGAAAGGTATTTATCGTGCGAATGTGAATGGTAGGGTTGGAAGAGGGCGCCCGAGGAGAACATATGCAGATCAAATAAATGATATTCTATAGTGATTTCTTAGGTTTACGCGAATATTACACATCGAAATAAAACTAGTTAATACGGATTTTATCGCGGTTTAATTTTTATTTTAGTCCCGACGTTTCGAAAGCTTTTCAGCCTTCGTGGTCACGGGAGAGACTGAGGTGTAGGTCGTCTCGAAAAGTTAATGTTACAATGGCTACCTTCATTTTAAAATTATACATTTATTTTTAATTATTTAAAAAGTTAGTTGACACTAGTCCGATCTACGCAGAAAGAGCTCACGGTATCTTGAGGTCTGGCAGTTGGACTGCTGGCGAAGGCTGAAAAGCTTTCGAAACGTCGGGACTAAAATAAAAATTAAACCGCGATAAAATCCGTATAAACTAGTTTTATTTCAAAATGATATTCTCCGAAAAGGGCACGTCATGAGTACCCTCAACCGACGAAAATGTATGTATGTGAAAGAGGCGAAAGAGGTATGTCAGGATCGTAGCTTGTGGTACTCGATAGTCTCTGCCTACCCCCATGGGACATAGGCGTGAGTGTGTATGTGTGTATCTAGTACAAGGTTTCGAAAACGATGCTGTTAACTCTGCCTTCATCGACCACCAAGGAGGGCATTTCACACCAAGATCCGACAACCATAACAGTGAACGGCTGGCAAAGAGAGGTCTCTACCGACGACTGTTTAGAAAGCGCTGCGCTCTTCGTCCCATGCTCAGTCTTCAAGAGTGTTAGGTCGTTACCTGGCGGTAGTTGCCACAGTGGTGGCACACGGCAGTCTCTTCCATTCCGATGTGACACAGGAATTAACCAAAGGAACCTTGCCCCGTTAGCACCTGTGCCAGACGGAACGTCGGCGCAACGTGGTGCATGTTGAGCCATTTACTGAAGACATGACACACTGCCTAGACGGTCCTTAAGCCCGCACACGGGTTCTACAGCCTGACCAGCCACTCCTCCACGACGGCACTGCAAAAAGACCTGTAGGGCTTTGAGCTCTTTGGGGGCTAGTCTCAACCCACGACGAGACGCCTCCTCCCGCCAGAAGAAAGCTGACGAGGAGTAGCCGGTGTCTAAGTCCCAGGGTAAAGTACCGGCCAACACGCAGACCGCCTCATAGATCTTGCGTTAAGTGTTTTATTAAAAGTAGAATAGACGAACAAACGGAGAATGGATCGATTACGATCCCCGGACCGAGACAAATGTTTGTGTGATCCACAAATATTTGTTTCGGGTCTGAGTGTTGTGAGACCGAAAGTCTTTCGTAGTTCCTGATACCCACGATACAAGACTCATTTCTTACTGTGGAGTCAAGACTATGTGTGAGTGTTGAGGGTATTTATTCACCTACTAAATTATTTATTTCATTCTTTCTGTCTATCTGTTAATTAATTATTCAACGAATTTCGATGCAAGTTGACTGTTATGTTTAGAAAACCTCCGGTGAAACTATAATTTGTCCCAAAAAATTTGGACGTAGTCGCAACCTAAAGCTAGTCATATATAAAATTTAATATGATAATAGGGCAACCCATATATCGCTTGTCAGCGAAAGGAAGCCTATAAATTATACCGAGTAAGATTTTTTGCCTGAAAAATATAATTCTTGTCGGTACTGCATGGTTTTACTTCGGGGATCGGTGTGGACAAAAAATCAAAATAAATCCCTCAGTGGATTCATAATCTTAGCTTTATCGTATTTAGGCTGACAATAATTTTATTGTTTTCTGAAAGAATATTGAATTAAAATCTTTATTCCGTTATCAACTTGATCGATGCAGGTCATATTCATCATACCTTGTCGCTTAATATATAGCCAACACCCAATAGTCTAGGACAGAAAAAGAACATATCCAGGAAGAAACCTCATCCAGGCCACACTCTCTCACTTGAATATGGGCTAAAAATACTGACGCAGACGAATGATAACAGAAGTTATCAATTTGTCATAAAAGTTACTAAACCAATACTTCGTGGGAACAGACGGTTGAAAAGATCCAAAATATTTTCATTAAAATTAACAGGATCTTTGCCAAAGAATATTCCATCTTTACACCATCATAAGTTTAGCTTGGCAACATAGATCCCAAAGAAATCATAAGATACTTTCCGTTGACCTACCAATCAATCTGAATCAATTCAATCCAATTTTATATTGTGGCTCCATCGGGGTACGATGATTTTGCCTGTGTCGAGGTAGGAAAAGACACGGTGACAGGAAATAAACACTTTGCTGTTACGGGACCACTGATCAGAAGTAATCAGTACAAATATTCATGTCACGTGTTGTAGGCAGAGCTTGAAAATTTTCAAATACAATGAAATAAGACAAAACCATTGATGCTTTTAACACATAATCTTAACATAAATCTTGAAATTGAAAATTTGACAGCCACGTTTGACATGTCTTGTCAAAACATGAAAATTAGCTCGGGAGCCATAGATATTTTACTTGATGCATGTCAAAAACGAAAATAGTTTCTTAAATTTACTTTTTATACTGTCTCTAAAGTTAATATCTAAACGTTAAAATTAATTAAAAATGAATGCAAATTAAGTAATGCAGAAAACATTTCATGTAAAAACGAAAGTGTATTCAAAGTGACCTGACTGCAGTCAACAAACTAGAAACAAAATGTTTCGGCTCCAAAAGAGGGCGAATTGGTAAAGTTAGTTTATCTTTTGAGTGTATTTTCGGATGCGTTGTTTCAGTTGCGAGTACTTTCTGTGTTTGGTTTTTCATTTAGCTACAAAGAGATTTTTAACCTACTACAATTGAGGAGGTTCTCAATTTGTCTGTATACAGGAATATTTTTTAACCAGTGTGAATATTTTTTTGTGTTTTTCTGTATCGGTAATAGATCACATTTTCATAATTTGTTCTATACTTTTTTTTGCAATAATTTCATCTTTAAACCTGTGCGAAATTCTAAAATCATAATGCAATGTGCATTCGTAGAAAATGTAATAACAATAGTCAAAGACGCCGCAAGACGTGGTGGGTGTACAGGATTAAGGCAGGACGGGGGCGAGATGAGTGACCATAAAATCTGTCTTAAATTTAAAAAGTATCGTAAACGATAACTTTGTTATTTTTTGAGTTAAACGAAAATAAAAAATACGTATTTATTAAATTTCGTTTCTGCATATTGTGCAAAAATTTCCGTACTGGTTATAAGATATTCATATATATACAACGTGTTACAGAGAGGTGTATGTAAATTGAAGCAATATATAGTGTAGAATATAAGTATTTCATCCCCCATAGTTCCAAATCCGTACGTCAGAATTAAAGTTTATATTTTATCGAATGAGAAACAGTGTGATTACAAGTTAAAAATATGTTGTAATTCACTAAAAACAAGTATTATGAATTAGTGTTTTGTGTTGGTGCAGCTGTTAATAGCTTATAAGAGGCTCGTCGGCTGTATGAAGGCAAGTTCATAAATGAAAGACCCGAGAATTAAGTTTATATAGTGCTTCTAGAAGAAGGTATATCGTCTTCAGCACACAGGCTCTTACAGGTGTTCATTTGTGTTTAAATTACAAAGTACGTACTATGCCCGTAAAATTACGTACACGTTGTTCAAGTTAAAAAGTGAGTATCATTCAAAATAATAAATAGTGATGTGATCAATCTTATCGATCTTCATAAACGAGTAATTTAAATGAATGTGAAATTTTACGTTGTGTCGGTTTTGAAAAGAGTCGGTACATAAGTACTTACTGCCTCGGTAGCGTAGTTGTAATGCGTACGCGTTACGACAGAGGCTGATGCTGAGGTCTAGGGTTCGATCCCCGGGTCGGGTAAAAGTAAAATTGGGTTTTGTTATTACGAAATACTCAGTATCAGCCCGGAGCCTGGAATTTCTGCCCGGTATGGCGATAGGCTCGCCCCCTATAACATCTTGGGACGGAGATAAGCTTGGCGAAATGTGGATGTAAAAAAAAAAAAAAATCGGTGCTATAGTACTAGTGCAGAGACTGCTACTTGTATGGTGCATTTGTGTTAATAGCATATCAAAATTATTCCCACAATTTTTTTTTTTAAATTTAAAACTTCATATACACAATATGTATAAAGGCGAACTTAATGCCAAAGGCATTATCTACCAATCTACCTGTGGGTGATGCAGAGACGAGACAATGTGGGTGTATATAAATCATGGATAAGAAAATACTATCAAGAAAGGAGTAGACAAGATGCTAATACATAAAACACATACATAAATAGTATAATATATTATATATAACTTAAATATATATGATAAATACTATACATATATGATTGTGATTAAATTTTAACAAATTTTCCATCTTGATAAGCCGGTATCAGTCCCAAAAACCCTTATTAAATATCCACCTTCCCTTTGACCATTTATCTCCAAACGTATCTTCGATCCAATAGAATTAACCTTCATTATTCCAAACAAATGCCTTTCAACTTTGTAAAACGGTTTCATAAGGTACAAGAGAAAACAAGCGTTTATTTGAAAGGAGAAAACTCGTTAAATATTAACCACTCGCTTTTGCCCTAAAGTGTTTTGCGAGGTATCAGATAAAAAATTCGTGAGACATTTCGGTTATTTGAAGTAACATGTATTCTTCTATATATTTGGTATAATAATTTAAATAAACCTTGTAGCAATTCAAAGCAGTGATAGCTCAGCGGAGAGAGGTATGGACTGTCGAGACGAAAATCGCAGGTTCGAAACCAGCGCCTAGTGCATACACTTCTGACTTTCTAAGTTATGTGTGTATTAATTGTTAATTATCACTTGCTTTAACGGTGAAAGAAACATCGTGAGGAAACCTGCAAACCTGAGAAGTTCTACATAAGAATTTCGAAGGTATGTGAAGTCTGCTAATCCGCATTAAACCAGCGTGGTGGACTAAGGCCTAACCCCTCTCATTCAGTAGAGGTAGTAGAGACGTATCTAATACAGGGCTAGTATTATTATTATTATCGTATCAATTCGTGTAGTACAGTAGTAAGTATTTCGTAAGATTATGTACCCGCTCTAATGCTGTTTTCTCAATACCATTTTGTAGAACAAATTATTCTATAAATCGATTCCTGGTCAGAGCTTGTACTACTCACAATAATCGTTGTCATATTGATCTATTCAATTTTAAACTTAGGGGATACAAAAGTCTAATCGAAAAAATTGTAAACCTTTAATGCATGTTAATATTTCTATATTGTTATAATACGGTTGTACTAACTCTTTGAAAGCATATTTATTGCATTTGTTTGGTACTATCCTGATCTATACATAATGTACTGTTAAACCTATTTATCTGTCTTCAACTATAGCATGTTTTATTTGTGAAAACTGTGTTTGGCTTATGTTCAAATCATGTTATTTTATCCAAATGTATTATATGTGCTGTTTGTTTTCCTTAATAATAAATAAATAAATAAATAAATAGTATACCGGAAGTGTACCTATGTGTTTTTATAGCAGAACGTAAGCAAAATGAGCTAGCGGGTCACCGTATGTATGTACATGTAGTTCCCTAATTTACCTCGCACTCCGACATTAGATCTTAAATAAACTTAGATGGGTCCACCATGGGACCACTTTGAGTGATAGAGTCACGCTGTAGACACTTGTGTAGACACTTCGTCTTACAGAAAACCGACGTAAAGTAGCAGGTTGCTTCTACGTTTCGTACGGTGAGCGAGATATTTGGAGGCCCAAACCCCTTCCCAATCCCTTAATTATCCCTATCCTTTAAGGTCGGCAACGCACCCATAATTGTTTTGGTATTGTGGGTGTACATGGGCGGTGGAGATCACTTACCATCCGGTGGCACACTTGCTCGTTTGTCGACCTATGCTATAAAAAATCCATCAAAATATTATTTCAAACAAAAACTAATCATCCAAATGGGCGCATAATTATTGGAGTTATGGGTGAAAATATCTTGAACAATTTATATGCCAAAGAATTGAGAACGTCCTCCATTAAAAAATACATTAGAAATCAAGACCACAGATTCAAGAAAGTTTTGGAAATTAATTTTACAGTACAACCACAGTCAAAAAACATACAGTCTGTCAAAACGGTTGACGTTCACATAAAAGCTGCCGTCTTAATAACCTACTTCCTGTTAATAATAAAAAGAAAAAAAATGGGGAGTTTATGAATTAATCAAAGAGTGTAAATGGACACCATCATAATAGGGGTTAAGCCAACCTCAACTGCACGTGGTACATTCTGCTGATTAACGAACGAGGTAATGGCGAAACTGGGTTCCCGTTGCGGGTTGTGTGGGTCAGATAGCGGATTGCCCCACTTAATAACAAATATTGTTTATCAATGGTAAAAGATGGCGGACCCTGCCAAATAGCTGGGAGATCACTTACCATCAGGTGACCCACTTGCTCGTTTGCCGGCCTATGCAATAAAAAAAAACAAAACTATTCGGGTGCGTACTGCCCACATCTCTCTCTACACAGCACGATTGCACGTCTATACGCCCTCACTGATAAGAAAATATGAAAGATTTATTCATAGGCTCCTAGAAGCCTTATGGTCAATGGGGTACGTGCAAAGGTTGTCCCACATAGATTTGGTAAGACCTGATGGTGTAGCATGAGAGAAAGTGGAAAACTCTTTAACGGAAAACAGAAAATATTATAATACTGGTTAGAAGTTAGTTTTTGAAGTTATAACTTATAATTACAAACCTTTACTTAATCTTAATGGACTCCTTACACGTCTACTAGACAAGCTGCGCGGTACATAGAAATTGTACCTATAAGTTGCGGTCAATTGACCGTAACAAAATATTACCACCCGGCTTACTCTCAACTAGAACCTCTATCGCGCTCCTTGTTTGTGAGCTGTCAAACTCCCGCGTTATGTGACGCAGTTTTACTTCTAAACAGCCCGCCTAATAGTATACTAAAGTCTGCCGAATGGTTATTTTGTATAATTTTTAGACTGTGACTATAACTTCGAGTTGAACCCGTACATATCCAGTATATTAATACAAACACAATATGTTAACCAACTTTCGTGAACTAAGTTACATGTAACCGTTAAATACGGATGTTTGGACGTGTTTCTAAATTTATTGAACATCGTGCCTTCTGGTTTAACTGTTCTTGTCTATTTGGACTATTATCGTAATAGACTTAACTTGTTGGTTTGGTTTAGGTTTCTAGAGACTATCCCGCCCACATACCCGCCACTGTAACTCCTGTAAGCCAGGATCGACAGTGGCACGCACATTTCGACACCAAGCAATGAGCTCAGCGAGTCTCTGGGAATGCAAATGTGTCTTTATCCCGCAACGAAATTAATCAAATAGAAGGTTAGGGAGGAGTTGGAAATAATAATTGTCCACTTCCCTCTATAGAAAAACGGGAGACAAAATAATGAGCTAAGAAGGTCTCAGCCTCCGGCACAAGGACATTTACAATTTGAGAAGCCAGATGTACAGCACCACGGATGTCATTAAGCGGGTCCTATCACGCGAGCTGTTAAACTTGATTCCAATAATAAATATGGCATATTGGTTTAGGTTTGTTATAATTGTATTTTACAAGGTGGTGGTAGGTCGCTCGTATGCGAGAAGACGTTGGTACCAGTGCTTTGTCTATTTCTGCCGCCAAGCACCAGTCTGTAAGCACTGTGTTCCAGTTTGAAGGATATTAAAGCCAGCGAAATTACTGGGCATTGAGACTTAACAACTTTTGTCTCGGGGTGACGAGCGCAGTACAGTGACATGCGGTGCTTTGTAATTGAAAGTTCTGTGTCGCGTTGCTTGTGTTTATGGGCAGGCGTAGCGCTCACCATCGGGCGAGTGACCTGCTTGTCTGATGAGACGAACATCATTCTAGCTAATAAAAAAACAGAGGAAATAAGCTGGTGGGAGGGTACATTTTTTAACTCGACTGGATAGCAACCAGACAGAAGACGAAGACATACGAAGACATAGTTAAAAACCCGCCATAGTGAATCATTTTGGCGAGTCGCATACCTTGGTCAGGCAGTGTATATCCTGTGTTATCAGGCTGGCGTAGTGATGGCGACCATCGAGAATTGTAATGACTCGACAGTTGGCATTATATTTGGACTGCATTATCCTTAGAGGTACAGTGTAATCACTATGTTGTGCCAGAATAAAAAATAAGCTTTATTTGGAATTAAAAAATAAATACACCCAACAGTCACATACATAGTCCTGACCCCTTAGTTATCCTTAGGTAACAGGAACTACGAGGGGCTTGGTCCCACAACACCCAGACCCGACACAAATATTTGTAAATAGAAGAAAGAAAGAAAAATAGAAAGCAAAATAAATGTATTTGTCACAACACGACATGTACACGCTACTTGCTAGGATATAGCAAGTCACCCAAACATTTGTCTCAGTGTGGGAATCGAACCCACGGCCTCACGCTTGTCAGCCGGCCCATTTCTAGTAAATCTGTCAACCCAAGCTCTTAACTTGATGCCAAACCTATCAAGCTGATGACATAGAAAAATGACTGGCAGTCCCTAGTAACATTTTGTCCATTTTTGTGTGGTGCGTGGTAAATTGTATAATTCGAGGATTCTGTAAGGGGAATCAGTATCACGGCGAGTGCTTCGCGCTAACTCTCCACGGAGTTTGGGGGCGCGTGATCTGACTGCTTACGTCGGCTTAGTTGTTGTGCCATCATTTGTAAGCGATAGCGTAAAGTTTTACACTATTTACATTTTGTAATACAGCAGTGATAGCTCAGCGGGGAGTGGTATGGACTGTCGAGACGAAAGTCGCAGATTCGAAACCAGTCCCAAGTGCATACACCTCTGACTTTTCTAAGATAGTTATGTAAGTATGTGTGTATTAATTGTTAATTATCACTTGCTTTAACGGTGAAGGAAACATCGTGAGGAAACCTGCATACCTGAGACGTTCTTCATAAGAATTTCGAAGATATGTGAAGTCTGTCAACCCGCATTAGGCCAGCGTGGTGGACTAAGGCCTGACCCCTCTCATTCAGTAGAGGAGGCCCGTGCCCAGCAGTGGGGCGTATATAATACAGGGATATATATAACACAGCTGGGAGTGCAGGATCACGATTGATAAAGTAATCTTAGAAACAAAGCCAATCTCGCCTGCACGTGGTGCACTCTGCTGATTAACGGACGAGGCAATGGCGAAACTTGGTTCCCGGTGCGGGTTGTGGGGGTCAGACAGCGGGTTGTCGGGGATCAGACAGCGGGTTGTCCCATATCCACCGTTAAATCATTATAGGAATGTTTTTTTGTGTCGCGGGGAATAGCGAATTAAAGTCGGGATAACGCCATGCAGTAAGAAAGAAAGGGTTTCTATAGAATACATAAAAACAATCATCATAATAGGGGCTCTTTGTAAAAATACGCCTGTCTGAAATATATACTTACATACTTATCTTTTTACATACATATATACGCACTCACACCTGTAATCCCCGAAGGGGTAGGCAGAGGTGTAACCAGTACACCCACATTTCGCCGAGCGTATCTCTGTCCCACAATCTGATAGAGGGCGAGCCTATCGCCATACCGGGCACAAATTCCAGACTCAGAGCTGATACTAAGCATTTCGTAATTGAAAAACCCAATACCACTTTACCCGACCAGAGGATCGAACCCGAGACCTCAGCATCAGCCTCAGTCGTAACGCGTATGCATTACAACTGCGCCTGATCATACAACAAAGAAAAATATATACTTAGGTACGCGTTATTTTTTTTTCTTTTTAGCTATGTTTAAAAACGTACCAACCCTGCAGGGTTGTAAGGGTGCACACCCTTACAATGCAAAAAATAATATACTACACGTTCCATCGCATCGTCTAAGCGATATCGTCTCTCGTATTTTTCGACATGAATCAACCGATTTCCGTTTAGAAAACGAACGATCGCGTTGTGTTAAAAACGGTTGAGTCGATTATTTCATGATACATTTTAAGCAATAATATTGGAATCGATCTTAAAACTTTAGATATTCGATCACGTTACATGAACGTTTGTGTCGTGTTTCTTACGCCCATCGAAATAAGATGTCAAGAAACGTAACTCAAGCAAAAAAATTACCCCATCTAAACTCTGTGCAAGGGGGCGGCGCTATAAACGTCTGTTCATAATAATCTCTAGTTAACACTTGATAGGTCTAATTTATTGCGCGGTGCAGAACGTCGTATCTCGATATAGAAATTTAATATTCAGACATTAACTTTTATGAAATACAGTTGATTTTGAACGTTCATTAATTTTTGTTGCGTGTATGAGTGTTACGTGTGATTTTACCTTTGCATGTGTAAGTAAGTGGAGCCGTATTTTTTGGCAGGTTCATATGAGAGTTATCGTTCTAGTTATCTTATTTCGATGCTTACGCCACATCCCAACCACGCTGTAGTTTTCTTCTAAACGCTACCTCTTGTCGGATTGCGCCGACGTATTTGAACCGACACTCGGTACGGTCACGATCAGGATACGAAATCAAACAAAATATTGTTTTGTGCCCTTTCAATTCTGTTATTGTTTACTTTCGTTTTCTTTTACCTCGACATTACCTAATTTTATTTGTCAAGGCTTTTGTATTGTCCTGAATGACAAAACAAGCACGTGACTCGTCTGGTGGAAAGCGCCATTGACCATCACGCGTTACAAATGAGGCCAAGGCTGAGGTCTCGGGTTTGATCCCCGGGTCGGGTAAAGTGGTATTGGGTGTTTCTATCACGAAATGCTCAGTATCAGCCCGGAGTCTGGAATTTGTGCCCGGTATGGCGATAGTCTCGCCCCCTATCCCATCGTGGGACGGAGATACGCTCGGTGAAATGTGGGTGTACTGGCTACACCTCTGCCTACCCCTTCGGGGATTACAGGCGTGAGTACGCATTTATGTATGATTGCATATTCGTACCTACTATACAATGTCCGGCAGCGAACCTGATCAGTCACTCAAAAGAAAAATAAGTACATACGCTAATGTAACAGTGACTGGTTGTAATGATATAATAATTATAATTACACCCAACAGTCACACACATAGTCCTGACTCCACACTAGGTTAACCTGTATCGTGGGTATCAGAAACTACGAGGGACTTGCGGTCCTACAACACCCAGACCCGAAACAAATATTTGTGGATCACACAAACATTTGTCGTAGTGCGGGAATAGAATCCACGCCCCCTCGCTTCGCAGCGCACTGCGCCACGGAGGCTGTAAAAAATTACCAAATAGCTCCTAATTACAAAATGTTTTTAAAACCGGCTTCATCTGTATTTTTGTACCAAAACATAAACAGCGAGAAGTAAATAGCGGTTAGTAATGACGGAGCCGGTGTTTGTCGAGTCCTCGGCAAATTTATGAATCGAAAAAGAATGAAAATAATATTTCAACCCCTAATGATATACAAACAATATAATACCACAGTCGACACTGAAAAAAAGCTTAAAAAAAATGGGATTATGGTAGCTTTATTTGTGTCCGGTAATGACATCGAATTTGTTTTTTTTTAAAGCATATGCCGGCAAAAGAGCTAGTAAGTCACCTGATGGTAAGTGATCTCCACCGCCCATGTACGCCCACAATACTAAAAGAATTATGGGTGCGTTGCCGAACTTAAAGGAAAGGGATAATTAAGGAATTGGGAAGGGGAGGGGGTTTGGACCTCTACTTTACGCCGGTTTTCTGTGAGACAGTGGTAACGACCCGGACGAGTCGGCCCATTCGTGCTGTAGACACAAGTGTCTACAACGTGGCTCTACCACTCTAAAATACTATATTTTATACTAGTACGCCAAAATTATAATTTATAATTTTAAAAACATTTCTTAGAAAATCAATAATAATATCTATTAAACTGTATTAAAAACAAAACACATTCAAATCGGTCCATTCCATTAAACGCTGATGATATACATTTATAGACAACGGATTCAAATATAAACCACCACTCATTATTTCGGGGCTTAAAACGCCTTAAATAAACAAAACATTACAATGATCCATCGGATGCATTTCTTCCGTCGATTAAATTCGTTCCGGTGCAAGCCGGGTGGGGCCGAGTGGGGCCGAGTGGGGCCGAGTGGTGCCGAGTGTAATTCGCGCCCGGAACTGTCAAAACATTTGTCAAACCGTGGGCGACGTTTGAAAAATTTCAACTGAGGCAATACGAGTCGAATGAAAGATTAAATTGGGTTGCACTTGGATGTAGATGATGCTGGAAGGGTCATGGATGATGAAGATAACTATAACGTTATTTTTATTTCTTTGATCATGAGTATAAACACCCGCGTTGACGTCCTTTTCCACGATAAAACAAAGTGGTAGATACCTCCGTATGCGAGAGGCCGTCTGGGTTTGTACCAACTCTTTGTCTATTTCTGCCGCCAAGCAGCAGTGTGTAAGCACGGTTGTATTTCGGTTTGAAGGTCATTGAAGCCAGTAAAATTAAGAGACTTAACATCTTATGTCTCGGGATGGCGGGCGCAGTTCAGTGCCATACAGTGTTCTGTAATCCAGAGTTCTGCGTGACATTGCTTTTGTTAATGAGTGCGTGACGCTTAACACCAGGCGTGCGACCTGCTCGTCTCGTCATTCAAGCAAATCAAAAATAAATAAAAAAGTATCCTATATCCTGGCCCAGGTTATAATCTACTTGTGCGCCAAATTTCATCAAAAACTGTTTGGTCATTAAGGCGTGATTAACTAACAAACATTCAAAGTCAAAAACCCACAAACATTCAAATTATCACTTTTATAATATTAGTAGGATATTCCAGATCAAAAACTAAATTAGATGTCGAAAAGCATCGAAGCAAATAACCATTTCTAAACTTGCTACTTGCACGCTGCACCATAGGCGCCGGTTTCACACAGTTACTAGTTTCGTACTCAAATACCGTAGTAAAACTATTCTATATCCGTTGAAACTGCAAACTAACTGAACTTGACTTCAAATTTAAGCAATTTAAGGATACAATTCGTATACTAATCGCACTATGCGAATGGCAGTTTAAAACAAAAATTGTAAACGTCAACCTAAATGACGCCTTCTTTGAATCTTTATACTAATATTATAAAGAAGAAAGATTTGATTGTTTGTTTGTTTGCATTAAATAGGCTCCGAAACTACTGAACCGATTTGTAAAAATCCCCGGGTGACATAGGCTACTTTTAATCCCGGAAAAGGCCGTTCAAGCGGGCGGAGCCGCGAGCAAAGGCTAGTATCTAAGCTCAGATAAATATAAATGGTATCCTGTTAAATAGATGATTACGTGATAGACGATAATATCGAAGAGCTTAATATCTCAGCACAAAAAGTGCATTTGCTGTTATTACTGAAAGCTTTCTAAAAATAAATAAATAAATTGTTTTTTATAGCAGGTCTGCGTTGGCTGCAAATGGAAAGTGATCTCCACCGCCCATCAGCCCCAGATCTACTATTTTTCAAACTGGTGCAGAAACGTCTTAGTAGCACCCCTCTATCCAGCATTTGAGTTAAATTACTTAAAAATACATACATACATGGAGACCACGTCTATCCAAGCGTAGTGTAGGCCGACCTCGAGCCCGCTGGACCGACGACCTGATACACGTAGCGGGAAGCGGCTGGATGAGGAAGGCGGAGGACCGTCAAGGTTGGCGCCAACTTGGAAACGAATTCAGGCTGATGATGATGATGATGACATACATACATACGCACTAACGTCTGTAATCCCCGTAGGGGTAGGCAGAGGTGTAACCAGTACACCCACATTTCGCCAAGCGTATCTCCATCCCACGATGTGATAGGGGGCGAGCCTATCGCCATACCGGGCACAAATTCCAGACTCCGGGCTGATACTGAGCATTTCATAATAGAAAAACTCAATACCACTTTACCCGACCCGGAGATCGAACCCGAGACCTCAGCGTTAGCCTCAATCGTAACGCGTACGCATTACAACTGCGCCACCGAGGCAGTCTGCAGTTACTTAAAAAAAACTCACAAATATACAACGTGTTATAGAAAGGGGCGGGCAAATTTAAGCAATGTATAGTGTAGGGTATAAATATTTTACCTTCCATAGTACCAAATCCGATTGCTTTGCTAGGACAATAATTATAGAATTTTCCTTTTTATCGAATGAGTAACATGTCGATATCGACTTTCAACTTTGGACAACACTAAATTATAAACAATGACAAAACAACCTTCTTTCATTTAATTATTTTATAATAAAAAAAAACATTAAACAGTTGTCAAATGTCAATATTTATTTGACGCAGTCAGTTCGGCAATTTCTGATTTTATGAAGTATGATTACGAGTTCAAAAAATATGTTGAATTTGATTAAAAACAAGTAGATACCGATAACTGTAGATACTGAGAAATTGGTGTAACTAATAACAGCTTTTAAGAGGATCGTCAACTGTATTAAGCTAAATGCATAGATGGAAGACCCGAGAATGAAGTCTTTAAAACTCTTCTAGAGGATGGTACCAATATCGTCTTTAGCACACAATCTCTTTCAGGTGTTAATTTGTGTATAAATTACAAGTTAAGTACGTATTTCCATAGAATTACGTACATCTTATTCAAGTTTATTAAAAAGTGAGTGTCGTTCATAATAATTAATAGTGATGTCATCAATCTTATCGATCTTAATAAACGAGTTATTGAAATTATCGTGAAATTATTGAATGTCTTGGTTTTGAAAAGATCCGGTACATAAGTACGAGTCCTAAGGTAATGTAATGACCCTAAAATATGACCACACCTTTCTGTAACACGTTATATATTGGTTAGCATTTTTCGTAAATGGGATAATAAGTAGGCCTAGTACGAGTTACAAATACCTTCACAGTTTTCGAATTCGTATAAAATTACTACCGTCAAAGTGTCAAACTAGTAATTCATACGTTAATAAAGGATAGAATCGCTTGAAAACAAATTTAATATTCTACTAATATGAAAAAAATAATACCATTAGTGGATACTTGACGTATGGAGAGAAGACGAAAACTTTAAACGTTTAGGAAAACTATTAAAAGTTGTACTAGGCCTAAAGGACCCTTTAATAAATTTGTACTTTTCACTTGTGGTGTGAGCTTGCGTGGCGCCTTTTTCTCACAAGTCGACGGTGAGCCAACCAGGTTTCCGTATGATAGGGGCTTTGTGGAGCATATTTTTAATCATACTAGGGGCTTTGCCCATGTTTTTCCACAAAACATAAAATAAAAAAAAACTTAAAGTCCGACGAATATGAGACATATCTTACTTTCTTCCCCACATTATTCTGCATCGATAGGTATCTGTCTCGACCCCATACCCCCAGCGGTTTCGGAGGAGATAGCGTGACAAGCTTTTGGCAGCGGCGGCGGTGGCGCCAGTTACTTGTTTTTAGAATAGAGAGAGAGAGATTATTTTATGATTTTGGCGCCTCGATAACAGCTCGAGCCAGTCACGACAAAAATGTCTATAGCGTGGTTCTACCACTTTAAACAATGTACTACTATAGCAACCACTTCCAGTACCTTCGTCTTTTGCTGCACCAAATCCCAGCGCACATCGTTTTATCATTTTAATCGGTTTCCGGGCAGGCAGGTGCGAAATGTCGAGGCGTTTCGACGAATTCATTTAATCCCGTTAACCACATCGAATCAACCTCTACATCACGCCTGCGATCTTTCAACACCATTTTTCATCTATTTTCTGCACAAATAAAAGTGTAACAATCAGAAAATACAATTTAATTTAGGTAACCATCCAATGAATTAATGAATCCACGCACCAAATGAATAGTGGTTTAGAGCTTTAAACCATCTTTGCATTTCTCCCCATCTCTTTATCTTCCTCGACTGCCTCGGTGGCGCAGTTGTAATGCGTACGCGTTACGATTGAGGCTAACCCTGAGGTCGCGGGTTCGATCCCCGGGTCGGGTAAAGTGGTATTGGGTTTTTCTATCACGAAATGCTCAGTATCAACCCGGAGTCTGGAATTTGTGCCCGGTATGGCGATAGGCTCGCCCCCTATCACATCGTGGGACGGACATACGCTCGGCGAAATGCGGGTGTACTGGTTACACCTCTGCCTACCCCTTCGGGGATTACAGGCGTGAGTGCGTATGTATCTTTATCTTCAAAGGAAGTCAAGATCTGATTTGATGTATATATGACTATAGGGAGATTATTATTATATTATACTATCTTTCGCTCGCGGTTTCACACGTGTGGCTTTGCCGTCAAATTGTCGGGATAAAAATCTTATGTTATTTTCCAGCTCATAAACCATTCCTATGCCAAAAATAATTGGATCTTTTGTTCTATTGATGCATAAAAGAAGGGCTAACCAAAAGACACACATTTTACATTTACAATATTAATTATAGGTGAAAAAAAAAAACTCCAAACTATTACAAAATTTCACAAAAGTACACGAATATTTTGATGGTAAAATCACCAGATTCCGCTATGGAATTGAATTTATTATAGCTACAATAGGAATCATAGATATAATTACCTACGTAGTCTGAATCGCAAATAAGAAATGTTTCATGGACAAAGAAATGTTAGGAAGTAGGTACATTTATTATTATATGATTTTCGAAATTGAAAAAAAACAAAAAGGCTAGTTGGAGGTGCTGGGATTTGAACCCAGGACTTTCAGCATGCGAAGCAGACACTCTACCACTGAGTTACACCCCCAGATAGCAATGCTGTCAAAATTGTACGCTAAGTGCTTATCAATTGAATACAAATATATGTAGCTCAGTAGAATTCCTTTCACTTTATTTAAATGTAGACCTCAACACCTTGACTACTTTAACTTTGCTTTCAATGTGTTTGAAGCAATATTTTTGTGTCTTGAATGTTTAATGACGTAATGTTATTACATGGATTAATAGGTACTATACAAAGACTTAAATGTATACTACTTGACAAGCTGCGCGGTACACAGAAATTGTACCACTAGGTTGCGGTCAATTGACCGTAAATTAATATTACCATCTCGCTTCCTCTCAACTAGAACCCCTATCGCGCTCCTTGTGTGTGAGCTGTCAAACTCCCGCGTTATGTGACGCAATTTTACTTCTAAGCAGCCCGTCTAGTAAGATACATTAAAGTCTTTGGTACTATACCGTTGAGAAACGACCATTCACATTCTTTTTTTTATGGTATAGGCCGGCAAACGAGCAAGTGGGTCACCTGTAAGTGATAAGTGATCTCCACCGCCCATATACGCCCACAATACCAAAAGAATCATGGGTGCGTTGCCGACCTTAAAGGAAAGGGATAATTAAGGGATTGGGAAGGGGAGGGGGTTTGGGCCTCCGGATATCTCACTTACCGTACGAAACGCAGCAGCAAGCCGCTACTTTACGCCTGTTTTCTGTGAGACAACGGTAATGGCCCGGAGGAGCCGGCCCATACATGCTGTAGACAAGTGTCTACAGCGTGGCTCTACCACTAAAATATACAAAGGGTATGATTTAGTCTTCTCGAATTTTATGTGCTATATTTTTTAAATGTGTCATGTACATCTTTCGTCCATCTTCAGAAGTTTATTGATAAAAATGTAAAGTTAAAAAAAGCGGCAAATTATTTTGATTGCCAACCATCGTTTACAGCAACGTACTAAAAATAGTCAGAAAATGTCCCAGTTCGAACGTCACTCGTATGCGAGAGGCTGTCTGTATTGGTACCAACATTTCGTCTAGTTCTGCCGCCAAGCAGTTAAGCTGGAAGTAGTGGTAGGATCCGGTAATGTCGTAAAAAGGACTTGAAGGCCAGACGAACCGGGCTCTCGCCATTTAACCCTGTGAGATTTGGTGAGGGTGCAGGAGAGAGGCGATTGCGGGTAGTAATAATACTCTTAGGCTAATAAGAAAGGATGTTTCATTGATGATGGCAAATACTTTAATGTATAGTACTAGACGGGCTGCTTAGAAGTAAAATTGTGTCACATAACGCGGGAGTTTGACAGCTCACAAACAGGGAGCGCGATAGGGGTTTTAGTTGAGAGTAAGCGAGATGCTAATATAGAGTTACGGTCAATTGACCGCAACTTAGTGGTACAATTTCTATGTACCGCGCAGCTTGTCTAGTAGTATACATTAAAGTTTTTGGATGACGGTAAATAACAGGCTAACAATTACATATTGTCAATATCAGATTTAATCACAAAATATCTCACAATTATACCAAAAATACTTAAGTGAATCGTTCCTTTTTAACCGTCTTCAAAAAAGGAGGAGGTACTCAATTCGACTGTTTTTTTTATATTTGTTACCTCAGAACTTTCGATTGGGTGAACCGATTTTGAATTTGGTTCAGTTCTGACAATGGCATCCATAAGAAAACCATATAAGTCTTAAATTTAAAGTATGTGCGCGACAAATGGACGAATAACTCAATATCACGCCAACCGATTTCGATGAGGCCTTATTTAACCGACTTCAAAATAAATAAATACACACAACAGTCACACACATAGTCCTGACCCCACACTAGGTTAACCTGTATCGTATCAGGAACTACGAGGGACTTGCGGTCCCACAACATCCAGACCCGAAACAAATATTTGTGGATCACACAAACAATTGTCTCGGTGCGGGAATCGAACCCACGGCCTCTCGCTTCGCAGCCGGCTACTCGCCCGCTGCGCCACGGAGGCTGTCAAAAAAGGAAGCGGTTCTCAATTCGACCGTATTTTTTTTTGTCTGATCGACGCGACGTTTCATAATATAAAACGCCTTTGAATGGCTCTAAATAAGAATAGTGGAGATGGTAAAGGAGGTTACTAACGATACATTTTAGGCCTAAATAAAAGTGATTCGTAATTACTAGAGGACTGCTGTTAAAGCGGGTTCACACTATTCTATTTTAATTAATCAATGGACTTGAATCGATAAAACGTGTATACTTTTTAATAACCAAGTCGGTTCGAATAACGCCCCGTGTGGGTGCGGAACCCTCGATGCACAAATCCGATTCGTACTTGATACGCTACTATCTACAGTTCACTGCCTCTTGACTAGAAGTTTTTAAACATGTGCTCTCTCTGTTCATCTATTTTCAATACTAACATCCTAACCACCTAGCCCCATCCCACTCGCAGTGGGGTCGGCGCAACATGCTTACAACATGATTTAACACATGTTACAATATTCTGTAAGCTGTAATTTGGCTTGTAGATTTTACGACCGGCCGCCTGCCTGCCGCCTGTCTGACGGCAACCTCTCTAGCGAGAAAACACCCAGACCCGAATCATATATTTGTAGATCACACAAACATTTGTCTCGGTGCGGGAATCGAACCCGTGGCCTCACGCTTCACGGCCGGATACTCGCCAACATCGCTAGAACGTAACATCCTAACCGCCTATCACTTATAAATTAAAATACTTCAACCAACGAATCGCTTGGACTTATTGTATAGAAGAGATTCCTGAAATCACGCTTTCGGTGTTTCGGATGCCTCCGCATCACTTCAAAGGACGTCAGTGAATAAAACTCAAGGAAAAAACACGGGAAATTAAATTTCTCCGACGAAAACCGACTCCAATGAAGTTAATTTTGAATTCCATTATAATTTTTATTTTGTTTTAAACTTTGTTTCGCTGTCGTTTTCCCTTCGAGCGATTCTTAAGTGCTTTGATAAAGATACATACATACGCACTCACGCCTATAATCCCCGAAGGGGTAGGCAGAGGTGTAACCAGTACACCCACATTTCGCCGAACCTATCTCCGTCCCACGATGTGATATGGGGCGAGCCTATCGCCATACCGGGCACAAATTCCAGACTCCGGGCTGACACTGAGCATTTCGCAATAGAAAAACCCAACATCACTTTACCCGACCCGGGGATCGAACCCGAGACCTCAGCGTTAGCCTCAATCGTAACACGTACGCATTACAACTGCGCCACCCAGGCAGTTTGATAAAGATATTTATGTATATCAGGTAATTGACCTACCTGGTGATAGGTCCCTCGTATGCGAGAGGCCGTCTAGGTAGGTACCATCGTTTTGTCTATTTCTGCCGCCAAACAGCAGCGCGTAAGAATTGTTGTGTTTCGGTTTGAAGGAAGTTGAAGCCAGTGCAATTACTGGGCATTAGGAGACTTAACATCATGCTGTTTCACTAGAGAAGAATGAGCAAGAAACTCCAGCGTTGCTCTTTTCAAAACTAGTTTACAGTTATTGAAGCAGAAGGTTTTACAATATTTACTTGGAATTAGAGCAGTTCAATCAAGTAGTTACATAAATTATATCTACGCATTGGATTAACCTGCATGACTTCCTTAAGCATGACGAATAAATGATTGAATCCCAATGCTGTATTGTGGCTCATGGCCAATATACCAATATGCTGAGTGGTCACCTGCCTGTCACAACCACGGCATGCAACTGTTTACTTATATTGGTTTAAGTAGTTATATTCAATTGACTCCTATATCCTAGCAAGTAGCGTGTAGGTACCTTTCGTGTTGTCGCAATATTTTTTTTCTTTTTTTCTAAATCATATGATTAAAATCTTCGCCACATTACTCTAAGCTGCGAAACTATGAGATCTGGATCCCAAATTGGGCAATCCCAATTTGTTTGAGTTACACATGAGTTGCTGGGGTTGGAAAGCGGGCTTGATATCATCATGGGACGGAGGTAAACTCAGGTGTTCTAGTTGTACTTCTGCCTATCCTCTAGGGTATACAAGCGTGAGCGTCGAATTCAGTACATATCATATACGTGGTTGGTTGGGAATCTAGTTTGCCAAATGAGACCAGCTTCTGGCAGCTTCTTCCAGTATCGACTCGCTTACTCGAGGCGCCTGACCCCCAACTCCTCCTTAACTTTCTATTTGATTAATTTTGTTGCGGGACAAAGACAATTTAGCATTCCCAGAGATACGCCGAGTTTCACTGCTCGGTGTCAACAAAAATGCGTGCCGCTGTCGATCCTGGTGCACAGGAGTTACAGTGGCGGGTGTGTGGGCGAGATAGTCTCGTAAAGCGTGAGCGTACGTATGTAATAAAATCTTTGATATTTTCTTATGCGAAAATCCTTATAATAGTAATTCATTACCATACCCTTATAACATGTCGCTGAAATTTATGTGAAACATTTCAAACAAACTCTTGTACACAATTCTATTATCTACCCTCAACTAAAGCAGAAACATATAATTAAAGAGAAATCTGTACGTACAAGAAAATTTCATTTTGAATTTTCCAATGTCACAATTACAATTGTATTTAATTCAACAAGTTTTACATTAAGTATAATTAGATTCAAGTTTCGTAGAATTTGTTGAAATTAAAAAGTCAGATGGAACTTGTAATGAGAACAAAGTGGCGTATAAAATAAATCACTCTCGAGTGGTCCGAATTGGGCGCATTCACCCTTTTTTTATAGACTATCAGATCAGTGGAGGTTTGTAAAAGAACAATTTGTGACGTCTGCCGTGATTTTAAAGTTTCTTCTCTTATTTTACTGAATATAAAACGAGGTTTAAAATATTTAACCCATAAACCACACCACGTGAATGGCCTTAACGTCAATCTACCAAGTGGTGGTGGAACCATCAACAAACTTACCAAACCGAAACAACTTCTCACAAACCCTTGCTTGACTGTAGAAATAGACAACACGGTGGTATCACACGCACGAGGCTCGCATAGGAAGGGCACTTTGTACGATTAAGCTTTGGTCCAATATTTGGGCCACTGTATATATTTTAGTAGAGAATGTTTATAAATCAGCATATTGCCGTCCACTGCTGTACATAGGCCTCCCTGAGTATGCGCCAATCATCCCAGTCTTCGGCAGCCCTCATCCATCCATTACCCGCCATCTTTTTCAAGTCCACCTAGCAGCAGGGCGCCCTAAACTACATCTGCCTAAGTGCGGTCTCCACTCCAGAATATGTCTTCTCCTCCAACCATCTGTCCGTCTGCAGACATGACCAGCCCACTTCCACTCTAGCGTTCTAATTCTGCGCGCCATGTCGATGACTGACTTTGGATGACTTTATTTCGAATTCTATCCACCAGAGAAATTCCAAGTATTGCCCGCTCCATAGCATTCTGAATGACTTTAAACTTACGAACTAGCCCTAATAATCATGGGCGCGTTGCCGACCTTAAAGGAAAGGGATAAGTAAGGGATTGGAAAGGGGAGGGCAATTTGGGCCTCCGGATATCTCACTCACTATACGAAACAAAACAGCAAGCTGTTACTTTACGCCCGTTTTATTTATTTATAACGCCAAACAGCAGATTACAAGCACTGTGGTGTTCCAGTTTGAAAGATATCGAACCCCGTGAAGAGCGTAGAGTTCAGTGTCATGCAGTGTTTTGTAATTCATAATAACTTTGAGTGATTATGCTACTCGTCATGCCAAGTATGGCAGTTGCATTCAGGCTAGTAACGGGCTAATCTCTTCACTGAATTGTATCTAAAACGTTTTTCCAAAGCTATATATACTGCACATATAAGTTGTCTTTCTTCCCCAATGCGTAGTTATTATACATACAAAAAAGATAAGTTCGCCTCGTACTGAGAACCTCCTCTATTCTTTTCATCAGTTAAAATATGCAATGGTGGATTTTACCCCCCTAATTTAGCAATTGATTTGTGTCTTCAATCCAGCAGTAAAATGTTGTAAGGTCCCAACTCGCAAAGGTCCCGTAAGCTCCCAGCGACTAGCTCCTGTACCAATTAAAACTTTGGTGCAGTACATCGACCCCACTAATGCCGTTTAAGCCTCTATGATCCGTTCCGATCCGATTCGGCTGCCACGAATTCCAACTTCGACTCTTGTTGAAATGTTTTCGGATTGTATTTCTGTAAGGTGGTTTGTAATTTTAAAGTTTATTTCTTGAGTATCAATGTTTTTGTTGAAGGATGTTATATGGACATCTGTGGATAGAATACCGATATTACGAGACTATCCCGCCAACACACACCCGCCACTGTAACACCAGGATCCTGTGCACCAGGATCGACAGTGGCACGCATTTTTGTTGACACCGAGCAGTGAAGCTCGGCGAGTCTCTGGGAATGATAAATTGTCGTTGTCCCGCAACGAAATTAATCAAACAGAAAGTTAAGGAGTTGGAAATAATAATTGTCCACTTCCCTCCATGGCAAAGCGGTAGACAAAATAATGAACTAAGAATACCGATATTATTAGAGTTGTATATTACACTAAATCACATATTTATAAATATATCATGATAGCAAGTAGCTTGGCTGTTCCCTGGCATTGGTGAATTCCATGGGCGGCGGTGACCACTTACCATCAAGCGGGCCGCACGTTTATATCTATTTACCACAATAAAAAATGATTAGCCTATTAGCAAACAGATACTAATGCCATTTGCGGACTGTTCGCGTGCGGTTTCCGAAAATACTATTGAGTTACTGACTGCTACTACTGCCGAGCTGGGATTTGAACACTGAACATCACTGGTTTCATAACCTTAGTACGCTGCTACAATCAATAAGTCAATCTCAAGCCCGATTTGAATAGATTTTACAACGTCAATAGTAAAAATTCCGTCGGAAATGGCATACACAAAAATAAATCTCAAAGTTAAAATGACGATGACAAAATCCAATATAAATTCTCGATTTTACTGTGCCACTTTACTCTGGTATTTACTGGCGAGACGTCACAATATCCCGAAGATGTCTGTGCATCAACGCCCTTAGGGGTTAGAATGAATGAGTCTGTTATCGTGTCGTGCGAAAGAAAATTTACATACAAAATTATCGAGAAGGAATACTTCTAGATATCGTTTTCTTGAATGACTTAGAATAATTTCAAATAAAACATTATATATAAGATTGAGATTTCCTAATCTTAATAATAATTTATTTCGTTTTGAAGACAGCGGTAAGATCTAGCTGGACACACGAGAGTGTGTCAGCCAAGTTCGAGAAAGAAAAGGGAGAAATACTGGCCGTGTGTAATATTACACGAACCATTTCGAGCTACTCTTAACCCTCGAACAATAAAGACCATTATACCTACACACTTGATTTTTCATGTCTAATAAGGGTAACTACTTACCTGATATATTTTGTACCCTATAACAACCACAATACACATAGTGATTTCTTATGTTTACGCGAATATTACACATTGAAATAAAACCAGTTTATACGGATTTTATCTCCATTCTCTCCCGTGACCACGACGGCTGAAATCTTTTGAAACATCTGCACTAAAATAATATTAAACCGCGATTTAATCAGTATAAATTAGTTTTATTTCACTATGCACATGTTGAAAACCCACAATAATAGCTCGCTCATGCTAGATGCGTTCGAGAGTCAATCAGTAATGGTACATAGGGACAAAATCGGAACTTCGCGTGACGATGGAAATGTGCATAAGTAATCACATCTGCCACTCCACGCGACGTCAGGAAACCGCCTTGGTGGTTGCTGCACTCCGTCACTATATACCAGGGCACTGCTCACAATTAGTTCACACGGTGTACGGATTTTGGGTGCTCAGACAGCCCAACTAACATAGTTTTTCAATTAATTAAGAAGCGCACTGGAGGGTCGTGCCGCCATAGATGCATCGACGTCATATGTTTTTTGGTCAATGGCGCGGGCGCGCGGCCTCCCGTTGCTTATCGGGATTGGCCCGTTTAGTTGGCGGCAAATGTCGAATTTGAATCGCCTTCGCTCTCACACACATACCATCACGCGAATTTAAGGATCGAATATTGTTGTTACAGTGAATATTTAACTACGGTTACGAAACATATTCTAGACTTTGAATTACAAAGCACTGTATTGCACTTTTCACCCCGAGACATAACTTATTAAGTATCATAATACCCAGTAATTTCACTGGCTTCAATGTTCTTCAAACCGAAACACAACAGTGCTTACAAACTGCTGCTTAGAGTAGAAATAGACAAAACTATGATACCTACCTAGTTATGACTACAACGCTGTACTCCCCCCATCAGCTCCAGTGTCATTGATACTGTAAAAGACTACTACTGTAAGAGTAATACATTTTCTCAAGATCTATCTTCCACAACAGCCAAGTACGATACACATACGCACTCACGCCTGTAATCCCCGAAGGCAGAGGTATAACCAGTACACCCACATTTCGCTGAGCGTATCTCCGTCCCTTAAGTGATAGGGGGCGAACCTATCGCCATACGGGGAACAAATTCCAGACTCCGGGCTGATACTGAGCATTTCGTAATAGAAAAACCCAATACCACTTTACCCGACCCGGGGATCGAACCCCAGACCTCAGCGTTAGCCTCAATCGTAACGCGTACGCATTACAACTGCGCCACCGAGGCAGCCAAGCTCGATATACGTTTAATGATACCAAGTTCATTCTAACCCTTCAAATCCTCTGTAACCGGTAATCACGGTTTTACGATCCACGACGAACGACCGAGGTTTATAACGAGAAGATTTGGACATCAACCGACTTTAATATTATTGAGGATTTTGTTTGATATCCAGGGAGATTTAAAAAATCATATTAGATTCTAAATAGCATTGCTGTATCGTATGAACTGGAGAGATATACAAATGAATAAGATAGATAGATAGATAGAATATTCTTTATTGCACACTAAATAAAGTAGGTAGCTTATAAAACGAGGATCATACAGTAAGGGTGATATAATGGGCGGATAAGGGATCTTTCTAAGCCGTTTTTTTTATTCTGGCATGGTAAAGTGAGTATACCGCACCTGAACTGATGATAAGTATGGGCCGGCTTGTTCGGGTCGTTACCACTGTCTCACAGAATACCGGCGTAAAGTAGCAGCTTGCTGCTGCGCGCAGTTGTAATGCGTATGCGTTGATGGAGACTGATGCCGAGGTCTCGGGTTCGATCCCCGGGTCGGGTAAAAGTGATATTGGGTTTTTCAATTACGAAAAGACTCAGTATCAGATCGGAGTTTGGAATTTGTGCCCGGTATGGCGATAGGCTCGCCCCTATCACATCATGGGACGGAGATACGCTCGGCGAAATGTGGGTGTACTGGTTACACCTCCGCCTTCGGGGATTACAGGCGTGAGTGCGTATGTATGTATGTATGAAAAGTTTCCTCAAATAATCTTCACGCATGAAACCCTGTGTATATAAACACTGATTTAGGTATAAAAATCCCGCCGCCCCAAACTGCGGCATCATTTAATCAAAATTCGCTTAAATCACAGTTGACGAAACTTAGTTCACCACAGTAATATATTTGCGGTACACAATGTCTGTATAGGGCTCATGTTGGGACATGTAACTACGCGCGTTAATCACGGAGCGTTTGATGCTAAAATGACAATTATTTTACAACTTTTACACCCGGTATCTGAAAGACTGGTCAATGTTAAATTAAATAGTCAAATGTCAAGTCTCATCTCAAGTCGAAATTGAGTTGCTAGAAGCGTGTGAAGGAAAACTGCTATACACACTAGACTCCACTATAAACTTGGGGTAAAATATAGAATAACACTCTAATATACTTTCTTGATGTACTATATTTCACAACGATTAACTATTACAAAATTCAGTAGTCGAATGCCTCGGGCGCGCGTTTTCCGTCTCTTTTAAACTTTGTGGGTACATCAATTGTCAAATCCCACCCTTTAAAACATTAAAGTGTTACCAGACTAATCATTATAATTTTATCAGATTAGGTAAACATCGCCTAGAATAGCTACAGGCTAACACGTGATCAACACCTTTGATGACTAACAATTGAGCATTTTCCAAAGATGTTTTGATCTTTATTTTTAGATATTGCTATATTAACACTTGACATTGGCCAAGTCATCGAAAATCGATGGAGCCATAATCTAAAAATATAATAAAATAGAACACCTTTGATTTGACACTTAAGTTAGTTAACATAATTACGCACTCACGCCTGTAATCCCCGAAGGGGTAGGCAGAGGTGTAACCAGTACACCCACATTTCGCCGAGCGTATCTCCGTCCCACAATGTGATAGGGGGCGAGCCTATCGCCATACCGGGCACAAATTCCACACTCCGGGCTGATACTGAGCATTTCGTAATAGAAAAACCCAATACCACTTTACCCGACCGGGGATCGAGCCTGAGACCTCAGCGTTAGCCTCAATCGTAACGCATACATACGCATTACAACTGCGCCACCGAGGCAGTTAACATAATTGTATGTCAAATAGCATTTGAAACTAAAGAAACATCAAATATTATCAATTATTTTCACTAAATAATGTTTCAGCAACTCGAATTGATTTGACGGCGGTGTCAAAATAAAATTTCTGTTAGTTGAATGTTGATCAGCTTTTCAGAAACCGAGTAAAATAATCATTGACAGCCTCCGTGGCGCAGTGGGCGAGATGCTGTCTGCAAAGCGAGAGGCCGTGGGTTCAATTCTCGCATCGAGACAAATACGAGTCTGGGTGTTGTGAGAACGCAAGTCCCTCGTAGTTCCTGATTTCCACGATACAGGCGTAACTTAGTGTGGGGTCAGAACTATGTGTGTGACTTGGGTATGTTTATTTATTCATGGAAGTTGTTTTATGGCGTATAAAAATGTATGATATTATATCCTTAATATTTCTCCCCTTAATGCTTGATTGTATCTAATTCCTTGACATTAACGCAACACCGTCCACATCTCGCACTTAATCTGAATTTATGAGTCGACTGACGCCTCCCACGGAGCGGCTGTATCAAACGAAATGAATACAAAGTTCTCTTTATGAATGGAACGTGCCAAGCCACCATTTGGCACCGCGCAAAAATAACTCTAGCTTTTTATGACGCCCTGGTAGCTCTTAGCGGTAACGCTGATTTTTTTGTCTAATTGTGTTTATAAATGACGAAACGAGTAGGTCGCTCGCTTGATGAAATTGGGGGATGGATGGAAGTGCCCCGCCTATTTCTAAACAGAAGTAACATTACGCAGAACTTTGAATATATCGTTAATCCCGAAACATTAAATGTTAATTCTCATAATCCTCATTAATTTCATTGGCTTCAGTGTCCTTCAAACTGGAACACAAAGGTGGGTGGGTCGGTTACACAGTACCTACACGCTGCTTGGTAGAAGTAGACAAAGCTACCTAGTTAATAAGTACTTGCCCAGACGGAACCTGGCATCTTAGAAACCTACCACCTAGTAAAAAACGGTAATAGAATTTATTTCATACTAATATTATAAATTGTATAGTATGTTTGTTATGTTGTCACGGCTAAACGGCTAAACGGATTTTGACGAAATTTGGTAGGATACTTTTCATACCGGAAAAAGATAACACGGGCGGAGCTGCGAGCAAAAGCTAGTATTTTATAAATCATCAAGACACGGTAAAATGAGATGAGATGTAGTATGAGTGATTTTTTAAACAGGCAATAAAACTGAATTGTGATTTTACTAAACAAAGGTCAGTTAGTGAGTTTAACTAAACTCAGTCCAAGTCAGTGATAAATTATTCTGGTTTATGATTTGTTTTCAACCTTGTCTTTATACAATTAGGACATATTTTGCTTTAAAATGTTGTTTCTAGTAGTTTCGGTAACGAAGCTCTACAAACAGCGATTTAAAATGAGTAAGCGATTTTAGGTTAAATTTATGAATTGAAATAAAATATTGATTTTGGCTGATAATTAAAATAGTCTGCTTGTTTAAATTTTATGCAAAAATGATTAATTGGCTTTCAATAACTTTAATGACATACATACATACGCACTCACGCGTGTAATCCCCGAAGGGGTAGGCATGCCGAGCGTACCTCCGTCCCATGATGTGATAGGGGGCGAGCCTATCGCCATACCAGGGGCACAAATTCCAGACCCCAGGCTGATACTGAGGATTTCGTAATAGAAAAACTTAACCACTTTACCCGACCGGGGATCGAGCCTGAGAGACCTCAGCGTTGGCCTCAATCGTAACGCGTACGCATTACAACTGCGCCACCGAGGCAGGCGGTGAAAAGAATAGAAAGGGAGTTGATACCTAATGGCCTCAAAAAATAATTCAAAACTTGTGGCCAATTAAAAGTTAGAACCAATTAAACACCGGATGGTGTTACTGGGCGAGCAGTTGCGCGCTCGCTTTGTATTACCAACATCGTTGGCGTACTATTTTTCAATAAGTACTAAATGTCCATTTTTTTTTTTTTTTTTTTTTTTTTTTTTTTTTTTTTTTTTTTTATTAGATTGAATGACGAGACGAGCAGGTCGCTCGCCTGATGGTAAGCGCCCCGCCTGCTCATAAACAGAAGCAACGCCACACAGAACTTTAAATAAAGCACTGCATGACACTGGACTGCGCTCGTCACCCCGAGACATAAGGTGTTAAGTCTCATAATGCCCAGTAATTACACTGGCTTCAATGTCCTTCACACCGGAACACAACAGTGCTTACACACTGTTGCTTGGCGGCAGAAATAGACAAAGCGGTGGTACCAACCCAGCCGGTCTCTCGCAAACGAGGGACCTACCACCTTGTAAATTAAATTTATTAAATTTACACTAAAATAAGTTGTTTAAGCCATCTAATCACAGAACCAACCTAGGGAAAAATGCCCCTATAAACAGATTAATGAGTCTCTACAATGACATGTTAATAGCATCTAAAGGCGATATAGCATCCGACATAGACATTTTTTACACGAAAAATAAAAAAATGTTTAAAAAAAGATGTCATCGATTGATAACTTAATTACTAGATATTATTATTATTATTATTGTTACAATTTGATTGATACTTAGTAACTGTAGTAACACTATATGCATATTAACCGTAAGTATTCATTTAAATTTAATTCATTTGGTTTGTATTAATTTAATAAAGTTTTTGTATGACTAATTGATACTATTACAAATGTTGATATACAAGTGCATTTAAATGTTGTATACACCTGTAAAGGCATTTCACATAGTTATAAGTCTTGTTAAATGTATTGATTGATGCAGTGTTTTGTGATGTGTCGATGGTGTAACGAATTCAATAAATAAATAAATAAATAAAATAGTAACTACCACCAGCCACCTATCAACAAACAGTAGATAGCTCAGAGGGGAGAGGTACGGACTGTCGAGACGAAAGTCGCAGATTCGAAACCAGCCCCAAAAGCATGCACCTCTGACTTTTTTAAACTACGTGTGTATTCATTGTTAATTATCGCTTGATGTAACGGTGAAGGAAACATCGTGAGGAAACCTACATACCTGAGAAGTATTCTAGAATTTCGAAGGTATGTGAAGTCTCCCAATCCGTAGTAGGCCAGCGTGGTGGACTAAGGCCTAACCCCTCTCATGCAGTAGAAGAGGTCCGTGTCCAGCAGTGGGACATATACACTTTGTAACAAAAACTCTGTTGGCCCTTTCTAGGTCATGAAGATAGACATATAAATTTAATTATATTTTTTAATTAAAAATAATAAAAAGAAGCGAGATATTATCCTTACACAGGTAGGTTAGACAATTAACATATTTAAAAAATGACATTTATATCTGAAAACTGATGAACAGCTGACAGATGTTACGTATTGACGAAACCGGGTGCACACGCGGCGCGGCGCGTTTGATGCACGTAGACACCGCAACTCGCTATCTCGCTCTGGCTCCGAGACATCGCTCTTGCAGAGGTAATCAATCGAAATACGGTTATAAGTAGTAGTAACTGTTTTTTTTTTCCTATCTGCAATCAGTCTCTAGACTATAATCAGATTCGTTGAGTGAGGAAGAGGAAGTTTTGGCGAGTTAAGGCCATTGCCCTAACACACCCTAGTCATATAGCACATCGGCTCTTTTCAGTCGCTTTAACGGGATCGGTTGCAGAAGCACTTTTGTGAGAGGGTTAGGTTGATTATTTAATCTGTCTGTGTATTTTCTTGTGTAACGTTTAGCTTCGTCAACGATAGTTGTTATGTTTAGGTACTCATGAATCTCTGAGTTTCGGGTAAACCAAGGTGCCGCACATAAAGTTCTTAGTATTGTGTTTTGCGTTCTTTGGAGACACAGAATGTTTGACTTGCTTGCTGAGGACCACAGTTGTATCCCATATGTCCAGATAGGTTTTATAATTGAGCAGTATACTCTAAGTTTATTGCTTAGAGACAGGGTGGTAGTAACTAAGTAAGTATAAAAAATCAATATGATTATTTTCATAGTCTTATTTTCGTATGTGAGTTATTTCATTACGTTTGAATATCGATTCTGATATCGCGGTTAAAACGCCGGACAGGGTTTTTGTTACATATTGTATAATACAGGTCTAGTAGTAGTAGTGACTCCGTGGCGCAGCGGGCGAGTAGTCGGCTGCGAAGTAAGAGGCCGTGGGTTCGATTCCCACACCGAGACAAATGTTTGTGTGAACCACAAATATTGGTCTCGGGTCTGGGTGTTGTGGGACCGCAAGTCCCTCGTAGTTCCCGATACCCACGACACAGGTTAACCTAGTGTGGGGTCAGGACTATGTGTGTGACTGTTGGGTGTATTATTATTATTACATACATACATACACACTCACGCCTATGTCCCATAGGGGTAGGCAGAGACTATTGAGTACCACAAGCTACGATCATTATTATTATTATGTTTGTCTTGCCATAATCTCGGGACTACAGAGTCCCGGACCTTTGGAAGGCGTGCGTGGGGCCGAAGCCAACACGTAGAGGCCCATTAGACAATTTTAATTTTATATGGTGATGTGACACCGCCCGGCGGCTATCCTTGTATACACTATAGAAGTGTATCCAAGGACAGCCCCCGGTCGGTGTAGGACTATTGTAGGGATGG
Source organism: Mimas tiliae (assembly GCA_905332985.1). Lineage (NCBI taxonomy): Eukaryota > Metazoa > Arthropoda > Insecta > Lepidoptera > Sphingidae > Mimas > Mimas tiliae. The sequence goes on along the minus strand of HG995247.1, from coordinate 1,841,849 downwards.
GCAAAAATTTATATATACTATTTTATTGAGGTGAGGTGTTGATGGATCGGATAACCGGGTCTATGGGAAGGACTATGGCACCTGCCTGGTCTATGTTGAAAACATGGATAAAATAGGCAGGTGGTGACTTGCCAACTCAGGTAGATGGGCTCCCCAAAATAGTCACTAGAAAAAGCGACAAGGGAGCAACACCCAGATGAGTGGCTAAAGGGTGGAGAGGTGTCACTGGGCTTTAAACAATGATCATTTGCTCCCTTAGGGTCCAATCACGTTGCCCACTCACCACTTACGTTTCACATCCACCCTTCGAGCATGAAGCTCTCGCGACTCCACTCTGACCGGCCGGTGAAGGCAAGCCAGAGGTGGGGGACCTGTTCCTCATCAGTGTTCACTCCAGCCGGCCAGTGAAGGCGAGCCAGAGATGAAGAACAGGAGGCTCCCCCGGGAGCACTCGGGTACGTAGGGTCGCTACTCCCCAACAGCTCGCCACAAGCTGCCCTGCGGGCTTATTATTATTATTATTATCAACAGTCGTATGTTTTTCTGTGTACGGTCCCGCTAAAAGGTGAATACAGATCGTAATCAACTGCAATAAAAAAAAAGTTATCTACCATATTACTAGAGGAGCTAGTTATGAGACATAACATCTCGTCACGAGATGACGAGAGCAGTCTAATACCATGCAGTGTTTAGTAATTCACAGCTACGTGGCATGTTGTTAATGGGCAGGCGTGATGCTTACCATCAGGCGAGAAATCTATCGTCTAAATCTCTATCGTCATTCAGACTGATAAAAAATAAAAAAACACGCTAGTGCTAGCAGCGCCGCTATCGCTAGTCACTTTCTCAATATAAATCTACCTAACAAATACGTTCAGGCTGTAACTAAGGCTAAATCGCAAAAATGATGTCCAAGAAAATAATAGACATCTGCCGACGCAATCGCTGTATAAAAATAATATATATGTAGCTTAATTACGGAACTTTCTGTCTAGGCAGAATTTAAGTGCGATCAACTTATGTAAAAAAAGTTTTAATTACTGTTCTTCTTTAATAATCTTTGATACAAACTTACTAACTAGGTTATCGACTTATCGAATCACGTGAATTTTTAACCTACATGATTAACTTTTACAAAATTCTAAACAAGAAGTTGAAATAACAAAAATAAAGACATTAAGGCTGTTGTAGTTGACCCCTTCATGGTTTTGAAGCTCCCCGCTGTCCGCGCAAGCTAGGTGACTTTATATTCCACGCGTCTGCCCGCGTCCCATATCTATGCTCCACAGTATGCACACTACACACAGTCGGTAGTACAACAGTGCGGTTTGCTTTTAATTTATAATTTAATACCTATATTGGCGGCAAAAATAGATAAAGCGGTGGTACCAACCCAGACGGTCTCTCGTACACGTAACACGAGGGCAAAGTCGCTAGTGTTTGCAAGGTTCTTTACTTTGCGATACATTGCGCACTGTGATGACAACGTCAGTCTTTATAGTAAACATTGGTACGCTTGGTTTTCATACACAGTGTAGTAGTTTCATGATTGTTTATACTATCCATAGTCTGCAGATGAAACAATCGACAGATAGTTATAATAAAGTCTTTCTTTATTAGTGATTTCTTAGGTTTACGCGAATATTACACATTGAAATAAAACTAGTTTATACGGATTTTATCGCGGTTTAATTTCTTTCTTTCTTTCCACATGCCCTTATTCCACTCGCAACGGTGTCGATGCAACATGCCATGTTACAGTATGATTTGGCTTGCAGATATTACGACCGGCAGCCTGCCTGACGTCAGCCCCTCTGGGGAGAAAACACCCAGACCGAAACAAATATTTGTGGATATCGGTTCACAGCCGGCTACTCACCCACTGTGCCATGGAGACTGTCATTAGTTATAATAAAGTGATTATATTTAATATTAAACGTCTTCTTTCTACCTAGCGTTATCCCGGCCATTGCCAGGGTCCGCCTTCCCACTAAGACGCCTCCACTTCGCCCGATCTTGAGCATCCTCTGTAGTAAGACCGTTGGCTCTCATATCTGCCTCCAATACGTCAAGCCAGCGTGTTTTGGGCCGTCCGCGGCATCGTACTCCTGGTACGTTCTGGCACAGGCACTTGCGACCGACGTACTCCTGTGGTTTCATTAAAACGTGACCAAACCACCGCGACTTTCCTGAAGTTTATCAGCCACGTCGCGGACACCCAAGTTACCGCAGATGTACTCGTTACGTATACGATCTAGTCGTGTAACGTTGCACATCCACCGCAGCATCTTCATTCAATTCACTTAATATTAAACGTCATTGAAGTAAAAAACAACTATGGACAAACAAGGACAGTATATTCTTGAAAAATCTTCCGTTTTCTATGAATAACCAATAAATTCCATCACACAGGAAACTGTATGATCTATAAATTACAACGTGACCTTATAGAGAAATTGCTATAAGTTTCGGCGTTTACGAGGCAATAAAATAGTAAAGATGGAACTCTTAGCAACATCTGGTCGAAAGAATTGGGGTGTAACAACGCAATGTGATCGCTGTGTCACGTAAACAGACTTTTTTTGTCATGAAAGACGGTATTTTAAGTGTCAAATTTTTTATAATCGCAACTGCCTATAATTATAGTTTAAGTAGTGGCGATCGGCGATTTTGCGGCTGCATCGATGCAGTATGTAAGAAAAACCCTGTTGGCCATTTTTGGGTCGTGAAGACAGACATATAGACATCTTAATAAAAATAGTTAAATTAAAAAACTAATAAACAGAAGCGAGAACATATTTAAAAAAAACGGAATTTCTGTGTTTATTGATGGAGTCGGGGCGAACGCGGCGCGGCGCTTTTTTTGTACGTGCACGCCGCAACCTGCTATCTCGCTCAGGCTCCAAGTCCACGCTGACATTAAGCCCGAGCCCTCAGCACAGCAGCTGTAACGCAAACGCATATAACTGCGTCACCGAGGCAGTCTGAAGAAGTCTGAATTCAGGTATTAATCGTTTTGATTTATGTAATGTACTTTAATCATTAGTTAATCTCAACAACAATCGCTTAACTGGTAATCTTGGTCAGTGATTGTCCACGATACAAGCCCAGCTTAGTGTGGGGATCGCGGTAAATAAATAGCAAAAGAACCTTCGACAATGTTTATATAAGTAAAGCTTAAAATAGTGTAAAGTGTTATTAATTATAAACATTGTATCAAAAATTATTACATTTATTTTATTTTATTTTATAAAACACAATACAGACTACAGTTATTGCAAAGATATGAGATAAAATTATACAGTGATGAGCTAGATTGTAGACCAAAAAAATATGTGTACATAGAAAAGTAATGCACAAGAGTGTGAGACGTTACAAATATTTAGAATTGCATGAAAACAGATCAAGTTACCAATAAAGAAATTGCTAATTGAATGAATGATATTAAATTATTTTATTAATTTTATTCAAACGACTCTCCATACTGGGACACAGCACTGTATTTACAACACGTAATTTCGCTCCCCAAAATGCGATACAGTTACAAAAACAGGAATCGCCGAAGCATAGTATAGTCATTTCTTAGGTTTACGCGAATATTACACATTGAAATAAAACTAGTTTATACAGATTTTATCGCGGTTTAATTTTTATTTTAGTCCCGACGTTTCGAAAGCTTTTCAGCCTTCGTGGTCACGGGAGAGACTGAGGTGTAGGTCGTCTCGAAAAGTTAATGTTACATGTTGGCTGAAAAGCTTTCGAAACGTCGGGACTAAAATAAAAATTAAACCGCGATAAAATCCGTATAAACTAGTTTTATTTCATAGTATAGTCTTCTGCTTTTAGATTAATTTGGTAGTACACATTGTACCTGTAGCACGCATGAAGATAAATTATATGGATAGACCAAGCAAAAGGTAAAACAGACATGAAGTTAGGCAGAAACTGATAAAAGATGGGATGGTGGTATTGCCTCGGTGGCGCAGTTGCAATACGCAGTACCTACGACTGCTGTGCTGAGGTCTCGAGTTCGATCCTCGGGTTGGATAAAAGTGATATTGGGTTTTTCTATTTCGATATGCTCAGTATCAGCCCGGAGTCTGGAATTGTGCGCGGTGTGGCGATAGGCTTGCCCCTATCACATCATGGGACGAAAATAAGCTCGTCGAAATGTGGGGGTACTGGTCACACCTCCATCTACTCTTTCGGGGATAACAGGCGTGAGTGTCTATGTATGAAAGATGCTTAGCACATGCTATGTTGCTCATCATGCTATGCTGGATTCATACATATGAATTCAACCAAACACAAACATGAAATGCGTGTTAATCATATCCGCCAGTAGAAAATTTTGTAGACTAAGTATGTACATAATAACCAGCCATAAAAAGATAACTACCATTGGTTAATTCACGATAAAACGAGTGTACAACATTTTATCTCTATAAAAGTAGAGAAATAGTATATGTTACATCTCTATGATATTTTGTCTATTATGACGTAATTTTATCGAATGTTGACACTTATGTAACCCTCATATTAATAAGACCACCGTTCATTGGTGTTAGTGATGGTACTCAAGAGGATAACTATGTAAATAATAAGATTGAGACGTGGTTGAGGTGATTTGCTAATGTATATAAGAGGGTGCGTTATTAATGGAGGACGTAGGGCTGGAGTGCCTAATAGGGCTGGAGTGCCTATTAGGGCTGGAGTGCCTAAAGCATTCACCCGAAAGCCCGGTGACGCTGACTAAAGCCGACTCTCGTCAGGCTATCAGCAAGCAACCAAAAAAAAAGTATTTAGTCGTACTTAGAACTCTTCCGTGGAAGCGCTGCCCAAGTGCAGTTTGATTGTGATTAATCATACCAAGTGTAATAAATTGTGGACAGTAAAATTATTTTGCTATGCGAAAAGACTATTCAACTTATTTAAAATCGTGACTAAGTTATTTATCTTTATTTTAGATAAGTGATAGTGAGCTTAAAATTATTACAGATATTTTTCGTCGCTAAATTCCATACCCGCGTGCGAGATATCTCATCGGCTTATATTAGTCCCCCTGGGTGTGCTGTGTTCTGATTCAAGAGTAACTGTACTGCTTCATTATGAAAAATAGGCTTAGAAAAATATCCCCGTGAATCGAACAGAAATGTCCATGCCAACCATAAAAAATAGTTAAGTGCAAGTCGGACTCTTGTACCGTTGGTTCCGTTTGCTTATTTATTTTTAGTTTTTGTTGTTTTTAAATACGCACTTACGCCTGTAATCCCTGGAGTGGTAGGCAGATGTGTAACCACATTTCGCCGAGCATGTATCTCCGTCCCACGATGTGTTAGGGGGCGAGCCTATAGCTATAACGGGCACAAATTCCAGACTCCGGGCTGATACTGAGCATTTTGTAGTATAAAAACCCAATACCACTTTACTCTATTCGGCGATCGAACCCAAGACCTCAGCGTTAGCCTCAATCCTAACGCGGACGCATTACAACTGCGCCACCTGCGTTGCTTTTAGTATTTGTTAAGATATCCGCCATAAAAACAAATATGTATTCTGTGAAAATTTCGGCCAAATATCTACTCGTATTATGGTTCAAATACTGCTAAAACTGCTCGTCTTGTCATTCAAGCTAATAAAAATAAAAAAATAATCCAGGAAATACAAGTTTCAAAACGAAAAATAAAACTATTAAACACAAATGCCGCGTCTGTTTTCAAACTTCTCTATTTAATCTTACGTAGGTTCTGTACCCATGTTCGAATTCAGCCGGCGACGACGGGCCGCGCCGGGATTTTCACGGGATTACCCCGGATCCCGGGGATCCCGTGACGTCATCGCCCGGTGGCTTACGGCTTATCCGGGCAGATTTTTTTCTCCGCAAAATATATTGCACCCTAGCAGCCTTTTTATCGTTGGGACAAAGTGACGGCCGGGAATCATAATTTCGTGTTGGAATTATAGTGGAAATTATGGGTTTTCGGGATCCTTTTTTTATACTTATTTTATGGTAAAACTTGACCGTTGTAACAATTTTTCTCAGAGCTTACTATGATTTCACTTGAAAGAAAGAAAAGAAAGAAAGAAATTTCACTTGGTATTTAATAATTTAATAAAGCCCTGTATTAAAATGTCCCACTGATGGGCGTGGGCCTCTTCTACGAATGAGAGGGGTTAGTGTATAGTCCACCATACTGGCCCAATGCAGGTAGGCAGACTTGTTACCTTCTATATTCCTATGGAGAACTTCTTATGTATGCAAGTTTCCTCACGATGTTTCCTTCATCGTTACAGCGAAAGATAATTAACAATGGATACTTAGCTTAAAAAGGCAGACGTAGATGCTCTTGGGGCTGGGTTCGAACTGGTAAGATTCGTTGAAATAAAACTAGTTTATACGAATTTTATCGCGGTTTAATTCTGTTTTAGTCCCGACGTTTCGAAAGCTTTTCAGCCTTCGTGGTCACGGGAGAGACTGGTAAGATTCGCCTCGACAGTCCGTTCTACATCCCGCTGACCTATCACTGCTTCATAAGAAATATTTATTTAACAGATTTACCCGGGATAAAAAGCCTATGTCCTAATCCAGGTGATGGTCTGCCTGTGTGCCAAATTTCATCCAAAACTGTTCAGTCGTTAAGACACGTGTACCGGACTATGATATAAAAAAGATTAACAATCATATTCAAATTCACAAACTCACAAATATCCAAACATTCACATTAGACAGCTCCGTGGCGCAGCGGGCGAGTAGTCAGCTGCGAAGCGAGAGCCCGTGGGTTCGATTCCCACACCGAGACAAATGTTTGTGTGACCCACAAATATTGGTCTCGGGTCTGGGTGTTGTGGAACCGCAAGTCTTTCGTAGTTCCTGATACCCACGACACAGGTTTACCTAGTGTGGGGTCAGGACTATGTGTGTGACTGTTAGGTGTATTATTATTATTATTATTATTATTAGTGAGAAGAATATTACATAATTGAAACACAATTCTCTTTACTCTGTTTTATCTTATATGGTAGAGCGACAGTGTAGATATTTAAGTTTATTACTCGAACAAGCGTAAGTAACATTATCTCACGTGGATCTTACAGCGAGTGGGTTTTCTGGAGGGTCAACCCCCTTTCTTTATCCAATACTCATTGAGTTGGGAATGCATCCAGTATTGTGGTGCAGTAGAGATGCACTAATGCTATGCTAGAACTAATGCTATGCTAATGCCACAAAAAATAACGTTTAACAAAACTTACAAACCGACTTAAAAATATAAAACACTGAAAAGTCAAAAATAACAATTTCTATTGGTCTCTTTGGAGTCGGTGTAATTTTATTTCACCGGCAGTGGCATAGGCAACGTAAAGGTTTGTTTTTTGTATACGTATTTATTTTTTAATTGTTGGTGGTAGTTACAGCAATATCATGTAAATTCCAATACAATAACACAACCGCGACGAGTGTACTGTTGTCCGTTGAGGAGTTTTTTTTTACTCCGTACTCCGTTATCAGATCCTAACCAAATTTATATGGGACCACATCGCAGCAAAATTCTTAAGAATGATTTTTTCATCGAAATCGGTTAGCGTGATATTGAGTTATTCGTCAATTTGTCGCGCACATACTTAATTAAAATTTAAGACTTATATGGTTTTCTCATGGATGCCATGCTCAGAACTGGACGAAATTGAAATGGGACCACACGGGAAGCACTAGCTTTCAAATAAAAAAAGAATCGTCAAAATCGGTTCACCCAGTCGAAAGTTTTGAGGTAACAAACATAAAAATACAGTCGAATTGCGAACCTCTTTTTTTGAAGTCTGTTAAAAAATACACTTCGACAAAAGTCACTGTCATAAATATGTTACAGATCTGCCAACCCCACAATCCTCGCTAAGTGGATAATAACCCTGGATGAACCCTACATACATCAAAACAAACGTAATAAGGAAGGTGTGTGTATAATAATAATAGCGCCATTCCTCTTAATCAACTTGTACACGAAGAATAAAACGCGGAATCCTCCCAAACCCTGTATTAGAATTACAGTAGAGGCCATAGATATCGTTCACTTGAAATAGTAATTAGTTTAGCTAATAAGACCATTTTTTAAAAGGTTAGCTGGCTGGCTTAAGGTGAGATTACCTGAAGGCTTAGAAGACGCTCCCCCGGCCACACAGTGGGCTGGATTTGCAAATTTACTTTTAATTATAATTGTAACAAAACTATTAGTTACCAAAGAAACACATATACATTTAAACCATTTAACAATACAATTAACTTCTGGTTTATGCAATATTAATACTTTTTCACTCAAATAAGGATGAATCTGTAAGATATATTTTTCTGGGTTTAAATATAGTTATTTGAGTAATATTGATTTCGCAAGAGGCGTTAGAGTGGTAGAGCCACGCTGTAGACTCTTGTGTCTACAGCATGCATGGGCTGGCTCGTCCAGGTCGTTACCACTGTCTCACAGAAAACCGGCGTAAAGTAGTAGCTTGCGTACGGTGAGTGAGATATCCGGAGGCCCAAACCCCCTCCCCTTCCCAATCCCTTAATTATCCATTTCCTTTTAGGTCGGCAAAGCACACATAATTCTTTTAGTATTGTGGGTGTACATGGGCGGTGGAGATCACTTACCATCAGGTGACCCACTTGCTCGATTGCCGACCTTTGCTATAAAAAAGGCAAAATTGAGACACCATGTCGTTAGCATCGTCAGTTCTATTGATCCGAAGTTTTAGATTCACGTGTGCTAAAGCATTTTCCAATACAATAAGTCTGTCCTCAGTGTTTAATGTGCGCATTATATCTTGATGTTCAAAGGTTGTTTGACTGTTAGGAGTTCCAACCGGCGGATTATAAAAATCTAGTTAAGTATTTGAAACTTAAATTACCATTGTAATTGCTCCAACAACATCATTTTCTTTTCAACAAGCTAAAGTTGCAAATCTTGCATGGTTTAATAACCGACGCGGAACATTTTAGTAATACGCACCGTTATGGCCGGCAGTGTAACATCACCGGCAATTCCGGTGTTATCCGGCCAACACGCGTGTCATTTGTTTTGATTACCCGGCTCGCCTTATCGCAGGTAATGTTTTTTATTATTAATTTTATACCGGCGAACGCACGTGCCTCCTCGTGTACTTGTTTTCTCCGGTTAAAGAGCGAAACTGGTTGGCAAGGGCTTCTGATAGGGCACGTGTTGTTTTTATTTGGTGTTTTATTGAATGACGTTGTTCGCAGTTTGAATTTTTAAAAATGGATACAGGAACCGGCACAAATCGTGAGCACTAGGAATACTATCCGTCTGATTGGCGGAATGAAAGAGCTTCACGCGATTGTTTCGTCAGTCGATATTGTTCGTATATTGGACTCTCAACTGCCCTCACTACTGTCTGTCGCGACGTCTGCTGGTGATTATATAGTCTTCTTCTTTCACCTGCCCTTATCCCACTTATATACGTCCCACTGCTGGACACGGGCCTCCTCTACTGAATGAGAAGGGTTAGGCCTTAGTCCACCACGCTGGCCTAACGCGGGTTGGCAGACTTCACATACCTTCGAAATTCTTATGCAGAATAATTAACAATTAATACACACGTAACTTAGAAAAGTTAGAGGTGTATGCTCTCGGGGCTGGTTTCGAAGCAGCGACTTTCGTCTCGACAGTCCATACCACTCCTCACTGAGCTATCACTGCTATTACTTTTATCCCACATGCAGTTGTTAAAATATCATGATGCGAAAGCGGACCCTGTCAGTAAGCCAGTATAACGACAGACAGAAAGTAAGAAATTTGCTTTATATTAGTGTTTTTAAGTATAGGCTGGCTAACGAGCTAGTGGGACACTTACAGTGATCTCTACCGCCCATGTACGCCCACTATACCAAAATAATCATGAGCGCGTTGCCGACCTTAAAGGAAAGGGATAAATAATGGATTGGGAAGCGGAGGGGGATTTGGGGCTCCAGATATCTCACTCACCGTACGAAATGCAGCAGTAAGCCGCTACTTTACGTTAGTTTTCTGTAAGACAGTGGTAACGATCCGGTCGAGCCGACCCATTCAGCCAAAAAACTGTCTACAGCGTAGCTCTATTACTCCTAAAATGTATCAATCAAGCCCCACTACAGCTACAGGTCACTCTTTTTATAAAAATAGAAATTTTATTGCACACCACACCATCACACAAGAGTACAATTTAGATAAGACCTTACACACATAAAAATAACAAAAAACATGACAAAATGTTGTAGGGTCAAAATGGCGTGCATTGTATCGAACGTCATTATATGGGTGCAAACAGGGCTCATTCAGCACAAGCCATGAGCTACTCACGACGCTGGTCTTCCATGAATCCATCGAGAGCGCACGGATGCGGACGTTTTATAATTACAAATGTGCAATATCCAATATATTTTAATTTTAAATTGTTTTTCCATTTTTACCACCGCTTTTATTCGTTTATAACAAATTCAATATTCGTAAAACACCATAAATTTAACACGAAATATGTTATTCAAATATCGTTCAACTATTCGTCGGTTATAAAAAATGGTGGCTTGGATGGAATTTGTAATTTGTCACTGTGATGCAAGCCTCGTCCGAGTCCGGTAAAATAGTTAACAACCGATGTTTTATATGCGACTAACAGTCATATTTGCAACTGTAAAAGCTTTATGTATGGTTTTTAGGTTTAACATTTAGATTTATCGCTCCATTTTTCATACAAGGTTTTATAACTTTTTCAATGGTAATTAATATTGAAAAACCCATCATGTCATTGTTACTTCTTTCTGCCTGGCGGTTTCCATAGATAACAGTTAAGATAACTTAATTTAATAGAAATAATAAAAGACTGCCTCGGTGGCGCAGTTGTAATGCGTACACGTTACGATTGAAGCCAACGCTGAGGTCTCGAGTTCGATCCCCGGGTCAGGTAAAGTGGTATTGGGTCTTTCTATTACGAAATGCTCAGTATTAGCCCGGAGTCTGGAGCTTGTGCCCGCTATGGCGAAAGGCTCGCCCCCTATCACATCGTGGGACGGAGATACGCTCGGCGAAATGTGGGTGTACTGGTTACACCTCTGCCTACCCCTTCGGGATTACAACCGTTAGTGCGTATGTATAATAAAATACTTTTTATCCCTGGAAAGGTCATTCACGCGGGCGGGAGCCGCGAGCAAAAGCTAGTATATTCATATTCAATGAAACTCAACTTTATCCTATTTTCTAGATTTTGCATTCGTAGGATAGAAAGGCTTAAGCCGTATTCTTACGCTCCAACACTGGAAAAACTCATACAAATGTTGAATAAAATACAAAAGTAGAAAACAAAATGGGTATACAAAACCTTTTGTTGTCACGTCTCACTGAGAAGTGTAAAACCTGGCAAGCATTCAATACGCGTGGCACAACGACTAACTGAAATATGTAATTTATACACACTGTCACAAAAACTGCCTGAATCATCTAGTTTAATAATATTTTTGATTGACGTAACGCACTATGTATAATTACTACCGATTTTGTTATTTTCTCTATTAGGAATATATGTTTAATAGTCGTTTATGAAATACATCAGACATATATTTGACAGTCTCCGTGGCGCAGTGGGCGAGTAGCCGGTTGCGAAGCGTGAGGTTGTGGGTTCGATTCCCGCACCGAGACAAATGTTTGTGTGATCCACAAATATTTGTTTTGGGTCTGGGTGTTGTGGGACCGCAAGTCCCTCGTAGTTCCTGATACCCACGGCACAGGTTTACCTAGTGTGGGGGCAGGAGCAGGACTATGTGTGTGACTGTTAGGTGATAGAAACAATGTATAGTATAAAACAAAGTCCCTATCTGCGTCTGTCTGTCTGTTTGTCCGCTTCTTACTCCTAAACTATGAAACAAATTTAGATGCCGTACCCACTAGCATTTAGAAAATTTATTCCAGAAGCTTTATATGTATATCACATTTATATGTACATTGCTGCGGTGATATCGCGAGCAACCGCTAGTTAAGAATATGACAAACAAAAATGTGAAATAGCACTGCACTACGCTCGCGACCTTTCTTTAATAAATATGAAGTCTAATGATGCCCAGTAATTTAACTTCAAACTGAAACACAGCAGTGAGTACTTCTGATTTGTGCTAGAAAGAGACAAAGCGGTGGTACATACTCAGACTGCCGGCATACGACCCAGTAGTTAGTATGTTTGATAAATAGAAAATATTTAGAAGAACGTGATATACGGATATCATTTATGCCTTACTAACTCTCCCGGGCCGTTTCACTCTCCTATATATGACTGTGTTTCATACAAAATTAACCCAAAAACATGTGCAAACAGAACTGTGAAACTGAACGTCACATTTTGTTTTGAGATTTTCATACAAAAATACCATAAAAATTTCCGACTTTTCCGGTGGATATTTCAAAAAAATCTCTTATCGTATTTCCGTCCCATGATGTGATAAAGGCGAGCCTATCGCCATATCGCCTACAATTCCAGATTCAGGGCTGATACTAAGCATTTCATGAAAGAAGTACTCAATATCACATTTACCCAACCAGGGGATCGAAACCGAGACTGTACGTCTGTACCGCGTACGCATTACAACTGCGCCACCGAGGCAGTTTTAATTTAATATGGAATAAATAAAGAAACATCGACGAGTCCATTAGTTTCTGTATAATTTGACAATATGCAATGTGACAGGGCTTCGCGCCAAATTTATACGTTGACTTACAGCACCCGCCATTTTGGATGCGTTTTGCTTTTAAAATGGATGTTTGCATTCGTTGAGCTCCTGATATATGGCTTTTAAACAATTTAATTTAAGCATACGACGCAATAGGTTTTATGCAAGTAAAATATTTGTGACAATATAAATGAATTCAGGTTTTTACTGTTTTTTTTAAATATCCATAGGCCGGTAAACGAGCAAGTGGGTCACCTTATGCTTAGTGATCTCCACCGCTCATGTACGCCCTCATTACCAAAAGGATCATGGTCGCGTTGCCGACCTTTAAGGAAAGAGATAATTAAGGGATTGGGAAGGGTAGGGAGATTTGGGTATGAATTCAATGATGTGATGAAATAGCGTAGAATTGAAGCATGGTGACGCATTTGGAATTATTATATGTAATCTTCTTCCACCTACCCTTATCCCACTCGCAGTGGGGTGGGCGCAACATGCTTTTAAACACATGTTACACAAATATTTGGCGTGTAGGTTTTACGTAGGAATGAACGCCTGATCGAAGTCAGCCCCTCTGGGCAGAATACACCCAGACCCAAAACATATATTTGTAGATCACACATTTGTCTCGGTACGGGAATCAAACCCGCGGCCTCTCGCTTCACAGACAGCTACTCGCTCGCGCTACGGAGGCTGCATTAATATAGAAACATAGTCCTGAACAATAGATTCTACTTCAATAGTCCAAGCTCAAGCTATAAGAACATAATCCTAGAAGTTGTGCCCACAATATGTTACTTATTTAAAGATAAAACAAGTAACATAATTCCATAATATCCTTTGAACACACTCGCAACTGACAATGTTAAAAATAAAACGAAACAACTGTAATTAACAGCCACTTTTCACTACAAATGCTTTCTGTCTCACCACACTTATGGGATAGGTTGTAAGTGCGAGAGAGACGGAGGGTTCTGTCGGTACACATCTGCGTCCCCCACTTACAGTTTTTCCTGCATTTTTCCCACCTACACGGTTTTTTATATTAGTGTGTCGGTTCTAGTATTTTTCCGGTATTGTAAGGGCGTTAGATACTACTAGATTTTTAAATGTTTTCACCCTCAATAAAAAAGAGCTGTGTTATAAGTTTCACGTTTGTCTGCCTTTTTGTGTATCTGTTTGTAGTATTGTAGCGGTTAATCGAATGGCCCGATTTTCATGCCGTGTTGTGTGAAGTTTGTTAAATGGGCTATCAATTTCTTAGGCCCAAAGACAACCTCACCTATACGTGGTATACTCTGCTGATCAACGGACGAGGTGATGGTGAAAGTAAGTTCCCGTTGCAGGTCGTGGGGGTCAGATGGCGGATCGCCCCATATAATACAAATTCCACCGTCAAATCATGATGCGAAGGCTGACCTTGTTATTAAGCCGGGATAACGTCAGGCAGAAATAAAGAAGGACCCTTCCTAACAAACTTAGTCCTCCCTGACGCGTATTTTTTATCTACTGTTCTTGTAAATATAGTTGCTAAGTTCTTTTTTTTCTATCCTGGCTCGGCAAAATGACTACGCTACACCTGATGGTAAGTGTAGCGCAATCCATGAATACTGTCGACCAACAACAGACACAATCTATCGCAGATCGGCAGAATTATGCCGGCCTGCTTAGTTGCTTCTTCACACTCCGTTTAAAGGATCCCATGTTATAGGAAGGAGGAAACACGTACGCCGGCAAACTATTCCACAGCTTTATGGTCCGACAGAAGTAAGATTTTGCGAACCTCTAGGTCCGAGCCGAGGTGGAAGAGACCACGAAGCTATGGTTTCGCAAGCCAGCACGCGTGGTTCTGTTAAGGAAAGATGAGGAAGGAGTTCTTGTCGCTTTGTAAATACTATAAGGGAAAATAAAAAGTAATTTTAGAGTAGTGTTGACAGAAAGACAAACGGTGTGGGCTCTGTAGAGTTCTGGTACCCTTTGGGAACGGAACCCTAAAAGTGGTAGTGCCACTGTAGACATTTTTATCTACAGCATGATTGGGTCGGCTCGACTGGATTGTTACCACTGTCTCGCAGAAACCGACGTAAAAATCGGGTTGCTGCTGCGTTTCGTACGGTGAGTGTATATCTGTAGGCCCAAATCTTACCCTTCCCAATTCCTTTATTATCCTTTTCCTTTAAGGTCGGCAACGAGTCAATAATCCTTCTGGTATTGTGGGCATTCATGAGTACTAAAAATCACCATCTGGTGACCCACTTGCTCGTTTGCCGGCCTATGTTATAAAATTGCCAAATCCATAGTGGAAACTTTGAAATTATTTTATTTATACAAGTGTGATTAAGAATATTTACACAATATTATCATTTTATTAAAATTTGTTCACATCTGCGTAATACGCATTATTTAAACATTTTGAGGACACAAATAACATGAATGTAATGTACCTGTTAGGTATGTACTGTTTCAACTGACGAAACCAGAAGAGGTTGAGGACCTCGGCTAAAAGTTTTTTTAACCACGCAGATTTCCGCCAAATGTCAACCGATTTGGACGATTCATTTTTCATTCGGAAGAGTATAGTTCAAATTTGGTCCAATTTCAAGATGATATGCCATCCCTAAGGGGGTGAAATCGGGGATGAATGATTCAAACTTCGTCATTTATTTATGCACCGATTGTGATAATTAATTCACATTTTTTTTTTTATTAAAAACTTAAAAAATAACCGACTCAATATTGTTTATTTTTATTTTCAACTTTTTAGTTTGATGAGTCGATTTGATTTTTTGTAAAAAAGCTTTAATTAAAATATGAATTGTATCAAATTGATCATAGTTACCGGGAAGTATTTCGTGTTCCACTTTTCCCCACGTTACCCTTCCATTACTCTATTATGATGAGCGGATGTTTTGTCGTTCGCATGCCTCTCTGCCTACATTATACGGTTATTTTTATTTTTTGTTACTTTTTTAAAATTACTTTCTTTGATTTGACAGCGCCCGCGGCAGTGGGTTGCATTTTGTACTTATTTTTAGTACGTTGCTGTAAACGATGGTTGGCAATTAAAATAATTTGCCGCTTTTTTTACTTAACATCTTTATCAATAAACTTCTGAAGATGGATGAAAGATCTACACATTTAAAAAAACAGCACATAAAATGCGAGAAGACTAAATGATACCCTTTGTATATTTGAGTGGTAGAGCCACGCTGTAGACAGTTTTGTCTACAGCATGAATGGGCCGGCTCGTCCGAGTCGTTACCACTGTCTCACAGAATACCGACGTAAAGTAGCAGCTTGCTGCTGCGTTTCGTACGGTCAGTAAGATATCTGGAGGCCCAAATTCCCTTCCCTTCCCCATTCCTTAATAGTCCTTTCCTTTATAGTCGGCAACGTGACCATGACTCTTTTGGTATTATGAGCGTACATGGGCGATGGAGATCGCTTACTTACGTGAGATACTTGCTCGTTTCCGACCTATGACATAAAAAAAATACACATAAAAAAAATTTAGCCTATTAAATGCGAGAAGACTAAATGATACGCTTTGTTATCAGCAGTGTGGAAGCACTATTTTGTTCCGAGTTGAAGTACACTGAATGCAGTGTTGTGGGTGGAGATCACTTAACACCAAGTAGCTCACTACCCACTTGCTCCTTTACCGCCCTCTGATATAAAAAACGTAACGACTACGTAACGTATCGCCTCATTGTTCTAATGCCAGTTACTTTTCCTTCTCTTTGTGATTGTACCTCTGCCTTTCGCTTTTTTTTTTATTTTTTTATCCTGGCTCGGCTATGTGACTACGCTACACCTGATGGTAAGTATAGCGCAATCCATGAATACTGTCGACCAACGATAGACACTGAATCTATCGCAGATCGGCAGAATTATGCCGGCCTGCTTAGTTGCTTCTTCACACTCCGTTTAAAGGATCCCAAGTTATAGGAAGGAGGAAACACGTGCGCGCGGCAAGCTATTCCACAGCTTTATGGTCCGACAGAAATACGATTTTGTGAACCTCTTGGTCCGAGCCGAGATGGAAGAGACCACGAAGCTATGGTTTCGCAAGCCAGCACGCGTGGTTCTATCAAGGAAATGTGAGGAAGGAATAAGGTCAAACAATTCTTCAGAGCATTCACCGTGATACAGACGAAGGTACGCTTCAGTAAGGTATGAGCTTATAAACTTCTTCAGAATGGTTACTGGCCCACCTAGTATCACAGTTTTCAAGCCGCCGGAAGACCTCCAACTTGTAAAGACTACTGTAAGTTGATAATAGCAAGGACCGACGTGCTCTCCGAAGCATGGAGATGCTCAGTTGATATACCACTACGCGATGACCCATCCATAGGCTGACCGCGCCAAAGGTTGCTTAACTCGCTGATCAGCAACTAGCTTTGAGCGCATCAATATCATCCTAGCATAATGAATCTAGTGTGGCGGTACACAGCGCGCACCGCACTATACAACATTAACCGATCCTGAATCGCGCTAGCAAAGTTTGCGCGACGGTTAGTATATATACAAGTTCCGAACATCAACCACCGTCATTCCGTCCTCGCCGAAGAGGACCTCGCCGCGCTCCCCGAAGCACCCCCGACCCTTCGACCGGCCCGCGTGCCGATGAAGTACGAGAAATTAGATTATAAGTAGTTTATAATAATCCCCCAAACCACCAATCGCAAATGTCTTTGCCCTCTTCCAGTGGCCGTCCTGAGCCGAGGTCCGTATCCCCCATTAGGGGGGATGCCCTCAGCGAAGGTCACTTAAATTTTAGGGCTGGAGTGCCTACAAGCATTCGCCCGAAAGTCCGGTGACGCTGACAAAAGCCGACTCACGGTCAGGCTATCAGCATTCGTCCAAATAAAAAATAAAAAAATAAAAAAACAACCATCGGAGGGGCCGCGGCCGGTCAGGCACAACATCCGCCTGACAGAAAATCTCCCCTTTGTTAGAGGAACATTTACAACCCGTTCCTCTACACTAGGCATCGTTATAATGTTAGGTATGGATTCCAAGCCGCGGAAGAGTACAATAGCGTCCCCGCAGCCCCGACCGAACAAGCGCACCCGGAGGAACACCGTTGGGTCTTAGTCCGTGGGAGTCGGACATAACCGCCCCGACTGACCACGCGGTGGGGCGGTACCCATAAAGGGTTTCCAACGTTACAAAAAAAAAGGTATGGATTCCAAAAGACATTTTTTTTTATTTTAGGATTACCAGAAGGCAACACACTACACTAATATAAAAACATACGCATTTTTTGCAAAAAATTCTTGTTTGGAGATGTAATTTTCAATGAAAATAATATTTCTGTCTATCTCCAAATCACTGATTGGCTGTATCAAAATAGACTTCACCACTTCACTTATAGTAATCAACACTCAATAACGTTTAACAAAACTTAGAAACCTCCTTCAATGTACAGCAATAGCATGTAAATTCCAATACAATAGCAAAATCGCGACGAGTGTACTGTTGCCCGTTGAGAAGTTTTATTTTTTTACTCCATACACCGTCTTCAGATCTTAATCAAATTTATATGGGACCACATCGCAGCTAAACTCTATCGAGTGAAATTTTTTCCTTCATAATCAGTCCACAATTGGCGGAGAAATCGATGTACATACATAATAAAAAGCAAAAAATACGCGCGGAATTGAGAACCTCCTCCTTTTTGAAGTCGGTTAAAAAGACCTACCCTTCCTTTTTTTTATTGCATAGGCCGACAAACGAACAAGTGGGTCACCTGATGGTAAGTGATCTCCACGGCCCATGTACGCCCACAGTACTAAAAATAATCATGGGCGCGTTGCCGACCTTAAAGGAAAGGGATAAATAAGTAAGGGATTGGGAAGGGGAGGGGTATTTGGGCCTCCGGATATCTCACTCACCGTACGAAACGCAGCAGCAAGCTGTGCTACTTTACGTCGGTTTTCTGTGAGACAGTGGTAACGGCCCGGACCAGCCAGCCCATTCATGCTGTAGACAAAATTGTCTACAGCGTGGCTCTACCGCTCAAAAACTCATTCCTACGGTTCATAACAAATGTAAAGACATGAATATCCCATGCATGCTTTAATTAACTGAGTTAATTATATCTCGTCTCCGCGTCTCGTTTACCTCCAGTTATAATGGCTCAGAGTTGTAAATAGAAAAGTTTTACCGTTTGGGGATAGCGCCAGCGTTAGCTAGTTGTATGGAATGGATGCTGTTTAACCGACTTCAAAAAAGGAGGAGGTTCTCAATTCGGTGCGTTTTTTTTTAATCGATATAAGTTATCGATTTCGCGCCCAATTGTGGACCGATTTTGTTGGAAAAAATTTCACTCGATAGTTTAGCTGCGATGTGGTCCCATAAAAATTTGATTAAGATCTGATGACGGAGTACGGAGAAAAAAAAACTCCTCAACGGACAACAGTACACTCGTCGCGATTGTGTTATTGTATTGGAATTTACAATTGGAAGTCGGTTTCTAAGTTTTGTTAAACGTTATATTATTTGAATAAAAAAAAAATTTTGATATGCAAAATTCACTATTGATATCACTCTAGGTGGTCACTGAACACCAGTGCTGTGTTGTGACTCGGCCCATAACCACAGTATTGGCCCACATGCAAGGCATATTCCAGGTGGCTGCGGAGGAAGACCAGTAGAGTACTTTTAAAGTTTTAATGTTATTAAATTCCCAACATAATATAAGAATGCCTCGGTGGCGCAGTTGTAATGCGTACGCGTTACGATTGAGGCTGACGTTGAGGTCTTGGATTCGATTCCCGGGTCGGGTAAAGTAATATTGGGTTTTTCTATCATGAAATGCTTAGTATCAACCCGGAGTCTGGAATTTGTGGCCGGTATGGCGAAAGGCTCGCCCCCTATCACATCGTGGGACCGAGATACGCTCGGCGAAATGTGGGTGTACTGGTTACACCTCTGCCAAGTGTGTTACCAGTACACCTGTGTATAATTTTAAAATGAAACCAAGAGACATTTAGGTTTTCAGGCTTTCTTAACAACAAGGGAACTGAACTGCGCTCTTAAGGTATTAAATCTTATAATGCCCAGTAATTTCACTGGCTTCAATGTAATTCAAACCGGAACACAACAGTGCTTACATACTGCTGCTTGGCGGCAGCAATAGACAAAGCGGTGTTACCTATCCAGACAGCCTCTCGCATACGAGGAAACTAACACTTAGTTATAAGATACCAATGTTGATACTCTATACATTTTTTTTATAGCATAGGCCGGCAAACGAGCAAGTGTGTCACCTGATGGTAAGCGATCTCCGCCGCCCATGTACGCCCACAATACAAAAGAATTATGTGCACGTTGCCGACCTTAAAGGAAAGGGATAATAAGGGATTGGGAAGGGGAGAGGGATTTGGGCCTCCGGATATCTCACTCACCGTACGAAACGCAGCAGCAAGCTGCTACTTTACGCCGGTTCTCTGTGAGATAGTGGTAACGACCCGGACGAGCCGGCCCATTCATGCTGTAGACAAAATTGTCTACAGCGTGGCTCTACCACTCGTAATATATAGTTAAACATACACACAAACAGAAGATACGCTTAACAGTTACAGTTACGAATAAGATAGCTTTAATCGCAATCTAATGGCGCTTTCGAACATACAATCTGCTTTAACAGCAATTCTACTATTTGCTGTTTGCATACCGAATTACTGTGCATACAACACTGACCTCGGAAATATTTGAAGGTAATATATTTTTCTGTTGGGATAATCCTTGACTTGAGAATAGTTTGCGTTCCTTCCGGTAACTTAAGGCAGGCAAAATGTTACTGCATGTATACTCAGATTTATACTGACAATTATTCCTCTTCATTCAACTTGTTATATTACATACATACGCACTCACGCCTGTAATCCCCGAAGGGTAGGCAGAGGTGTAACCAGTACACCCACATTTCGCCGAGCGTATCTCCGTCCCTTATGTGATAGAGGACGAGTCTATCGCCATACCGGTTACAATTCCAGACTCCGGGCTGATACTGAGCATTTCGTAATAGAAAACCCCAATTTCACTTTTACCCGGCCCGGGGATTGAACCCGAGACAGCACAGCAGTCGTACCGCGTACGCATTACAACTGCGCTACAAAGGCAGTCAATGCGTAACCAATTTTAATAAGGAATTAATCTACGAACAAGCGATCTATATGCCACAGTGCAATACGCTGTACCATGCGGCCTTAGTTTTCATTAATTACACTTTCCCATCAAATACTCGGTCGCGCCATTATGATTTCATTTCAATTTCGCCCGCAGACTTCCGAGGATAGGTTACTATTTTTTTTAATGGCATAGGCCGGCAAACGAGCAAGTGGGTCACCTGATGGTAAGTGATCTCTACCGCCCATGTATGCCCACAATAACAAAAGAGTCAAGGGTGCGTTGATGACCTTAAAGGAAAGGGATAATTAAGGAATTGGGAAGGGAGGGGGTTTGGGCCTCCGGATATCGCACTCACCGTACGAAACGCAGCAGCAAGCTGCTACTTTGCGCCGAAAGGTAGCAGCTTGTTGTAGTTCCTAGGTTGAGAAACCCTGTTCTACACAGTTATTTAAACAAAGAAAATACAATACATCAGTAATCGAATATCCAATCAAAGTTATTACAAGCTGTATTAAATAATGATAGCACAGAGCAGCATTAGAAAGTTTTTGTTGCACGTTATGCAGCAAGCTTCACATTATAGGATAGCGACGGTGTACAATTACTGTTTACAACTTGGCTTTATCTAACGCGCAATACGATAGTTGAGAACTCTCTGTTCCCTCGGTGCAGGCAGGTATGGATCTAGGAGCAGGCCACCGGGCAATTACCTCCCCTTGAGTTTTTAGTAAACATCAGCAAAAGAGTGACAGCCTCCGTGGCGCAGAGGGCGAGTAGCCGACTGTGAAACGTGATCCACAAATATTTCTTTCTGGTCTGGGTGTTGTGAGATCGAAAGTGTCTCGTAGTTCGTGTTACATACTACACAACATAATCGTATCTTACTGTGGGGTCAGGTTATATGTGTGACTGTTGGGTGTTATTTATTATTTATTTATTTATACAGAGCGGTTGTCGTATGACATAGATGATGATATGATATAAAACTGTCATCTACATAGCCGAATCTATGATTCCCGTTTACAAATGCCATGACACGGCAACGATAGGTTTATTATATTCTTGCCTTTGTCGTGTGATTAACTGTCTTTGTTTAAATATGGGCCTAAGTGTACCAAATGAACGAGGAATCGTGGATGTAAATTTTTGGGACTTCCATTCGACACTTGGCAGTCCGAAAACCGCACAAATGTTATGTTTCTATGAGACTGTGGTGACCTGATCAAGCCGTGCTCTAAACCGTAGCTTTGAGCGCGTAAAAGCATACAAACCATAAAAAGAATTGAGTAAAGCCGAAGTACTTTATATTGCAAAATAAGTGTCGCTTCGCATAGCTTGAAAATAAATAATTGTCCCCCTCACTGAAATTCTGAATTCGCGTGGGTGCAAGCGCCGCATTAACTTTGTACATGGCGGAACGAATTAAAAATGTGTACAGGATACAGGAATATTTGTTTAAGTCTGTATAAAAATAAATGTTTCTGGATTAGAAAGCTGTAACCCTATAGCGTGATATTACTTCTATATTTTATTTTGCATAACCCCTAATGTTTTTATAGAACACATAGCACTTAGTTTAAAAATATCGAATACAGAAACGATTAGCGGTGAGTTAAGAATATTTTCGCTTTTTATTTTTTATAGCATAAGCCGGCAAACGAGTAAGTGGGTCACCTGATGGTAAGTGATCTCCACCGCCCATGTACACCCATAATACCAAAAGAAATATGGGTGCGTTTCCGACCCTAAGGGAAAGGGATAATTAAGGGATTGGGAAGGGGAAGGGGTTTGGGCCTCCGGATATTTCACTCACCGTACGAAACGCAGCAGCAAGCTGCTACTTTACGCCGGTTTTCTGTGTGACAGTGGGAACGACCCGGACGAGGCGGCTCATTCATGCTGTAGACAAAAGTGGCTACAACGTGCCTCTACCACTCAAGACTTGACTTGAGATGTAAAAAAAAATTAATAGAAATGTGCATTGTCTATTCTAAATTCTAAGCTAAGAACCATCTGGATTTAATTACTTGTCAAACAAAAAAACACATCCAAAACGGTCCATTCGTTGAGGTGCTACGGTGTCACATACACACACCCACATACAGACAAAAGATTCAAATTTATAATGCCCTGAAATGGCGAACCTACAAGTAGTTATAAAATTGACAAAATAGACTTTGATTGAATGATGGAGGCATAAAAAAGTGTAGTAACTGAATATAATTATACTGGCTAGATGGCGAGACGAACTTGGTTCTTTTTTGAAGAACTGGCATAAAAAGGCACTCAACCGAAGGGAATGGAAGGAGGGACGAGAGACCTTTGCCCAACAGTGGGACAAAAACGGCTAGTATAAGATAAGATAAGTATAACACTCTTTTATATGACCCCTTTTTCTGTTTGCGTGCATGTGTGGGTGTGTATCTGTCCTTATTATCTGTATTAACGCTTAAACAAGTTGACAGAATTGAATGCGATTGTTTTTTGTTTGAAAGTTATTTTCAACGAAATGGTTCTTAATTCAGCCACGCTGTCTACAGTTTTGACCAGGTTATTACTACTGTCTCACAGAAATCAGATGAGAAGTTGCAGCTTGTTGAGTTTCGTACGGTGAGTGAGATATCCGGAGGCCCAAATCACAGTAGCGATAATACAGAGTATTGTATTACACCTTGTATGAGGAAATCATTTCATTACATACATACGCATACATACGCACTCACGCCTGTAATCCCCGAAGGGGTAGGCAGAGGTGTAACCAGTACACCCTCATTTCGCCGAGCGTATCTCCGTCCCACGATGTGATAGGGGGCGAGCCTATTGCCATACCGGACACACATTCCAGACTCCAGGCTGATACTGAGAATTTCGTAATAGAAAGACCCAATACCACTTTACCCGACCCGGGGATCAAACCCGAGACCTCAGCGTTAGCCTCAATTGTAACGCGTACGCATTACAACTGCGCCACCGAGGCAGTCATTAATACACCTCAATTTCCTTTATAAAACAAAGAAATCTTTTCGGTAACCAAGTCCCAAACCGTTATATTCATAAAAGAGTGTCGGAAAGTGGAATCCATCAAAACTCAATGATTAATGATTGTAGCCGATAAAATAATCCCCTAAGACCGAGTTCGTCTTGAAATTTCAATTATTCCGGCATACTGGCGAGATTAATTTTATTTTGAGGATAAATTTAGGAATCTGTATTTATAGCAGCGATGGCAGATGACCAAGGGGGCCATCTGATGGTATGTGATTATCACCGCCCATAAACTAGTACATCAGAAAAACAATTGCATTGAATTCGTCCAAATACACAATTATTTTATTAATAGTTGTGTTATAAGTTTGACATCCTTGTTTAGCCATGTGCTTGTCGTAGAGCTTAAACGACTGGACCTATTCGAATGCAGTTTTAACCGACTTCAAAAAGGTGGAGGTTCTCAAGTCGACACGTACATATATTTGTTTTTTTTTGTATCCATAACAATACATAGCCCCGTCAAATGTGGGCCGATTTCAATGATTTCAGAGAAATTCCACCCCTAAGAGCTTCGTCATTTCACAGCCATAGTGCAATGGGCGAGTAGCCGGCTGTGAAACGACAGGCCGCGGGTTCGATTCCCGCACCGAGACGAATATTTGTGTGAACCACAAATATATTATATCGGTTTCGGGTCTGGGTTTTGTGGGATCGTAAGTTTCTCGTAGTTTCTGATACTCACGACACAGGTTAACCTAGTCTGGGGTCAGGACTATGTATGTGAGTGGTGGGGGTATTTATTTATTTACTGATTTTGGTTCAGTTGAAACAGAGTTTAGTAGACTATTCAGATTGAAAGCTAATGAAAACTGGGCTGAAATGAGCTATGATATATACACGAAGAACGTTTAGTGACAGTCGCGGCGCGGTCGACTGCGGCCCAGCCATCACCTCCTCAGGCGGATATAGGCTGTAAACTTACCGAAGAATTGTTCCATTTTACGCGTATATAGTAAGTGGATCACCAACATCTTAGACCCACAACCAACCTAACCTGCACGTGGTGTACTCTGCTGATCAACGGACGAGACAATGGCGAAAATTGGTTCTCGTTACAGGTCGTGGTGGTCAGACGATGTGTCGCTTCACATAATACCAAATCTACCGTCAAATTATGTTGGAAGGCGGACTGTAGCATAGGGGACCGGGATAACTTCAGATAAAAAGAAATACACTTTTATAGTACAGATTAATTTATATGAGCATTAAGTCATTATTCCAAGGTACAATGCATGATCGAGGGGCAAATGTACTACGATTAATCTACTAATAAAGTAATAGTGGTAGAGCCACACTGTAACCCGTTTTGTCTACAGCATGATACGACTCGACCGGGTGGTTACCACTATCTCACAGGAAACCAACGTAAAGAAGGGGCGTTTCATACGGTGAGTGAGATATCCGGAGGCCAAAATCCCCCTACCCTTCTTAATACCACAATTATCCCTTTGCTTTAAGGTCGGTAACGCACCCATGATTCTTTCGGGTAATGTAAGCATACATGGGCGGTGGAGATCACTTACCTTCAACGACCCACTTGATTGATTGCCGTATGATATAAAAAAGGTATGTCTGATTTTCTAATTGAATTCAAGGGATTGTAATGGGTTGGGCAGATTATGAAAGTATCATCTTGTGTAACAAGCTCCCTGAGTTCGAGTTGCTGGATCTTCTCAGAATTTGGGTCGCGCCGCCTTGAATCCAGTGGTAAATTAAGCGGACTGAGTTTGTTTCTCCGGGTCTTCTCAAGCTGGGTCGTTTTGGATCCGGTGGTAGTTTTAAAACACGTGCCGTTTCGGTAAATGCACCACCATATTGACTCAAAATATTTAATAATTAATAATGGACGTTTCCATATTACAAATATTGCTACTAATGTAAAATGAAAAGACAACAAATAAATAATTTAGTGTAATTTCCTAATCAGCATGAATGGGTCGGCTCGTCCGGGTCGTTACCACGGTCTCACCGAAAACCGGCGTAAAGTAGCAGCTGGCTGCTGCGTTTCGTACGGTGAGTGAGGTATCCGGAGGCCCAAATCCCCCTCCCCTTCCCAATCCCTTATTATCCCTTTCCTTTAAGGTCGGCAACGCGCCCATAATACTTTTGCATTGTGGGCGTACATGGGCGGTGGAGATCGCTTACCATCAGGTGACCCACTTGCTCGTTTGACGGCCTATACAATAAAAAAAAAACTAGTGTATTTTGAAGATGCTATCTATGTACGTTATGTATACATTAGTTGATATGATTTCTATACATAAGTTTCTTTATTTTGTAATTTTGTACTGACTTGTCATAAGCGCTATTTTAATCGCCTACATGATTATTAAAAGTATTTCATTTCATTTCATTTCGCATAGCAGACTCAATTATACTTCATTTTGTATAATTTTACGTGCTAGGGTATTTAAAATATAGGCCGAGTTGTCGTATTACAGGCTTGTCCAGCTACACCTGTTGAGTGTCATTCCCACCGCCTACGCCGAACCCACTGACATTGTTTATTCGTCGGATCATCAGATATTTCATTTTAGTGAAGAAATGTTTATAGTTGCAGACAAATTTAAAGTGGCAGAGCAAAAAAATAAAACGTTTTTTACTTAAAAGCTAAAAATAAAATTAAGCAATATTGTGTCGATTGTATCAGTCACTGATCATTAAACTTTAATAGCACCGACTCAAAATTACAATAATTTTGGTCTCTAAATTCTCAGCCACTACTATTTCCTATATTAAAAAGATCAAGAAGCTATATACCGAACATCTAAACAAGAAACTTTCAATTAGAATTTCAGGAGCTTCCGATGCAGTTTCAAATTTAGTTTAAGTGTTCTACCTTACAACTGCAAATAGCTTAACGGTCTCTTTGAACTTGAAATCAAAGACACTAAACGTGCTTGCTACCTGTCTAGAGTTTGAAGGAACTCCACCTTATCTACAACTTCTCTATCACTAGTATTAGCATTACTGTACTGGGTGTACTGGTTACACCTCTGCCTACCCCTTCGAAGATTACAGACGTGAGTGCGTATGTATGTACGTATACCGCGTTTAAAATGAATTTAATAGTGATTACATATTTATTTGTGTTCTAAACACGCAGTAGATATCGTGCCTAGTGTTGTTTTTTCTAGCATAATGCCAACCCACATCAGGCCAGCGTGGTGGCCTAACACTTCTCACTCCTAGAGAAGATTCATACACAGTAGTGGAAGGTATATAAATCAGGGCTGGTTTAACGTATTATAAGATGGAAATGTGCAAGTACACCTGATGGTAAGTGATCTCCACCCACAATACCAGAAGAATCAAGCGACCTTTAAGGAAAGGAAAATACTCATTGTATTAAGAATACGAGGAAGGATTCCGCCCTCCGGAATTCTTAGTCACCGTACGAAATACAACAGTTAACTGCGACTTGATGCCACTTGTACGTCTTTCTGTGAGACAGTGGTATTAACACAGTCGAACCGGCCCTTTCACACTGCAGTGTCTACAGCGTGCATTTACCACACAACAAATTGAGGTCAATGATACGGACACGCAAAACATCTCCAAAATCGGAAACATTCACGATTTATATGATATTATAGAGTGACCCGATTACTAATTAGCCCATAATTACCTTGTAAATGAAAGTCAAAAATAACAATAATTTAATCGCTCTTAAATTACTTTTGCTATATATATTTATCTTCAGGATCCTCTCAACTTCACCCTCTCAAAATAATCTCATTGTTAAATTAGAACTATTTATTTTGTACGTTTTATTACTAGAAACTGAAGATGGGACTAGTAAATACGAATACATGGAAATATTTAAGTATTAAGTATTTTCTGATTAACTAGACTAGCGGGAAAACCAGAAATATTGGAAAATAATGATATAACAGTAAATAATGATATAAGAATTGCAAACATTTATCAACATTAATATGGCTGTATGGTGCAACCGTACAAAATTGCGCCTTCAGCATTTACACCATTACCGTGTAACAACGGTAATTATTTCAGTTCGCGTACCGCTGAGCAACAAGCCCCGCGGGCTCACATCAATCAACCTAAGCACTACTGATGATAATGATTGGATTATCAGCAATAAACATTTTTACATTTATCAAGTGGTGTCATTATATCAACAAACTATAAGGTGTGTGGTGCTGGACCTAGACCATACAATGGCAGAGAAAAAAGAAACGATCATTATAAAAAGAAAGACTGTACTAAACGATACTGTAGCGCATCGTCTATGTTCGCGGAGGCGCACATCGATGGATTTAGTGCTATTATGCGGAAGCGAGTAGCATCGATGGTTAGAAGGGTTCGCGGCAGTACCAACAGTGTCCTAAATATGATAGCAAATAGGGTAGACTGTCCCTATATAAATAACATAGTCTTAGTAAAATAATTGTAATTTAAAATAATATGGATATTTGTAATCTGACAAAGTGATAAATAAAAATAAATAAACAACTTGAAATTTCACACACAATATAAAAGAGAAAATAAAATAAACGTATGTAGCAATGTGTTAGACCAACTATCAGATAAAGAAGTCAGTCAAGTTAAAGATCAGAATAAAGTAGTGCAAAGAAAGAGGAATGCAAAAACTAAGTTGAACAGTGTTAATCAACATTGTTATAATAAAGGAGCTGTTAGTACTTGCAACACTGACAACAATCTTACTGCCGCTAATATAAAGAAAGATACACTAAATCGTACTTACGACGTTATGACAAATTCCAGGAAAATATCATTTCTCATATGAGATTTCTAGTGATTCAGGAAAATCTTATTTCGTAAGTATTAAAAATTCTGTACAAAGGTTCCATAAACCATTTAAAAATGGATGAAAATGAAACGAAGAAAAGAGATAATAATACCGATTACTTAGCTAGCAAAAATGTTAAACATTATAATCGACGATATTCTATTGCTGGTTCTGCTATATTTCATCTAAGCCCCGAGGAAATAAACCGAGGAGTATTGATGGTGGACCAATTGCTGGAAGATTATAATAATATGGAGTCGAAACAGGTTGAATAAAACTCTTGTTTGTGAACTAAATTTATATTGTACTCACACATTACTTACGACTATATAAGTAGTTATTTTGCCCAGGATCTGAAAGTATACCTATTAAGTTGAAAACATTTGAAAAAAAATAAGCAGCAATAGTTTCAATGATAACATGACAAAATAAAGGAAATAGTCAAACCATGTTACTAATGTTATTATATATTACTAGCTGTTGCCCACGGCTCCGCCTGCGTGAATGCCTATTTCCAGGATTCAAGTAGTCTAGTCGCATCAAGCGAGTCCCGTCATCGCGATCGGTGTGAGAAATGCGCTTGACAAAAATACTAATATCGCTATTAAAAAATAGGAGTTAATCGTAGATGGTTGAAAATTTAGGGTTGTATGAAAAATAAAATAAAAATTTTGGGGTGGACCACCCTTAACATTTAGGTGAATGAAAAATAGATAGTAGCCGATTCTTAGACCTAGTGAATATGCATATAAAATTTCATAAAAATCGGTCGAGCCGTTTCAGAGCAGTTTGGGAACGAACATTGTGACACGAGAATTTTATATATTAGAAGATTAAATCATAATTTTATCAAACAGTACTTGAGAAAGTTAATGAAGAATAAGTTTAATTCTTGTTTTCTCGCTAGAAATATTCTTTTAATTAATACTTTTCTAATTTAAATAATAGTTTAAATGTTATTCATTTTTATCATGAGCTACCGTAATTTATGACTTATGACTGTGTTATTTACCGTAA
Organism: Mimas tiliae; assembly: GCA_905332985.1. Lineage (NCBI taxonomy): Eukaryota > Metazoa > Arthropoda > Insecta > Lepidoptera > Sphingidae > Mimas > Mimas tiliae. The sequence continues at coordinate 1,812,174 of HG995247.1, read as the reverse complement.
TAATCAACGATCTGGTGAGAGTGCAGACTCGAAGCGGCGAGTAGGTTATCTGGTTGAACAGGACACTCTTGGAGAACATTTTCAGTTCTATTGGCAGTGGCTCGTCCATGAAAACCATTGTGCACATCAAGTGGTTCGTTAACTCCTTCGTTATTTCCATCTAGTGGGCACAAATCATTAACACTTAGCGGCAGTTTTTGTGTCTACGGCGATAGCAAATGTATTATCACTCTTTCTAAATTCAGTTTCTATATACTTTCAAACTAAAATTACTTCTCTCTGCGTCCTATGGCATGGTTCGACGAGCATAATCAAACACGAAATATGGAATATCACCCATGCTACTTGTACTGTAATAAATAACATCTTATCCCACCTAAAAGAGTCTAAGTGAAGTGAGTGAAGAGCTGGAAACAAATATATACAGTAACAGAATATTTCATCACCGATCTGTAAAATAAGCGAAAGTACACCTATCCGCATCGCTATCATTGGATTTACAAATTTTAATAATTCCTTGGATCAGCCTTGGATGTATCATTTTTTCGTACCGGGGCAGAAACTTGATAGTGGCGCCCCTCTCTCCAGCATTTGAGATAAATTACTTAAAATACTCACAAATATATAATGGTTGACATTCTTCGTGAATGGAACAATAAGAACCTTTTAATAAAATTGTAGGCTTATGCGCTTTGTGGAGCAAGTTTTTTTATTTTTAATCATATTAAATTATGATTATGAACTGTCGAACGGGGCGGGTGCCCCTACATCCGGGGCTGCTTGTATGAAAGTACATGCAACTTGGCATGCTTATACGAGCAGCATAATAATGCCCTACATCATACAGTCCGACGACTGCGGCGTGTGCTGGTAGTGCGATGCGAATAGTTACGTTCACCTCGATAATTCACTACCACACTTTAAAAGAATATTGAGACGTGCTTATTGGAAAGAAAATGTGTAATATTAAAACCCCATTTAGATGAGAGAGTTTGTCACACGACCGAGGCAGATATTTAACAGACAACTGTCATTCACGAGTGCACACCATATAGTTTGAAAATAAAAAGCTTATGACGCATCCTCGTAAATTAACACTTTTGGTGATTAGTCCATCCGATTTGCCTGTATCCTATGAGAAAACCTCTTCGTATAAAAGGGTCTTTATAATAATAATAAGTAAAATGGATTTCGTGAAATGAATAATTAAGTAGGTTCAACTAGTGTTGGGATTATGGATGATTATAATGTAGTTGATACAATAAATGATCAGTTAATAATAAGTTATCAACATACAGTAAATGGTGATCATAATATAATACAGATAGAAGGTTAGATGCAGAAAAAACGAGGCGAGTAGCATCAGCAGCACGGTGCCATAGTCTTTATCTATTTCCTTTATTATGTCACACACCGCGCAGTAGGTAATAGATAGTTGACGAATAGTTTGAGCGTCTGTCTTCCATTCCCCTAGATTTTGATCTACAAAAATAATATATAGGATATACAGACCTCATCACTAAACATTTACAATATAGCTAGTTCCATCTCCATCTAATATTGCACAGTTGTTTTATAATTTAAACATTTCAAATGTTCATCTTATTGAGAATAGAATCATGTAACACAATATTTTTAACCTTTAGAAAAGAGGTTATGAATAGCATAATGGATCCTTTATTGTATTTTTAACTTTACGTGTAATATTAGATCCTGAAGTTATTTATAAGATTGATACCTTTTAGAGGACTTTTGATGATCGCAAGAGTGTCGAGAGTTTTGTTGATTGATTTCGGTTGGACTGAGAAATTTTATTGGATTGTTACAGATATTATTTCTAAATATCTCTCTGCACTTCTCCCCATATAAAATTTTACAAACAAAGTTGTCTCTTCACGTATTAATATATAGAAGATATACGGATGACAGGCAACGGCGCCACCGAGTTCAATTGAATGATCGTGTCGAACGTTTTATAGAAAATAAAGTCTTTTAACATGGTAATATGTTGCGAATGTTGTCGTTGTCAATTTGTTGAGGACAGGGGCCTCTGAATGTTGTCGTTGTCAATTCGTTAACGACAGGGGCCTCCGAATGTTGTCGTTGTCAATTCGTTGACGACAGGGGCCTCCAAATGTGTCATTGTCAATTCGTTGAGGACAGGAGCCTCCGAATGTGTCGTAGTCAATTCGTTGAAGACAGGGGCCTCCGAATGTTGTCGTTGTCAATTCGTTGAGGACAGGGGCTTCCGAATGTGTCGTTGTCAATTCGTTGAGGACAGGAGCCTCCGAATGTGTCGTAGTCAATTCGTTGAAGACAGGGGCCTCTGAATGATGTCGTTGTAAATTCCTTGAGGACAGTAGCCTCCGAATTATGTCATTAGCAATTACCTACTATATCCGTAAAAAATCCTGATACCAATCAGTAAAACATCTGTAACTTTTAAACGGCTGAACACATTTTTTTAAACATAGCTTCGAACAATCGATTAAACCAGCATTCAAATAGGTCCAATTATAGTGATTTCTTATGTTGACGCGAATATTACACGTTGAAACAAAACTAGTTTATAGTCAGTCTCTCCCGTGACCACGAAGGCTGAAAAGCTTTCGAAACGTCGGGACTAAAATAAAATAAAATTAAACCGCGATAAAATCCGTATAAACTAGTTTTATTTCAAGGTCCAATTATATGACCACGATACCATAGACAGATACAGAACAACAAAAGGGTCAAACTGTAACATAATATTTTTTACATATGCACTCATGCCCCCCCCCCCCCCGTAATCCCCGAAGGGGTAGGCAGAGGTGTAACCAGTACACCCACATTTCGCCGAGCGTATCTCCATCCCTTATGTGATAGGGGGCGAGCCTATCGCCATACCGGGCACAAAATCCAGACTCCGGGCTGATACTGAGCATTTCTTAATAGAAAACGCAATACCACTTTAACCGGCCCCCGGGCCCGAGACCTCAGCGTCGGCCTCAATCGTAACGCGTGCGCATTACAACTGTGCCACCGAGGCAGTCTTTTTATTACATTAAATATAGCGCAGAATATACATTATACATCATATGTAACATAATAGAGTAGCACAAGGCGTGTGGAATGATGAATGACGCGAGTGACACGCGGCTTCGGCAGCGTGACGTCAAAAATACATCTCCGTTGTCGTTCCACCATCAGTCATGCCGCGCTTGTTTACTACGCGCGGATTTTTTGCCTGTCAAAATGGTTTGGTGATAGTTGAGAGCAAAAACGTTGATTAAGACCACCATAACTTCCTTTTTTATGTGGATTAAAAAGCAACAGTTACGCCCGGTTTCTGAAAGGCTGATCAATGTTACATTAACTAATCAAATGTCAAATCTCATGTCAGGTCGAAATTGAGTTAAATATATGATACGCAAAGGACCCTAGACAGGCATAAAGAAAATGTATCATAATTCATAACAAATTTAATTAATATTTTTTATGTATTGAATCACACTTACTTGGATATTGTGTAACATGTCCTAAGTCTTTTTTTCAATCCTATCAAAAAATACTGACCCATGAATAAAAATATTTCAATAATTCGTAATATTATGTAACCCCACTCATTATTAATCCAGTGTAGAACAAGCTTATCTATAGATACAAAAAATTGCAAATAATGTAGTGAATTTTGCAGGATACAGGCAATATCAGTTGCAGAGGCAGAGACTGCCTGTCTGATTAATAAATAAATACTTCCTTAGTTAATTCTGTCTTGTTTCTTCCAAAAGTAACATGTAATTGCGTAATTGTTCCCTGCGAAATGAGACTACAGGAAACCTTATATACACATATAAAAGTCTGTGTGGTTTGCGTGCCCAAGTCACGTGCAGTGTCATAATTGTACGGAGTGTAGTAAAGCGTTACAGACAGTTCCGGGGTCGAATCATGTACACGAGTGAAATTGTAAGGCGTGCTGTTCATATGAAAACATTCACTATTACCCTGTTTAATTACATATTTGTTTGTCTACATTTTTCCTGTTTTATTACCCTGTATTTAGTATTAATTGACAGACTTAAAAATGAGGTTCTTTATCACACCCTTAACACCCAAACACTCTTTTTTCTAGTATTAGCGTATTCTCTTAATATTGGTATATTGATGGTGTCTGAGAAAGCAACGTTGGGTACACTGAAATAATAATGGTGCGATATAGTTGTGGAAGGGTAGATAAATGGTATAAAAGAGGTTGTCGCCATAACTGGAGGTCTCTTTCCCGCAGTCAGTCAGACAGTCTCCAGTTCATTAAGTACAGTGCTCAGTCGAAGCAAACATACGTTGAAATTATGTCATATAATAAGAAACTTATACTAGTCTCTAACCAAGCATGGATCCAAAGGGGATGGGGGGCAATAGAGGCAATTTAACCCTGGGACAAATAATACCGAAATAATTTACAGAAAATCTCACCACCGTAAACCTAACCGAAAGTGGTTCTCGCCTTATCTTATCAAACAAAAATTGCCCCACCCCGTCCGAAAATTCTGGCGCGTTTGTCTGTCCCAACATGTTGTGTGATATGTTGGAACTTGTACATTCAGCGTTAACATGTCATATATAAGCGTGTACGTGATATGTTCCAAGGTTTTTGGAATGCTTCGTAAACTAAGCTTTTTGTGCTAATTTCCAAACACTGTATCATATACAAAGAATAAACGTATTATCTTACTTAAAATATTTAGGATTCGGGGGAAAAATAATCCGGTCAAGTGCGAGGCGGGCTGGCGTACCAAATTTAAACTTTTTGTTTTATTTATTTTTTTGAATGAAATAATAACAATTATACACCCAACAATGGGGTGTTTAAGTGAAAAGTCAACCTCACCTGCTCGTGGTACACTGCTGATTAACCAACGAAGCAATAGCGAAATTTGGTTCCCGTTGCGTTTTGTGGCGATCAGACTGCGGGGCAAATCCACCGTCAAAACATGAGGGAGGACGGTGAATCCTGGCATTAAGCCAGGATAACGCCAGGTAGAGAGAAAGAATGAAACGCCAAAAATTACACACATTGTCTTGACTCCAGACTACCTAAACCTGTATTGTGGGTATCAGGCACTACAAGGGACTTACCTATAGTTCCACAACACCCAGACTCGAAACAAATGTTTGTGGGCCAAACATTTGTCTCAGTTCGAGGATCGAACCCACTACTTCTTATTTCACAGCCGGCTCTCACCCGCTTCGCCACTGACACTGTAAAGCCCCACATTTACTGGAAAGTTTCAGCTGGCTAAAACAGTTAAAAAAATAGATAAAGATAAAGATAGGAGAGACTGGCAGACAGATGATCGACAGACAGACATATGATAGACAGACAGGCGTTGTAATACTGCGCCTTATTTGAACTAGTATTCAAAAGAATTTTTAAAACATGAGTATAATATTTATATCTTGAAAATGTTGACGCAAGTTTCTCATAAACCTCTCGTTACCGGCTGTGGTTAAAGCCATGGTCGAGAGCGAGAGGTCGTGGAACGCGATGACTGCCATCTGCGAATCAATTATGTCGCGGAAGGAGTCGGCGGAGAGCAAGTAGGAAATCACATCTCAGCTCGCCATCCACCGCCGAATGGTCACAGAAGGATGTGAGAGGCACTGCTACCTCCCTGACAAAGACGTATGCGGCAGACACGTGGAAATCAGTCGCTCGACAGTTGAGGCCTCGAGATGATGCGCCCAATGTTCTCGCGCGAACCTCGGTCTGAGCGGAGCAGAGGTGGGTGGATAACCCCGCATCACCCACCGAGCGGAGCCTCTATAAGCCTCTATAGGCCCCGGAAGAGTACAAAGATAAAACTGTCTACATCGTGGCTCTACCACAAAGGCTGGAGGAGGCCTGTCAAGAAACACACCACACGGTAAGACATACTTTAGTTATTATTATTGTAAACACGAGCTTGGAATAAAAGCCTCTTTTATTTTTTTTAAGTAAGGCTTCACAGAACTGAAGAAATCCAAAAATAAACAAGTACATCCTCAAGGCATCATCGGTAAAGGGCAGAAGAGGAATAATTGCGATTGAACCGCCGCGGTCGCACTCGAGAGGTTCTCACAAACTCTCTGTTACAATAACTCTGCACAATGATCACTGCTTGACATTTTGGGGGTCAAGGACTGGACATGTACTCGAGAGGTTCCAGTTTATTTGGGATTCAGGTATTGAATATATTATGCTAATTTGATTGTTAGAGGTTAACCTTTGAAATGCCCAACATATCACCTCATTGGTCTAGCAGCTCTCTTTAGGCTGAGTAACCGGTGAGATTCTAGGTTCAAATTCCAAATCATCCAGTCATAACATGTTTGGCTTATTGATTAGGAAAATCACATATAAGGTGTCCAGAATTTGAAATTGTGTCCGACATGGAAATAGGCTCGCTACCTATCCCACCATGGGGCGGAGATAATGTAAGTGAAGCGTTTGCACATCTGCCTAATCCTTTGAGGATATAATCGTGACTTAATGATATGCCCAACACTTCAAAGCGGTCTAGCGACGTAACCCAAACATGATCTTTTTTAAGTGAAAGCCACACTCTAGGCAGTTTAATCCATCTCGGGATCGCACTATAGCAATGTTCAGCTTGACCGGGGTGTTGTCCCTAACTTTCAAAACGTTGATGTATAGATCAACAAGGGTTATAATGAACGTAGCTAAAATTTGAACTAACGTCGCCATCTTGTGAAGCGTCATAATTGACGTTTATCAATTCGGTGCTTACAATAAGAACTATCACTGCTCCCATTTATTTTCCTATTTGATTTTCATTTATAGAAATCCTTATATATATATGGTTATACTACGCTATAGATTTTTACGTAAAACTACATTTATTTTAATATAAAATTGATATCATAATTTATTTTTAAATGAATTTTCACAGTATAGGTTCCCTAAAAATCTGGATATTGTTTAATACTTGCCATACTGAGGATTCAGTAGCACCCTCCCTCAACTGTCACTCACGTTCATTATAATCTTTGTAGACCTGTAACAACTTTCTATTACATTTCGTGCACTCATGAGATTACCGAATGCGCATAACCAAATACGCATTTCTTTCCACAAAGACCATCACTATCCTAATTCCTTTGGTATTGTATTGTCCATGTCTAACTATGATCACATACCATAGTGTGACCAGAAGGTCAATTCTCGTATTTAACTGACACTGCGAATTAATTTTGACCGAACCGAAACTAGATTTTGATTTGACTAAAAAATGGTATTCTGCTCCACTTTAAATTCAGTCCGGTGTCAATATAATTTCATCTTGATGTCATTAGAATCTCAATTCAGTCACAATTTTGACGTTTATTTAAGGATTTAAAAATGTTAGCATAATACCGTTTTGGCTTCAGTCAAATTTCATTCTACTTTCGATCTCATTGCGATCTATGTTCACATTTGACGTTGACTATTGGTTTATGAGAATACCATTTGTAACTTTCTTGACACTGAGACTAGATCGGAATGATATTTTGAACATTTTAAATTACGAGAATTGGCCTCATGATTAGCTCTTTAGCGGGATTCTACTATAAAAAATAAATTACCTACCTTATTCTTTTCACAAACCTTGAAACAAAGATATCTGATTCAAACAGCCATATATTTCTAACAAAATTACGCGAAAACTTCTCTCGTCTAAAAAATACATTTACACCTGAGATAAAGCCCTTCATAAAAGGTATCATATGAAAATCTCGAGATACGTCGCACCTTTTATACGGAGGGGGAGAAAAACTCAGCTATGACAAGTCTGTTTGAATCGCTGAACAGGAAAAATACAAAGGTTTATATTAACAGTTAACACTTATGTAGTGCTGGTACATTTTCAATATTACTGTATTCATACATACAAGGTTTATGCTTGTATTCCCGAAGGGGTAGGCAGATGTGCAGCTAGTGCTGCACCTACGGTTTGCTGAGCTTATTTCCGTCCCATAATGTGATGTTGGGCAAGCCTATCGCCATTTTGGGAATAAATTCCAATTCAGGACAACTCAAATAAAAAAATGAAACTCAATTATTGTAATTACCCGAAATGTTGTATGAACCCAGGATTTCACAGTGGCTCAGTCTAAGTAAAATGCATACCTCAGAATACTCTATGAGAATTTCGAAGGTATATAAAGTCTGCCAACCCTCATTAGCCCAGCGAGGTCGACTAAGGTCTGAAAGTGAGTGGCCTTTTCATAATTTGGACAACTTTTGGCGGGAAAAAATCTATACCGGAGAGATAATATGAAGAGTTGTTGCCTCCCAGCCAGCTGATTTCTTCCAGAAGGGCATCGATAAATTGCCACATCGATGGCAAAGATGCATCTATAGCATGGGGTTACTTTAAATAACAGAAATAATAAAGATGGAAAAAGAGTTCAAATTTTTCTTACAGAATATTATGGGTAAAAGACCTATTATAAAATATATATTTTTCATAGAAAGGATTGGAAATTGGTTAGATGATTAATATAACAAGGGCATAGAATTACACTAGAGGTAATTTTAGAACTTCCATGAATACCTAGAAACACCTCGTTAACAAGTTATATTTTATAGCCGATATCTTTGTCTTCCACGAAATTCACCTCATTAAAATCTCCTGTTTCGAGATGACAGGCCGGAGTGATGTCTAACGAGCTGTTATTTTTTATTTTACCTGTTTCATATCTAGAACAATTATTATGTTTATTTTGTTATATAGTACTCTTTTTTTTAAGTTTTTTTTACATACGCACTCACACCCGTAATCCCAGAAAGGATAGGCAGAGGTGTAACACCCACATATCGCCGAGCGTATCTCCGTCCCATGGTGTGATAGGGGCGAGCCTATCGCCATACCGGGCACAAATTCCAGACTCCGGCCTGATACTGAGCATTTCGTAATAGAAAAACCCAATATCACTTTTACCCGACCCGGGGATCGAACCCGAGACCTCAGCGTTAGCCTTAGTCGTAACGCGTAGACATTACAACTGCGCCACCAAGGCAGTTTTTTTTTCTTTTTAAATATTACATTTCTAGAAAATATGCATTTCTAAATAATATGAATGCCATTTGCAACTTTCTTGACGCTGAGACTAGATCGGAATGATATTTTGAACATTTAAAATTACGAGAACTGGCCTCCTGGAAGCGATAGTTAACACACCTATAACTTGCAGCAACTCCAAGATTATTACGCGGAAAATCAGAAATGAAGTCTTTTTTATATCATAGGCCGGTAAATGAGCAAGTGGGTCACCTGATGGTAAGTGATCTCCACCGCCCATGTACGCGCACAATACTAAAAGGATCACGCGCATTGCCGACCTTAAAGGAAAGGGATAATTAAGGGATTGGGAAGGGGAGGGGGATTTGGACCTCCGGATATCTCACTCACCGTACGAAAAGCAGCAAGCTGCTACTTTAAGCCAGTTTCCTGTGAGACAGAGGCAGCGACCTGGATGAGCCAGCCTATGACAGTGGCGCAGCGGGCGAGTAGCTGGCTGCGAAGCGAGAGGCCGTGGGTTTGATTCCCGTACTGAGACAAATGTTTGTGTGATCCACAAAAATTTGTTTCGGGTTTGGGTGTTGTGGGACCGCAAGTACAGACGATACAGGTTTACCTAGTGTGGGGTCAGGACTATGTGTGTGACTGTTGGGTGTATTTATTATTATTATTATTATTCATGCTGTAGAAAAAACTGTCTACAGCGTGGCTCTACTACTCAAATTCGTCGTATTAAAAAGCGACAATTAATTTAGGGCAATTAATTAGCCATTGCTGAGACGACAATATTACATCTATAAAATCGATTGACCAGAGCAACATAACTCCCCAGCAAACCGCACATCGAAGCCCGCTCGCATCCCATCTCTCACGTCACATCCGGCTCTCGGCAAATGCACTCAATCACAAGTTCGTCTCAAAGCCAGCCCGGAACGTGCACAATTATCTACCAACTAAAGGAAAGTTAACTAGCACTTAGCCAGGTTAGCCAGCCATTACATCGGCGTGTTGACATGTCGATATCTATGTGTTTATGATGACCTGGTACATGGAGGCTCATGCCGGCGCCTGTAAACAGGTAAACATGATCGATAGGGGCGCGGACGCTTGTTTTCCGGCAGTTTGTTTATTATTCCTCGCGTTTATGGTGTTTATATTCAATAGTTGATGGTGGTTAATAGATATTTGTTCAAATAAGAAGAAAACAACCGGCATTTGATAATATGACCATGACTCATTGAAACCTACTCAGTAACAAATGCCAATATAAAATTTAATTATTCTTAACTTATATATTGTACATTAAACGTAGTTAACTGATATTTAGCCGAAGCGATTCCTTCTATGTGGCTGGCTGGTGAAATACTTTATACATTTTTATACCCGAATGCCGAACATACACATTAGGGTTTTTCAACTTCTCACAGTTGCTCGTTCAGGGAAATCGCGGATACAATAAAAGATCGTTGAGAAAATCGGCCTAACACTCAAACATTACCGAAATTATTGCATTGCAAAGTTTCAAAATAAATCGCAATTTACATTTCAATCAGTGCCATCTAGCGGCTCACAAACGAATATGTAAATATACATTGAGTTTAACGAGGTAGTATTATACGCTGATGTTTCAGGACACAGCGCTGTTGAGAGTCCTCATTAAACAGCTCTCATTCACGCAGTATTGGAAATTTCCACGTCATGGCGGTGCCAATAGCAAGCTTTTCAAGCTGAATAAACTTTGCATTGGCTAATTAGCTTATAGTACAATCATGTTTCGAATTTAGAATGTAGTTCTTGTATCACAGATTTTAAATATCGAATGCACAAGCTATTCTAACTTAACCGTTAAATACCCATCAATAGGGTAGTTTCCTATATTGAATTTTATACATTATTTTATAAGCAACAGAAAATGATACGTAAAAGAAACCCTTTTATTAAAACACAATCAAAATTGGTTCAGAAATGTGCCCGCAGTTATGACTTTAAATGTTGGTATGAGGAAAAGTGGGTGCGTAGTAGGGATATCTCACTATCTCGCTTGCACGCGTGCACTATAATGAACATTTTACACAGTGACGTCAAAGGTTGCATCGTCTGTCATTTGACAATTACCCCTTCTACAGGATTTCAATGGCTTCTATCTTATTTATTTTTGGTCCGATTTATAAAATTCTTTCTGCAATAGATTTTGAGTAACGTAACTTATTGATTTAAATAATAAAAAAAATCTAGTCAACTACCCTATTATAAAGAAAAAAATAACACTGAAAAGTAAAAAATAACAATTCCTATAGGTTTTTTGTGGTCTATGCCGGTGCTGCTGCCGGTCCACTGATAATAAAAGACGTCTCGAAATTATTGTTTTTGACTTTTTTACTGACGAAAAAGACGCAAAGCATTCTAACTTCGTCTGTAAATATTAATTTATGTATATAATGCCAATTGTGGGCCGATTTTAATTAAATGCTGAAAGTCTGTTTTTTGATAGCAGAGGCCGGAATTAAATGAAATGAAATAGTTTTAATAATCCTGTAGGCAAATAAAATAGCGCTTATGACAAGTCAGTACAAAATAAATAAACTTATGTATAGAAATCATATCAACTAATGTATACATAACATACATAGCATCATCAAAATAGACTGGGCAACGCAAAATTTTACAATATTATTGAATAGTCCCGAATTGTTAAGTATTATTATTATATTATTTTTTTCTAACCTAGCAAGTCGGTCACCTGATGGTAACTGATGCCTACCGGCCATGAACACCTACAATGTCAGAATCATGGACGCATTGGCAACCTTAAAGGAGAGGAATGGAGATATGGGCCTCCGTAAACTTTAGTATTTCTTTATTTTCTTAAATGACGAGACGAGCAGGTCGCTCGCCTGATGATAAGCGTCACGCCTGTCCATAAACAGAAGCAACGACACAAAACTCTTACAAAGCACTGCATGGCACTGAACAGCGCTCGTCATCCTGAGACAAGATGTTAACTCATAATGCCCAGTAATTTCACTTGCTTCAATGTGCTTCAAATTCAGTTTGTTAGTGAAACACAGTAGTGTTTACACACTTATTACGCGCATGTACAATAAAAACTTATATTTTTATACTGCCTCGGTGGTGTAGTTGTAATGCGTACGCGTTACATTGAGGCTAACGCTGAGGTCTCGGGTTCGATCCCCGGGTCGGGTAAAGTGGTATTGGGTGTTTCTATTACGACATGCTCAGTATCAGCCCGGAGTCTGGAATTTGTGCCCGATATGGCGATAGACTCGCCCCGTATCACATGGTGGGACGGAGATACGCTCGGCGAAATGTGGGTGTACTAGTTACACCTCTGCCTACCCCTTCGGGGATTACAGGCGTGAGTGCGTATGTATATGTTATATTTTCATACTTTCTGAAAAGTATTTTTATCTCTGCTAATATAATAAAGAAGTTTTGCTATATTATTAAAAACACTCTGGAAACCGGATCTTAAAAGAAAATATCTCAAGGGATCTTCCTGAGTGTCGATCCGTTACCCACAACAAGGAAAAAGAAAACGAAGACGTTTACATTGTTAGTAGTATTGATATAATAATAGGAATTGATAATAATAACAAGCTTCATAATACAGAAAATAGCATTTTATCTCATTAAGCCTCATACAATGTGTTGCTCAAAAGTGAGGTCAAATTTAAAAAACATAATGTCCAAAGTTGCAAATCCAATATCGACATTACTTATTCTATAAAAAAAATACTTATTCGAAAAAAAAGAAAATGCTTTATTTATGGCAATACAATCTGGAGGCCAATTCTCGTAATTATAAATGTTCAAAATAACATTCCGATCTAGTGTCGGCGTCAAGAAAGTTGCATGGCATGGCATGGCATTCTCTTAAACCAATAATCAACGTCAAATGTGAACATAGATCGTAATGAGATTTAATGAATGTAGAATAAAAGTTGACTGAAGCCAAAACGGTATAATGCTACTGCTAATGCTAGGTGCATTTGACGTTGATTATTATTGGTTTAAGAGAATGCCATTTGCAACTTTCTTGACGCTGAGACTAGATCGGAATGATATTTTGAACATTTAATATTACGAGAATTGGGCTTCTGATTTGGTACTATAAGGGATGAAATACCTAACTCAGAGTACACTAATATTTATTGTATAGTGTATACACTACCATTTATTTTTTATGAGCGATAGACCCATACTGTAAGCAGTTTTTGTCTACAGCATGAATAGGCCGACTCGTCCGGATCGTAACCACTGTCTCACAGAAAACCGACGTAAAGTAGCAGCTTGCTGCTGCGTTTCATACAGTAAGTGAAATATCCGGAGGCCTAAAATTCCACCCCTTCCCAATCCCTTAATTATCCTTTAACTGCAGTAGTTTAAGGTCGCAACGCGCACATAATTCTTTTGGTATTGTGGGCGCACATAGGCGGTGGAGATCACTTACCATCAGGTGACGCACTTGCTAGTCTGCCAGCCTATGATATAAAAAAAAACGATCTTAACATCCACCAATTTCGGCATTCATACATAATAACAGACATACATACTAGTATATAGGGAAGCGTTATAATTAAAGATGGATAAAAATTGTGTATTTGGTAAGAGATTTAGGTAATTGTCTTCGTGATAAAGGTTTTTTTCCTCAATATTTCACGTTAGCAACATTTTTGTATATATTTAAAACTTTCAATTAAGTATTGTGAATCGATATCTTAGGGTGCGCTCGGGGGTCCCCTCTCCGTGTCGCAGCATACTAATACTTTTATGTAGGGTTTATACATATCCAGCGGTTAAATTTACGCTAAAATTAATAAGGTACATACGCGCTCACGGCTGTAATCCCCGAATGGGTAGGCAGAAGTGTAACCAGTACACCCACATTTCGCCGAACGTATCTCCATCCCATCATGTGATAGGACGCGAAGCTATCGCCATACCGGGCACAATTCCAGACTCCGGGCAGATACTAAGCATTTCGTAATAGGAAAACCCAATATCACTTTGACCCGACCCGGGGATCGAACCCGAGACCACAGCGTCAGCCTCAGTCGTAACACGTACGCATTACAACTGCGCCACCGAGGCAGTTAATTGGGTGATTGAAAATAACATTGATATAGACTTTTGATACAATAATCGCCTCGTTGGTTTGTGGCATGGTACTTAGACTGAAGAAATCCGAGGTTCTAATCCCAGGTCGGGAAAACACATTTTGTGTTTGAGTTTTCGATTTGAAAAACCACATATGATATGACCAGGACTGGAATTGATGTTCGGTGGGGCGATATTTCATTCAAATAGTAGGCCATGACAGCCTCTGTGGTGCAGTGGACGAGTAGCCGCCTGTGAAACGTGAGGCCGCGTGTTTGATCCCCGCACCGTGACAAATATTTGTCTGATCCACAAATATTTGTTTCGGGTCTGGGTGTTATAAGACCGAAAGTCTCTCGTAGTTCTTAATACCTACGACACAAGATAATCTTAACTTACCGTGGGGTCAGGACTATGTATGTGACAGTAGGGTGTTATTTATTTATTTAGAAATCTATACAACATGTAACAAAAAACATTTTGTTTCTTTTAACCACGTTATCAGAAACGTTATTCAAACGTAAATAAATATCTTAATTAAGAAAATACTACCAGAAAAATAACGATTGGTGATCACCCGGTAGTTTATCAAAAGTGGCAGTTACTCGGTACGGTACCTTTACTAATACGCACGTAAAACACATATAATTATAGTTTTTAGTAGTAATTCATTTAAAATACCACTTTCATCGGGCTGCGGGCCCACCATCTGTCCTATTTTATGTTCGATTTTTCTTATTAGAAATATTTCCATATGTTTGGATATCGATTCTCATAACACAGCTAAAGGGACCAACAGGGTTTTTGTAAAATTTTGTATAATGAGTGTGGAATATTAGGTACTAGTACTTATTTAAATACATGCTTAGATCTGCAACCATACACTAATAAAACCCATAAACAACAATAAATACATTTCAGCGTTAAAACGCTGCGTGAGTGTTGATCCCATACGACGGCCCTTTTAAGGAAACCTTTTACATACAGCTGGGAATTTTTGAAAAATCCCTAATTGGTTTACACTGCCGCCGTTCGCTTAATTGATGGACGTTTTTGTTCAAACGCATCCATATTTTTAAGTGTTATGTGTTCAATTTAATGGAAAAAAATGGTAATGTGAGTGATGGTTTACGTTTTATTTTTATCATAGTAGACACCGTTTTTTTATAATATTACTACGGTATTTTCATTTTTATACTTACAAAATATATTTTATTTTATGTGGCAAGGCCGCAGAAAAGCAAAGGAAGTGTTCTTAATGTAAAACAACAAGTAAAAAATCCAAAGAAACAGAAGTGGCTCGGTGATGAAACGCGGCCGTCGCCGCCTCTGATTTATGACAGCCTGGTAGCTGGCTACTTTATACAGTGCACTGCACTGAGTTCTTTTGAAGGTAATGTAGAAGAAATCTTTTTAACGCTTTTCAAAGGAGGTTTTATTAAATTTAAATGGAGAATTTTACTGCTATGTTACAGATTAGTATCTTCTCAGTCTCATAGGTAGTTTTGCTCAAAATTAACACCAAAACAACTTACACTGGTTGATTGATCCCAATGACCGGACGTAACGTCTGTTTTACTCACAGTTATGGTTTTACTATGCATGACTTATCACCAAGTAAAGGTGAAGCACTAATTGTTCATATTTATAGTGGAGACGACCAATTTCAATTGCAAGATATGGGACTAAAGTAAATCTAGTGGCTTCAGTTGGGAAGAGACTACGACAAACGTCATACATATAGCAGTGAGTCTGGTCGGAAAGTGATGATAAAATAAAAACACCTCAAGATTCCTCACGATATTTATTTCTGAAGAGGATTTTTTTATTAACTTGAATGACGAGACGAGCAGGTCGCTTGCCTGATGGTAAGCGCAACGCCAGCCCATAAACAGAAGCAAAGCCACACAGAACTCTTAATTATAAAGCAATGCATGGCACTGGGCTGCGCTCGTCACCCCAAGACATAACTTGTTAATTCTCATAATGCCCAGTAATTTTACTGGCTTCAATGTCCTTCAAACCAGAACACAACAGTGCTTACACATTGTTGCTTGGCGGCATAAATAGACAAAACGGTGGTACCAACCCAGACGGCCTCTTGCATACAGGGACCTACCACCCATATTATTAGTCAAGTAGACAATAAAATCTTCAAATTGAATTTGTCCTCGATATGACAACAGTTCTCCTATCACATCGTTGAACGTAATCAGCCTCTACGTACCCTGAGTGCATCTAGCACCTTTCTTTAAGTCTTTAGTAAATAATGTTTAAACAGCTATATATTTTATATTTTTCCAACGTGTTTAATAATAAAATAATCCGTAAAGCTGGCAGCGAGCGGTGAATTGTTATTTAGCAAAATGCCTTACTGAGGGAAAAAATTACTCCGCGAACGAAGTTAAATGATTTTAGCGAAAGTTCTGTGTGGTTACTGAGGCCATAAAATAAGCGTATTATTTAAATATATCCAATACGACGAGCTGCTGAGCTAAGAGTCGATTACTGTCGATAGGAGTGGAATGAAATATCCCTATCTATTCTAGCAATTTTGGATTAAATTACATAAGTCGTAAGACATAAGTCGTACTAAGCCAGACGGCTTACCGAATATACAGCTATTGCTGCCAATATACCAATGAGGCTATTTCAACACATTTTATATATATTATATTCATCATACTAATATTATAA
Source organism: Mimas tiliae (assembly GCA_905332985.1). Classification (NCBI taxonomy): domain Eukaryota; kingdom Metazoa; phylum Arthropoda; class Insecta; order Lepidoptera; family Sphingidae; genus Mimas; species Mimas tiliae. The sequence goes on along the minus strand of HG995247.1, from coordinate 1,795,318 downwards.
ATGTGAATGTAAGTTTGTTTGTTCACGCGAACACTACTTAACCGATCATCATGAAACTTTGAACACATATTCTTGGAGGTATAAGAAGTAACATAGGATACTTTTTATGAAAAAAAAATATCTATTTGTTTGTTACGCTTTCACGCCTAAATCGCTGAAACGACTTTGATGAATTTTGATGTAGAGATAGATGGGACCCTGGAGACGGTTATAGGCTACGTTTTATTTCGGTAAATTCTAATCACGCGGGCGAAGCCGCGAGCAAAAGCTAGTATTATATACACTGCTTTAAAACACGCTTTTCTTCACTATAGAAACATATGTTTAAGTAAGTAAATATTGTCTACAGCATGTATGGGCCGGCTCGTCCGGGTCGTTACCACTGTCTCACAGAAAACCGGCGAAAAGTAGCAGCTTTCTGCTGCGTTTCGTACGGTGAGTGAGATATCCGGAGGCCCAAATCTCCCTCCCCTTCCCAATCCCTTATTATCCCTTTCCTTTAAGGTCGGCAACGCGCCCATGATTCTTTTGTATTGTGGGCGTACATGGGCGGTGGAGATCGCTTACCATCAGGTGACCCACTTGCTCGTTTGCCGGCCTATACTATTAAAAAAAAGTAAATATACGTAAACACGTTTTTACGTAGAGCCATGCTGTAGCCAGTTTCTACATCATGAATGGATATTCTCGATCTGGTTAGCACCATTGTCACTGTGTCACTTGAAGTTGGTGCATTTTCAGTTACCCAGGAACGGCCCCGGCTTGCACCGATTTCTAAAATACCTCTAGAAACAATTTTTCTTTTTTCTCGTAGTTTTTTGGGAGTGGATTTTTATGTATTTTTAGTCATTTGTATACTTCGTTTGTGAATTTAGATGTTTGTTAAATAACCACGTATAAATCCTTAGAAATGTATCCTGGAAAAAGACATTCACGTGGGTACAGCTGCAAGCAAAAGCTTCTCAAAAAATAAAATAAATGAATCCGCCCCGCCGTTCTCGTAGCCGAACGGTGGCAGCTAATATTGAGCCATACCACCCGGGGATAATATGATTATTAGTTTATGAGTTGGGCGCGTGACGTACGGACGGACAGCGCCGCCGTTACACGCTTTATTGGAAATTTTGCCGGCTAAACAACGTTACCCGACGTTAATAGTTCAAGCTTTGTTTTGGCCGGATCATAATCTGTACGTGCCTCTTTTGGTGCGGTTTTTGATTATCTAGTTGCGTGCCTTATTATACTTTTTGTTTTTAATCCCCACAACTGCCTCGGTGGCGCAGTTGTAATACGTACGCGTTACGACTATTCTCCTGAGGTTCTAGCTTCGATCCCCGGGTCGGATAAAAGTGGTATTGGGTTTTTGATTACGAAATGCTCAGTATCAGCAAGTGTGCCCGGTATGGCCATAGGCTCGCCCCTTATCACATTATGGGAAGGAAATAAGCTGGGTGAAATGTGGGTTACACCTCTGCCTACTTCTTCGGGGATTACAGGCGCGAATACTTATGTAAAAAGGGTATGTGTGCGTGTGTGTATGTGTATCTATTTGTCTGTGTCATCATAGCGTCTAAAAGACTGAACCGATTTGAATGCGGATGTTTCATTAGAAAACCGGTTTAATCGGAGTGGTTCTTAGCTTTGTTGAATAAAATCTGTTCGGCTGTTTCAATGTTATTTACAGATGTTTTATATGACTAAGCGCTTGATTCACAATTTCTAAGTAAACATTATCAATAAAAAAAACCTAGGACGCAAATACAATCATCACGTTGCACATGTTTGCCACAGATTGCGGAAATGTATAGTAAATATGCTTTACACGTCAACTTGTTAAGAAACGAATGGCACCCTTCCAATTCCTGTAACCATACTTCTATACCTACAGAATTAAAAATAAAATAAATACACCCAACAATCACACACATAGTCCTGTATCGTGGGTATAAGGAACTAAGAGGGGCTTGCGGTCCCAAAACACCCAGACCCGAAACATATTTTTGTAGATCACACAATCATTTGTCACAGTGCGGGAATCGAACCCACAGACTCTCGCTTCGCAGCCAGCTACTCGCCCGTTGCGCCACGGAGGGTGTGTTAAATAAGTAGTAACAAAACTTAAAAACAGACTTCAAAATACAGGTCAGCTATTGCATGTAAAATCCAATACAATGATACAACCGCGATAACTATGCAATTATTCGTTGAGGAGTAAAAAAACTGTCATCAGATCTTAACCAAATTTATATGGGACCACACCGAAGCTAAACTCAATCGAATGGAATTTTTCCCAACAAAATCGATCCACAATCGGCGGAAAAATCAATGCACAGAAATAAAAATAGCAAAAATAAAATTATCCGAATTGAGAACTTCCTCCTTTTTGGAAGTTTTTTTTTATTTATTTTTTATTGCCTAGATTGGCAGACGAGCAGACGGCCCACTGATGGTAAGTGGTTACCGTCGTCCATGGACCTCAGCAATGCCAGAGCACAGCCAAGCCGCTGCCTACCGTTAGCCGCTGCCTACCGTTGGTTAAAAAATACTTCAAATCAAAGCTGTGACTTTTCTACACCGAAATCAGTTAACTCGCCACTTACATGACAAAAAATGATCACTATGAAGGACAAAGATGTAAGATCGCAACGACGCGAGACATGACGCCTCGTGCCGAGTCATCTGATTAAGTTACCAAATCGAGTGGAAGCGGAGTGATGGATGACTTCAGGCTCATTAATTACATGTGATACATGAGTTTTTTGATCATAAATATGTTGTTGGAGGTCGTGTTCGGTTTAACGATGGTTAGCTTGGAGGTTAGAGGAAAGAACGAGCTTGGGGCTTGAAGCAAAACATGTTTAAAGATAAGGCGCAATTGTATTGGAGACGAGTGGGTCGTTCGTCTGATTGCAAGCGCCCAATCTAAGTAGCAGTGGCATGTAGTGCTTTGTAATTCAAAGTTCTGTGTAGCGTAGCCTGTTTATGGGCAGGCGTGGCGCTTACCATCAGGCGAGCGACCTGTTCGTCTCGTCATTCAAGCTAATAAAAACAACACACTCTTGAGTCACTCGCAAGGTTCTGAACCAACAGTAGGTGAGATACATGTAACGACCCGGAGGAGCCAGCCCATTCATGCTGTAGACAAAATTGTCTACAGCGTGGCTCTACCACTCAAACATACTCTACATAGTAGTGATAATTTATATTAGTGTTATAACAATTATTGTACACCAACTGTAATCTAACTGAGGATGCGGGCTGCTCAAGACCGGGATGGTTGGCGCTCACTTGGGGAGGCTTACGTCCAACAGTGGACGGCAACAGGCTGAGATTATGACGATGAACTGTAATCTATGTACGTTTCTGAACTTCGTTGCTTATTTACGGATTATGGCACAGGGGCCCAGAAACTCTCCGTGTAAATGAGGTTTTATAAAGTCAAAAATGGAAATAAATAAATGATTAAACAAAATACAATAGTGGAATTCACGACACAGCATACTGATCTGGTCAAGAGTGTTTATCAAGTCCTAAAATATAAAAAACAGTCTATTAGTACATTAATAATATCCAACAGTCCCACATTTAGTCCTCGCCTCATAATAAATTACGTATTGTATCAAAGATATCAAGAACTACGAGGGGTAAATCCCTCCACACCATCCAGAACCGAAACAAATATTTGCGGAGCTTTCAAACATATATTTCGGTGCAGGGTTTGAAGCTGCGGCCTCTCAACGACAGCTACCTTACCACGGAGGTCCGTACTTTATAAAGTTTAATTCATTCACAAAATCTCCGCTGTAATGAAATGCGTTCTCAAAGGCTTCCTTGACGTGCTCCTTGCTTGCACAGATTAAAAAATAATACTGGTACATTTTTTTTCAACAACGGAATGATAGACGAGTTCAGTTTCACAGTTTTTCCTTTACGTTTTCACGTATTGAACTGTCGTAGGTTACGGGTTATTTGTATATAAGTTTTAAATTAGGAATTTGTAAGTTACATATCATTTCATAATAATATTTTGTTTTGATTTCTACGAAATAAACGGTGTTTTAACAATTAATATTTAGCATTCTGTCTTTTATATATACGAAAAGCTTGCTAATTTTTATTGATTGATTCATTTAATTGATTTGAGAATAGGAGTATTTGAGAATGTAAGATTTTGGCTATCGCCTAAGCCAATGAAATTATAACTCTCCATAGCCCAATGTTGAATAAGAAATTATCAAAATTTACTGATTTATGACACTATTTAAGTCACCCAAACTTATTTAAACCGCTTCCACACATCACCACATACAAATAAGTTGAAGCAGATATAAAAGTTCCTCCAAAATATTGAGAACGGACGAGCTGTTTAACCCGACATCTCAGACTATCGAGGAATAACTCTGTAAAGCTTTTCATATTATATTGACATCCGATATTTATGTTTTTATATATTTATCAAGACTAGAAGTAATATAGACCATTCAATCTACGTAGATGCGTTCTAGCTTATTCTTTGTTATTCAGGATTTTTTGATGAGATGTCTTTACATAACATGCTTAAAAAGTCACTCTAGTATTCTCAATTTCTTTTAACAAAATAAAACTGAATGAAATATTTCTTTCTTTCTGCCTGGCGTTGTCCCGGCTTAATGACCAGGGTTCTAACACCATAGTACATACATACGCACTCACGCCTGTAATCCCCGAAGTGGTAGGCAGAGGTGTAACCAGTACACCCTCATTTCGCCGAGCGTATCTCCGTCCCTTGTGTGATAGGGAGCGAGACTATCGCCATACCGGGTACAAATTCCAGACTCCGGGCTGATACTGAGCATGTAATAGAAAAACCCAATACCACTTTACCCGACCCGGGGATCGAACCCGAGACCTAGCGTTGGCCTCAATCGTAACGCGTACGCATTACAACTGCGCCACCGAGGAAGTCAGCTCATCTGACCATAATATTCTAATACCATAGATTTTACAGTAATTGGTTTAATATGAGACCCGCCGCACCGTCTAACCCACACAACCCATAACGGGAACCAAGTTTCGCCATTATCTCGTCCTTTAATCAGACTCAAGAAAAACAAGAAGCGAAATAAAATTAATTAAATCAACTCAGAAATGAATTCTGAGTTGGTGCTATTCCAATTAAATGGTCAATGATTGGTAGAGAGCACGAACTCAATATTTGTTAATGTTTAGCTTTACTCGAGTCAGATTTATTTTTGTTGAAAGTCACAAAGTCAGGTTTGGTCACCTGATGGTAAGTGCTCCTACCGCCCTCGTACGCCCACAATACCAAAAGAGTCATGGGCGCGTTGCCTACCTTAAAGGAAAAGGATAATTAAGGGATTGGGAACGTGAGGGAATTTAGGCCTCCGGATATCTCACTCACCGTACGAAACGCAGCAGCAAGCTGCTACTTTACGTCAGTTTTCTGTGAGACAGTGATAATGACCCGGACGAGCCGACCCATTCATGCTGTAGACAAAACTGTCTACAATGTGGCTCTACCACTCACGAAAACTCCTATACTGAATGTGAGGGATTAGGCCTTAGTCCATCACGTTGGCCCAATACAGGTTGGCAGACTTCAGAAGAGATGTTGCGTCTCTTAGCATATTCTATCGTATTTATCATGGGGAGTGTTCCGAGGAGCTGTTTGCTTTAATACCAACGGCCAAATTCCACCACCGCACAACGCGTCACAAGTTGGGATTCCATCCACACCATCTGGATGGCTGGCGTTCCTCAACGGTGCGATTTACGCGAAGTTTTCTTCCCCGTACGGCACAGCTATCACCTGCGGTATTTCTAGACCGATACGACTTAGGTACCTTCAAGAAAAGAGGCTACTCTTTCCTCAAAGGCCGGCAACGCACCGACAAATCCTCTGGTATTGACGGTGTCCATGGGCGGCGGTGATCACTTACCATCAGGTGACTCGCTTGCTCCGTTGCCACATCTTTCATAAAAAAAAAAAGAAAAAGACCTTCCAAACGATTATTATTTTAATATGTGGTATTTAGTTTAGATTATTTTTATACAATATCAGGCAAAAATGAAAAGAGGAACATCAAGAAACTAGATTTTCTTGAGTGGTGACCCACTTGCTCGTCTGCTGGCCTACGCTATTAAAAAAGGAATTAAAATATCCTCATTGTCTTGTGACAAGGTTGAGGTGTGCATCGATCGTAGCAAGTGGAAATCCGTTATCTCTGCCTACCCCTACGGGAAACAAGGGTGAGCTTAATACGTCTATGTGTATCTTGTGGCAATATACTTCTAAAATATTGTAGAGCTGCTGAATTTCATCCTAGGCTTCAGCAATCAATTTGTGACTGTCTATTCGAACACGAAATTTTCTCTATATTGGACACGACTGAAAAATAGCAACTTCAAGGTTATTTTTGAATCCGCTCACACATTAAAAATTAAGTAAAAACACACTTTTACTACAGATAGAGGTGGGAGCGGTACACATGCGTATACCCGTAGTTATATGTTTTTCGCAGGCTTCGTAAATTACAACGGCACGTGAGCAGACTTCGAGATTTCCATATCTACTGCGTGGAGCGTGGCGGATTTATTTTACTCACAAACGCTAGTCTTGCTGCGAATATTTGCCTTGTCGGTGTTATTTAATTTTTTATTTTTGTTTTGAAAGTAAGTTAGTGTTGCAATTAGTATTAATGCTAAGTAGCTGAAACTGAGCAGTGTTAAAATCTGTTTAAATTCTATCAAAGGGAAGAAAGATTTGCTTGCATTAAACGAAGCTTTACTCAGTATTAAAAAGTATGATTTTAAAACTGCTTACACATTTGCGTGGTACGGTATCATGACTAATATTTCATTTTGAAATATAATATAATAAGGTTTTTCTTAGGTTTATAAAATAAATCATTACAACTGCCTCGGTGGCGCGGTTGCAATTCGTACGCGTTACGATTGAGCCCAACGCTTAGATCTCGGGTTCGATCCCCGGGTCGGGTAAAGTTGTATTGGGTTTTTCTATTAAGAAATGCTCAGTATCAGCCTGGAGTCTGGAATTTGTGCCCGGTATGGCGTTAGGCTCGTCATCACGTAAGGGACGGAGATACGCTCGGCGAAATGTGGGTGTACTGGTTATACCTCTGCCTACCCTTTCAGGGATTACAAGCGTGAGTGCGTATGTACTTACAACTTTATTTTGTAAATTACCCGATCAATAATATATATTTTTTTATAGTTAAATTAACATTATTCTACTAATGTAACAAGTTTTCACCGACATTGATGAAAGCAAGAATTTGCGACTACGCGAAACCCCTAAAATAGAAGGAAAACTGTCGCCATTATGGTGTTACGAGGAAAACAAACATATTTTCTCTTCATTTCATACGTTGTGTTGACAAACAATACGGTGATAGGATCAGGAGTAGAGTATTTTTAGTAATATAAGACCTCATCGCCTCCTTGATCTCGTAGCATACTTATATTGAGAGACCGGTGAGATTCTGGCTTCAAATTCCAGGCCGAGTATTCAAAACAAAACATATATTGACCTTTTTTCGAAAAATTTCTCTTGAAATAATATTTGTTTGAAAATGGGGCGTTAATTCAAGTTTGAAACTTGAGTTAATTTCGGAAAACTATTCGCTGCGTTTAATTGCGTTTAATATTATAATACGAGTCCTGATTCCTGAATTACATACTGAACTGCTGGGCACGGGCCTCCGCTAAATTGTGCCGTGTCTTGTATATTGTGCCTTGACAGCCTCCGTAGCTCAGGGGCGAGGTAGCCTTTGGGTCTGGGTGTTGTGGGACCGCAAGTCCTTCGGAGTTCCTGATACTCACTATACAGGTTAACCTAGTGTGGGGTCAGGACTACTGTGTGACTGTATGCATATTTATATTTATTTATATTGTCGTGTATATCGATAGGTTTGCCCCTGGAAATAAGCTCGGCTGGCTTTATTCTTCCCAAAGATAACGGAATAAACCGTTGTATAGGTACATGATAGTTACATCCCAATATTTTTACTTTATTTTTCCCTACTTGACGTAGTAATTTTTCATATCCAAATTTCTGTAAAAAGTCTGCATGCTGTACAAATAACCTCCAGCATTATTACGAAACATTTCCTTTTTATACTGATCCCACTGCTGGGCACGGGCCTCCTCTACTGAATGAGAGGCATTAAGCATTAGTCCACCACGCTGGCCTAATGCGGGTTAGCAGACTTCACATTCCTTCGAAATTCTATTGGAGAGCTTCTCAGGTATGTAGGATTCCTCGCGATGTTTCCTTCACCGTTAAAGCAAGTGATAATTAACAATTAATACACACGTAACTTAGAAAAGTCAGAGGTGTATGGTCTTGGGCTGGATTCTAACCTGGGACTTTCGTTTCGACAGTCCATACCACTCCCCGCTGAGCTATCACTGCTCAATTAACAGACTTAATTCAATTAAAGTGATTTCTTATGTTTACGCGAATATTACACATTGAAATAAAACTAGTTTATACGGATTTTATCGCGGTTTAATTTTTATTTTAGTCCCGACGTTTCGAAAGCTTTTTAGCCTTCGTGGTCACGGGAAAGACTATTATTAAACTAGTTTTATTTCAATAATTCAATTATTGCATTGCGTTTTAGCAAGCATTGTATTGTCAAAGTTAAAATGTCTTTTAATAGAATCAATCTGGAATAGTTGGCTAGATGGCTATGGGCGTTCTGAAACTAACACGGATTTACTTATAGTGGTCACTCTCTCTGTTCCTGTGAACCTTGCTGGTGAGTCCCAGTTTGGTATAAATCACGAGCAGCATTTGCCTTTTTTATCACATCTAAGAAGATGTCGCATCCGCTGCTTTCCTGTAATAACTTCATATTGATTTCAGACAGCCTCCGTGGCGCAGCGGGTGAGTAGCCGGGTGCGAAGCGAGAGGCCGTGGGTTCGATTCCCGCACTGAGACAAATGTTTGTGTGATCCACAAAAATTTGTTTCGGGTCTGGGTGTTGTGGGACCGCTAGTCCCTCGTAGTTCCTGATACCCACGATACAGGTTTACCTAGTGTGGGGTCAGGACTATGTGTGTGACTGTTGGGTGTATTTATTTATTATTTATTTATTGATAATGTAAAGGTGAAAGAATAATTTCTGTTGGTAATTACAAGACTTGACAGGACAAAAATAACTTAATTGGTAGAGCCATGCTGTACACAGTTTTGTCTACAGCATGAATTGGCTGGATTGGAAGGGGTTTCACCACTATCTCACAGAACACCGACGTGAAGTTGCAGCTTGCTGTTACATTCCGTAGGGTGAGCGTGATATACGGAGGCCCAAATCCCCCTCATCTTCCCAATACCTTTATTAACTCTTTTATTTATAGTCGGCAACGCATCCATGATTCCTCAGGTATTTATATGTTATGGGCGGTGGAGATCACTTACCATTAGGTGACCGACTTGCTCGTTTGCCAGCTTATGCTATAAAAAAATACGCTGATGGGGGGATATCTTATAATTTTTGTTCCAGACTGGACAGCGACCACCGTACACATGGTGAAATACCCACTATAGTGGCGAGTCGTGTCCCTGGGTCAGCTAGTGTATAGGCAAAGGAAGCACCTAGAACACGGTTCGTCGAGCTTACTTCCGTCTCACGATGTGATAGGGCGAGCCTATACCTACACCGGGCACAATTCCAGACTCCGGGCAGATATTTAGCATTTAATTATAGAAAAACCCAATATCACTTTTACCTGACCCGGGATGGAACCAGAGACCTTAGAACAACAGTCATAACGCGTACGCATTCCAACTGCGCCACCGCGGCAGTGACTAAAATATTTTAAGAAATATATTGTAAAAATCTAACTTACGACTCTGACTGTAACACGTAAAGCAATTTATTGTTTATACTTGTTTATGAAACGAAGTCCCTTAATTATTTCTTCCAAGTTTTCCCACTCAAAAGAGTAACGCTTTAGACATTTTTTTCCTTTCTTTTGATATTTTAAGTTGATTAATTTCACAGCAAAAAGTATAATTAGCTATAATTATTTGATGATGTTCAACTTTAAGAGAAAATTAACTTTATTTTTGATCAGGAAAATGCTTTTCCCCATAATAAACTTGATTGAGGAACCTTTATACTTTACTAAGGAGACGAACGCCCGTTTTCACCGATCTATGTTTATCTTTAGTTTAGCCTTAACTATCAACATACACATATCAAAGTAGAGAGAGGATGCAATGTTAAAATAGTCATATCGCACTGATTTCATTTGTACTGGCCATTAAGCCTTAACTTAAATAAATCGGTAGAAGAATTGACACCAATGCATATGTAAAAAAGCAAGTCGTACGAAAGATAGCAATAAAAAAAATAAAAAAATACACCCAACAGTCACACACATAGTCCTGACCCCACACTAGTTTACCCTGTATCGTGGGTATCAGGAACTACGAAGGACTTGCGGTCCCACAACACCCAGACCCGAAACAAATATTTGTGGATCGCACAAACATTTGTCTTGGTGCGGCGCCGGCTACTCACCAGCTGCGCCACGGAGGCTCTTATACGTGTGTATCTGTGAAAGATATATATACATACGTATTCACGACTGTATTCCCCGAAGGGGTAGGCAGAGGTGTAACCAGTACACCCACATTTCGCCGAACGTACCTCCATCCCATGATGTGATAGGGAGCGAACCTATCGGCATACCGGGCACAATTCCAGACTCCGGGCTGATACTGAGCATTTCATAATAGAATCGAAAATATATATACGCCTTTTGAAATACCAACATTCATACTGTAGTGCTCAGTGACCGCAGTTTGAGCCGGGCAGTGACCGCAGTATGTCCATAAAATTACAGGCACTCGCCCAGGTGACCTCCTACCTCCTCTTATAGAATCCCAGCAATTCTGTACATACGTACATCTGCCGCAGCAGGATGACCATATACCTACATTTGTCGCCACAGCAACTTAACCACATATAATGTAGAAATAATTATTATACACAAAGAAATATAACATTATAAAGTCACCATGATTATGTTCTAGTACTTACCGTTACACTCGAATTTGCCGTACTGGGTATAAATTTTTCGTATAAGTATATCCACTAACTATACTGTCCACTCGCAACAGAAAAAAGTCCCTTTGCCCTCCGTTACCTCTATATACTTTTATGCAGTATTTATCTACCCACAATATTTTTTAATAAAAATAAGATTTCCTTTATACCGACTTCTAGAAGAAATAAGAAAGAAAACCAATTTATTTGTCACATACAACAACACACTTAACATACGCATGTACAACACAAATAAAAAAGATAACAAAACTTTTACCTAATTATTACGCAGTTGATGTCGTGACCATGGCAGGTGGGTAACCACTCAGCATATTTCTGTACTGTGGCGCAAACCGACTGTACTAATTTTCAGTGGTCACCCTAAATGACGCGCGGACGCGAGCCAGCCAGTATTGAGTACATATATAAAGAAAAAATAATACTTAATTATAATATTTCTATGCTACATAGATACATACTTAAAACAATACACAAATTTAAATTTAAATAATTGTATCCAAATATGTAAATGAACAAATGTAAATAGTCAGAATATTTAGCGTTATTCCGCGACAAGCCAAACAACACATGCCTATCCTAAACCCGCGATCCATAAATAACATTTAGTAGAGTCCATTACCTAACGATTAAAAATTCCCGACCTCAATCAAAAAAGCATTTATAACTTTTAAACGGATCAACAGATTCCGAACACGGATTCTCTTTATACATATCATCTCGATTAAATTACCTTTCTTTTTTGTCGGGGGTTAAAAATTAGGGCGAAAGAGATACATATTTACATCAGTTATTTGAAGAAGGAAATACACATAAAATATTAAGTCACTATCATTTTCTATGGTATACGAGTATTTATCATTAGCTCGCCCGAGGCATTAGCTCGCTTTAGCAAAGTCGTCACATATAAACGGGCAAAATATTAACACTATAGCAAGATGCTAACTGTGGTAGGTAAAGTGACGTTAAAACCATAAAGACATATTAGTACGAGAATAATATTGAATAATTAAGAAAATATTGAATTAAAACTAGTTTATACGGATTTTATCGCGGTTTAATTTTTATTTTAGTCCCGATGTTTCGAAAGCTTTTCAGCCTACGTGGGCATGGGAGAGACTGAGGTGTAGGTCGTCTCAAAAAGTTAATGTTACATTGCCTATCTTCATTTTAAAATTATGCATTTATTTTTTAGTTATTTAAAAATGTAGTTGACACTAGTCCGATCTACGCAGAAAGAACTCACGGTGTCTTGAGGTCTGGCAGTTGATCTTTTGGGTTTCGATTTAATTAGATGTATAATTGGATCCCAGGCTTGTGCAAGCTTCCAATCATCTTCTATTGAAATTTGGGTGTTTCTTAGTTTTTATAGTTTATAGCGTATAATATATATAAATCCAAATATAATATATATAAAGACAACATAAATCCATGTAGCTTTTAAACATCAAAACGGCAAAATATTGGGCGTTTAAAGCCGTGAGGAATGGCGACACGATAGAATGGAAGCGGATTAAAACAATTTTGTTATTGTTACAAAACGGTACGTATTTATCGGTTGTTTGCGTGTAGATGTCGCGCGAGATCGTTCCCCATTACTCAGATGGGCTTAGCTCGCTGAATTTTAACTGGGATTTAGTTTGGGGGAGCGTTTGGTAAGGAAGATGGCGGTGGGAAAGCTGTTCCGATAGGGTAGTGGTGTTTCTTACAATTTACAAGACAGACACTTCGGATTGCACATAACACAAAACTATAAGAAATCTTTGGAAATATTTAATATTTCTTTACATTAATTACGTGTGATGCTTCTTATTCAATCAAATAGTCGTGGAGATATATAAATGGCTTAATCTTTTGTACTACTCTGTTATTTACGTTGTAATTTAGCTGTAGATCTTTATAATGTAACGATAAAATAAAAATTAAATTAATTATGTCGTTTAGTGACATAACACAGGGATAATCCCCACTCTTCTTTACTACGTACTTGTATGATGCCTGTAAGTTACGGTAGGCAGTGTCTTGGCTATGCTCTGGCATTGCTGAGGTCCATGAGCGGTGGTAACCACTTACCACCAGTTGGGCCGTCTGCTCGTCTGCCTATCTGGAAATATATAAAAAATCCAAACATAATAAAATTAAAGTCTACGTATAGATTGAGAAACAACTGTAGAATACATCCCTCTATGTTTTACTATAATAGAGTGCGAACTGGTGTCATCGCTACATCTGTAAAGATATTGTGTCCCTTATTCACCATTCATACTAAAGTGAAAGTTGCGAAGATATATTACACCCTTTCTCGCCCTCTCCCTTATTTTTGGAACCTCATAAAGTTTGAATATGTGCTTGCCAAGGAACGTGAATATTATAATGACACTTTCTTTTTCTATTAAACGTCTGTTTGCTTTTGTTCACAATTTGCTTGATTAATTTTTACTACTTCAAGCATTATTTTTTTATGTTAAGCCTTTGTAGCAAAAGTAAAATGGTGTTGTCGAATTAAAATAAAATCAATGAAAAGTAATAATCAGAAAACAAATGAAGTAGCTGTGTATTCATAATAGCAAATATTTTTTCGTAGCCTTATCACCCATACCTGGACTAGATTATGTATTATTCTTTTGGTCTCTGTAGACAATATGAGCCTTTTAATAATAATAATTGTATTATAACAAAGATTAACTTATAAAAAACCCGATATAATTTTGATTGATTATTAAATTATTTCGATTTATCTTTAAATGATTTTCTCTATCTCAGGCAGTAATTAAAACAATCTCTTATTTAAAGGTTTAGGTAATTAAAAAGCCAGTCGAGTACTAATGCAACGTGAACACAGCATAAGTCGGAATCCTTGCGTCTGTATTTACGATTTGAAATAAATGGTTGGGATCGTCGGTTGAGACTTTGTACACCAGCCTCGTTTGCTGCCACCGAGCATCAAGCACTGACTATGCCAACCGATGTTCACCACAACTCTTTTATCTTTATGTACTCCTGGTTATTCACTGACATCGAATTGAATCAATGATTTTTTTTCAATTACATTTTACTGTTTTTTTTATTTCTTTCTACATTTATTAGCCGGAATGACGATCACTAGAACTTACGAGGACGTCGCGTCGGTGCCGTATCACTTACGTTCCGACTAATAAATAATAGCAACAGCACTCCTAACTTTGTATTCCAAAGTACCTTACGGCATAGCACCGAACTGCAATCGTCACTCCGAGATATATGGTCCCATAATGCCGAATAATTTTAATTAATTAATTTCATTGACTTAATGTGGCACACTGCTGCTTGGCGGCAGCAGGTCTCAGACGGACTCTCGCATACGAGTTTTTACCTAGTGTTATTACCAAATAGCAATTCAATAGTATTATAGAAACAGAATGTTCTTCTCAGTTATACTGGATCTAATCGAATATTTCGAATTATTTGTGATTTTTTTTATTTATTTTTATTTGATTGAATGACAAGACGAGCAGGTCGCTCGCCTGATGGTAAGCGCCACGCCTGCCCATAAACAGAAGCAACGCCACACAGAACTTTAAATAAAGCACTGCATGACACTGGACTGCGCTCGTCACCCCGAGACATAAGGTGTTAAGTCTCATAATGCCCAGTAATTACACTGACTTCAATGTCCTTCACACCGGAACACAACAGTGCTTACACATTGTTGCTTGGCGGCAGAAATAGACAAAGCGGTGGTACCAACCCAGCCGGTCTCTCGCAAACGAGGGACCTACTACCTGAAAAAAGTTTTTGTGTTTTACCGACTTAAAAAAGAGTATTCGACCCGTTTGTATGTATGTTAATGTGTTCGTGCTTTACTTTAAAACCATTGAATCAGTTTTAATGGTTCTTTCACTAACGTAATCTAAACACTTCCAGGAAGACTTCAGTGTATAACAAATGTGTTTAAACTTATGTAATATGGCGTCAATATTTTGTATATTTTGCCTGTGGCTTTCCTTAACAGACTGATTATTCTTTTTAAAGTCAGTTTTTATAGTGGCACGGCAAAGTACACTTGATGGTAAATATAATACAATCCTGTTTGGGAGACGTTGCGTCAATCGACAGTTGCCAAAATGATCCTGGCTTGTAACTGTGGAACGCTTATCGTTTACCGATTAGTGAGCACAACTGATTATGAGCGCCTCATCGAAAGGGGTAATTATTTGAGAAGGCGAGGGGATTTGAGCGTCCGGACATCTCACTCACCGTACCAAACACAGTAGCAAGCCGCTATTTTACGTCGGTTCTCTGTGAGATATTCGTAACGACCCGGTCGAGCCGGCCCATCCATGCTTAAACAAAACTCTACAACGTGGCTCTACCACTCATAAGGCAATAAGCAAGTCGACCTAAATTTTGTCTACAGCATGAATGGGCCGGCTCGTCCGGGTCGTTACCACTGTCTCACAGAAAACCGACGTAAAGTAGCAGCTTGCTGCTGTATTTCGTACGGTGAGTGGGATATCCGGAGGCCTAAATCCCCTCCCCTTCCCAATCCCTTAATTATCCCTTTCCTTTAAACACGTAGTTTTATATCAAATACATAACAGGGGCAATATGAAAAGTTAGATAATAAAGTGTCCGGTGCACACGTGGGCTCGTCGTTGCAACGCCACTAAAGTGAAGTGCGCTCCATGCCTTAAGGGTAAACACTTCACGCCTCGTCATGCGGCTTAAACCTTTTTACATGTTACCCTTTTATCACTTTTTACATAATATATAATGAGGCCTTTGTAGTTTAAATAAGATTAACACTAGATTTATGTGAAAAAATTTCTAAGTAGGTATCTACCTAAATTGTTTTGATCTTTTTATTATTTGTTACGAGAAGTGTACACCCCACAACACTTCTATTACATACTTAAACTCATGCCTGTTTCTCATAGGGGTAGGCAGAGACAACGGATTTTCACTTGCTACGATCATTAACACTTCTATTAACACTTCAAATCTTAAATACCGCGATCCATCAATTCTCGCGTCTTTTTCTGCAGATTCAAAGTTAAGAGGCGGAGTGTTTAGATTACCTACATGGTAAGTGGATAAAATACATCCATCTGTACATAATACATTACTTACATAGCATCCCCCGTCTTCCTCTATGCCTATTCTTCCATCTTCTACATGGTGTCTACAGCTTTGTTGTAAGCATTGAGAAAACAAGTAAGTACTAAGTAATCGCCGCGCCGTTAGTTAGCCCCGCCAATTTGGAACGCGAGCTCATGATAGCTTCAAAATTAGCACACTTTTATGCTAATACATACCCAGGCCCAGATCTAGGATGGGGCAAACCGAGGCACCCGCCCCGGGCGGCAGTTTCAGGGGGCGCCAAAATCATAATATAGTATGATTAAAAATTAAAAAATTGCTCCATAAGCGCCAAGCATACGGAAGCCTGGTTGGCTCACCGTCGACTTGTAAGAAAAATGCGCCACACACGCTTTTTGTGCATCATTAATAACTTTTCTTAAGTAGTTTATCTCAAACGCTGGAGAAGGGCGCCACTCTTAAGTTTCTGGCCCGGTTCAAAAAATCATAGATCTGGGGCTGTTCATACCATGTGTATTCCCAGCATATCCATGCGACTGAAACAGTGACTGCTGTATGTAATGTATAAATTATTCAACACAAGCTTTTGGTCGCGGCTCCGCCCACGTGAACACGCCTTTTCCGGTATATCTGTAGTCTATCTGTGTGTCAAATTTCAGCTGCTATGACGTAATTGACTAACAAACATCCAAATTCACAATCATCTAAACTTTCACTATTATAATAAGAGAATTTTGCTAAGCTTCCCCTTAAGTCGCAGTTGTGCATTTTACGACATCGGGAATCCAATTCGGTGTCGATGCGAACCGCTCAACCGCTTGATATTAACGCCAACTGCGTCAAACTCAGTTCCCCATCCCCCCTCCGCACCGCACCATACTGCAACAACCCTCTACCAGCTCTCTTTACAGCAGTGACGTACGTGTCAATATTGTTATTATAAGTATTTATATCTATAGTATATCGGCGTGGATGAGACACGCTGAAATCAGTTTTGTCTATAAAATTTTAGTGTATTTGATTTAGTCTTGTATCTAATAAAAAGTAAAATAGGTTAAGCCTAAATAAATAAATACACCCAACAGTCACACACATAGTCCTGACCCCACACTAGGTAAACATGTATCGTGGGTATCAGGAACTACGAGGAACTTGCGGTCCCACAACACCCAGACCCGAGACAAATATTTGTGAATCAGAAAAACATTTGTCTAGGTGCGGGAATCGAACCTACGACCTCATGCTTAGCAACCGGTTACTCGCCCGCTGCGCCACGGAGGCTGTCAAATAATATAAATATATGCCTAAACTAATTTAATGATAAAAAAATTATGTAACTAAATTGATTTTTTGATCCTAATTTTAAGCAGAATACTATGAACTATTCAATAATATTATGTAACAGTATGTTACAACGTTTATTTGTATGAACAAATAACGCATTATTATTATTATTCTAATAAAGGACTGCCTCGGTGGCGCAGTTGTAATGGGTACGCGTTACGATTGAGGTCAACGCTGAGGTCTCGGGTTCGATCCCCGGGTCGGGTAAAGTGGTATTGGGTTCTCTATTACGAAATGCTCAGTATCAGCCCGGAGTCTGTAATTTGTGCCCGGTATGGCGATAGGCTCGCCCCCTATCACATAAGGGACGGAGATACGCTCGGCGAAATGTGGGTGTACTGGTTACACCTCTGCCTACCCCTTCGGGGATTACAGACGTGAGTGCGTATGTATTATTGCAGCAATGGGCCGACTCGACCTGGTTGTTACCACTGTCTCACAGAAAACCAGCGTAAATTATCAGCTTCCTGTTGCGTTACCAACGTGAGTGAGATATCCGGAGGCCCAAATTACGTTCCCATTCCCAATCCCTTAATCGTCCCTTCCTTTTAAGATCAGCTA
The DNA here is from genome assembly GCA_905332985.1 of Mimas tiliae. Lineage (NCBI taxonomy): Eukaryota > Metazoa > Arthropoda > Insecta > Lepidoptera > Sphingidae > Mimas > Mimas tiliae. The sequence continues at coordinate 1,777,235 of HG995247.1, read as the reverse complement.
CGCGTCCATCATTCTTCAGGTTTTGTGGACGGTTTTTGGCCGGTGGAGATCACTTACCATCAGGTGACCCACATGCTCGTTTGCCGGCCTATGCTATAAGAACACAAATGAAAAACGGTATATTAAACTTTGTTAATTGTTTAGACTTAAACAATATAGGAAAACGGCCGTTTAAAGTAATGATAAGCACCATAAAATACAATTTTTAATAGAATATGTAAAATGGTAACAATTTATTTCATAACAATACAAACTTATTTAAACAAACAATATCACAAGAGTTATCAATTATTTAAAATACATTTGGAATGATAAAAACGGTCAAGTGCGAGTCGGACTCGCGCACCGAGGGTTCTTTAGCCACCCCTATTTTTTTACTTTCTTATTTTTATTATTCGTTAGTTTAAGCGCTATATCATATATGCAAAATTTCAGCCAACTGTCTATAAAAATATAATAAGCCCTAATATACTATCCCACTGCTGGGCACGGGCCTCCTCTTCGAAGAGTTAGGACTTAGTCCACCACGCTGGCCTAATGTGAGTAGGCACATTACACATACTTTCTTCACGATGCCGGCTGCGTATAATGGTTCAAAAGATAAAGTCATTTAAAGGTACGACGACAGACAGACAGACGGCGTAAGCTCTGTAATAGGGTCCCGTTAGTACACTTTGGGTACAGAACCCTAAAAATATGATCAAATTGAGTGCCAGCATTTGTATTTTTTTAAATGGTAGAGCCACGTAGACTGTATTTCTACAGCATGAATAGACCGGCTCGACTGGAGTAGAACCACTGTTTTACATTTAGTTAAACTAAAATACAAATTTCCACCAATATTTTATGAGGACGTAATTTCCACCAATATATAAACGGTAGGCAGTGTCTTGGCTGTGCTCTGGCATTGCTGAGGTCCATGGGCGGCGGTAACCACTTACCATCAGGTGGGTCGTCTGCTCGTCTGTCTATCTAGGCAATATAAAAAGAAAAGTTAGCCTTTCCAAAAAAACAGGTTTAAGCACAGAATGTTGAGGGTTTTTTTATGGCATACGCCGGCAAACGAGCAAGTGGGTCACCTGATGGTAAGTGATCTCCAGCGCCCATGTACGCCCACAATACCAAAAGAATCATGGGTGCGTTGCCGACCTTAAGGAAAGGAATAATTAAGAAATTGGGAAGGGGAGGGGGTTTGGGCCTCCGGATATCTCACTCACCGTACGAAACGCAGCAGCAAGCTGCTACTTTACCCCGGTTTTCTGTGAGACAGTGGTAATGACCCGGACGATCCGGCCCATACATACTGGAGACAAAAGTGTCAACAGCGTGGCTCTACCACTCATAAATTCCATTCCAGTTCATTTATATCTCCAGACATCGTACGTAGCAGACACGTACCAGCACAGGCATAAAAGTATTTCATACATTATTATATATGGCCGCGTCCGTGGCTATTACCCGTCTGTGAAGCGAGGCCGTGGGTTCGATTTCCGCACCGAGACAAATGTTTGTGTGATCCACAATTTGTTTCGGGTATGGGTGTTTTCTCCCCAAAAGGGATGTCAGGCAGGCAGGCGGATGGTCCTAAAAACTTTAAGCCAAATCTTTCTGTAACATTTGTTAAAAAACATGTTACGCCGACCCCACTGCGAGTGGGATACGGGCACATGGAAGTTGACGATTATTTTAAAGCCACCACGTCAGCAAATCTCTGTGTCGCGTGCGGCAGCATCTTTTGACTATTGTTGTGTGTCATCGCTTTGCTAATACGAACGTAAATGACCTTAATTCTAGATTTAACTACTAACTCTATTTAAATATATATTTTTTTAGCCGCCGGCAGCTCACCAATAGCAATTTTTCATTTATTTTGTTCTCAATTGATCTATTTCCTTACCTTTGAATATCGATTCAGGTAACACAGTTAAAAGGAATAACATGGTTTAGTTTTATATTGTATAATCTATGCGCACCGCAGTGACAACGTCATTCTACATAAAAATTGGCACGCTTGGTCGGTATAGATCGTAGCATATTTCATATCTACTATATTACCAGTCTGTTGAGCGACAGTAGGTAGTATCGTTTGCTAATTAAAACGTTCATAATCAAAGAATACACTTTTTCAATGTAAATACATATGATGTGTAGTACAGTTGTCCCACTAAGTTGTGGTCAATTGACCGTAACTCAATATTACCATCTCGCTTACTCTCAACTGGAACCCCTATAGCGCTCCTTGTTTATGAACTGTCAAACTCCCGCGTTATGTCACAATTTTAGTAACATAAAAAAATCTCCCGCAACTTAATTAAATACAAAAATATACTTATAACTATACGCTTTGATATATTCATTTGATATGTATTGTTACAAATATATTTCTTAGACTAGTTAAGTAAGACGTTTTTGCTCCCATCTTCATTTATTGTTATCGAGAAGGCCCCAAATCTGAAAGAGAAAAAATACTTTGACACGATGCTGTAACAAAGTGGAGGCGACTTTAGGCAAACGTAGGACTGCTCTGCTGCACGATGGACGGCTTGAAACAGGTAAAAGTTGCATGAAGGCTGCTCAAAATAAGGTTAATAAAAATATCCAACTAACAAATTCCCAAAAAACAATATTGACAGCTTCCGTGGCAAGTGTCCGACTGTACAACGAGAGGTCGCGGATTCAATCCCCGAGACAAATTTTGTGTGATCCACAAATATTTGTTTCGGGTCTGATAGTCATGAGACCGATAGTATGTCGTAATTCCTGATACTCATTACTCAATCGTATCGTAATCGATACAAGTCGATAAATTTTTCGCAGCGTTACAGCCACATATTCTAAAAAATTAAAGTTTACATTTTAATGTCCAGGAAAATATATATAGCAATTTCAAATGCCAATTAAACAGAGATTATTCGGTCATTCTTTTTATTCTTTCTGCACCGACAAGCTACAATAGGGAAGCGCAATTTTCTTTTTTATTTATGTTATACTAACATCAAGTGGTTACCGCAGAAAATATTCCAGCTTAGAAAATTACAAAGATATAAGGGTTTAATATTGGATAGAGACGGCAATACTGAACGGTGACGTCATAAGTCAATCTGCTTCAAGTCTGTACAAATCTGTGGACGGAAAAGAGACAAGTTCCAAAACTTTAAACACTTATATCTTCAAACTCTCCCAATCGATTTCAATTACTATTAACCGACTTCAAAAAGGTGGAGATTCGGAGTAGGACGCCGCTTTTAATTATATTTTACCCGACACGTCCGCCAAATATAATATAACGATTTTGATCATTATTTTGATAGTCTATTTGTCATAACTTCGACAAATATGCACCAATTTCGATGATTATTTTTATTGGATCCGATGGTAGTTTTAAAACACGTGCCGTTTTAGTTATACCTATGGTCCACATCCCCCCCCCCTCGCCCTAAAATTCATAACAATATTGAACTTGTTCCATAATTTAAAAAAATGTATAAAAATAAACTGATTTAGAGTATTATTGATGATTCCTATGTATGATATGTATATCTATATATGTACTATGTTGATAGTATGGTTCCTGATACCTAAATGTATTCAAATCGGTCGAGCCGTTTTTAAAGCACGGCATTTTTATATACAACGTGTTATAGAAAGGGGCGGGCAAATTTAAGCAATGTATAGTGTAGTCGATATCGACTTTCAACTTTGGACAACATTAAATGATAAACAATGATACTTCAGACCTCCTTTCATTTAATTATTTTATAATTAAAAAACATTAAACAGTTGCCAAATGTCAATATTTATTTGACGCAGTCAGTTCGGCAATTTCTGATTTTATGAAGTATGATTACGAGTTCAAAAATATGTTGTTATGACTAAAAACAAGTATTATGTATTGGTATTTTGTGTTGGTGCAGCTTTTAAGAGGATCGTCGACTGTATTAAGCCAAATTCATAGATGGACGACCCGAGAATGAAGTCTTTAAAATGCTTCTAGAGGATGGTACCTATATCGTCTTCAGCAAACACTCTTTTAGGTACTGATTTGTGTTTAAATTACAAGTTACGTACATCTTAATTAAGTTTATTAAAAAGTGAGTGTCGTTCGTAATAATTAATAATGATGTCATCAATCTTATCGATCTTAATAAACGAGTGATTAATATTAACGTGTAATTTCTGGATGTCTTGGTTTTGAGAGATCCGGTACTTAAGTACTAATTGTAATGTGTATGTAATGACCCTAAAATATGACCACACCTTTCTGTAACACGTTGTATACAAGGTTAGTCGGAAAGGGTGTAGGAAGCTGGAAATCCATAAAAGTACCCGTAATTCTGAACAACATTTATACATTTTTTTTCAAAATACCCCTTATTATAGAGATATTGCTGTTCAAAGATTTTATAAAAAAATACGCACACGTAACCCTAAGATCAGCTGTTTTCACTCGAAGCTCACGAAACTCAAGAATTGCACATTTAGGAGACATTCCGAATTACGGGTACTTTTATGGATTTCCTGCTTCCTACACCCTTTCCGACTAACCTTGTATAGACAACCAAAGACTTCAATATATACTACTAGAGTTTACTAGACCGTCTGTGCGGTACCTAAAAATTGCGCACAAAGTTACGGTCACTTGACCACAATTCAACAGCCATTGAGCAACATGAGCAGTTATCATTTGAACAGCCGAAAACGTTGAATTCAACAAGCTAACACGATATTGTTTATTGTGACCCATAAAACTTATTCTTGACATTTTTCGAATTATTGCGAATTTTTGTTGCGAATGAAAATGAATAAAAACAGACAACTGTCTCAATATATCTATCTCGCTTACTCTTAACTAGAATTAGGTTATTCCCTGCAGTAACTTCCCCCTCCCGCTTCCCGCCTCAACCCTCACTCCCGCGTCGTGTAGCGCAATTTTACTTCTAAACAGACCGTCTAGTAAACTCTAGTACATTGAAGTTTTCGCTTATAATCTAACTAGCTTAGCTCGCAGCTCCGCCCGCATGAACAGCATTTTCCGGGATAAAAAGTAGCCTATGACCTAATCCAGGGTATGGTTTACCTATGTGCCAAAATTCACCCAAAACCATTCAGTTGTTAAGGCGTGTTTGACTAACAAACATCCAAACTTTCACGTTTAGTTAATAGGATGATAACATCATCTCATTACCATTTCATTCATACTATTGAACCAATGATATTTACACGTACTTAATATATGTTGGTCTATACTGGGACCGTTGACGAATCTCTCCGAGAAGCCAGGGTGCAGGTCCTCGAACAAGCGCTGATGACTCTCGTTGAAGTTCCATAATAGAATCCTACGGTTATCCATTTCTAGATCTAGTATCACAGTTATGAGGTTCTGAAAAAGAAATGACAATTTAATGAATTAGTTTTTTGCATCTCTTAATACGTGTGAAGGTGTGTTCATGATGGCTTATGATAATAGGCGATGATAACGATGGGCACGTTTGTAACAATGATGGGTAATGATAATAGGCGATGATAGGCAATGATAATTGGCGTTGATGACGATGGGCAATCATAATAGCTGCGTTAGTGACGATGATGGGTAATGATAATAGGGGACGATGACGATTATAAGCAATAATAATAAGGGCGATGATGACAATGGGCAATGATAATAGACGACGATGACGATGATAATAATATAATAATAATAATAATACACCCAACAGTCACACACATAATCCTGACCCCACACTAGGTTAACCTGTATCGTGGGTATCAGGAACTACGAGGGACTTGCGGTCCCACAACACCCAGACCCGAGACAAATATTTGTGGATCAGACAAACATTTGTCAAGGTACGGGAATCGAACCCACGGCCTCACGCTTCCCAACCGGCTGCTCGCCCGCTGCGCTACGGAGGCTGTCATATCATAATTACGATTGACTTTACGACTATTGTTTTTTCTGACATAGCAGTGTAATAGTACAATGCAGTCCATATACAATATCGAATGTCAGAAGATATTGCGTCCCTGGACGATGATTATAATTGCTGTTTGTCCAGGATGAGAGGTAATGAAAATTATGATTACGATGATATGTTTGATAATGACAACAATAGGGTAGTTTCCTATATTGAATTTTATACATTATTTTATAAGCAACAGAAAATGATACGCAAAAGAAACCTTTTATTAAAACACAGTCAAAATTGGTTCAGAAATGTACCCGCAGTTATGACTTTAAATGTTGGTATGAAAAAAAGTGGGTGCGTAGTAGGGATATCTCACTATCTAGCTTGCACGCGTGCACCATAATGAACATTTTAGACAGTGACGTCAAAGTTTGCGTCGTCTGTCATTTGACAATTACCCCTTCTACAGGATTTGAATGGCTTCTAGCTTATTTATTTTTGGTCCGAATTATAAAATTCTTTCTGCAATAGATTTTGAGTAACGTAACTTATTGATTTAAATGATAAAAGAAATCTAGGTAGCTACCCTATTACGTTATTATTAGATATTAATTTGAATAAAAGAAGAAGAAGAGAGATAAGAGAAAGAAAAACTAAAAACATTAATGTTGCGTTGATACATAATTTCTAATATATTTATAATAATATCGACAAACCTCAGCGACGCCATAATCGACAGCGTGGAGTTGTTTCCCATCGAGTACGATGACCCCCGCGCGTCCCCACTCTCTCCTCCCATCTCTGCCGCCACGCACCACGCGCGGAACCCTTTCACAGCACGCGAACGACAATGTACCCACCAGGATTAACGACACACAGTCTTGATTACCCACCTGAGAAAAAATAAATTGGTAATGACATAACCTCACGCCTTTATCGCCGAAGGGGTAGGCAGAGTAACCAGTACACCCACAATTCGCCTAGCGTATCTCCGTCCCATGTGGTAGGGGACGAGCCAATCACCATACCGGGCACAAATCCAGACTCCGGGCTGATACTGACCAATTCATAATAAAAAAAACCCAATATAACCCGCAAGTCCCTCGTAGTTCCTGTTACCCGCGATACAGGTTTACCTAGTGTGGGGTCAGGACTATGTGTGTGACTGTTGGCCGTGTATTTATTTAATTTATTTAAAATCACTTTTAACCGACCCGGGGATCGAACCCGAGTCCTCAGCCTCAGTCGTAATGCGCACGCCTTACAACTGCGCCACCGGGACAGTTATCCATATCATATCGTAAATTATATTTTCAATAGAAATATAACGTTAGTAAAAAATACAGCTGACGCTCGGGGTTAACGCCCGATAGATATGCTCCATAGATAGATAGATCTATTTGACGATTTCACTATCTTAGTTTTCGGAAGCATTACCCTTACATAATTTATGTTAGTTTGTGAACACATTTTCTATGGGTCAAAATATGATATGAGAATATGGCAATTACAAAAAAAATGTTTTATTATTGCTGCCTCGACGGCGCAGTTGTAATGCGTACGCGTTACGATTGAGGCTAAGGCTGAGGTCTCGGGTTCGCTCCCCGGGTCAGGTAAAGTGGTATTGGGTTTTTCTATTATGAAAAGCTCAGTATCAGCCCGGAGTCTGGAATTTGTGCCCGGTATGGCGATAGGCTCGCCCCTATCACATAAGGGACGGAGATACGCTCGGCGAAATGTGGGTGTACTGGTTACACCTCTGCCTACCCCTTCGGGGATTACAGGCGTGAGTGTATATGTATGTATGTGTTTTATTTGTTACCTTAAACATGGTTGTTTGTATGTTGGGTCTCGCGGCGTATGCTAACGCTCTCATGATGTCCACACACACTCCCACCAAAATACCATACTCTAAACCCACACACGCACCCATCACTACCGTTACTGAATACACTAATAACTCTATCCCTGGAACAAAGAAATATCATACATCGAATAAGTACAGATCGGTTCATTAACAGACTTCAAAAAAGGTAGAGGTTCTCAATTCGGCGCGTATTTTTATATTTTTTGTTTTTGTTTTTTTTATGTACAAAAAAAACAGTACACTCGTCGAGATTGTGTTATTGTATTGGATTTTACATGCTATTGCTGTACATTGAAGTCGATTTCTAAGTTTTATTAAACCTTATTTTATATACGATATGTAACAAAATCCCTGGCCCTTTTTGGGTCGTGAAGATACACACATAAACAAACATATAGAAACATACATACACACATAAACTGGTTAAATCAAATAATGTATTTTTATTAATTCACTTGTTGTCGGTCACTTAATTCACGCGCGGCTCCCGTACGGCTATTGGACGATAATACCAAGCGTCAGCTGATTTTGTACTAGTTTGGTAGCAGCTTGCTGCTGTGTTTCGTACGGTGAGTGAGATATCCGGAGGTACAAATCTCCCTCCCCTTCCCAATCCCTTAATTATTTTATTTATTTATTTATTACACTTTATATACATGGAGTATAAAGGCGGACTTAATGCTAAAAGCATTCTCTACCAGTCAACCTTTGGGCGGTGCAGATATGTATAAGGTAGGTGCAAAGAAAAGACGACAGGATACACAAATAACACACGAGTATAAATAGGCATAAATAGATATAAATATACATATGCATAATAGATACATGAATAACAATAAAATATAATATATATATAAGACAATAACTAATGATACATAAAAATACATATTATATATGCTATAATAAAAAATAATATATATAAATAATCTAATGTGATGAATAATTATCCCTTTCTTTTAAGGCCGTCAACGCGCCCATGATTCTTTTTGTATTGTGGGCGTACATGGGCGGTGGAGAACGCTTACTGTCAGATGCCCCACTTTCTCGTTTGCCGGCCTATGCTAAAAAAAACACGTACGTGCCACTCCCGTACAACTAACAGCCGATAACCCCGACCGTCAGCTGATTTTTTACTAGTATTACATTGCTCTGTTTAAAACATATATATTTTAACGAGATGATATGAATAACAGTTATATTTATCTATCCAAACTCTTGTTTGAATAGATAAATGTAAGTGCTGCATGACAATTTAAAAAAAAAAATATATTTCGCAATTTTTTCAGTGGTATCATGTTCGTTATCACCAGTACTACCACCTATTTTAGATTTAGATTTCTGATAAGTATAAGCGTGATAAGTATGATCTGACACTCAAACTTTATTCGTATTGGCTCATTTGTGGAACAGATCCAGAGACAAAAACTAAGATCATTTATTGAAATCGGCCACTAATAACTAGCTGAACTAGAACTGAACATAAAGAAGATAGACATATACTTACTGCTATTCCTCCATAATCTTTTGATGATGGTCAACTCCATGATAGAAAACATGGCGACGGTGATTATGCCGGCAAGAGTAGCCCGTGGTATGAAGTAGAAAGCATCAGCTAGCAGAGTTACTGCTAGTAGTACTAGACATGCTGTGGAAATTAATTCTCTGTCAATTATGGTTTAGTAACTAGTTGTCCCGCGTGCATATTGCTGCTACGCTCCCATGGGTCGTAGCGTGATGGTAGCTATGAATCATCGTTTCCACAAAACAATTATATGGCATGAATACGAACTCCATCCATCAAGTTATTCAAACGTTACATGGTAAGGCACAGATTATGAAGTTCAGCCTCTCCAATACCAAAGTCGTTTCTCCATTACCATAAACGACTATCGGGACAATGATTGCCCAGTCCACATCCGAATAACAATTACTATTTATGCTGCCAGTTACCTTATCTTCTATGGGTATTTCAGATTGCTATTTTCAAATGGAAAATGCTAATTCAAGTATCAGCGTGGTAGATACCTTTAAAGAAGGATCCAGCAGGCGTGACGACCCCGCTGGCGTGGTTGATGGCGGTGCGTGTGAACGAACCTGTCGCCGGCATGCTCTGGCAGAACGACGACAGTATGTTGCACGCACCGACCGCGATCATCTCCTGTGTACCGTCTACTGATGACGCACCGGCTGAAGGGTGAACATATAAATGGTATTCTTCTTTTAATTTATCTTTGTTTGTCATGATTAATTGAAAAATGTATATTTTTTTATGGCATAGGTCGGAAACGAGCAAGTCGGTCACCTGATGTTAAGTGAGCTGCTGCGTTTCGTACAGTCAGTGAGATATACGACGGTTTTCTGTGAGAAAGTTATAATAACCCGGACGAACCGGCCCATTCATAATGTGGACAAAAGTGTCTACAAATGGGCCCAAATCTCCCTCCCTTTCCTAATCCCTTAATCATCCCTTTAAGGTCGGCAACGCACCCATGATTCTTTTCGTACTGTGGGTGTACATGGGCGGTGGAGATCACTTACCGTCTGGTGACCCACTTGCTCGATAACCAGCCTATGATATAAAAAAATAAAGATAAATGTAATGTGTATTAAACAAGGTACGAAGAAAACTGACTCTTAACCTGCCGTATGCAAAATCTAATAAAAAATGTATCTTACCAAAAGCCTTAGCAATAGCGATACTCTCCAAAATAGCGACCAGGGGCATCACAAATCCTTCAGGTCCATACACCACCAGCATTTCTTCAAAATTCACAGTTTTGTTCTTGATGACAGTCGAAAATGGCGGTAGACCAAAATCTGGTAGACCACCCTGGATTGTGCCTGCGAATTATATAAATTACGTTTTTAGTGACTAATGCATCGTTCATTATTATGATACAATCATCGAAATAAGATAACTAGAATGATAACTCTCACATGAATCTGCCAAAAATACGGCTCCACTTACTTACACATGCAAAGGTAAAATCACACGTAACACTCATACACGCAACAAAAATTAATGAACGTTCAATATCAACTTTATTTCGTAAAATTTAATGTCTAAATATTAAATTTCTAAATTGAGATACGACGTTCTGCACCGCGCAAAAAAATTGACGTTTTAAGTGTCAACTAGAGATCATGAATCATTTTTTATGAATTGGTGAATGCACGCGCTGCACAGACTTTTATAGCCCCGCCCCCTTGCACAGAGTTTTTATGGTGTCATTTTTTTGCTTGAGTTACGTTTCTTATCATATTATTTCGATACAATGTATATTTGTATCCCTCTGCGGTATTTCCTCAGCGTTATGACATGTCCTGCTTCAAACAAAGCTTAAAAATGTATTTTCACGGTAGGCAGCGGTTTGGCTTTTTTCCCCTGGCATTACTAATGTCTATGGGTGACTGTAACCACCTACCATCAGGTAGTCCGTCTGTTCGCCTGCATATGTAGACTAATAAAAAAATGGGTGAAAGGGAAAGTCTTTTAAAAACTAAGACAGTGGTAGTGCTGGTGATTACGGACATGATACCACTGAAAATCGGGAAATAAATTTTCCATTTTTTTATTCTTCACATAGCATCATGTCAGCACAGATAAATACAATTATTATTCATTAAAATATATATTTTTTAAATAAGGCAATGTAACGTGATCAAAAATACAGCAGACGCTCGGGGGTTAACTGCCATCAGAAACTCGCGAGAGGCGTGCGCGTTGCCAGAAAAATATAGTTATTTACGTATAAGTTTGATTGCTCAAGATGGCGAAACTTAGTTCCCGTTACGATTTGTGCAGGTCAGACAGCGGGGTCGCCCCATGTAATTAAGCCGGAATAACGCCAGTCAGAAAGAAAGATGCATACTAGGCAGTCATAAATTTCAAAGATCTAGCACATACCAACCAGTAAGAGCAAAATGCGTAATAAAACAAACAAACGTCCTTCGACTAACACGAGCAGCAAAAGCACTAATGTCTATTTTAAATATTACATAAAATATTTAAATATTATTTATATATGTTATTACAATATAACTCGCGGAAATAAAGTCAAGCACATGTGCCCACTTACTTATCTTCTATCTCGCACACACCAAGTACTGGACACTAAAAAGACTCTTAAAACTACCAGGCTTTCATAAACATCGAAGAAGTACATACCCGTTAAAGCGAAAGGTGTGAGTCCGTTTGCCTTGAGAATAAACGCCACCATAGCACAGATGAACACCACCAGAGCATTCCTGGCACGCATCACGTACTGCCACGACTTCGCCATATACAAACAGCAAGTCGACGATGTCTCTGATACAGGGATTGCGATACGCTGAATGAAAATACACATGAAGTTATGAGTACATGCTTGAAAGAGTTTGAATATTCAACATCATACTAATATTATAAATGTGAATTTAAGATTGTTTGTTACGCTTTCACGCGAAAACTACTTAACCGATCATCATGACACTTTGTACACATATTCTTGGAGGTATAAGAAGTAACATAGGATACGTTTTATGAAAAAAAATCTATTTGTTTGTTATGCTTTCACGCCTAAATCACTGAACCGATTTTGATGAATTTTGTTGCAGAGATAGATGGGACCCTGGAGACGGTTTAGGCTACGTTTTATTTGGGAAATGTCTATTCACGCGTGCGGAGCCGCGAGCAAAACCTAGTAAATTATAAAAGATTAAAAACCTCTAGAAATACGGGCAACCTTAATAACATAGCAGGCGATTAGCCAGCTGTGAAACGTATAATGTTTGTGTGATATTTTATTCGTCTTGATGACGAGCAATTCGCTCCCCTAAAGGTAAACGCCACGGCTGATCATAAACATTAGCAACACCACCCAAAATAAATTAAAAAGTACTGACATTGGGCCGTGTTACTCACCCCATGACATAAGTTTTTAAATCTCATAATGCTCAGTAATCTCGCAGTCTTCAATTACATTCAAAACGTAACAAATCAGTTACACACTGATGCTTGAAGGCAGAAATAGACGGTGGTACCTACCCAGATATACTCTCGCGAACTAAAGATTTATCACCTGGTAAAGTGGACTATATGGATGTATGTACTTTTACTTACTTTGATCAACACGAGTGCTAAAATAGTTGAGATGCCCAACACGGAGTCCCATAAATGGATTGTGCTTATATTCTGGAAGAATTTTATAATTGCATCGATGAAAGTTCCACCCGACGAAGCTGGAAATAATAGCAATGTTATTTAAAAAAAAATTGCTCTAGAGGTATGATTTAAACGTATGAAGACGATGAATGAAAGAGGACTTACGAAATTTATTTATCGAGCGAATATGAATGGAAGGGTCAGAAGAGGGCGCCCGAGGAGAATGTCGATCAGATAAATGAGCTTCTCCGAAAAGGGCAATTGACAAGTACCCTCAACCGGCGGAAATTTGGAAGAGGCGAAAGAGGCGTATCAAGGATTGTAGCTAGTGGCACTCAATAGTCTCTGTCTAATGCCTACCCCCATGGGATACAGCCCTGAGTATATGTATGCCATGGGCAATTAAATAAAGCGAGATGGGGCATTATATGGAAAATTATATTTAATAGAGCGAAGCAGAAAACAATTTGTTGTTAACAGATTTACGCTTGCCAGCACTCACTCGTCACCTGCTACTCTCTTAGGAGAAATAAACGAAACGATTCGTATCTTTACGCTCATTACTTTTCAAGAAAACTATATTCTGTCTATTTTAGAATAGAGATGCCAAACAAGTAAGTGGGTCCGGTAAATGATCACCGCGGCCCATGAACACCCACTATCCCAGAGGAGTCATGGGTGCGTTGCCAATCTTTGAGAAGTTGAAGGAAGGCGATTATAGGTCTTCTGCATTTTTATCATTATGGCAAATGGTAGAGACACTCTGTAAATAGTTTAGTTTACAGCATGAATGGGCCGGCTCGACTGATTTGCTGTACTATTTCACATAAGATGGACTTAAAGTGACAGCTTGCTGTTGCGTTTTGTACGATAAGTAAGATATCCGGAGGCTCAAATCCCTTAATCTCTGAATTATCTCTATCTTTTAGGGTCGGTAACGCGTCCTTGATTCTTCTGGTACTGTTAGCGTTCATAGGCGGTGGAGATCACTTACCATCAGGTCAGTCATTAGCTGTAGTCATTAGTTCGTTTGCCGACCTCTGTTATTAAAAAAACAAACAGCAAGTTATTTGATCTTGGGTATTTTAATATCGATGGTAAAAGTCTGAACAATAAAGAAAGGAATGGGAAAAAAGATGAGAAAGATGGTTGGGCTTATTAAGAAAATATAATTAAAGTAAAGAAATATCCTTACATGATACTCTAAACAAGGATTTCAGCTGTGAAGCGCTTATTTGAAGTGCTGCGGCTGTTGTGAATCCACTTATTACTGGTTTTGATATGAAGTCCAACAGAAATCCTAAAAATAAGGTTGACCCATTAATTTTCATTGAAGGAAAACATTGTAATCAGCATAAACTTTGCTTTGGAGCACAGGCTTCCTCTCAAATTACATTAAACGTGAAGATGTTTGTGTGAAGCCAATATCGTATTGAATGGATATTTTGAACATTTAACTTTACATTTCGCTTTTTAGTTTTCTTGAGACGATGTTCATTTTGAGTAAAAGAAGCATGAGACCAACTTCGAGATATTTTCGGATAAATAAAAATTATCAAAATCGGATCGGATCAAAATTGCACGTGATTATAACACAAAAATAAATACTATACATCTCGTGAACCACCTACATTTTTTATCGTCGATCAAAACATTAATACAAACAAAACCTTACCGAGCTGCAATGTCCCCAACAACATTATAAAGCATCCAGACAAGAATGAAGCTAAATATGCGAAATCAGCTGACTTCGCAACGTATTTAGCCAGCAAGGCTGATAATATAGCTGTAGGTCCAACAGTCACATCTTTGCAGCTTCCAAACATAGCGTACACAAGTCCAGGAAATATACTCGAATATAGACCTACCTGAAAACGAGTACCAATAATAAAACCCGTTGATATTTTCTAAAAAGCCAATTCAAATTCGAATCGTTTATTCTGTAAAGCATTTTTTTTTATCGCCTAGATAGACAGACGAGTAGGCGGCCCACCTGATGGTATGTGGTTACCACCGCCCATGGACCTCAGCAATGCCAGAGCACAGTCAAACCGCTGTCTACTGTTATATTAGTTTCTTCTGCAGAGACCGACAAACAAGCATTTAGTAAACTTAATGGCAAGTGAAATCGACTGAAATTACACCATAACACACTATCCACAATACTAGAAGAATCATGGATGCGTTGCTGACCTTAAAAGAAAGGGATCGTTAAGGGATCAGATAGAGGAGAATGAGTAGAGCCTCCGGATAGAAATAATGTTGCAACCAAGATTTTGGCTCATAGTTCTACATCTAGCTGCATGTCATATATCAACCCTTCTTAGAAGTCCTTTTTTGGATATACCTGATACCCTTAATCTACGTTACTCAAAAAACAATAATTACAGAAGTTACCTGTGCCGGTAGACCAGCGACCATTGCATAGGCTATACCCTGCGGTATCGAAGTCAAACCAACGGTTATACCTGTAATAAAAATTAGGTAGGTTTAGTATTCCTTGAAAGTTCATACAAAAGGTTTATATAAAACACGTGTGCAACAAAGTAGTCTGTCTCCATTATTCGAAAAACTACAACAGTTACCAGGTTATGATATCCTAGTACATTTAGAAATACAGTTTCTAAAATGTTACGGAAAATACTTTTTACACTTACTTTTAAATAATAAAAGCTTTGCTTGCATACCGCATAGGCGACATAACACACAAATGTCAATATAATTATTAATAATAATATAAGAATAATCTTTATTGAGCACTAAACACAGAACCGAGAATAAAATACAAACATATGACAAAAACTAATTAGTGCATAAAATAATTATTGCCTGTACATACATTCACACACACGCCTGTAATTCCCGAAGGGGTAGGCAGAGGTATAACCAGTACACTGACATTTTGCCGAGCGAATCTCCGTCCCATGAAGTGAGGGGGCAAGCCTATCGCCATAACGGGCACAAATGTCAGATTACGGGCTGATACTGAGCATTTCGTTATAGAAAAACCCAATATTACTTTTACCGAATCGAACCCGAGACCTCAGCGTCAGCCTCAGTCGTAACGTATACGCATTACAACTGCG
This sequence comes from Mimas tiliae, assembly GCA_905332985.1. Taxonomy (NCBI): domain Eukaryota; kingdom Metazoa; phylum Arthropoda; class Insecta; order Lepidoptera; family Sphingidae; genus Mimas; species Mimas tiliae. The sequence goes on along the minus strand of HG995247.1, from coordinate 1,761,233 downwards.
CCACTCACTCAGTTATTGGCATTTTTATTGGTATACTCAATTTTTAGAGTGGTAGAGCCACGCTGTAGACACTTGTGTCTACAGCACGAATGGGACGGCTCGTCCGGGTCGTTACCACTGTCTCACAGAAAACTGGCGTAAAGTAGCAGCTTGCTGCTGCGTTTCGTACGGTGAGTGAGATATATCCGGAGGCCCAAACCCCCTCCCCTTCCCAATCCCTTTCCTTTTAGGTCGGCAACGCACCCATAATTCTTTTAGTATTGTGGGTGTACATGGGCGGTGGAGATCACTTACCATCAGGTGACCCACTTGCTCGATTGCCGACCTTTGCTATAAAAAAAAACTACTTTTTTACTTTGACGTTACAGTACATTGTTATAGGCCGCCATTCATCGTAATATCATATTTGCATCATAGATATATGATCCTATGTCACAGCATGCTGTGAAATAGAACCATAGAAATATGATCATAGAAAATATGAAGTTTATGTTGCTATTACCAAGTCATACATTTCTCATATATCTATGAGCTATAGAACTAGGATCATTTTTGTATGATAGTGGAATAGCGGCCATAGGTTACAAATGTTTCAGTTCTGTGCTGCGTCGCATGCACCTGAACACACACCCCACATTCTGAGGATATAGAAACCGGAATTCTATCTACATCTATAACATTCCAACGTCATTTGCCGCTTTACATAATGTATGTAAATTAATTACGCCCACACGCGTGAGAGTATCTCCTTTGGCGTATCCATAAATACTAGAATTCGGAACCACTTTCCATTTCACTCGAATTTGCATTTATACACTTGTGTCTCGTGGTCTTACTAACGATATGTGTAATAAAGATTATATTATGTATCTATGGACAAATCTTAAAACAATACAAAAATAATCCTACAACTAACAAGTAGGTCCCTCGTATGCGAGAGGCCGGCTGGGTTGGTACCACCGCTTTATCTATTTCTGCCGCCAAGCAACAGTGTGTAAGCACTGTTGTGTTCCGGTTTGAAGGACATTGAAGCCAGTGAAAATACTGGGCATTATGAGACTTAACACCTTATGTGACGGGGTGACGAGCTTAGTCTAGTGTCATGCAGTGCTTTTTTATTTAAAGTTCTGTGTGGCGTTGTTCTGTTTATGAGTAGGCGTGGCGCTTACCATCAGGCGAGCGACCTGCTCGTCTCATCAGTCAAACTAATAAAAAAAAGGTATATTTTTAAATACCCTGTCCTCAGAATTTACGTATAGACAAACAAGTGAATGCTATTTACATAAACAAATTCTATTCAAACAAGTGAAAGCGCCGGAGATAAATAACGCTTAATCCGTGATGAGTTTAAACACCTTGATAACAACATTTTAAATATGCTAAAACTAGATAAAATTTATAATAGTTCCGTATTCTCAACACGTATTGGCAGAATGATTAACTTGAATGTAAAAAAGCGACGCAATAGAAAGGAAATCTTACTAATACCAGCGTCACACAGTTACGTTTGAGTGGTAGAGCCACGCTGTAGACACTTTTGTCTACAGCATCAATTGGCCGGCTCGTCCGGGTCGTTACCAGTGTCTTACAGAAAACCAACGTAAAGTAGCAGCTTGCTGCTGCGTTTCGTACGAGGTATCCGGAGGCCCAAATCCCCCTCACCTTCCGAGTCCCATAATTACCCCTTTACTTTAACGCGCCCATGATTCTTTTGGTACATGGGCTGTGGAGATCACTTACCATCAAGTGACCCACTTGCTCGTTTGCTGACCTATGCCATAAAAAACAGATACGTTATTAACTTAAATTATCATTGGCTATTTAGAATTTGATTCTTACCATACCCTGAACCAGTTACATTAAGCTCCATTACTAAGTACGTAGCACATACTAATATTTTACGTGCAGAGTACAAAAATAAACCTAATTGAGTATGAGAAATAATTCTACGAAAGAACCATTAACAATTAAAGTTAATATTTAAATTAAAAATGATCAAAAATGATGTGCTAATATTAGCGCATGTATTCCAGGCATTATGCTATTATTCCAACAGTTCATAATAGATTGTTTTTATTGCCTCGATAGGCAGACGAGTCAGCGGCCGATGGTAAGCAGTCACCGCTGCTCATGGACATCGGCATTGCCAGGGGCACAGCCAAACAGCTGCCTACCGTTGAAGGAATACTCTTTTTATGCCTCATTTAAAGAAGTTCGTGTTTGGCAGGGGCCCGGAAGGGGCAGATTGACGAGTGTCTCTTACGACAATTTAAATTACAGATATCGAATTATTTCGTGAATGCACTTGAGATTTTTATATCGATAATAAAATAATTTGGCAAATGAGGTCTGTTCAAATGTCAAGGAAAATATGGAGATGAAGTCAGGATTGAAATAATTCGTTCGTGACAGTCGGCAGACAATTTTGTGTTCAGTAAATTGTTTTGGCTACAGAACAATTCGTTTGCCGACCTATGTTATAAAAAAAATCAGCCGGCCACCTTAATTGTGGGCTGCTTCTTTTTTTTTATTAGCTTGAATGACGAGACGAGCAGGTCGCTCGTCTAATGGTAAGCGCAACGCCTGCTCATAAACAGAAGCAACACCACACAGAACTTTAAATAACAAAGCACTGCATGACATTGGACTGCACTCTTTACCCCGAGACATAAGATGTTATGTCTCATAATACCCAATAATTTCACTGGCTTCAATGTCCTTCTAACCGGAACACAACAGTGCTTATACACTGTTGCTTGGCGGCAGAAATAGACAAAGCGGTGATACCAACCCAGCCGGCCTTTCCCATACGAGGGACCTATCACCTTGTGTACCTTCCACCTTCTCTCCACACTTTTTTTTTTACTAGTCCTGAATAATACATGTCCCACTGCTGGGCTTGGGCCTCCTCTACTGAATGAGAGGGGTTAGGCCTTAGTCCACCACGCTGGCCTAATGCGGGTTAGTCCGTAAAAATGTCGGGGCATTGTGCGTGAATCAGCCGGCCACCTATTACGATTCAATATATAGAGGTATTTAAAGATAGACCGCCTCGGTGGAGCAGCTGTAATGCGTACGCGGTACGACGGCTGAGCTTAAGTCTGGGGTTCGATCCTTGGGTCGAGTAAAAGTGATATTGAGTTTTTTTTATCACGAAATGCTTAGCATCAGCCCGGAGTCTAAATTGTGCCTGGTATGGCAATAGGCTCGCCCCCTATCACATTACGGGACGGAAATAAGCTCGGGGAAATGTGTGTGTACAAGTACACCTCTGCCTTACGCGGATTACAGGCGTGAATGCGTATGTATGTTAAATATAAGACAGATAGACGTACGGACAAACTGTTGGAAAATGACGTATCCTTACTTATAGGGATCCCTTGGCAGCTTTTATTATGGTACCCTAAAAAAATCTCTGGCGCTTTGGATATACATGGTGGTGATTATTTATTATCATGACCCTTCTGCACGTTGCTACTTAAAAATAAATAAGTTAAGTGTTACCCGCTATAATATCACGAAGTAAGTACACAAAGCTGTACTTGGGCAACCATAGTGTGACGGGGAGGCGTCTTTTCCACGACTCCAGGCTGCAGAGCCTGGTCGCCGTTCTTCGGACCCTGTTGTTAGGCGCATTACCTGCAACAAAAAGTACCACTTAGAACTGTCGGATTATACCATTTTGTGCCAGTACCTAAGGCTAGGCAGCATAACTCTGACGACCGTGAATGTCTTTCGATGATTACATTTTCTGCACTGTTTTATGAGTGGTAGAGCCAAGCTGTAGACACTTGTCTACAGCATGTATGGGCCGGCTCGTTCGGGTCATTACCACTGTCTCACAGAAAACCGGCGTAAAGTAGGTATCCGGAGGCCCAAACCCCCTCCCCTTCCCAATCCCCTAATTATTACTTTCCTTTAAGGTCGGCAACGCACCCATGATTCTTTTGGTATTGTGGGCGTACATGGACGGTAGAGATCACTTACCATCAGGTGACCCACTTGCTCGTTTGCCGGCCTATACCATAAAATAAAACTGTTCTTACCAACAGATCCAGTGAGTCACTTTGTCGGGCCAGGACAAAAAAAATGCAAACCGGTGTAAAATTATGTCCGTAAACAAATAACCTGTTACTGAATGAATTAAAAACCGTGGGAAAGTACGAGTAATCTCAATATCACGGCCTATTTATACCCAATATGTTCCAAAATAGATTTTTCCCAAGTAGTTATACATGCTGTAGACAAGTGTCTACAGCGTGGCTCTACCACTCATAACATGATTTGTTCTAAAGTTGCGCTTGCACATAAACAACTCAATAACCTGATGATCATTTGACCAACGTATCATAATGATACTGAATGGTAACTCAGTGTACACTGAACTGGACCTCTTCTACCGCATATAATCTAGCAAATTTATGGTTAATAAATGTTTTTTTTTTTATAGTATAGGCCGGCAAACGAGCAAGTAGGTCACCTGATGGTAAGCGATCTCCACCGCCCATGTACGCCCACAATACAAAAGAATTATGGGCGCGTTGCCGACCTTAAAGGAAAGGGATAATAAGGGATTGGGAAGGGGAGGGAGATTTGGGCCTCCGGATATCTCACTCACCGTACGAAACGCAGCAGCAAGCTGCTACTTTACGCCGGTTTTCTGTGAGACAGTGGTAACGACCCGCACGAGCCGGCCCATTCATGCTGTAGACAAAATTGTCTACAGCGTGGCTCTACCACTCGTGAAATGTATTAATAATCTTGTTTTGTTGTGCTAGTATGTATGCGTGTAGAGCAAATAAATGGTTTAAATGGTAACTGTGAAATATACATTTATTTTCCAAAAAGATATAGGTTTAGTGCCCAACCTAGTTTCAAAGTTGTCAAACCGCCCGAAGGCCTCGGACTTCTGTCACTTGATAACAGCCGAGACGGACTTTTTACGTGCTCTCAGAAGCATGATTCTTTTACTAACCTTGTATTACTACTTTTCTGTATACTGATCTACTTGTTAGATTAGATCTTAGTCCTACACGCTGGCCGATTGCAAGTTGGAAATATCACATATCTTCAAAATACTAATGGAGAATTCTCATCTGAGAATTCTACCTTTGCCGGTTTCCTCACTATGTATTCCATCATAAAAAGCAACCGATAATAACTAATAATAAACACGTAACTTCGGAAAGTCAGAGGAGTGTCCCTGAGGCTGTGCTCGAACCCACAACCTCCATCTTGGTAGTCCGTTTCACGCTCCAATATTTATTATTCTCTTTTGTAATTATAAAGAATCAGAAGGTATGTATGTTTTTTTTATTAGATCTGTATTATACATGTCCCACTGCTGGGTTACGGGCTTCATCTACTGAATGAGATGGGCCAGGCCTTAGCCCACCACGCTGGCCTAATGTGTGTTGGCAGACTTCGCATACCTTCGAAATTAATATGAAGAACTTCTCAGGTATATATTACCCGGGAATTCCGTACCCGAATAAAATGATTCTAGCAACACATCGAAATCAAATAATATGTTTATAAGTTATGATTGATTAGAGAAACTTACACACTCACGCAAACCATGAAAACATCACACATAATTTTTGTGCAGTTGTGAAAAAAAATATCCGGATTATAATGCATTGAATTAATTAAATAAGTCAAGGAAAAGACGGCAATTTATATTTTATACCGATTCCGGTATTAAACTTAGCAGACAAAACTAAATTCGGAGACTAATAATCGTGTTGCATAATCATATATCTTTTTCAACGTTGCTTTGTATAATTAGGTACTTAGTGCTTGTTTCACAATGTTCATTTAAATGGTATCCCCAGTTTTACGCAACAAACGGCCAACTTAAGAAGTACCAATATAACAAGCGCTTTCATTATTAATTTTGTACTATAATATCTGACTGCCTCGATGGCGCAGTTGTATGCGTCCGCGGTACGACTGCTGTGCTGACGTCTCGGATTCGATCCCCGGGTCGGGTAAAGTCATATTGGGTTTCATAAAATGCTTAGTATCAACTCGGAGTCCGGAATTGTGATATGGCGATAGGCACTCACTAATCAGTAAGCTAGCCTTGACGCGGTCAGTCTATGGGTATATCAGCTCTGCCGTCTATATCGAAAAAGGTTACAAAAACTGGCAATGCTAGAGCAATGCACACTTAGCAACAGGCGCGTGTAGCCGTATCCAGTGCTCCAGTATTGGACGGTCCCATCTGTCGTACAATGTTTTCAGTATGACTATGACAGCTTAGTAGTATTTTAACTGAATGTCTCCTTATTGCACGTAAAATGTTGGTTCCGGGTGTTAAAAACTCCAAGCGTTAAGCCAAATCGGAGTCTTCGGGAGGCTTGCAAACTTTGAAACACTAGGTTGGGCACTAACCATTCATTATAGAATAGACTGCCCCACTCAGAGAAGTCAATTATTTCTGGACTCAGTAATGGTGCATAAAGCATTTCCTGTATTCAATATCAGAAAATAAAGTATTAACTGGCTCTGAGCGAAGCTTAATGCCAAGGTCCGCCTTCTCATCATGACTTGACGGTGGATTTAGTATACTGTGGGGTGCGGGCGACCCGCTGTTTATACCCAGAACCTAGAATGATACTGATGAGCAACGATAGCTCAGTGGGGATTGGTACGGACTGTCGAAACGAAAGTCGCAGGTTCGAAACCAGTCTCAAGAGCATCTCTGACTTTTCTAAGTTATGTGTGTTATAATTGTTAATTATCACTTGCGTTAACGGTGAAGGAAATATCGTGAGGAAACCTGCATACCTAAGTTTTCCATAAGAATTTCAAAGGTATGTGAAGTCTGCCAACCCGCATTAGGCCAGCGTTGTGGACTACGGCCTAACCCCTCTCATTCAGTAGAGGAGACCCGTGTCCAGCAGTGGGACATGTATAATACAGGGCTAGTAAAAAAAAACCTTTAATAAAAAATATATTAGGACGAGGTACGCACCCAATACTCCAGTCAGCTTCATATCATATGGCACTAATAACAGCACTTTACATATACTTTGTACTACTGCAATACGAGTAGTAACAAAGGCTATGGTAGAATAATACGCACGGTGATGCGCCGCGAAGGCTTCAATCCGAATGAGCGATATACTTTCTTTAAGACTGGCTCTATAGAGATATGCTAAGATTTCAACAACTTTTACGTCACTCCAAACACCACATAGCTCGTCTCAGTGAATAAAATGAATAAACACTTATAACACGTCATATATCTATCTATACCTACCAATCAAGCGTATGGTAAAAAAACTCCTTTAAATAATTATGCCCTAACTAGCTGTTCCTCGCGACTCCACCCGCGTCAATGTTTTTTGTATTATGTGGCATGGGAACATACTACTGGGATAAAGGTATCCTATAACCTAATCCAGGTCATGTGTGTGCAGAATTTCATTCAAATCCATCCAAAGTATAGAAAAATAGTGCGCAAATAAAAAAATGGTAAAAAATAACAAAAGTATACAATCAACACGAATCGAATAACGACTTCCTTAGCGCTTTTATTTTAATAATTATCTATAATTTATTATGTCTTAGTGACCTCTACGGTACTGGTTGGTTTAATAGAGGTTGTCTCTCAGGCCTCTTCATAGACCGACATTTATATTTTGAACTTTTGCCCGCGGCTCCGCCCGCGTGAATGTCTTTTTCAGGGATAAAAATTACCTAGCCTATGTTGAAATACAAAAATGAGAACATGTGTTACATTATATTTAAAGTAGCATATTATACATCTACCTAAAGACAACAAACACTCACTCAAAATTTAATTAATTTAACTAAACGGCACTAACGCCATCTATCAGTTACCAATGTAACCATATTACTTGGTGATCCAATTCTGCCACATGCATATATACAACATTTCATACCAATTCGATCTATGATTCAAAAGAATCACTGCCACCAGCGCCACCTATCCGGCACTAACGTAACTATGTTCGTCGGAGTGGTCATGTTGCCCTTTATATGTGTGCAAAGTTTTATGTCAATAGGGCTAACGGTTCTCGAGTTTTAGGTGGTAGAGCCACGCTGTAGACACTTGTATCTACAGCACGAATGGGCCGGCTCGTCCGGATCATTACCACTGTCTCACAGAAAACCGGCGTGAAGTAGCAGCTTGCTGCTGCGTTTCGTACGGTGAGTGAGATATCCGAAGGCCCAAACCCCCTACCCTTCCCAATCCCTTAATTATCCCTTTCCTTTAAGGTCGGCAACGCACCCATAATTCTTTTAGTATTGGGGGCGTACATGGTCGTTGGAGATCCCTTACCATCAGGTGACCCACTTGCTCGTTTGCCTGCCTATGCTATAAAAAAACATACTTACACACACATACTTTCGCTTTTATATATTCCGATTATGAAGGACCCTGACCTAGCGTTTTTATTTTCTTGAACTTTGTTTTTGCTAGCGGCAGAGTTTAATTATACGTAAAAACCTTGAAAACACTATTTTATGTTACATCTTCGTCTACTTGCCCTTATCCCACTTGCAGTGGGGTCGTCGCAATATACACACGTGTTACAGAAAGGTTTGGCTTGTAGTTTTACGGCCGCCTGCCTGCCTTACATCACCCCTCTGGGGATAATTTATATTATATGTAACGTGAAATAGTATTATATTTGCAATGATAAATGATTGTATGATACAAAGCGGCTCATCAGAATCACCAAACCATTGTGTTGTTAAAAACTACATTATGAAGTGAAAATATTTTAAACCCGTTGTCTCTGCCTGTCTCTGTTGTTGTCTATGGGAAACAGGCGTGAGTCTATGTATGTATTTTCATTTACAAGTCCAGTATCTCTAGTTCACTAAAGAAAAAATATTAACCTTAACAGAGGCCCAAGTCCCATCTCTACTTTCCAATGTTTTAATTATCCCTTTAATCTAAGTCCATAATTCTGGTATTCTGGGCGTTCATGGACAATGGAGGTCGCTTATGATCAGATGACCCACTTGTTAGTTTGCTGGCCTATGCTATTAAAAAAAAGACCTTACTGCCGAATATAGAAAAGTCGATTTAATTTCATTGTCCACTGTTCAATTCATTTTATTGTTCATTTTCCACACTCAAAGCCAATACTTTATACGCCGTTACTGAGTATACTCGTAGTAATAATAATCTTAGTTTATGTCTCTAGATGTGGCAGTTAGACTCCATAGTTACAACCTACAGGGTGTTTTAATAAGGTGGTATCAATAAAATCTGTACTCATAAGTAACTAGTAACTTACCCGTATAAATTAAAATCACATGAATGTCACTGTTTATGAATAATTCGAATTTCAAATTTATATCGAGTAAATCGTTTTATGGTTCAAGGAGTAGCTGATGTAAGTTAACGGACTACCTATACCTACAGTAACTAAATATGTTTAATACATACACAGTTTAATAACACACTTTAATAGATGGTTTTCAGGTTGCATGACGATTTAAGATCCCAATGCTAAAGTTTAATTAAAAAAATATTAGTGATTTCTTAGGTTTACGCGAATATTACACTGTTTTATCTGTGTAAAAAAATATTAAATTATATTAGATTTTTGACTTTACCATTGAGTATTTAATCGTAATCTCTGAACGTGTTATTATTATTATTATTTGATTCTCCCTTTCTGCACCACACAGTATATTATTACTCTTTTAATCAGATAATTTAATTTTATGCGCTTAGCATATTATGCACTTATTATTTTGTGTAGTCAGATGACTGCCTCGGTGGCCCAGTTGTAATGTGTACGCGTTACGATTGAGGCCAACGCTGAGGTCTCGGGTTCGATCCCCAGGTCGGGAAAGTGGTATTGGGTTTTTCTATTACGAAATACTCAGTATTAGCCCGGAGTCTGGAATTTGTGCCCGGTATGGCGATAGGCTCGCCCCCTATCACATAAGGGACGGAGATACGCTCGGCGAAATGTGGGTGTACTGGCTACACCTCTGCCTACCCCTTCGGGTATTACAGGCGTGAGTATGTATATTTTGTGTAGTGTCTATATTAAATTATTTTGCAAGTGGCATCGCTTACGATCGCCATATTCGATGTGGCACAACCATTGGCATATCATTAAAACTCGCTTAAGATGTAATCAGGGCAGCCACGAGTCGGCGTAAATCGTGATATCTGACGACTCATAAAGGGATTAAGTAAAAATCTGTACTATTTACACCGTTTGCGTCTAAAGCAAGAATTAATGATAAAAGAATAAGCGGATTTTATGGCGTTAATCCTTTGGCATGTCTCGCATATGCTGGATAGCGTGATCCTTCATTGTATGTTGGTATATCGTCGTGATCAGTTCCTAATACATCTTATACATCTGTCGGAAGTCGAGGACGCGCGGTAGGAATCTTTGTTCACTGTTGTACAGTCACGAAAATACGATGAAAAAATCGAAACCAAAACCTCAATACATCACACATTTGAGTGGTAGAGCCACGCTGCAGACACTTGTGTCTACAGCACGAATGGGCCGGCTCGTCCGGGTCGTTACCATTGTCTCACAGAAAACCGGCGTAAAGTAGCAGCTTGCTGCTGCGTTTCGTACGGTGAGTGAGATATCCGGAGGCCCAAACCCCCTCCCCTTCCCAATCCCTTAATTATCCCATTCCTTTAAGGTCGGCAACGCACCCATAATTCTTTAAATATTCATGTCAAGTGACCCACTTGCTCGTTTGACGGCCTATGCTATAAAAAAAACATAAAATGTACACGGGTCGTTCAATAAGATTAGCGTCAATTCGGATGAACATCGTAAAAGGTCGCATATAGCTGCAAAAGTAACTGCACAAACTTACTAACTTGAGCTTACAGTAACGTACAGTTTGAGGAATATAAATTTTAAATTAAATTTGATTTTAAAATTCAATGCAATACGATAGTGTTCAGCTACTTTTAACAGTCTGCTGTTCAGCTAATTTTGACCTTGATCATCCATTTTTGGCACTAGTCTTGATAAGCAACTTATGTATACTACGATGTATAGACTTTTTTGATAATTGGCCTACTTGGCGCGAGAGGCCGTGGGTTCGATTCCCATACCCAAAACAAATGTTTGTGTGATCCACAAATGTTTGTCTCGGGTCTGGGTGTTGTGGGACCGCAAGTCCTTCGTAGTTCCCGATACCCACGATACAGGTTAACCTAGTGTGGGGTCAGGACTATGTGTGTGACTGTTGGGTGTATTTATTATTTATTTATATTATTAATTGGGTGTGTTCAACGACTCTTGGAATTCATCGTATACGTGCGACCCTGAGATGGACGGCAGCACGGATGGTTGGCCTCGTCGCTACTGTTGACGGCGAGAGCGTCCTTCGGTGCGTGGCCTCTGAGACGAACCACAAGGCGGCACCACACAGTGGCGGTTCTGGCTGAACCCGGGGCGTTTCTCGCCAAGCCAGCCGGCTCTAATGCGCCGAAGATGGCCACCGCGGGGTTTTTGGATTGGTCTTACCGATGTAGAGTGTCCCTAATACATATTTTAAAAAACACTCTTAATCATAAACATACGCTCACTCCTGTATCCCAAAAGGGATAGTCAAAGGTGGAACGAGTGCAACAACTTTTCGTTGAGTTTATATCCGACTATTAGTGTGATAGGTAGGTATACAAGGTGGCAGGCCTCTCCTATGCGAGAGTCCGTTTGGGTTGGTACTACCGCTTAGTCTATTTTTGCCGCCAAGCAGCAGTGTGTAAGCACTGTTGAGTTTCGATTTGAAGGACATTGAAGTCAGTAAATTACTCTGCATTATTAGACTTAACAACTTATATCTCAGGTGACGAACGCAGTGTATTGCCGTCAAGTGCATTATAATTTAATGTTCTGTGTGATGATGTATCTGTTTATGAGCAGGATTTACCATCAGACGACTTGCCTGTTTCGTCATACAACCATATAAAAAATGGTTCCGTACCTATCACCATATCGAGAACAAATTTTAATAGTGCGCAACTCACGTATGAAAAAAAAAGATCCGATAAAATCCGATTGTAAAATATTGAGTAAAATGTTTGCTTACACTCTTTGAAACTTCTATTAAAAGTACATATAAAATTGTAACGCTTCCATAAACTAAGTATAAATGTCACCAAGTTAATAAGTTAGGAAGTTAAGAATTTAGGAAGTTGCAGCCAGAGCTATTAAAATTGTGTTAAAAATGGATACAAGGTGTTTCGGTGTTTACGATGTATGTAAATGAGAATTTAATTAATATTGTACAATCCCACTATTGTTTGTTTACTTCAATAAAAACAATATTAATATTAATGCACAAATGTTTAAATTAAATAATGCAGGCAATTTTGCCGCAGGGACCGATGGCCTCCACGGGGTTGGTATTACAGTGTAGTGTATATAATTTAAATAGTATTAAGGACCGAAAATGACAATTTTCATGTCAGTTTTCTGTGAGACAATGGTTACTACCCGAGCCAGCAAAATCATGCTGATAAAACTGTCTACAGCATGGCTCTACCACTTAAAATTTGTGTTTTTACTTATTCCATTAATGTCATTACATCATAAACTAACTTTTTTAATAACCTAAATTTATAAATATTAATCATTACCTCCCCAGATACCAGATGAGTAATCTAACACGGGTATTCAATTATCAATAAGCTATGCCCCTATTACTGAAAAATCTTTGACATGCGCCTGATTGTGTTAGTCGAGATGTAGATAAGACATAATTTATTTAAATTACCCATTGAAATAAGATAAAATGACCTATTAATTTTGCATAAAGTGAGGAAATAGTATAAATAGATAACGTATATTAACTTATCGATAAAAAATAAAACTATTAAAAGTTGTAAGTTTTTGTTTCCTGTTCGACATAAATTATTTTTTAAATGACCAGGAGGCCGACTCTCGTAATTTTAAATGTTTCTAAATATGATTCCGATCTAGTCTCAGCGTCAAGAAAGTTGCAATTGGCATTTTATTAAACCAATAATCATATGCACCCCACGCTTTTTTTACAATAAAATATTTTAAACTATTATTTATTTTTCATTTTTTTGTTGGATTTTCTATAAAAGCGTGTTTAAATAAAGTAAATTTTTTGAATTGTCGTCGGTCCATGATAAGTATGCCAAATTTCGACTTAATCCGACGTTTTGAAGGGTGTCTAATCATGTTCAAAGTTTCCGTTACATAGATACATACATACGTATGAAGCTAATAAAAGCTTGTTAATAATAAACGATTTTTATTATTAAGCATTACTATAAAATATCGATATCATTTTTGAATTACATTAAGATAAAATCTAGTCGCGCCGGAGCTGGGCATACCTAGTGATGTAGTTTATAATATAATGCTAAATAATAATCTAAACGAACAAAGCACACTGATTACAGTACAAGATAGATTTATAGGTCAAATTAAAACAAGTGCGCGTCGGACACAAGCACCGAGGATTCCGTACCACCACACATCGGCGCGGTGTGGCGCGAGATTTTTAAACCCCGAAAAAAATAAGGATGTTGTAAGCAGTGCTTCCAGACTCACTGTAATTACAGTAGTTTTACTGTAATTTTGAATTATTCACTGTTTACTGTAATGAAAAAATACAGTGTAGGGATCTACTGTAATAAATTTCTTATTTAGAAATCGAAATCAATGCGTAAAAGGATAGGTAACATAATTGCTGGGAGGGAAATTCCCGATGAATTACTAACAAAAAATGGTTGTGTCTGCCTTTTAAAGGAACAAATGATACTTTCGACACGACATCTTTCTTCGAGGATCGGAGAATCGAAATGAAGACAATCAATTCTATCTTTTAATTTACCTCAATTCATGTTACAAGTAGGTACTATCTTTGCCTCACTCCTAACGCTGAGTGTGAACGCAAGTTCAGCGAAATAAATAATATTAAAACGAAACAACGGGACTGTTTGATCACAAATACCAATATAGGAAACATGCTAGCTGTTGTCGAGGATCACCCATAAAAAATTATGAACGACATGAAGAAAACATTATTTTAAAATAAACAAGGCAATAAAATAATACATACATAGACTCACGCCTGTTTCTCATAGGGGTAGGCAGAGACAACGGATTTCCACTTGCTACGATCCTTGCATACCTCGTTGGCCTCATTCAAAATAAAATAATGATTGTTTTCTTTCAATATCTAACCGAATACTTCCTACTGTAATATCAATGTAATACAATTTAGAAATCTACTGTATTTTTTCGGAATCTACTGTATTTTTTAGCTGGAAACACTGTAATTTTGCTTTAGCGATCTGGAAGCACTGGTTGTAAGATTCCTTTGTGTATATGTGGGTGTGTGTTTCTGTCTGTGGCACCGAACACACGTAGCGCCTACACGAATGGAACGATTTGACTGCGGTTTTTAAAAAAAATTATCTAACTCTATTTTATATTCGAAGACTTTTCAGACGTATAAAAGTTACAGGCGTTTTTCTGATTAACGTCGCGTATACTATCGAATAAAAAACACAAAAAGCTCGACAATGTTTCGTGTATGGGGACCACATTTATTTATTAATTTTTTACTATTCGTTAGGATAGCTTTTTTATTGCGTAAGTGGTCTCATGTACTCATACGCCCACAATACTAAAAGAATCATGGGCGCGTTGCCAACCTTAAAGGAAAGGGATAATTAAGGGATTGGGAAGGGGAGGGGGATTTGGGCCTCCGGATATCTCACTCACCGTACGAAACGCAGCAGCAAGCTACTGTACGCCAGTTTTCTGTGAGACAGTGGTAACGACTCGGACGAGTCGGCCCATTCAAGCCGTAGACACAAGTGTCTACCGCGTGGCTCTACCACTCAAAAAAACCTAAATAGTACCTACCGTAATACTGAATAATTTGTGAGATTTCACTACCTACGGCTACCTACTATGGTCCAAAAGATAGAGCTATAAGGTTGACCAGATGGACACACGGCGCAGTGTAGGCTTAATAATAAGACCACGAGTGGAGTCTCTGTACTCCACTTACTGTAGACAATTTTATCTACAGCATGAATGGGCCGGCTTGACTACGTTAACAACGTAAAGTTACTGTTTCACAGAAAACCAACTTGCAGTAGCAGCTTGCTGTTACGTTTCGTACAGTGAGATATACGGAGGCCCAAATCGCGTTCCCATTTTCAAGGCCTTAATCATCCTTTTCTTTTAAGGTCGGAAACGTGTCCATAAATCTTCAGGTATTGTGGATGTTTAAGGGGATGTGGAGATCTTTTTTTGTCTTTTTTATTGGCTTACGTAGGCAGACTAGCATACGGCTTGATGGTAAGTGGTTACCGTCGGCCAGACATCAGCAATGCCAAGGGCAAAGCCAAGCCGCTGCCCCTACCATCAGGTAACCTACTTGCTAGGTTACCGGCTTCTGCAATAAAAAATAATAAAAACCCGCTGGCAATTGGCTGGTGGCTCTTTGACTACGAAACCTTAAAAATAAACACCTATTGGTAGTGGTATTGAGATACTCGTAGAAATAATAAGTTCAAAATGTCAATATAAAATATGAACAAGTTATCGAAACTATATAGGTTAATCATATTCAAAATGACGGATGAAAAATAATAACATAAATAATAACTAGCCTCTGAGGGGCGACAGCGATAGCTCAGCGGGGAGTGGTACGGACTTTCGACATGAAAGTCGCAGGTTCATAACTAGCATTCATTATTCAGTATCCAGAATTCACTGTTAAATATTGTTTGCTTTAACGGTGAAGGAAACATCGTGAGGAAACCTGCATACGCGAGAAGTTCTCCATAAGAATTTCAAAAGTGTGTGAATTCTGTGTGTCTGTGTGTGAGTTTTCGATGTTTGATGATGATGTTTTTTATCGTGAAATGTTGCAAACGTAAATAAAAGCAAATCAATAAAATACCGATTTGGATTATACATACATAAATACGCATTCACGCCTGTAATCCCCGAAGGGGTAGGCAGAGGTGTAGTACACCCACATTTCGCTCAGCGTATCTCCGTCCCATAATGTGATAGGGGGCGAGCCTATCGCCATACCGGGCACAAATTCCAGACTCCGTGCTGATACTGAGCATTTCGTAATAGAAAAACCCAATACCACTTTACCCGACCCGAGGATCGAACCCGAGACCTCGGGGATAATTAAGGGATTGGGAAGGGGAGGGGGATTTGGGCCTCCGGATATCTCACTCACCGAAACGCAGCAGCAAGCTGCTACTTTACATCGGTTTTCTGTGAGACAGTTGTAACGACCCGGACGAGCCGGCCCATTCATGCTGTAGACAAAATTGTCTACACGTGGCTCTACCACTCGTAAATGTATTATTTGATTTAAGCAAAAAGAAACAATGACTGGTTAAAATATGGATTAAAATGATACATACGCACTCACGCCTAAAATCCCCGAAGGGGTAGGCAGAGGTGCAACCAGTACACCCACATTTCGCCGAGCGTATCTCCGTCCCACGATATGATAGAGGGCGAGCCTATCGCCATACCGGGCACAAATTCCAGACTCCGGGATGATACAAATGAAAAAATGCTCCGGATTAAAATGATATTAGGTAAAAGATTTAATAAGGTAGCAAAGGAAGCCCGATACTTCATGACGCTTAGTTTATGACCTTCTGTTTGTAAACTGACCTTTTAAACTATTACAAATAATATTAAAACATGATCAGATAATGATCATACTAATATTATTATCATACTTCATACTAATATTATAAATGTGAATGTAAGTTTGTTTGTTACGCTTTCACGCAAAAACTACTCAATCAATCATCATGAAACTTTGTACAAATATTCTTGGAGGTATAAGAAGTAACATAGGATACTTTTTATGAAAAAAAAAACTATTTTTTTGTTACGCAATCACGCCTAAATCCCTGAACCAATTTTGATGTATTTTGGTGTAGAGATAGATGGGACTCTGGAGACGGTGATAGGTTACGTTTTATTTCGGAAAAGTCTATTCACGCGGGCGGAGCCGCGAGCAAAAGCTAGTATAGTTATAAAATGAACCATTATATTAATATCTCACAAGAATTAGGAATAATACCATGACATTATACTTATCTTCAACATAAAGGTATTGATCGCTAGGTATGACATTTTTACCAAAGTTGGATGACTACAAATTCTGCTCTAGGCAACATAAAAAGGGGCATTTATTGAAAACCTTTTTTTTTTATAATAGATGGAGGCAGTGATAGCTCAGCGGGGAGTGGTATGGACTGTCGAGACGAAAGTCGCAGGTTCGAAACCAGCCCCAAGTGCATACACCTCTGACTTTTCTAAGTTATGTGTATATTAATTGTTAATTATCACTTGCTTTAATGGTGAAGGAAAAACATCGTGAGGAAACCTGCATACCTGAGAAGTTCTTCATAAGAATTTCGAAGGTATGTGAAGTCTGCCAACCCACATTAGGCCAGTGTGGTAGACTAAGGCCTAACCCCTCTCATTCAGTAGAGGAGGCCCGTGCCCAGCAGTGGGACGTATATAATAAAGGGCTAGTAAAAAAAAAAAAAAAATAGATGGAGCATAATGATTTGAAATACAAGAATTTATAGTTGGGTGACAGCCATATAAATTCATAGTGACATTAATACATACATACGCACTCACGCCTGTAATACCCGAAGGGGTAGGCAGAGGTGGTACTAGTAGTACCCACATATCGCCGAACTTATTTCCGTCCCATGATGTGATAGGAGGCGAGCCTATCGCCATACCGGGCACGATTCCAGGTCCAAGGTTAATACTAAGCGTTTTGTGATAGAATAAAATAATGTTTAACAAAACTTAGAAACCAACTTCAAAATAAAAACACTGAAAAGTCAAAAATAACAATTTCTATTGGTCTCTTTGGAGTCGGTGCAATTTTATTTGACCGGCAGCGACATAGGCACGGACTCTAAAAAGACCTAAGTATAGAAATTGATATTTTTGACTTTTCAGTGTTTTTATTTTGAATTCGGTTTCTAAGTTTAGTTAAATGTTATTTTATTTTTAAATTTTTAGTGGTAGTTACAGCAACGACAAAGCAAAAAATACAATATCACAATCGAGACAATATCGAGACGAGTGTACTGTTGACCGTTGAGGAGTTTTATTTTTTACTCCATACTCCGTCATCAGATCTTAACCAAATTTACATGGGACCACATCACAGCTATACTCTATTGAGTGAAATTCAACAATATTGGTCCACAATTGGCAGGAGAAATCGATATACATAAATTAAAAAAAACAAAAAAAAACACCTCGAATTGAGAACATCCTCCTTTTTTAAGTCGGTAAAAAAACTCAATATCACTTTTACCCGACCTTGGCCTCAACCCGAAACCTCAGCACAGCAGTCGTAACGCGTAGTCATTACAACTGCGCCACCGAGGCAGTCTGGCAATAATCTTATAAAGAAATGAGCTAAATAAGTGATAGCAATATATTTAATGCCATCTCTCAGTCATCCTACAGTTCATAATGCCCCTAGGCCGACATATTAACAAAAGCATATACATAAATATTTTAGCATTTAGTATTTGAATAGACCTTGACGAACATTTATTGTTTAAATGTAAAATTAATTCTAATCAAAAACTATAAAAAATCATTCTTTAATTTCTAAAAATAAAATCCACCAATGTCAATTAGATAAATATATATTTGAAATGCCTGAACAGACTTTCTTCAAACATAGCTAAGAACTATATCAATTTAAGTGGCTTTTAAACAAAAAAAGTCATATTCTAATATGTCTATTTGTTTAGGTGCAATGCCCCAGACAGATATACGACACATACACTCACACACCCACAGACGAAAGAGCCAAACTTACAACACCCCTCTTTTTTCTGGGGGAAGGGGGTAAAAAGTAGATAAAATTCACACAGGATTGGAATACATTTCAGAGAAACAATTTGTTTTTTTTAATATCATATTTCTTAGGGTTAAATGTTAATATAACATATCTAAATAATCATCTCTGTTTAGGGAAAAACTGATGTCTAACGTCTAATAATGGGTTGTGCACTTATTTAAATCTTAATAATATGTGACATTCATTTTTGAGGGCCTTGTTTTAAATAAATTGATAACTATTGTAAATCAAACATTTATCCAGATGTGCTCTAGAATTATGGGGATAATAAAATAAATCAAAATTTTAATTTTCAAATTTTAAATATCATCAAATTAATAATATTAAATTAAGTTAACAGAGGACTTAGTAGACTAAACAATAAGAATGATATACTTGGGTACATTTATATCGATTTAAATCAGTTGATAGATTGTTAACTTTAATAAAAATATATTTTATTACGTAAAAGTACAATATATTCTTTTATAAAAATGCCATTAAAGCAATATTTAGTTACCTAAAATAACTTTGTAAAAAGTTACATATTGTGTATTGAACTGTATTGTTATTCCATTGCAAAACTAAAGTGACCCTAGATACTATATTAAGCAGGTCACCTCACGTATGTACTACAAGTAATTATTTATTAAACAACTACATTTCATAACAAAACGAGCATTAGTTTTGCAATACTTACCTAAAAGCGGGGTTCGAGGATCGTCTGTGTCCATTTTACCAAACATAATTTTTCATGTTATTCACGGAAGCACCACACCAACACCACACGTTAGAATAATCTTATCTATTCAATGCTGGTTCGGTTTTGTTTAGTTGTGATTGTATTGAATTGCAAATCGCGCAAATTAATCTGACAACTGACGTAACTATTTGACAGTACTCACTCAACAGCTGATATGAAATAAATTCGGATACACGTCCAAATGTTAGAATAAGATGATCAATCATACTCAAATGTAAATATTATTGTAAACTATATATTATCTATTTCGTACATTATTGTAAAGTAACTAAAAAATATTATAATAATATATTTTGAATTGTCGAAACCATTGCAAAACACTCAAAATAAATACATATACGGTGAGAAATAACTAACTAATAAATACAATAACTCTAAAATATCGTCCATTCATACATAAAGATAATGATCAACGATAATAATTTTGTTTTCAAATAGAAATTACAAACTAATTGTTTAGTGCTTTCAACACAGTTACAAAAGCGCCTTAGCAAAATATAATAGCAATACTTCCACATAGATGTTTTACCAATATCATTCTATTTAAAGTACGCATAGCTGTGTCAATATTGCTCAAGTTTTAGCTAGAGAACTCAATAATTAGGTTAGACATGGGCACGGAGCCTGCAAGTATGATAACCTTCGCTCCTCGTAAAGAAATAACCGGTATTAGCTAAACATGAATGCTATAGACCTGACGACTCCAGTTTTAATTACTTGTTAGATTTATCATGCGTAGGAATCAATATTCTATACGAATATGTTGAGTTTGAAAAAAAAAACATTATTAGGTTATGAATCTACCAACAGCTGAATTGAAATTAAATTAATATTTATCAATATTTCGGTCATGGGCTCACGTCTTAGTATTTAGTGACTCGGCTTTTTTATTCAGCTGAATTACAAGACCAGCAGTTCGCTCGATTAATGGTAAGCGTCAAGCCTGCCCATAAACAGTAGCAGAACCACACAGTATTTTGAATTACATAGAATTGCTGGTGCTGGACAGTGCTCTTCATCCCCAGGTGTATGATATTAAATCTTATAAAGCCCAGTAATTTCAATGGCTTCAATATCCTTCAAACCAGTCCTGTACTGACAGTTTCCGTGGCGCAGTGGGCGAGTGGCCGGTTGCGAAGCGTCAGGCCGTGGGTTCGATTCTCGCACCTAAACCAATGTTTGTCTGATTCACAAATATTTGTCTCGGGTCTGGGTGTTGTGGGGTCCCACAACACTTCAATATCTTTAAAACGAGCACCGTACGTATTCAGACGACCTTTCGTACTTGGTACCTATCATTTACTGATGATATTTTAGTAGATAGAAATCTTAAGTTTTCTGAGCGACCTTAAAAAGACTAACGATTAGCTACGCGACGCACGACGGAATGATATAAGACATTTCACGTGTAACCGTAGGTAAGTATTTTAAAAGTGGTAGAGTCACGCTGTAGACTGTTTTGTCTACAGCATGAATGGCTTTGGCTAGGTCCTTACCACTGTTTCCGAGAAAACTAACGTGAAGTAACAGCTTGCTGTTGTGATTGGTACGGTAAGGAGATATCCGGAGACCCAATTACCCCTTCCCTTCCCAACCCCATAATGATCGTTTTCCTCATTGCATCTATGAATCCTTAGGTATTTATATTGTGGATATTCTTGGGCGGTGGAGCTCACTTACCATCAGGTGATCCACTTGCTTGTTTGCCGGTCTTTGCTATAAAAAGGGAATATGTTTGTCTATTTCGGCCGCCAAGCAACAGTGTGTAAGCACTGTTATGTTCCGGTTTGAAGATCATTGAAGCCTGTGTAATAACTGGGCATTATGAGACTTAACACCTTATGTCTCGGGGTGTCGATCGCAGTCCAGTGTCATGCAAAGCTTTGTTATTTAAAGTTCTGTGTGGCGTTGCTTCTGTTTATGAGCAGGCGTGACGCTCACCATCAGGCGAGCAAGCTGCTCATCTCGTCATTCAAACTAATAATAAAAAAATGTTTAACCTACTTCAAAAAAAACGAGGTTCGAAATTCATCTCTACACATAGGTACCAGTATGAATGTTCACGCATAACTCAGAGAAACATGAAGCGCTTTAGATGTTTTTTTAACAATAAACCAATCGCGATTCGATTTAGAAGTTGATTTTTGGTGTAAGAGTATTCCAATTATTTTACGTAAAGATATCGGGTCATTCACTCGCAATGATAAAACAAAATATTTGTATAGTACATTAACTTAATTTAACCAAATTATTTGGTAATGTATGTATATGGGGCTTCTAGTTACATAAAATACTAATTATTATATATCAGTTTTCAAAATTTTTTTCTTTACCTATTCACCCAAATACCAGACGTTCACCTGTTGATAAGCACGCTTATTTTCCTGAGTTCTGTGGCTCCTGTATTGTATTTATGGTGGGGCATCTGCGAATAGCACAGACGGGTGATCAGCTCACTTAAGTTGAACCATTTCACCCTTAATCCCAGTCTGAGCGGTACTACCACTTTCGCTTCGGATTTGGCTCGGTTTCCCCGCACCCCTCTGAGAGAAGGTCTCCACCGATAGGGTTTCGGCTGCAGCTCAGACAGGCCTTTGGGGCATCGTGGCTATCTTCCAGATTGGCACCTTTCCGATATCCACTTTTGTGGCTCCTAGTCTAGCCCATAAACAAAACTCTGAGAACTTTAAATTGCAAGGTACTGCATGGTCTAGTAGTCATTGGTCTAGTGGCAGTCTGCGTAGGCTGAGACACCGTGCGATACTGGATTCAAATCCCAGCGTGCAATAGCAATTTGGTCACACAATTCAGCATTCAATTGTCCAGGATTTTAATAGATTACGAGCAAGTGGATCGGGAATATGTGCCTGATACGGCAATAGCTCGCCAATCACATAATGGGACGTAAATACCTTATTTTGCGAACTGTAGGTACAGCACTAGCACTGCATCTCTGCCTACCCCTTGCTGGATACAGGTGTGAGCATAACAAATTAATATAGCTAAGTATTAAAGTAATCATAAACACATACATACTCATACGCACTCACGCCTTTAATCCCCGAAGGTGTAACCAGTACACCCAAATTTAGATTTTTCTCCGTCCCATGATGTGATAGGGGGCGAACCTATCGCCATACCGGGCACAATTCCAGACTCCGGGCTGATACTGAACATTTGGTAATAGAAAAACCCAATAACACTCTTACTCGACCCGGGGATCGAACCCGAGACCTCAGCGTCAACCACAGTCGTAACGCATACGCATTACAACTACGCCACCGAGGCAGTCTTCATAAACATTATCATACTAGTACTAATATTATAAATGTGAATGTAACTTTGTTTGTTACGCTTTCACGCGAAAACTACTTAACCGATCATCATGAAACTTTGTACACCTATTCTTGGAGGTATAAGAAGTAACATAGGATACTTTTTATGAAAAAAATATGCATTTGTTTGTTTCGCTTTCACGCTTAAATCACTGAACCGATTTCGATGAATTTTGATATAGAGATAGATGGGACCCTGGAGACGGTTATAGGCTACGTTTTATTTCGAAAAAGTCTATTCACGCGGGCGGAGCTGCGTGGAAAAGCTAGTAAAATATAAACAACCGGAGTAAACCAATTAGTTTTGCAATAGGAAAATGTGGATGGACTCTTGGCAGTCAGATGTAGATAGCGCGGTCAAAGTTGCATATTACGATAATTAAATAGGTTATCGACATTTACAATTTCGTTGCCAAACAGCTACTAATAGTACACATTACACTGTAGTTAATAAACAACGGTAAACAATATAATTTGATTGTTGAAGGTTAAAACATCGCGAGGAAACTAGCATACTTAATAATACTAAATTCTAAATCACCGGAATTCGGATTCTAAATAAAAACATTTGATACTGTAAAAAAAATACAGTATTAAATGTTTTTTTAGTAATGTAATATATAAAAATGTAAGTTAACCTTTTAAAATAAAGAGTATACAAAACACCGAACAGTCATATACATAATCCTGACTTCACACCAGTTAACCGGTATCGTGGGTCGTGGGTCCTACGGTCCATCAACACACAGCCCCGAAAGAAATATCCGTGGATCACACAAACATTTGCCTTCGTCCTAGATTCGAACCCACGGCTTCTTGCTTTGCAGCCGGCTAATCACCCGCTATGCCACGCCATGCCCAAGACCTCAATCTTGTGTTTAAATATCAGCTTGGGCAATCACAATTTGCGTTTACATTATTCGATTCAAAAAATACACATAAATTGTCCGAAGTTGGAATTTGTACTCGATATGGATATAGTCACTAGTCCTAACACGGTCATGGGACGTAAATCAACTCGGCAAACTTTTTACTAGTTGCACTTCTGCCTACTCCTTCGGGGATACAGCCGTAAGCTTATGTATGCATTCTAATAATGGTGCGGCATAATGTAGAAAGTTCTAATAAAATTGCGTCAACCGATGCCCGCTTTACACTATAAACAATCTGTAGGTAGGCACTACCTTCCAACTTGAAGTGTCTGTTATTTAAAAATGATAGCTTCTTGTTAAGCTGAGCTGTTTTTGAGTGTTAGAGCCACGCTGTAGACAGTACTGTCTACAGCGTGAATAGGCCGGCTCGTCCGGGTCGTTACCACTGTATCACAGAAAACCGGCGTAAAGTAGCAGCTTGCTGCTGCGTTGCGTACGGTGAGTGAGATATCCGGAGGTCCAAATTCTCCTCTCCTTCCCAATCCCTAACATATCCCTTTCCTATAAGGTCGGCATCGCGCCCATGATTATTTTACTATTGTGGGCGTACATGGGCGGTGGAGATTACTTACCATCAGGTGACCAGCTCGTTTGCCGGCCTATACTATAAAAAAAAGCTGCTTTGGTTATTTGCACGGTGCGAAAACTAAAACACGCTTAATATAAATCATCTTCCACACTACACTTAACACTGTATACATCGTTGGCTGTGTACTACATCTTATAAAATCTACTAGGTTTTATTTTTATTGATACTATAATTTTTATAAGAATGCAGTGATAGCTCAGTGGGGAGTGTGACTGTCGAGACGAAAGTTGCAGGTTCGAGACCAGCCCCAAGTGCATACACCTCTGACTTTTCTAAGTTATGTGTGTATTAATTGTTAATTATCACTTGTTTTAACGGTGAAGGAAACATCGTGAGGAAACCTGCATACCTGAGAAGTTTTTCATAAGAATTTCGAAGGTATGTGAAGTCTGCCAACCCGCATTAGGCCAGCGTGGTGGACTAAGGCCTAACCCCTCTCATTTAGTAGAGGAGGCCCGTGCCCAGCAGTGGGACGTATATAATACAGGGCTAGTATTATTACTATAATTTCGCTAACCTAAAATAATCTAGGATTTTTGCTGCAAAGCTTTTAGAATCAATGACGGAACAGCTATATTGTTACTTCTCTGAAACGATCTAACTTTCTATGATGATCCTAAAGACATTAATGTATACTACTAGACAAGCTGCGCGATACATAGTAATTGTACCACTAAGTTGCGGTCAATTGACCGTAACTCAATATTACAATCTCGCTTACTCGCAACTAGTATTACATTATTATTATTCACGTATTTCACATATTTCATTTAATTTAAAAAAATGCATTATTTTAATGTGTGTGTGTACTTTACTTATCTTATAATTTATAATAATTATTAGGTATTACGTTATTATGACATTGTATTTTTTGTGTTAGCTGTAAATACCTTTAAAAGGTAAGCACATAATTTGTTACTTAATTGATTTTTATATTATGTTAGAACTGTGTATTACCTAATGGTATTGCTATTAAATAAATAAATAAATAAACTAGAACCCCTATCTCTCTGTTTGTGAGCCGTCAAACTCCCGCGATATATAACGCAATTTTACATAAAAGCAGCTCGTCTAGTAGTATACAAGTCTTTGGATGATCCTAACAACATTTCAAATTAATCTTCAAGTATAAATGACTTCCAATTAATGTTGTTAAGTTTGTAATGCAGTGTAAACATAATATTATTTAATATAACAACGATAAGGAAACGGAAATTTTTGTTTCAAGACTTTAACAAAACAGATCTAGTTTACTAGCATATCATCGACAGTGGAAAAACAAAATGGCTTAAACAATTTTAGAAAGCATTTAAACTTTTAAAAATCATGGTAGGAAGTAATGATTCACTAGAATTTTAAGTTTACCTACTGAAAATGTTATTATTTCCACAAAATCTTTTAATAGCTGTCCTGTAAAATTTACCTATTGGCTCTTTACCCATTTTGCCATTCTACTGTCGACATAATGTGTATTTATCTTGATAATGAGATGTTTTGACGATCTTGCAGTCTAGTTAGCATAGTTTATTGCACTTCGTGGTTATAAAACTAGATTAACTCATGTGTACTGGTTACACCTCTGGCTACTCCTTCGGGGATTACAGGCGTGAGTGTGTATGTATGTATGTAACTTATAACTAAATGTTTTCGCCGATTTAGATTAGGAAATCGAATCCAAGACTACTTTTTTGTGAAATTTATGCTTGAAAATAGGTAGGTAATAAGGCGAACAAAATCACATAGGCAAACATTTTAATACGTTACGTCATCCTATACTAATCTACTAACTTCTGTTTATTTACGTTGCATCGGCCCTGACGCTGACAGTTTAAACTATTGCATCAGATATCAGAAAAAGACGATTCAAGTTTAGAAAAAAGCCAAGTCAAACGCGTGTCGTGTCGGACCACGCACCGTGAAGGGTCCCGTAGTGTAACCGAGAATATCCCATATCTCAAAAATTATACAATGTGGATTTTTTTCAGAATGTTCCACCCTGTAATTTAAAATTGATAACTTTGTCCGCGTGTCAGCTATCTGAGTGATTCTAAGCGTAGTTTTTAAAACCCATTTGAAAATACGACTGGCTATCCAGAACGAGACAGCAATATTTTGTTTATATACCCGTCTCCCTCCGGAAGATGCCTCGGTCTATTGCAAGGCGCTTCGCTTGTTTCATCATTACCACCATTCACTCAATTCAACTCAACTAGAACTCTGCCACGTGAACACACCTGTGCTTAAAGTTAGGGACAGGTGCTTTGTTTATGGGTCTAGTAATATGGATACTAGGGCAGCAACAATTTGTAGCGTTGATCTAGGATGGTATAGGGCTGACCCTTTTGCGAAATTAACTTCTATTGATTATGTTCCCCTGATATTTTATACATTTAGTTTATCGATGTTTGTGATAAAACTAAATTTACTTCCGGCCCACGATGTGATACGTAGTTGGCAAGCTCTATCACTATTTAAAGCACGAACTAATATCTCAGGCAACTCTCATCTATGGTTTCTCGACTCGAAAACTCAAACTTCTATTTTATTGTTATTGCCCCACCTAGGATTTAGTTTCAGTTGATCACCTACTAATTATCACATGTGATTAAACTGAACACACAATCGATCAAATCGGATAACAAAAACCTTACAGCTTTTGTTGATTCAAGTCTCTTGTTGAAAACGATTTGACTCATCTGAACCTATCGGATAATGCCATCATCTGAATACCACAGATAAATCCCTTGCACAATTTAATAAATCCGCGAGTAAAAGTTGATTCTTAAAAGATACAGTACTAAAAACATCTATAGTTAATAAACAATAAAACTTAAAGTTACGTGGATTTATATTTATAATAAACAACTTTTTTTAATACAACACCCCTCATCTACATATTTCAGAAGACATTTTCATAATCAGAGGGCGTTCACTCGACATTCGGCTACATATATGAATAAGCGAGTGACGTCACCTATATCATACACGGCCCAGACATGATACCCGCTATCATAGTAAGTTACCTACAATATCTAATCATTTCATTTATTCACATTTCAAAATTCAATAACTGGCACGACTCCAATATGCTTTTTTAATTATTTCTGTAGTTTTTTTACAATAAATATATTCTATATTCATATTTTCACTTGTAGTATTGAGAGTAGTAAAAATTAACCCAAAGTATTTCGAAGCAAATTTAACTTTTAATTAATTTACTTTGGCGTACGCTTTCGGCCGTGGCAGCCACATAGGACGTGTAAATCGGACTTCGTTTAGTCGTATTTTAACTTGACAAAGAGAACATATAGTCACTTATTATTTTTTATAGCATAAGCCGGCAAACGATCAAGGGGGTCACCTGATGGTAAGTGATCTCCACCGCCCAAGTATACCTACTATACCAGAAGAATAATGGGCGCGTTTACCTTATAGGACAGGGATAATCAAGGGATTGGGATGGGGAGGGGCGATTTGGGCCTCCGGATATCTCACTCGCCGTACGAAACGCAGCAGCAAGCCGTTAATTTACGTCGCATCGGTTTTCTATGAGGCTGTTGTAACGACCCGGTCGAGCCGGCACTGGCTAGCTGGCTCTACCACTCTGACTATACCGCTCTACTACTTGAATTGTAGAGAATTGGAACAAATCACTGATTGATTAGAGCATTGATTAAATAGAATAACATTTAGGTAAGGTGACAATGTCAATCTCGATCTAAATACGTTTGTATTTAGTACTATTTACATATCTTTTGATTGTCATAAATTATTTTAAAAATACCTAGTATCATCTGAAATTTACGAATCAAATAATTTTACATTCTTCGCATATAAAAGTTAGAACCAAATAGGTAATTTAAATACATTATTGCTGTAACGCGGTGTTGCGTATACCCATATAACTCGGAGTGCTCTAGTGAGAGACACATTCGCTGCCCAGTCGCCAGACAGAGTCAATACAGGATTGTGCTTAGTGTTTTATCTACTAGTGTCGAAGGTAAGTTTACGTGTTATTTTTACTATACAATCTCTTTGGTCTTCCGTATTTCTTTTATTATGGTTGCGTTCCAATTTTGAATTAATTTATTTTAATTAAATTAATATTTTCTTAGATTGAACATTTAAATAATAATTTATGTAATTTACGATGAAAATAATTAATTCATCTAATATTGTTTTCTGTATTAGATAAATAATACGATTACAGTGTTATAAGAAATCTTCTTAAAACATTAAAATTTAATTGTAAAATCATAATTACCTACTCTTAAAACCATTAATTTCGAATGTAGTCTTGCGCCGGCGCAGTGTGTTTGATAGCGTCAGGTGACGAAAGCTTGCAACGGTAAATAAGCTTTAATTATTACCAGTTTATGGCTACTATTGAATAATTTTACAAATATGTTTTCGCATTCACATTAATGTAATAATACGTTTTTTTTAATGCTTTCTTCCAAATCGTACTTTTTTTAAATTTATTTGTGATTCAATTACCGTTACAAAGTATTGGTAAAATTATTAAGTTACCTTTTTTATTGTAGACCATACAGGTGTATAAATAAAGGTGTATTTTTACTGCAAATACGTTCATTTTGATTTGTTCAGTTTTACTTTAAAATGTTGTGCCTTCTTTATTTGTAATTTGTGTTAGTTTCAAGATGAATTACAAATTATATGAAACCGAGAACAGTAGTACTTAGTAGTTAGTAATAAATGATAATGAACAATTATGTACCCTCTCACACATAGTCCTGACTCCGCACTAGGTTAACCTGTATCGTGGGTATCAGGAACTACTAGGGACTTGCGGTCCCACAACACCCAGACCCGAAACATGATAATTGTTGATCACACAAATATTTGTCTCGGTGTGGGAATCGAACCCGCGGCCTCTCGCTTCACAGCCGTCTACTCATCCACTGCGCCGCGACGGCTTTACTTAAGTATTGTATTACAAATTCCTAGGTAATATTCTTCATCGCAACAATGTTACTATGTACCTAATGCTTAATTAGTTTACGAGCAATGGCCAGCCGCTCGTCAATGCCAACTTGCGATAATTCACGCGGAAATTTTGCTACAATCATTACATATATTTGAGTGGTAGAGCCACGCTGTAGACACTTTTGTCTACAGCATGTATGGGCCGGCTCGTGCGGGTCGTTACCACTGTCTCACAGAAAACCGGCGTAAAGTAGCAGCTTGCTGCTGCGTTTCGTACGGTGAGTGAGATATCCGGAGGCCCAAAACCCCTCCCCTTCCCAATCCCTTAATTATCCCTTTCCCTTAGGGGCGGCAACGCACCCATAATTATTTTGGTATTATGGGTGTACATGGGCGGTGGAGATCACTTACCATCAGGTGACCCGCTTGCTCGTTTGCCGGCTTATGCTATAAAAAAAATACATTCAAACTTCATATCATTCCTCCATTGCAAACGAGAGGCCGTGGGTTCGATTCCCACACCAAGACAAATGTTTGTGTGGTCCACAAATATTGGTTTCGGGTTTGGGTGTTGTGGGACCACTAGTCCTTCGTAGTTCTTGATACCCACGATACAGGTTAACCTAGTGTGGGGTCAGGTCTATGTGTGTGACTGTTGGGTGTATTTATTTACTTTAGCTGTGTACTTAGGCGAGAAACCGTGAGATCAAATCCCATGTCTTACAGTCACAACTTGAGTATGAGATTTTATAACAAAAATCCCAAATAAGTTACGTGGCATTGCAATTTGTGCCCGATATAGAGATAGTTTCTCTCCTATATAAGGGACGAAAAACAGCTCGGTGAGCCGTAGATGCAGTAGTTGTACCTCTGTTTACCCCGTTGGGGCGTAGGCATGAGCTTATGTATGTATATTATTATGACGTAGCATCGTATTAATTAAGTGAAAAAAGAAATAAAAATAAAATAAAAATAAAAAAAATAATATAAATAAATATAAAGAGGAGCACACATAAAATCAAAGTAATAAAGGTTGTAAAGGAAGCATATTAAGTATAACACTGACACCTAAGGCACAGGTTCCTTCTAGTTTCATGTCAGGGTCATCAGTCATAAAACACATTGTAACTTAATTAATATAAACTGTAATTTATAAGTGATAATATATAAGGCTAGTTTGTATGCACTCACGCCTGTAATGCCCGAAGGGGTAGGCTGAGGTGTAACCAGTACGAGAGTATCTATTTAGCCGAGAGTATCTCTGTCCCATAATGAGATAGGGGGCGAACCTATCGCCATACCGTGTACAATTCCAGATTCCGGGCTAATATTGAGCATTTCGTAATAGAAAAACCCATTATCACTTATACCCACCCGAGGATCGAACCAGAGACCTCAGCGTCAGCCTCAGTCGTAACGCGTACGCATTACAACTGCGCCACCGAGGCAGTCACAGGCTAGTTTGTGTAAATAAATAAATAAACTCAGGCAGGCGGCCAGCCGTATAAACTACAAGCCAAATCTTTCTGCAACATGTGTTAAAAATCATGTTGCGCCGACCCCACTGCGAGTGGGATAAGGTCAGGTGGAAGACTCACTAACAAGAGAAATACAGGTTAATTTAATCTAGACCAAGCATCGAAACGATCACGCTGATGTGGTGACAAAACACGCCCTGTATTATTCACTGTCCCACTGCAAGGCACGGGACTCTATTTATGGGAGGGGTTAGGCTTTAGGTCATATAGTTAAACGAAAAAGAGAATATTTTAATTATTTGAGTCACAAAACAAAAAATATACACAAAGAAAATAACTATCGATCTTATATGATTATCATCAGTTCGATTTCTATAATTACTATGAATAAAAGATTGAAAATATTGTGTCGACCGGCAACATACTGATGCTCCCTCTGGTGTTGTAGGTGGCCTAAGTGGCGGTGATCACTTACCATCAAGTGACCTGCCGCATCTTCCATAAAAAACAAAGTCCAACATATTACCCTATTAAGTAACTTAAACGAATAGGATTTGTAAGACTTTTCATACCAAGAAAAACTATGTATGTATGATGCATTTTAAAATGCATGTCGGAAATACATACCATTACATTTTAATGCCTTTTTTGCTTTGTAAATACCCTGCACTGGAGAATGGCGTCCATATTGTAGTTATGGCTTTAGTTACTATGCATTCCTAGCGCTTTCGTGTACAATTTCCGTGTACTAATGAGTAAGGTATATAAAGATACTAGCTTTTACCCGCGGCTCCGCCCGCGTGAATAGACATTTCCGAAATAAAACGTAGCCTATAACTGTCTCCAGGGTCCCATCTATCTCTACATGAAAATCGGTTCAGTGATTTAGGCGTGAAAGCGTAACAAACAAATAGTTTTTTTTTTTCATAAAAGGTATCCTACGAGTATGTTACTTCTGATACCTCCAAGAATATGTGTACAAAGTTTCATGATGATCGGTTAAGTAGTTTTTGCGTGAAAGCGTTACAAACAAACTTACATTCACATTTATAATATTAGTATGAAGTATTATTAAGTGTAATCTGGATAACTTGGCCTACAGTCTACAAACTAACGGTCATTTTCAATAAATGATCTTAGTTTGTTTATCTTTGCAAATTACCCAACCAAACTAAGTAATTTGTTCACGTGACCTGCAAACCGTGTTCTGATTGGCCCATTTGTGCGTTCTATCCAGATACACAAACTATGATCGTATATCGAAATTGACTGTATGTATGGCCAGAGAACCAAAATGTTAATAGTATTTTACATACTATCTAGGCCATGTCGAAATTAAATTCACTTACCATCATCCATCGCCCAATTAATCTAGTATTCCAGATGGACATAAAATATAACACAAAATCTATCAAAAGAAAAGTAAAAAAAAATAATTATTCATTCATTTTATATCATGCACAAAGTACCAGGCAGTCATATCCAACCAAGAGCTCACATTTACAGATGTCTCGAGTATGCGTGGTCGGAGCTGGAGCTGCGGGTCTCTGCGCAGCTCGTCACCTCCTGGTAGAGCCGGGAGTCAGTCAGGTTGACATCTTGGAACAAGCTGAACAACTCGGCGGTACCTGGGTTTATACTGAGAAAGTCGGCTACGATGACTTCGGTTTACCTATACATAGCAGTATGTACAAAAGTTTGAGGTAAGATGTCCTAGAATATGTATAATATGAAAATTTAAGGGTTAGTTATTTAGTAAATGAATTGTATAAGCACAGGTATAAATGCTTTTTTTCAAACAATTTGACTTAGCAACATAATTTCAGAAGATAATAGATTAGGTCAGGGGCTATCGGGCGAGCGTAACTCATTAGAAATGATTTCTCGCGTTCTAGAAATGTTTACTACTGTCTTTTTATGACTGACGACTGATGGTTGAATCCTGTACATAGAAATACTTGGGATCAAGTTAGTTAAGTTCCTAAATACCTCATATGCTTAACCGAAATTCAGTAATTTATTATACTGGTTCAATTCGCCGTATTTGATCAAAATAGCATCAGTGTTCTGACGACGTTGCTTCCTGAGTTAACAGTACCACAGTCGACTTAAGTATGTAGTCTATTTTTTATTCTAGAAACTAACAATTAGTGTTTCAAAATGACAAAATGGTAGTACTTAGCGTCAGAGTAAATTCTACTTACCAAATACAATATTACACACTCAAATACAAGACTCACTCTGACGTAATATGTAGGTACTCCGGTAGAAAGATGTCGATTAGGAGCTTTCAAAATTAACTGTTTTATACGGTAATTCATAGACAAATCGTATAGCGACTTCAGACGGTTCAATTTTAGTTGACCAACTTATTTAAATCAACAAAAGTTTTTTTGGGTTTTTGTTGACTAATTCGATGGAATGTCTGATCAGACTGTTCAAATCGCATGCGAATTTGCAATTGATCAACTAAAATCGAACCGTGAGACCCCGCTATATCTCGAATATAGTGATACAGGGCAAACAAACAACAAATACAACATGTAATACAACAAAATACACAATTATTAAAGTGTATATCAAGTTGTTTATAGATTAAGGACAAAAATATGATGATGAAGAACTGCTTGTTTTTCACAAAACTATGGAATATTTATTATAAACAACAAGTGTAAACTAATGTTACTAAATAACAAGTCTGATAACATGTTTATTCACAACATAACTTTATTTAAACCTCGCTGGATTTGCATTATTTTATCTATCGTAAAAGCCACATAGTCTTAGCCAATGTAAAAACATCGTTTACACTATTTCGTTTTAATTGTTGACAAAAAACTACATACACAATATTCTTGTGATTAAGTATTTCAATTAAACAGCGACGATGAACTTTGAAAAAGCATAGGCCAGCAAACGAGCAAGTAGATCATCTAATGAAAAGTGATCTTCAACGCCCATGTACGCGCACAATACTAGAAGAATCTTAGGTGCGTTTCCGACCCTAATCATGCTGTAGACAAAACTGTATACATCGTGGCTCCATCACTCACGATTCTCAATTCGTGAATCGCAATGCTATAAAAGTAGCACAATTCACACTAGCTGTTCCTTCCCGAGAATGAGTCGAGTTTCACGATGTGCAGGGTTGGAGTTAATAATATATAGCAAAATTTAAACCACCGAAATTTATAAGATTCTGTCCGGTACCTAGAGTCCAGATAATAACTTAAATGAGTATGTTTAAAATATAAATATATCTGAAGGTTAGGTTCATGAAACAATAGATCCAGATGGTTCCACAAATAAATCTGTTGGACTTGGTTCAAGGTGCTAGTTTATATTAAGCTTGTATCAAGTTAATTGGCAGTTAATTGCTCGTGATAAGTTGTTGCTTGTACAAACAACCATTGTAATCGTGCGTAACATGATGTTTTGTAAACAGCACTTATCTTTTTATTTACTACCTGACGTTTAAGTCTGAGTGAGATTAATAGAAATCAATCTGGAGATTCCTAATAATTTCTTGTTCCTAATAATACTATGAGTAACATTAAAAGTGTTTTGATAAAACATTTTAATGATTTACTTACGTAAATAGACTTCGCTAAAGAGATGGCCCAAAGAATCGCCTAAAGAACAAAGGCTTTATTTTCAAAATTATGATTACATAGGTATGTACTAATTTACCGTCAATATTTTGATCCCACACCTTTTAGCTTAAAACGGGTTGGCTTTTTAGGTTTGACATCACCCTTAAGAAACCCTTAACCCGTGATGAAAAATGGTTTTGGAAAACAATGTTCTAGAATTTTCTAAATGAAGACTGCATTTATCTACAGCTGATTTACACCTGTCACCTTTACACAAGTCTTTCGCTTTGTTTCCATATTACTTTTATCCGATTTCAACCATAATTTTTCTTTTATTTCAGAACAAACTTACCAAAAGAAATCATGGGCTTCCCAGATTTCCCAGTACCTGAGAGTGAGAAATCCTACTTACCAGCAAAAGACTTGCTTGCCTTTTTGCAACACTATTCAGATAAACACGGTGTCACAAAACATATTAAGGTAAAGAAAAACTTTCCTTTAGGTGCTACAACTACAAAACGTACAAAACGTATTGATGCCTAGCAATTTGAACAAACAAGTACAAGCAAAACCAATAATTGAAGAAACAAATTGATAAGCCCTGTTTAAATGGAGAGAGTCTCTCGTACGAGTGTATGGCATAGATAGGCGAAAATATAACAGAAACTTGTAATTTACGAGGCCTTGGCATACGATTAGTTTTGCAAGCTGTATGCCACCGCCTCGTAAACTAGAGTTTTCTGTTATATTATTGAATATGTCATACAATAAACTCTTGTTACCAGGCTACAATTTAAACACCCACAATTTTCTTTTCCAGTTCAACCACCATGTGAACTTGGTAATACCAAAGGCTGGTCCTTCAGGAGAGCTATGGGACGTCACATTCAAAAACATGACCACTGGCGTCTCGGAGACGAGGGAATACGATTACATCTTCGTCTGCAACGGACATTATAATACTCCATTCATTCCTAGTATACCAGGGTTAAAGGAGTTTGAAGGTATGTTTAATTATCACTCTTCTATGAATTCTCTAGTGTATTATAATACTCCATTCATACCTAGTATACCAGGGTTAAAGGAGTTTGAAGGTATGTTTAATTATCACTCTTCTATGAATTCTCTAGTGTATTATAATACTCCATTCATACCTAGTATACCAGGGTTAAAGGAGTTTGAAGGTATGTTTAATTATCACTCTTCTATGAATTCTCTAGTGTATTATTTTTTGGTACATTATCTTTTGAACCATAATACCTACAGCGAGCTGAAATTTCCACAGAATATGTATAATTATGGCGGATTTTCCGACAAATGTAAAAATAAGTACAGAAAATTAGGTGCCCAAGTCCGACTCGCAATTGACCCGTTTTTTATTGATTATTCTCATTCTGAGTGTCCCTAATTTTCTGTTACTGTTGTATTCGGCAGTGGCCGATTAGCCGGTTGCGAAGCAAGAGGCCGTGGGTTCGATTCCCGCACCAAGACAAATGTTGATGTTATCCACAAAAGATTGTTTCGGGTTTGGGTGTTGTGGGACCGCAAGTCCATCATAGTTGCTGATACCCACGATACAGGTTAACTTAGTGTGGGGTCAGGACTATGTGTGTGACTGTTGGGTGTAATTTGTATTAGTTTAATCGTCTACTTCCAAAACAACATTAAATGACCTAAGAAAGTGTTTCCAGCTCTCCTACTACAAATATTTGGCTTATAGTTAACATTATCATCAAATTCCAGGCGACGTCATGCACAGTCACGACTACCGGGTACCAGAAATCTTCTCCAACAAGCGAGTGCTTGTCGTAGGAGCTGGACCTTCTGGCATGGATATTGCCCTGGAGGTGACAAGTGTTACAGAGAAAGTCATCCTTAGTCACCACCTCAAAGAACAACCAAAAACTATCTTCCCTAATAACCTGGTACAGAAACCTGATGTTGATAGGATTGAAGGAAGCAAAGTGTTCTTTGTTGATGGAAGTGAAGATGTCATTGATGTGGTGTTTTTGTGCACTGGTAAGTACTTAATTAACCCTTTAATAAAAGTGACAGGAAACTCTTCTGTTTAAGTCAGAGGTTCCCAAACATTTTTTCTGATAGATCACTTTGCAGCAACATTTCTACCATTTTCCCAAAACTCGACAAAAAATGTGAAGATTAGATTTAACTATGGACCCCCGCCGGGTCTCCCGTGGACTCCTGAGAGTCCACCTGGACCACTTTAGGAACTAATGATTTAAGTGAACTGCACGTAAAAGATATTGAATATGATTACAGTGCTACAACGTAATATGCTGTAATCAATAATTTATTAATGAACAGATGTTTTAGGATTATCTGAATGCAAAAAACGGAAACCTTATAATTTAGTCCCGTCTTTTTTTAAATAAAATTCATGAATCAAAATAACTGCCTCAGT
This sequence comes from Mimas tiliae, assembly GCA_905332985.1. NCBI lineage: Eukaryota > Metazoa > Arthropoda > Insecta > Lepidoptera > Sphingidae > Mimas > Mimas tiliae. The sequence continues at coordinate 1,724,274 of HG995247.1, read as the reverse complement.
GGCGCAGTTGTAATGCGTACGCGTTACGATTGAGGTCAACGCTGAGGTCTCGGGTTCGATCCCCGGGTCGGGTAAAGTGGTATTGAGTTTTCCTATTACGATATGCTCAGTATCAGCCCCGAGTCTGGAGTTTGTGCCCGGTATGGCGGTAGACTCGCCCGCTATCACATAAGGGACGGAAATACGCTCGGCGAAATGTGGGTGTACTGGTTACACCTCTGCCTACCCCTTCGGGGATTACAGGCGTGAGTGCATTTTTTTTAAATTATTGTATAGGCCAGCAAACGAGCATGTGGGTCATCTGATGGTAAGTGATCTCCACTGCCCATGTACGCCCATAATACCAAAATAATCATGGGTGCGTTGCCGACCTTAAAGGAAAGGGATAATTAAGGGATTGGGAAGGGGAGGGGGTATGGGCCTCCGGATATCTCACTCACCGTACGAAACGCAGCAGCAAGCTGCTACTTTACGCCGGTTTTCTGTGAGACAGTGGTAATGACCCGGACGAGCCGGCCCATACATGCTGTAGACAAGTGTCTACAGCGTGGCTCTACCACTCATAAAGTTCATATGTATGAATCAAAATAAAATTGTCAACTCTCAATTACCTCTATCTCTATTAATGAGTTTATGATTTCTGCCTCTTGCACCCAGGTTATCAGTACAACTTTCCATTCCTACACGAGTCATGCGACATCGTGGTAGAGGACAACTGCGTGCAGCCGCTGTACAAGCACCTCGTCAACATCCACCACCCCAGCATGTGCTTCATCGGCGTGCCTTACTACGTCTGCGCGTTCTCCATGTTCGACTTGCAGGTAGATTACCTCAACTTTACTACAGTAATATCAGCCCTGTATTATACTTTCCTAGACAGTTTTGTCTACAGCATGAATGGGCCGGCTCAACCGAGTCGTTACTACTATCTCACAGAAAAACGACGTAAAGAAGCAGCTTGCTGCTGCGTTTCGTACGGCGAATAAGATATCCAGAGGCACAAATCCCCCTCTTCCCAATACTTTAATTATCCCTTCCCGTTAAGGTCGGAAACACGCCCATGATTCTTCTGGTATGGTGGGCGTACAGGGGCGCCGGGCGATAAAGATCACTTTCCATCAGACGACCCACTTGCTCTTTGCCGGCCTATGCCATAAAAAACTCTTCGCTAGGCCATTGCTTCTTGTACAACTTCTGTTTCTTGTATTTTTGCAACTTACAACAGAATTATAACACTACAGTATCTAATTTCTATACAGTATAGGTCCTAGTATGTCACTATTGTGGATCCTACGACAAAATACAATTTTGTTTTTACACGTAGTTGTCAATATTTATGGAACTTCATAAGGATACTTCCCAACTTCCCAAGTGACATCGTGCAATTACAATTACAGTAGATACAAATACTCTAGTCAAAGTTGACTCTGGAGTAAAAAGCGAGAAGTTGACACTCCAGATGGCGAGCTGGAAAAGATGCCAATACAAATCAGAATTTTGGAGCATTTTCTGAAAATGTTAAGAATGTAAATGTAGATCAACAATGCGATATAAAAAAATTTAAACTTGGTACTTATGTATTGAAACTCAATAGAACATTTCTAAGCTTCCGAATCACAACGTAGGCGATCTTAAACTAACGATCAATGATACGTACTGAAAGTAAATTTGAAACTCCAACTACCACCAGGTCCGCTTCTATGTGAGGTCAATGAACGGCACCTTCAATCTACCCTCCTCTGAAGAGATGACGGCACACTGGGAGGAGGAGAAAATGGACCGAGCGGCACGGGGATACACCAAACGACAAGCGCACATGATGGGACCTGACCAGGTAACTGCCACCAACTTATCATTAGCATGACTATACAATATGTAACAAAAACCCTGTTGGGCGTTATAGCTGTGATATCAGAATCGATATTCAAACGTAATCAAAGAACTCGCATACGAAAATTGGACTATAAAAATAATTATGTCTATTTTATAAATTTGAATTAATTTATTTTTTGTAAACCGTATTTCGATTGATTACCTCTGCAAGAGCTATGATTTGGAGCCAGAGAGATGGCATGTTGCGGCGTCGACGTACATAAAACGTGCCGCGACCCGGCTCTGTCAATAGTGACAATACACACATAAATTCAGATGTAAATAACATTTTTTAAATACGTTTATTTTCTAAGTTATCTGTGTAAGGATAACATCTCGCTTCCTTTTTTTTATTTAACTATTTTTAATAAGCTGTCTATATGTCTATCTTCACGACCCAAAAATGGCCAACAGGGTTTTGTTATATACTGTATATAATACTTCAGAAACCGACTTCCGTTTTCCTTTGAGGAGTTTCCCATTTTCCCGCTTACTTCGTCATCAAATCTCAGCCAAAATTTATGAGACCGCCCAAGAGTTAAACCCATTCACTATCAAAAAATGACTAAAATCTATTTACATTTGGTGGAGACGTCGCTGTATAAAAAAGACCGAATTGAGAACTTCCTGCTTTTTTAAATCCATTGAAAACATTAATTACACTCAATTGTTGAAACGCTACTCAAATATTTGATATTGTCGGCAACCAAGTATCGTTTAAAATGTTGTAATCCACCAGTCGAAACATTACCATCTCAGTCAATTATTGACACCCTTTCTCCGTGTGATATTTCATCGAAACTATCTAGTAGGATTTGAACCTGTCAGGTAAGAACTAGGTGCTATGATCACGAAACCACACAGTAATATGGCTTAAATTATGCGCTTCGGTAATATTCGGACAGCCTCCATAGCGCAGTGGGCGAGTGACCGGCTGATAAGCGAGAGGCCGTTCGATGCAAGAGGCCGTGGGTTCGATTCCCACACCAAGACATGTTTGTCTGATCCATAAATATTTGTTCCTGATACCCACAATACAGATTAACCTAGTGTGGGATTAGGACTATGTGTGTGACTGTTGGGTGAATTTGTTATTATGATTATTTATAATGCCCCGTAATTTCACTGACTTCAATATGCTTCAAACCGGAACCCAACAGTGCAACACACAGTTAGTTGGCGGCAGAAATAAAGTGGTGGTACCAACCCAGACGGCCACTCGCATACGAGGGACCTACCACCTTGTAAAATTGTTGTATTTATGATAATGACCCTTAGGCGGAATACTACGCTTCAGTTTCCGAAGAGTCCAGCACTACCAGCCTGCCGCCTGTCTACACGAAGATATATATTTACAGTAGCCACAGAATCTTGCAAGATCTTCTTAATTATAGAAACGATATCTATTCTATTGTAGATGAGGACAATTTTGTCTGCCAGAATATTTGCAGTTAGATTCTTTTATTAGTCAATTTTATTTTCAATCTTTATATACCTATTATTTCTCAAAGGTGGTTTTGTCGGAACGGAATTATAACTTCTATAATTCTTCATCAAATTTAATGATTCATACACCATTTTAAAGCTTATGTTTTCCGCTTTTGACGAAAAATAGACCAATGTTTTAAAATTACATATTATGCTAAAAAGATGAGAAATATTTCTACTTTATTATATTACGTAAATGACCATTTATAACAATTATAGCAACTTGTTGATTTATTCCGTGGCTATTATTTTATTAACGTATTTTTAAACACCGAAAGATCAGGGAGAGTGGTACAGACTGTCGAGACAAGAGTCGCCGGTTCGAAACCACCCCCAAAGGCCTCGAGAACCCATAACCTTTCTAAGTTATGTGTATTTATTATTATTAATTATCGCTTGCTCGGTGAAGAAAACACTGTGAGGAAAATTGCTTCCCTGAGAAATTCATAAAATTTTCGAAGGTATGTGTAGTCTGCCAACTTGCATTAGACTAGCCGCTAGCGTGGTTGACTAAGGCCTAACCACTTTTGTAAGTAGAAGAGGCCCGTGCACAGTATAAGACGGGGCTTATTGTTACCTGTATTAGGTATATTCTTAAGTAGCTGTTGCCCGCGGCTCCGCCCGCGGGAATGTCATTTTCCGGGATAAAAAAGTACCTAGCTTATGTGGACGCACTCATACGCACTTATGCCTGTAATCCCCGAAGGGGTAGGCATAGGTATACACCCACGTTTCGCCGAGTGTATCTCCGTCCCATCATGTGATAGGGGGCGAGCATATCGTCATACCGGGCACAATCCCAGCCTCCGGGCTGATACTGAGCATTTCATAATAGAAAAACCCAATACCACTTTAACCCGACCCGGGAATCGAACCCGAGGCTTCAGCGTCAGCCTCATTTGTAACGCGTACGCATTATAATTGCGCAACTTTTATTTTTCGTCGGTTTTGTTTTAATTTGTGGATACCTAAAATATATTTAACGAAATTTTTGTGGCTCTTCTAGTTTTCAAAATAAACTAGGAAACTTAAACCGTCAAGTAATGGGAGGATTCACTCTCAAAACTTAAATAATTAATTACTTTACTGTAGTTTAGACAGTATTGTTTTTTACTTTATGATAATACGAATGTCACAAAAATATAGGTAAATAAATGTATAGGGTAAAAATTACACAATTTGATTAACAATTTACCTTTTGTTAATCACACTCATAAAGCAAATGGCGACCATAAAAACAACACAAAATAAAAGTTATTTAATAAAAAAAATGTTGATAACACTCATTCTAATAAAAATAAATGGTGCTTATAAATAAAACAAAAAACGTTGAATTATTTAATCAATTAATTAATTAACAAATGACAATTAATTGAATGAAGTACCAGGCGCACATAACTGCTGAGCAATTATCACTATTTGTAGTAGGCGGAATGAGTCTTGATACTTATCACTCACTGTACACTGCCACGGCCGCTGCGGTACACCGACTGAATTGCAACTGCTACTTATCTACAAGAGGTTATCTAGTTACCCTTGCCAAGTTTACCATAATCGCGAATAGTTTAATTTTTTACCACATTTACATTATGAGTATACAAAATATTATGAATCAAAATATGAATTATAAACGATAGTTAATAAAAGCATGCATGTTTACATGTCGATATATACCAATGTCAAACATAATTTATCATTATTTTGTGGTGTAAATATGGAATTGCATTACATCACCCGTTATAAAAAATCTTTTCAAGTGCGAGCCGGACTCGCACACCAAAGGTTTGGTAACCACATTCATACGTTTTTATTAACTTATTGTATTTTTGTTATTAACGATTATGATATCCGTCAAAATAAAATTAATAACGCATATGAGGAATGAATACACTCAAGTTTGGGGTTAATCGACACTTTTAATTATAATTTTACACAGAAACATACACAAACAATATGAAGTACGAGCGCGGAACATGGCGCGTGCTATCCTTCTTTACGTCATTAAAACGGGGTTCGCGCGGCAACGCAGGCCGCGCGCTTATTGGTGCGACGCGTATTGCGTGTTACGTCGGGAGCCATTGGCAGCGTTCGGTATAAAGCGCGCGAAATTTAAATAGTGCTGAATGCACCCGTCACAGACTCCCCCTCTGCTCCAAACAAAGCGCCCTCGCGTTTGGAGTAGCAAAACGGGAATATACGCTATCGAAACATGTACACACAAAAAAAACTGCCTCACATTAAAACCTAATACTTCTTGCGCGGACGCCCCCTCCTACGCTTCTCGTGTACCGGAGCTTGGAGTTGCCCGATAAAAGGGGTAAGCTGAGAAACGTGATATTTGCCTAAAGTATCACCGTTGCTATGTTCTAAACGATAAGTCGTGCTGCTCAACACTTCCTTTATTATATAGGGACCATCGCGCCGCGGTATGAACTTGGGTGTTTGACCCCGACCAGTATCATTTAGTCCCTGGGTCTTTAGTAAAACTAAGTCACCTACTTTATAATCAGGCGCGGGTCGGCGCTTCTCATCGGCGTATTTCTTCTGAGCGGCCTGAACCTTCTCGTGCGTGTCTCTGGCATCTATCAGAACGGTCGTCAGGCGTTTCAGATAGGGCGTAACATTAGCTACGAATCTGTCACCATCTAGAATTACGCGCATGTCGTTCACGACATCGGCAGGAGCTCGAATTTCGCGCCCAAATGTAAGCATCGCTGGTGAGAACGACGTACTGTGGGTGATAGCAGAGTTCATTGCGAACCTGATAGCAGCCAAATGGGTATCCCAAGTAGAATGGTCCTGACCAACGTAAATAGCAAGCTGCGGCTTGAGGTCACGGTTCTTACGCTCGACCGGGTTGGCCTGGGGATGATAATAAGGAATCAACGCTTGATCGATCCCGAATGCAAAGCATACCTGCTGCATCACCTCGCTGATGAACTGCACACCGTTGTCACTGATAAGCCTGCGAGGGACTCCGTAACGTAGGAAAACCTCGTCGATTAGGGTTTTAGCGCAATCCAAACTCGTTGCGTTCTGTAGTGGAAACAATTCCACCCACCGAGAACAAACGTCTTCAGCTATAAGAATCCATCGATTACCTGACTCTGTTACAGGGAGCGGACCGAACAGATCTACGGCAACTACTTCGAACCTCTGCGCCACAGCTGGGGACTGTACAAGCCCTGCCGGCTTGCGCGTGTCTACCTTATACCTCTGGCACGAAGGACACTCTTTGACGTAATCTGAAATAAATGACCTCATACCTGGCCAATAATAGCGTGCGGCAATACGCTGCAGAGTACGTTCGACACCTAGGTGACCCGCAGTGGGAGCGTCGTGATATTCGAACATTATCTTGGCCCTCTCACTTGCCGGGACGACAAGGCAGGCGTCTTCATCTTCACTGGGTTCCGGATTGTACCTCAAAAGTACCCCATCGGACATAATATAACCACGATCAGCCCACGGTTGAGCCCTAAAGGGTTCATCTTCTGCTTCCAAGTCCTCTATTATCTTTTGGACATCAGGGTCTTGCAGTTGCAAAGCCCTGTAGTTGGACGCATTCTCTGATGGCACGTCCACTACTGCATGACATAACTCACATCCACTAGACGCATCTGTACAGACCGGGCGTGAGAGTGTGTCGGCGATAACGTTTGACTTACCAGGGGTGTACTCGATGCGTAGATTAAATTCTTGCAGAGTAAGCGCCCACCTGGTCAAGCGACCGCTCGGAGACTTGACGCTCATCAACCACCTCAATGGCTGATGGTCCGATTTAACAACAATCTCCGCGCCTTCTATATATCCACGGAACTTAGTAACGGCCCATACTACCGCCAGTGCCTCTCTCTCGGTAGTCGTGTAGTTCCGTTCGGCCTGAGTTAAAAGTCGACTAGCGTATTCAATGGGGCGCTCGTCGGGCCCCTCCCCCTGCATTAGGACCGCCCCGAGGCAATAGCCACTGCTATCGGTCCTCAGCGTAAATGGCTGGGTATGGTCAGCCTGACGTAATATAGGCGCAGACACCAGGAGCCGCTTTATGTGGTCAAAAGCGGATTGCTCGTCGAGTGACCAGCGCCAAACGCTACCCTTTTTTAATAGCGACGTCAGCGGTCTAGCTATTTCACCATAGTTAGGTATAAAGCGTCTAAACCAACTCGATGTCTGAAGGAAGCACTTTAGGTGCTTCAAATTCGTCGGAACAGCCATGTCGCTAATAGCGGCCGTTTTGTCCGGATCTACCTGGATTCCACCTGGCACAATCAGGTGCCCCAGAAATTTTACAGAATCGCGGGCAAATACACTTTTCTCGCGGTTCACCCGTAAGTTAAAAAGTTCTAACCTGTCGAAGACGGCTTCCAGGTCTTCCAGGTGCTTGTCAAACGAGTCAGAAAGGACGATAAGATCGTCGAGATAGCATAAAAGGGATATACCTTGCAAGTTGGACTTGAACCTGTCCATCAAACGCTGGAAAGTCGCTCCAGAATTCCGGAGGCCCATGGGCATACGTTTAAATCTATATGTCCCAAGAGGTGTGACAAACGCAGTTTTGTCACGGTCTTCTTCCGCTAACGGTGCTTGGAAATATCCAGACCGTAAATCCAGAGTTGTCATGAAGCTCGCCGTTTTAGCTGCGTGAAGCACGTCATCCATGCGCGGCAGCGGATACCTATCGGGCTCTGTGACAGCATTGAGCTTCCGATAGTCTATACAAAGCCGTGTGCTTCCATCCTTCTTAGTAACTAAGACGACGTTGGCTGCCCACGGTGACTCACATTCCTCGATCACGTCTGCTCGTAGCAGCTCGTCTAACGACTTCTCTAAAACGGCTACTTTACCAGGTGACATGCGATATGGCGGGGAAGCGACCTATCGCTATAAAAGTAAATGAGAAGCAAGAACCTATTCTTGCTTCTCATTTACTTTAATACGATGAGTAATAAAACTTGTAGGCTCACCCTTTGCGGCGAATCGGCTAGCCTTCCTAGCGATCAGCGCGTTCAGCTGGGCACGTTGCTCCTCGGACAGGTGAACGCACTCCTCAGGTCTCAAGGTCAAAGCTTCGGTGGCGTCACTGCACAAAAGGTCCGCGTCACTAGCGTACTTTAAATTATACGAATTCACGAGGTCGTACTTACGGTCGGGTGCAGTGGCGAAACTCCATTTACCTTCAACTAAGTTGAGTACCATGCCGGCGCGCATGATGAAGTCGCGCCCTAAAAGCGTTCTTGTGTCCGCCCCTGGGATCACAATAAACGTAGTAGGTACTTCACGATCCTGCAATTCTACCTTAACAGTGTAGAAAAGAACACTACGCAACTTTTCAGTACCGTCGGCTAAGCGTATATAACGCTGCGATTCTGAAAAGTGAACACTACTCCTTTGTAATATGCGGTAAAGCAACGGACTCGCAATGGAGTGCGTGGCTCCCGTGTCTACAATAGCTACACCAACTTGACCCAAAATGTTGATGTTTACTAAGGGATGACACTGGTCGTGATCAAAATCATCGGATGAATACTTAGCTTCCACGATATCGGTGGATACGTCATGGGTAGTAACCCCGGAAAACAACTGATCGCTCTTGTTTATACTTGTAGAATAAGATTTCTCACTACACGGATAAGTGCATTCATCAAAATGAGACCCCTTACTAAAATAAATACAGTCATCAGAATAAGGCCTTTCATCAGAATAAGTATGTTTTTGAACAACGTCCGAATACGGACGATCGCGATCGTGGTCGGCGGCTATCAAAGGGTTCGACTTATCGTTGCGAACGCGCATCGATGTTTTGCGGGTCAATGAACTCTCGGGTAAACGGCTGTTCGAAACAGAATTGTTACAAGTTATAGTATTAAAAGTTGCGCTGTTAGGTAGGGCCCTCTTATTATCATTACATTTTCCACACTTAGATTTGACTACCCCGGGCTGTCCGCAACCATAACAACGTAAAGACTGATCGCCTAGATAACTGTCTTTCTTATTGTTATTCTTATAATTCCTACATTCATCTATCTCATGACCATAATTCCTACAGTACGTACAACGCTTCCGTTGCGGTTTGGAATCATTGTTTGGAACAGAAGGGGTACGCATAGGCTTCACTACGGATTCGCGAACACTATCATGAGTACTACTATGCACCCTATTAGATATTTTAGGAGTACTTACAGTTTTGGTTTGACTATTTTGTACCTCTGCCATTGACTCCTCGACATAGCGTAATTTCGCGACTAACTCTTCGAACGTATTCACAGTTTCGCGAGATAAACGTTTTCGGATCTTACGATTTAATAGTCCGTATACGATATCTATTCTAGCCGCGTCACACAAATCATACGGTAGCTGGCTCATCAGCGCTCTAAGTCTGCACGCGAACACTTCACTGCGTTCCGGCGGGGAATGTTCGTACGCGAAAATCTCTCGGAACAGCTTGTGCGCAGGTTTCACCATCCCGTACATCCCGCGAAGTTTCACGACGGCGTCCTCCCAGTCGTGGATGTCTTTCTTGACGCCCTGCCACCAGACTGCTGCGTCTCCAGCGAGCAGCATCGGCAAGCCTCGTAACGCATTCTCGTCGCTGACGCCAGCGCATTCCTTAAAAACTAACACCGCGTCGATAAATGCTTCTAGAACTTCGGCGTCCCTTGACGCTCCGTCGAAGCGGGCGGAGCACTTACTGAAGTTGCCCGCTGACTTCATTCTGACGGCGCCACCAGGTCCAGGTGAAGCCGTGGTTGAGGCTGCGAGGATAGTCTCTAGCAGCTTCCGGTTGGACTCCGCTTGCGATTTGGCGAAGGTTTCCATCAACATATACACGTGTTCCGGTGTCGGTGACGCTGGGGCCCCTATGGGCGCAGCCGGCGTCGGCGTCGATATACGTGCCGACGGGTCGACAAACGTAGCTTCGTGTGTTTCTGAGTCTGAGTCCGTCGTAGGAGGCAACTCTCTATCGTTGGGCTGGATGTGGCCACGCCGAGTACCATTTTTCTTGCATGGAGGGGCCATCTCCCGCGGTAACTTCAGACGACGATTTCTTCTATTTTTGCCCGGCGGCGTGATTGGCCGCAAGTTGTGCGCCACTATGAGGAATGAATACACTCAAGTTTGGGGTTAATCGACACTTTTAATTATAATTTTACACAGAAACATACACAAACAATATGAAGTACGAGCGCGGAACATGGCGCGTGCTATCCTTCTTTACGTCATTAAAACGGGGTTCGCGCGGCAACGCAGGCCGCGCGCTTATTGGTGCGACGCGTATTGCGTGTTACGTCGGGAGCCATTGGCAGCGTTCGGTATAAAGCGCGCGAAATTTAAATAGTGCTGAATGCACCCGTCACACGCATAATTATTCTATAAAAATTTCAACCAGCTACCTATTAAGATCCAAAATATAAAGCCCTTTATATGTAGGATATACAGACAGACAGACGGCTTAGTTAGACTTAGTAATTAGGTTTTGTTAGCACTCTTTGGGTGTAGAACTAAAAAGTTATAAAAACGGATCCTGATTCAAAGTCAATAGTAACGAAAAAAGGCGAGGACCGGACGTAATGCGAAATCTTGGCAGAACTCTTCAAATATGCAAAGTAAATGTCCTACTTCCTATCTAACAACTAGATGTCGCTAAAATATTTATTTATGTAATTACAGGAGAAGTACTACGCGTCGCTAGCGTTCGAGGCACGGACCAAGACTTTACCCTCAGTTTTGACCAAAATACGTGAAGAAAGTTCCATTAGATTTCTTCATAACCTGAAGCACTACAGGCAGGACATATACAAGATCATCGATGACGACACATATGAAATTATAAGTAATGGGAAACGGGAAATACTTTGTTGACCCTAGTTTGGGACTCAAAGAAATACATAAGATAGGTACTTATTTATTTATTTATTTTATTTATTTATTAACTCTTTATTGTACACCATTTGCACGGATATATACAAAGGAAAGTAATATAAAAAGTGTGTTACAATAGGCGGTCTTATCGCTAATAGCGATCTCTGCCAGACAACCTTAGGATGGAATAGTGGCAAAAGAAAGTAATAAGTGGGGGTGTACATACTTATATATATATATATATTATAATATATAATGATTATAAAAATAAATAACAACTTTTGAAATAATAAATAACAATATTATTACATTTAAAATAACAATGTGTATATACAATATATGTGAATGCAATAAATGAAACAAACTATTGTTGCGACGAGAGGTAAAATAGTTTCAGCTGTCTCTTGAAGCTACTTAGTGATGGAGCTTGTCGAATAGACACCGGCAAAGCGTTCCACAGACGGACAGCTTGAACGGCAAAGGAACCATCAAAGAAAACACTGCTGTGTGCCGGAGTCTTCAGAGCCAGATTCTCTGACGATCTTAAAACATGCGATCGCGGTAGACCGCTGTGAAGGAAATTGAAACTTTCCTTCAGATACTGGGGAGACGCAGGATTAAAGAGAATATTATAGAGTAGGGATAGAATATGAGTATTCCGACGAAGACGAATAGGGAGCCACTTGAGCTTAGAGCGAAAATGAGATATATGATCATATTTACGCAAGCCAAATATGAATCGTATGCAGAAATTTTGAAGACGCTCAAGTTTATCAAGTTGAACTTGGGTAAGGTCAAGATAGCAGACGTCCGCATAGTCAAGCACGGGAAGAAGTAAGGATTGTGCAAGCGTAATTTTAGTGGCAGTGGGCAAGAAGTTACGTAGTCTCTTTAATGAAGCAGCTGACGCAAACAACTTGCGGCTCGTAGCTGCAAGCTGTGGGTCCCAGGACATTTTACGGTCCATTATCACTCCAAGATTCCTAACAGACTCACTGAACGGAACTGTAACCCCGCTAAAAACTATCGGAGAGAGCAGTGACCAATCTATTTTGGCAATTTGCCGAGAGCTTCCCACAACTATGGCTTGAGTTTTAGCAGGGTTCACTTTCAGACCAAAGCGATCGCTCCACTCAGATATACGGACTAAGTCGGAGTTCATAGTCCCGATAGCTGTATTTATTTCATTGAGTGGAGCTTGACAGTAGAGTTGTAGATCGTCTGCATACAGGTGGTAGGAAGAAGAGAGATGTTGGGATATGGAATTTATAAAGGTCGCGAAAAGTAAGGGAGATAAAACGCCGCCTTGTGGTACACCAGCTGATGTGTCGCACCATGAAGAAAAGTTATCTTCAAGGCGAACACGTTGCCGGCGACCGAACAGATAACTGTGAAACCAATCGATTACCGTAGGAGATATGTTAATCGAGCGAAGTAAAGAAAGAAGAATATCAAAATCTACTGTATTAAAAGCATTACTAAAATCTAATAACAATAGTACAGTTAACTGCCCATTTTCCATACCTAGGCGAATATCATCGGTGATTTTAACAAGAGCAGTCACTGTACTATGGCCAGGACGAAAACCAGATTGATAAGGATTTAAAACCTGCTGCTTGCAAAGGAAAGTACTCAGTTGAGAATGGACAAGGCGCTCAAGGACTTTTGATAAGAAAGGAAGGATAGAGATAGGTCGATATTCAGAAAAAGATTTAGGATTCGATTTTTTAGGAAGAGGAATAAATAGATATAAGTACTTAAGTAGATATAAGAAAATTTTCAAAATATTTTGCACCTGTATTGTGAATCGTACATTTATTTATTTTGCCTTATAGTAAGACACTATTTTACATAGAATAAATTGACATAAAAATATGGTATTCTTATTTATTGTTTAGGTACTTGCAGAATAATTATAACACCATCTATCTCGCATACCAAAGCTCTTGCATGAGGACATTTTTGAATCGGTGTTTTGTCCTTTTCACTCTTAAATAATTTAACATACTGTGCGTACAATAACTAGTCGCCAGTGCATTTACGACATTCTCTCTCACTGATAATGAGTTTCTTATAAGTCAAATAAATACGAGTACTAAAACGGCTGCCCACTTTAGATTTGATTCTCAATGATAAATCAAAATATCTACGCATTGTTTCTGTAAATAACAACTATAGGGTCTATAGTTAATAGTATAGTATATAGAATAGTAGGTATATTAAAAATGTTTGAAGTAGTGTGGAATAATAATTAATATTGTGTAATCAGATGAAATAATACACAAAGAATCAGCCAAAAATATTTTATTTAAGCGTATTTATAATCTTTATATTATCAATTATGATATATTATTAATTCTTTAACTCTACAAGTTTTATGGCTTCCCTTTCAGCTAAGTTTACGGGCGCGAGAGCGAGAGCTACCGACAGCCTTGCCACCGAATTATTTAAGGACAATCGAAAAACTGACGCCCCACGCCTTAAGTATACAGGTCGGGTCGAGCCAAAAATCTTTCAACAAGTTTGTACTTCTTCATAAAAACTTCAAATCTGATATTAGTTTAAAAATAAGAAAGTACATTCTCATGGATAGTTATAAAAATACGTTCGCTCTAAATATTGTTACCAAATTCGCACTTTTGTTTCTCTCTATATATAATTGTTTACATAATTTGTATTCAATTTTACAATTTTTTTCGAAGGTTATAAAACTCAAAATGACACATAGTTCGCTTAAAACTTAATAACTTACAACTAAAGTACGCTTTAACAGAAAATGTGAAGTACGCAAAAAGTTGATTTATCGAAATTCGAGACCGAATTATTCGGCCATTTTTAATTGAAAATAAACTAAATTATTAAGATTAAATCGTTAAACCTAATCGTTAACATCAAGGCTTCATTTTTCGCTTAAAACGTAATCGGCCGTTCCGTAAAAAACCTACCCTAGAGCCCTAACCCTTGGTCGTCCTAGCTACATCCCTGTCTTTTCAGTCCCTTTATATAATACGCGATATGAATTAGTATTACGAAAAAGGGCTCGATCATACCCTGTCAAATCATTATAAGTAAACAATATACATTAGATTACCCTTTCAGATTCCGAGTTTGTTTTACAACGCGGTAAGATAAATTATTTAATGTCATCATCCGCACTTTGATTTCAATGGAAACTTAGTTTTATTTATTATTTTAATAGCATTTAATAAACAGTATGCACAACAAATGGCATGTGCGTGGTATGGCCATATGATTTATTATTCAAACATTACCCTAAGGACTGTAAAGACATTATAAATCAACTAGTAGAACAATCATTATAACTTCCAATTGATCTTGAAACCCACAAACCCCGAATCAGAAATGGTTTAAACAACAATTAATGGCAACGGTTCAAGAGTTTAAGCGGACAGTTAAAAGTATAATCCAAAAAAAAACACCGCAACGTCGGCTTATAACTACCGCATACAACTACGTGTCAAAACTTATGTATATACACCTTAACTAGGGGAAAAAGAACAGTATATCAAGCGTCTAGCACCATTTTGATAATAATATACAATTCAAATCAACATAAAATTATCAACCAAAAATATATAAAAATAGAAATAAAAAACAATGTAACAAACAGTATCGTGAGAAACGCTAGTGATATAGGCGAAATAAAACGAAGCACTGGTAAAATTTTGAATAAAAGGACTAGCTGAGACAGTATTGCAAAAATGATTAAATTAATAGACATATTTTAGTATATTGAAAATATCTACGTATACATAAAAATCTAATGTTAATAAAATACAGTTTTATACACTGAGATTATATTTATAAAAAAATAAATCACATCACATCAGCTCCGGTCGTTCCGATGATCCGTATCATCCGTGATCCGTCCATTCGGATGTCATTAAATGTAACAAGGGTAACTCTGTCACAAGCACGGCTGATGGCGAACGTTACCGTCTTTCAACACTCAATCACAAAACTTGGGCCTGCATAACTACACTTCGAAACTAATTATATTGTGGAAGAAATCTACCCGAAGACACCTCACTTTACACATTGATTTAACTATTTTATATACGGAAAATTAATTGTATTCAACTATCAAATTTGTTTAATTGCACTATATATTATTTACTTTGTCAACAATATAATAAAATCTGTTAAGCTGTATTGAATTGGGAAGTACGTGTAAATTGTCTGATGTGAATTATGATATATTCATTTCAGTTCAGAAATTGCAGTATTTTCTGTCAATAATGAATACAACCAACCACCAGTTGAAAAAGTCCATGAACTTACTTGATGGCTCCTCAACAAGAAAATGTCTATTAACAATGAACCTTGCACTAGATACCAATTACCAAGCTGTCATGAAATATAATGGACTTGTCTTATAGTCCAAGTATTTTTGTCTTTTGTATTATCGAGCTGGTGGTATACCACCTAGAAGGTATACCTTCTTTTCCATTAAAGTCCATCGCTTAACGTATCCTCTTCATACTAGGCTGTCATAACTTTTGAAGTAGCATGATTCCAGACTGATGGTGACCCATCCTTGTATGCTCCGATGAATATCATCATCATAATCAAAAATCTCTGATCTTCTCAGACTATACCAGGCATACAGAGCCCCTTAGGGAGTGGTTGTATTGAGGAAGGGTATGTCAGGTTCCATGCGCAGAGTCTGCTGCGTGGGATCGTAATGTCCCGCGAGATAGTACACGTCATTGTTGTCGTATACAGAGCTGTAGCGAACTGGGTCGTCGCCCATGCGCTCCTTGTACTGTTCCAGAGGGAGCACCTCACACTTGTGGGATATGGTCTGGACGTCATTCTCGTCTGTATGCGGGGATTCGAAGAGGCCACCCTGAAGAATCAAACAAATAAAATTATAAATTAGGTTTTAATTTTTTTATGATAAATGTCAATGCTAAAATTTCTTTAATCTAAATAATGGCAAAAACCATATCAACATAACCCCAATCATAAATAATACTAATTATTATCTATCAATTCATGATTTTACTGATTTTCTTGTGACCAGTGACATACCGGATGCTTATTAAACCCGTCCCAAACCAGTCCCCATTATTTTCCTCTCGGTCATACTTCCAAAATTCCTGTGACGACCGTCGATAACTGACGATATTCAAGACTAATTAACTCATTACCACTTACCTACTACTTATAAAATTATTTCTACATAAGTTGTTCATGTACCACTTAACGCCTACCAATAAATGCTTTCTTTCTTCATTCTTTCTTTAATAAGGTGACCTACGCTTTACATGTGATATACGTATAACTTTCTGTTATAAAAATCGTATCAAGTATTTTAGAAGTGAATACACAGACGACTTCATATATTCAGAGATTATAGTACATCTCAGTGATGTGCAAAGTAATGGAGCGGATAATTAACGCGCAGCTGGTCCGCTACCTGGACGATCACTCGCTGATCAATGACCGGCAGTACGGCTTCCGGTCTAAACGATCAACGGGTGATCTTCTAGCGTACTTGTTACATTGCTGGGGGGAGGCGGCTGACAGGCATGTCGAGGCTCTAGCCGTAAGTCTCGACATTGCCAAGGCTTTTGATAGGGTCTGGCACCGTGGCCTCCTCTCCAAGCTTCCGGCGTATGGGCTTCCCGACAACCTGTGTAAGTGGATCTCTGGCTTTCTGCATGAGCGTAGAATGCGTGTCACTGTTGAAGGGCACGCTTCGCAGCTCATGTCAGTTAATGCCGGGGTCCCTCAAGGCTCTGTGCTTTCACCCACCTTGTTTATTCTGCATATCAATGACAGGTTACCACTTGGTAACATTCATTGCTATGCAGATGACAGCACTGTGCATGGGCGTTACTGCAGTAAGCCTCCTGGTAGCCGGGAAGTCACTGAGAGGCAGCGAGAGAATCTTGTCATTGAGCTTAACCAGACCTTGGATCTCATTTCGGAATGGGGTACCAAGAATCTGGTTGAGTTCAATGCCAAGAAAACCCAGGTGTGCGCGTTTACGTGCAAAAAATCCCCGTTCTCTCCCCTCCCCAATCTTCAGGGTATCCCGCTCGCAATGCGGAATAGCCTAAGTATCCTAGGCATGGATATTTGCTGCAATCTGAATCCAAGGAACCACATCGAGGGCGTAATATCAGCCACATCACGCAGGGTCGGAATCCTGAACAAGGTGCGTGGGTTTTTTACACCCGGCCAGCTTTACCGCTTATACAAAGCGCAGGCACGGCCGGGTGCAGAATACTGTTCGCAATCCGCAAAGTACTTGCTCGATGCCTTGGACGGATTGCAGCGACGGGCGGTCCGCATTGTGAATGATGCAGACGTCACAAAAAATTTAGAGCCGCTACAGCTGCGTAGGGACATTGCCTCGCTTTCCGTCTTTTATCGTCTGTATCACGGTGAATGCTCTGAAGAATTGTTTGACCTTATTCCTTCCTCACCTTTCCTTAACAGAACCACGCG
This sequence comes from Mimas tiliae, assembly GCA_905332985.1. Lineage (NCBI taxonomy): Eukaryota > Metazoa > Arthropoda > Insecta > Lepidoptera > Sphingidae > Mimas > Mimas tiliae. The sequence goes on along the minus strand of HG995247.1, from coordinate 1,706,574 downwards.
TGCTGGCTTGCGAAACCATAGCTTCGTGGTCTCTTCCATCTCGGCTCGGACCAAGAGGTTCGCAAAATCGTATTTCTGTCGGACCATAAAGCTGTGGAATAGCTTGCCGGCGCACGTGTTTCCTCCTTCCTATAACTTGGGATCCTTTAAACGGAGTGTGAAGAAGCAACTAAGCAGGCCGGCATAATTCTGCCGATCTGCGATAGATTCAGTGTCTATCGTTGGTCGACAGTATTCATGGATTACGCTATACTTACCATCAGGTGTAGCGTAGTCACTTTGCCGAGCCAGGATAAAAAAAAAAAAAAAAAAATTGCAAGTGAGGGACACCGGACGGACACATAGTGAGTTTAATATACAATCTTACCCTTATTTAATAGATCGATCAAATACGAACCACGATTGAAAAGAAAAAATAGCATCATACCGGGTATTTAAGCGTATCGCGGCACGGCACAGTCTCTTCTGGATGATAGAACCAGTTGACTCGCACAGCCATGGCGCCGCGTGCTTCCCACAGCGCCACAATGCGACCGATGTACGGCCGGTCCGGCCGCCCTGTAGACAGGAATACTGCTGCTTCGCCCACCTGAACACAAAAATAACATTTAACTTTACAAAATGTTTGCCGAGTTAAGAAGAACTTGCTTATTCGCCAGTAAAGATATAAAATAATACAATAAACTAAAACTTAAAAAAAAAACTATTCTCCTTAAATATTTCTTTTTAATCTTTACTGACTTCGTAAAGAAAAATAGCACCATGAAATCATTAATTGCTCAAGTTCCAAAGAAAGAAATGGCAATAAAGTAAGGAATTCTCATGGTATGTTTTATGCCTATTCTATGTTTTCCTCCTCCTTGCGTCGATTCCCCAATGCTGGGGGTCGTGACCCATCAAGGAACCAACTTCTTGCGTACAATGTTGTGCCACCTGCTCCTGCTTTCAGCAATATGAACCGCTTTGCCGACATCCATGTTGAGTGTGGTGCGGATCTGATCAATCCAGCGCATTGGATTCCTTCCTCTCGACCTCTTGCACTCCATTTTTTTATTTTGTGTTTTTAAAAATAAGATGCAGTGTAGGAACCGTGCGGCATCTACGTTGGTACGCAAGCCCGTGCCATGTACCAGGGTAGCATAGAGCATGTAGTACTCACATGCAGCGTCTCCTCGCCGCGTTGTATGGCCCTGTAGAACAGCTTGCGATGTCGCGGTCGTGCAGTGCGTCGGTACGCTGGACCGAGCCAGCGCCACAGCGCGCCGCCCGGTAAGAACGCCGCCATCTTGCTGACGCCACCGCCTCCGCCATCTGATGACGTCGACGATACTGTGCGACGCTTGTTCTTCTGCTAAACAATAGATTAGGTATAGAAATGAAAATACAAAACTTTACGGGTGTAAAAAAATACAAATATAGACATAAGTGTTAGGCCGTGGTAAATAATACACTATGATGATGTGTATAATAACAAGTTATATATTATAGGAATATGGTTACAATCTACGTCGTCTTACACAGGAGTCTTTTACAAATCGAATGGTAACTAGGCACATTGACAATAAATATAATTCTTTCTAAAACAATATACTAACATTTACCAATGAGTTCGTTTAATTAGGAAAAAAAAAATATGTTCCGGACCTACGTACTAATTTATTGTCATTTGCCAAGATGACAGATAAAATTTTGAAGTTCGATTTAGAAAACACGATGCCATTGTAATTGATAATCAAAATAAATTACATACGATAGTAAAACGTATTGGAAATTTATATTATATTCAATCATGTCAGAATAGAGCAATTGTAAATAATGTCGAACTTAAAAATAAACCTATAGACGTATGGCACGAACGCTTGGGACATTTAAATGAGCGTCACTTAAAAACCTTAGTAAGTAAAGATTTGGTATTTGGTATAACATTTAAAGATAATGCAAAATAATCGGAATGTGAGGTTTGTGCAAGGGAAAAGTTAAGTTGTAAACCTTTTTCTAAAAGTTCTGGAGATAGAACGACTGAGCTATTAGAAATAGTGCATACAGATGTATGCGGTCCAATGAGACATTCATCGTCTGGAGGAAAACGATATTTTGTAACATTTATAGATGATAAATCAAGGTGGTGTCAAGTTTATTTTATTTCTAATAAACATGATGTTTTTGAAGTTTTTAAGACATATAAGACGGAAGTTGAAAATTTGACTGGGAAGAAAATAAAGATAACGGTCGCGAATTTGTTAATAATGTATTTGATGATTTTTTAAGAAAAGAAGGAATACAGCGAAGGTTGACAGCTCCTTATACACCTCAACAAAATGGTGTTGCGGAAAGAAAGAACCGAACTCTGGTTGAAATGGCGCTTGTATGATGCGTCAAGCAGGAAGCTCTCCTTCATTTTGGGCTGAAGCAGTAAATACTGCTAATTATTTACGCAACCGATGTCCAATCTCGTCTCTAAAAGATGAGATTCCATATTTGTTTTGGACAGGGAAGAAACCGACGGTAAAGTATATACAAGTATTTGGATCTAAAGTTTACTATAAAATAAAAGGAACACAAAGAGGTAAATTTGATTCTAGCGCAGGGCTAGGAGTATTTGTGGGCTATGATACTCGATCGAAAGCTTATCGAATTTACAATCCTAATACGAGGCGAATAATTATAAGTCGAGATGTAAAATTCTTCAATGAAACCATTTTTTAGAATGAGTACAAAGAAATACATATTTGTGAAGAAAATTTACAAAATGGAGACATATTGGTAGATTTATTGAAACCTAATATTGCACAAGGAGAAAAATGTGTAGATCGTGGGACTCAGGATGACAAATGATAATGTAGATTCAATAGCTGATAACAGGCTTTCTCTTCATGATCAGGAAACTGATGATAATGAAAATCAGATACGGGAAAATGAGAACGAATTAATTAGGAAAACAGTAGAAATCTCGAAAAGAGGACGGGGACGTCCGAGGATAATACGTACTGGTTCAGCGGGAAGACCAAAGAAAGAGTGCAAGCTTGTGAAAAGCAAAGAAACTTCTGAAAGTGATTCGGAGTACGAAGAGGCGGTAGAACAACTAACCGCAGGAATTGTTTCCAGTTCCATAGAACCGATGACCTGGGGAGAAGCAGAACAGACCAGTGATGTTGATGCATGGAGAAATGCTTTAGAGGACGAGTATTTAGCACAAATTATAAAAGGTACTTGGGAGATTTCACTGCGACCTTGTAATCTGAAAACAATTGGAAGTCGATTTGTATTCTGTACTAAAAGAACAGGAAAGAAAGTCAGACTTGTCGCAAAGGTATGCTCTCAACGACCAGGGGAGGATTTTCATGAGACTTACTCTCCCGTTGTAAGATCGTCTTCAATTAGAATCCTGGCTGCGGAATTGTGACTACAAATACATGAGATGGATGTAGTAACTGCATATCTGAATAGTACTTTAGAAGAAGAAGTTTACATGGAAGTACCAGACCAGTTATGCGAAGTTCTTGAAAGGATTCTTGATTCCAAAAATGTTGGTGCATGTAGAAAGGTTGTCACAGATACGAAAATTCTTGAAACTGCTAAACGGTGGAGTAAAGTTTTGAATGATTGTGATAATCCTGTATGTTTGTTAAAGAAATCTTTGTATGGTTTAAAACAAGCGGGTTTACAGTGGCATAAAGAGTTAGTAAGTAAGTTGTTGAATATAGGATTTCAAGTGATGCCTCAAGACCCTTGTTTATTTATTGCGCGAAAGGATGAGCGAATGATTTTGTTAAAAATATATGTAGACGATATTATACTAGCTACAAATGATAGCGCATGGCTTTGTGATGTTAAGAGACAGTTATCGAATGCTTTTGATATGAAAGATTTAGGGAAGATTAATCATTGTTTAGGGATTGAGTTTTCTCGAGATGGAGATGGCAGTGTTTACCTAAATCAGCGTTTATATATAGAAAAAGTTTTAGAACGATTTGGTATGACCGAATGTAAGCCATCCTTAACTCCAATTGATGTGAATGTTAAGTTAGAGAAACCAGAATGCATGAAGAATGATTTAATGAATCAGTATCCATATCAAAGTTTAATTGGTGCTTTAATGTTTTTAGCTGTGTCTACAAGACCTGACATTTTTTTAAGTCAGTTTAATACCAATTATGATGTAGAACATTGGAAAGCAGCTAAACGCGTGTTGAGATATTTGAGAGGAACATCAGACTATGGATTAATGTATAAGAAGACTGGTGTACCATTGTATGGTGTGGTCGATGCCGACTGAGGTGCTAATTTGATTGATCGGAAATCTTATTCTGGTTACGCTTTTATGTTAGCAGGCGCACCGGTTTGTTGGGAGGCACGAAAACAACGAACTATTGCGTTGTCGAGCAGAGGCCGAATATATGGCGCTTTCCGAGGCTACGAAGAAAACTATTTATTTGAATGGTATTTTAAAGAATGCTGGTGTAAATAGTGAGTGTGTGATTTTATACAATGATAATCAGGGTACGATAAAACTTGCTCAAAGTAAGTAATACCGAGCGAGAACGAAACACATTGATGTTCGTCATCATTTTATTAGAGATACATTTGAGCGAGGTATTATTGATATAAAATATTTGTGTACCGAGCAAATGCCCGCTGATATTTTAACCAAAGGTTTGAATGTAAAGAAGCATTTGGAATGTATGCCAAGGCTAGGCATGATAGTTAAATGAATTAGGTTTTTTATTCTCATTTACTTATGACTGGTGTTGATAAAACGAACTCATTGGTAAATGTTAGTATATTGTTTTAGAAAGAATTATATTTATTGTCAATGTGCCTAGTTACCATTCGATATGTAAAAGACTCCTGTGTAAGACGTCGTTGATTGTAACCATATTCCCTGAATATATAACATGTTATTAAACACATCATCATAGTGTATTATTTACCACGGCCTAACAATAACCATACCTAATGACAATAAAAATTTAACAATATTTCAGTAAAACAAAAACACAAACGCTAACCTTTTTGGGTCCTTCACTGGTAGACGCCACGGGTTCGTCCTCCAAACCAATCCCACTATCTTTCAAATTATCTTTCTTCTCTTCTTCCCTAATCTTTCCAAGATTACTAAAATCCAGAACAGCATTCTTAACCAAACTCTTCTTTGATAACACAGTTTTTTTGATAACCGTCTTCATTTCTTCAGGTGACTTCTCCACAGCTATGAGAGTCGATAGTCTATCATTAGAATCTCCAGAATCTTCATTGGATTTATTAGAATCTATATAATCAGAAGAAGATTTTTGTCTTTGATTATCATCTCCGGAAGAACATGACTGTTCTTTACAACTTGAATGGTGTCTTTTTCTGTGTTTCCTATGGTGTTTTTTATGATGCTTTCTGTGTTTACAGTGCTCTTCGCAACATTTATGCTTCTTTTTCTTCTTTTTGACGTAATCTACATTGGGATCGTCTTCACTTGAATGCCGTTTTATCTTTTCTTTCCTATGTTTCTTAAACTTCTTTTTCTCTTTATGCTTTTCTTCTTCTTGTGGCTTAACTGATTCTGCGGATGTTGATGGCTTAATTTCTAGAGTTATTGGCGGCTTCTTCTCTTCTACGCTGACACTAGTATTTCTTCTTCTCTTGCCAAGAGTAAATAATGGGTTTTCATATTCTGTAAAAAGTATGCTAATGATATACGAGTGCCGTCTAAAGTAGTAAGTCCAACTAAAAGATAGATGAGACTATGTGAGAAGAATAATTTATTGGTATAAATGAAAATAGAATTGAATTGAGTTCATCGGAACAGAAATGAAAATGCCGACCCCAAATAATTCAAGAACAAGGCAGAACACTGTAGGTCATTGAAGGCAGTGAAATTACTGGGCATTATAAGACTCAACATTTTGTCTCGAGGGAGTCAGACGGAATACATTGCCACGTAGTATTGTAATTCAAATTTCTGAGTGGTGTTACTTTTCTTTATGGACAGGTGTGGCGTTAACTATCGGACGAGCGACCTGCTCGTCTCGTCATATAGGTTAATAAAATAAAATAAACTCACCAACAACAGGATAGTTAGGCTCCAAAAACCTAATATCCTCGATAGCTATGCGCCCTGAGTCCCCATCATCGAACTCCACCGCCACAAACTTGTCGTCATGAGGGTCTGGAGACGATACTGCTACCGTCCCAGGGTACAGGCACCGATACTGTTGAGACCAGTACGCGCAGATCCTCATGCCTGATGGCAACTCAGTAACTGATGTGGGGGTTACTTCCAGGATCTGAAATGGAGGGTAATCAAACAAATGTGAATTTCATTGAATTTTTAAGTGACACAAAATATTGAAACACACAGCTTACGCATGTAGTCCCGACGAGATAGGCAAACTGCAACTAGTGCATTCAAGTGGGCCGAGCTTATTTTTATCGTATGATGTGATCGCCATAACGGGCACAAAGTATGTCGAAGTATTTCATGGTAGGCAGCGGCTTGAATGCGCCCCCTGGCACAACTGAGGTCTATGGGCGACGATAACCACTTACCATCAGGTGAGCAGTCAGCACGTCTGCATTCGAAGGCCAAAAATAGAAATCCTAATTCCGGGCAACTAGTGGTTTTTGTGTAAAAAGCCAACACAAAATTAATCGGCCGACTTGGGGAAACCCAGAAACTCATCGATTAGTCTTAGTCTATACTAATGAGGCGATTTAAATACATTTTAGCAAGAACAATACAAAAGAGAATAATAATCGAGGCTAACCCCGGAAAGCAAATTTCCTAAATTCGCCACTATGGCGGGTGGTTTATTTAGTACTTTAACAAATATTCAAAATTTCTCAGTAGACTGGCGTAGTCATAACAACTGATAGATTCTAAACTTACCATCAGACCTGTGAAGTCCATTTGATAACCATAAAAATTAAATAAAGCACTTACAGCATCCCTTAAAGTTTCTTCCCTTGATAGTATATGGGGCTTGTTGCCCCTTTCTCCATCCAATGTAATAGCATATACATCAGGCGCCTGTACTGCACTCAGTTTCCCAGCATAGAATAACCCTCCCATAGCCGTAAGCACTCTTGGAGATGAATCCAGTTTATCCTCTGTTAAAGTACATTTAGATACTGCGGGAGGAATCGCCTCTTTGGGAGCCTCCGCTGTATCAGGGGTAGCTTCACTTTTCTCCTTGGATTTAAGGCTCTTCCGTCTCTTTTTAGCGCGTCTTCTTTCCTTATCGCTCCCACTAGACGCACTGGCACGACGTATGGCAAACTCTAATTCTGATAAGTCATCTCTCGAATGCTTCCTCGCTAGTCTATCGACGTTCTCTCTATTCTTCTGTCTTACTTCGTTTAAACTTTCCATGGAAGAACTCGCTGATCGGTTAAGGCCCCATTCGTGTTCTTCTTCCTCGGAACCTGCTTTTAATATCGGCTCAGCTTTGAGCTTGGGTCGGACTTTACTCGTCCTATTCACATCTTCTCTTGAAGGTTCTCCTCTCGTGCACAGAATCCCACCTTTCAACTTGCCTTTAGCTAGTAAGTAGCCAACTAATCGGCTCTTTGACTTGGGTTTCTTGGCAACAATGGTTTCTGTGGAGTCAGGACTGGATACTTTCCGTGGCCTACCCACTTTTCGTTTTTTGGACGAGCCTCTATCAGAGTCTGGGGACAACGCTGGAGTGGAGGGAGTAGTGGGCGCGGACAATGGCGCCAACGGAGGGGTTAGAGCATCTAACTGAGCTCTTTTCTCATCGTACTGTCGTTGCAGATCTTCTATTCGTTTCCTCATGTCTTTTTCTATCGCATTAACAAGCGCTTGGCAAGTAGGGAGAGTAGGAGTATGAGAACAATCCGCCGCCCCACAAGAGCACGTGGTTATTCCTCTTAAACTGGTTTCCACTTCTACCCCAGTGTGCCTCGCTTCGTCTCTATCACGCTCCCGTTTGTGACGTCGTATCTTCTCTGCCTTATGCCGATGTCTTTCTTCTCTATCTCCACTCCTTTTTCTTCTTCTTTCGCTAGAGGAATCCCTGTCTCTATGTTTGTGTTTGTCTTTCTTACTCGTGGACTCCGCGGATATATCCCTCTCTCTTTCGGTGGGGCTGAGGAGTGGCTCGCTCTTTATGAACGGACGGGAAGACATGGACAGACTCGTTTGAGGTACTTCTACCTCCTCCATAAATCTTTGTTCTGCTAGAGCACACAACAAACCTAGACCATTCAAAGAAGTTTTGGAAGTATCACTGGTACTCGGATCTGCTGGCGGGAACTCGAACCGTCTATGAGGTTCTGCTTCTGTCCTTGGCGGAGATTTAGGTGATGTCTTTATCATGATGTTTAGTTTGGTTGTAGTTCTAGTGTCTACAGTTAATGGAGTTGGTTCTAACATAGGCATGCTGGTGCCTGGTGTAGTTCTCTCAAACTGTTCGATGCTATTTGATAGGAGTTCGAGACCACTGACATCTACCGGAGGCCGGGAAGTTTGCGCTCCCGGCTGTGGTACAGGCGTTGTCCTCGCCGTATCTATCATAAGATCGTGAGAGCCTCCACTACTAGAATTATCTCCTATCGCCTCATCTCTCTCTATCGCATCGATAGCTTTTTCTACCGCGCCAACTACGGCAGAAGTCGCCAACCCTTCGGAAGATGAGTCCTCAGCACTGTCAATCGGCGGCAGGATTTGGGACCCCTGATTTGCGTCATAAGGAGAATGAGCTACTCCAACACACGCTACATCCCTTTCATCCTCATCAGCATGATTAGGAGACTCATCTTCATCATCAATATGGTCAGTTTGGTTTGACGCGTCTCTATGTGCAGGGATTTCTGGAGCTTCTGGAGGAGGAGTAGGGGGTGCAGCGGGTGACGTAGCTTGACTCCTGCACGCCTGTTCTGAATAATCAGGTTGGTAGTACAAATGTGTGGTTAAGATTGGTTGTTGTACTGGCTCTGGTGCGAAAGTTGGCTGTGGTTTCTCCTGGGGAGGTTCAGGTTCTATTTTTATTAAATGTGGTGTCATAATTGGTTGCATGATGGGCTTCCTTTTATCGTGGTGCGGATGCTGTTGTGGTGGTGCTGGTGCAAGTGTCACCAATCTTGTAGAATGTGTATGCGTATGTTGTAACGTCGCTGTGGATGCTAGGAGATCTCCTGGCAGGAGTTGGAGGTGGTGGGAAGGGTGAGGAGCAGGAGGGAGGAGTAGTGGCGCGGAGGAGTAGGGTACCCCGCCCCATACGACGGCATGTTGAAGGTCTGGAGGCGCGGGTAACAGGAGGAGGGCGCCTGATGTGGGGTCCCGGACTAGCTGGAAACCCCCCATGGATGAGACGCCTCCGCCGACGGGACCGACGCCACCGACGCCGACGCCGCCTACCATCATGCTCTCCATTGATACTTGCGCTGGAAGGTAAAGACGTTGATATCATTAATATAATGCATAGTAATAACTACCAATCACATAATCGAGTTCATACCACGGACCAATGATCCTTATAGACGCCGTACGTGTTACTAATTTGTATAGCTTATCTTGGCAATGCGCCCGTGCATCTAGTGCGCAACATACTGACACCGTCTGTGTACTTAAGTATAAGAATTGGCACACTTGGTTTTTAAAGTTCTGTAGCTCTAGTGCGAGTCTTTCCGATAGTTGTCTACGACAAATATGTATGAAGCTAATAGATTTCCAACACGATCCGCTAGGGGCGCTGTACGGATGTACATACTTATTTAGAAAAAGATGAGAAAGGATGACGTGACAGTTTTCGAATAACTCACAAAAACTTGTAGTACGGGCACCAAGTAGCTTTGTTTAGCATTATTTTAGAGAGATATTTTTTCGTCCCATCTTTTGTAGCTAATTCAAAACCCACTAATATTGCTAAAATAATAGCAGTATTATTTAAGTTGTTTTTCGTTGAAACGTCATGATTTAATGTATTTTTTTTGGTAGAGCCGCGCTGTAGAAAGCTTTATCTACAGCATGAACCCGGCTCGACCGGGTTGTTACCATTGATTCACATAAAACTGACGTAAAATATCATCTTGCTTGCCTTTCGTACGGTGAGTGAGAAATCTTCGCCCTTTCTCATCCCTTAATTATTCTCCTATAAGGTCGGCAACGCGTTCATGATTCTTCTATTACTTTGGGCGGTACACATACCACGGGAATCCATTTGCGTAGTGTCCTTCTAAACATTTAGCGTTATATCATTTCCCTCATCAGAATATATAATTCCATACACGTTTAGTTTATCATTCAAAGCACCACGAGTCAAGACACGCGCAACATTGTCACCAACATCAAAGACTCGGAAACATATATTTGCATAATGTGTTATTATGAATTCTTTTGAAATGAAACAATATGTTTTATCAATGGTTGATTTCTCGCGAACGTTCGTCTGATGGCATGTTTTAACAATTAATAGTCGTACTCGCGCACGGTGGGTTCCGTACTACACCTTTAATTTTTACTTTTTATGTGTTTTTATTATTTACGATGAGTTTCATTTATTATTTGACAGCCTCCGTGGCGTAGCCGGCTGCAAAACGAAAGGCCGTGGGTTCGATTCTCGCACCAAGACAAATGTTTGTGTGACCCCTTCCATCGGATTTAAATCGATTTCTAATTTAAGTATTATTGACTCGATTTACAAAATTCTTGCCATTATACATTTTGGGTAACGTAACTTAATACTAGACCCGTATTATACACATACCACTGCTGGGTACAGGCCTCGTTTACTAATGAGAAGAGTTAGGCCTTAGTCCACCACACTGGCTAATTGTGGCTTGGAAATCTTCACACCTTCGAAATTCTTATGGAAAACTTCTCAGGTTTCCTCACGATGTTTCCTTCACCGTTACAGCAAACGATAACTAACAATTAATACACACATTACTTAGAAAAGTCAGAGGTGCATGCTCTTGGGCCTGGTTTCGAACCTGCAACTTTTATCCCGACAATCCGTACCACTCCCTGAGCTATCGCTGATTATTGACTATAATATAAAAAATCGAATGTTTAACCTTCTTCAAACGCTTATCGCCCATACAAAATCAAGTAAAAGACTTGTTAATAATATGATATTTAGTGGCATCCACACGTCCGGTGGTTATTTAGTATTTACCAACTGCTACTGGTCAGTGGTCAGTGAGAAGTGAGTTCGAATCTGCATTCAGCTCGCGACCAACGCTTCCGTAGAATGGTAATCGTGGAGAAGCGACATCTATTCACATCTTACATGACATGAGTGGTTTATTTATTTTAAAGGACTTTTATATTGTACAAAAGCCAGGTCAGGAGTACCCTAAACCGACATGCATGTATGAAAATTTTTATGAGAGTGAATGAGGCCAAAGAGGTATGCAAGTGGAAATCCATTGTGTCTGCCTACCCCTATGGGAAACAGGCGTGAGTCTATGTATGTATGTATGTATATTGTACAAGACCGAGACAGGGAAACCGCGACACAAAGCGTGTCAGATAGCGACAAGTCCGCTTTGTATGAAATTTCATGGAGATTATTACGCGTCGCGCTCCCCTGTCTCGGTCTCGCACCTCGGATAACTGACTGAGTTCACACTGGTACAATTATTTAAACTTGTGGTCGCGTATATTTTGCGTGTGGGCGAGTAGCCAGCTTCAAAGCGAGAGGGTTCGATTCCCACACCGAGACAAATGTTTGTGTGATTCACACATTGTTTGTGTGTTGTGGGACCGCAAGTCCCTTATAGTTCCTGATACCCACGATACAGAGTGTGAGGTCAGGACTATGTATGTGGCTGTTGGGTGTATTTGTTATTATTATTAAAAAAATAGGTCGAGTTTCAACCAATACGCGACCACTAGTAATAATTTAATATGCAAACATACTCCAAGTAATTAAAATTATAAACCACAAGTGTCCAAAAGTACAACCCCAGTTTCGACATATGCCCAATCAACCATCGGTTTCAACGGCATTGTTGCACCGAGTTTTTTCACCCTTGCTTAAAAAACATCGCGTGAGGTGTCAAACTGCTAGCAAACGGACCGCTCGCAATACTATTTACAATAACTTGTTATTACAGCAAAAAATCGTAACGCAAAAAAACAATGCACAACACTAAAAACCGCGAGGCGGTCAACTTCAAGGCCCTCCTTTGAAGGCGCGACGTGCGCTGATTGGCCGAGCCGCGAAGTGGGCGGGACATTGTGGGCGGCTCGTTGGAAATTAGGGATGTGCGCGCACCCAACACCGGTTTTGTCGATAAAAGCGGTTTTTAATGGTTTTTATTAGCGATTTTTTATGGTGTAATTTATCTACAGTGTTCCGTTTTGCGCGGATGCGGGCGAGACTAACGTTTCTGTCAGCCAAATGGCAAATTTGGTTTTTATGCGATATCAAGAGCTCGTTAGCTTTTTGTTAAATGTGATCTATTCAATTGTTGCCGCTAAGCAACAGTGTGTAAGCACTGTTGTGTTCCAGTTTGGAGGATATTTAAACCATTGAAATTACTTGAAATGAAATGAAATGAAATGAAATGAAATGAAATGAAATGAAATAGTTTTATTAATCATGTAGGCAATTAAAATAGCGCTTATGACAAGTCAGTACAAAATAAAGAAACTTATGTATAAAAATCATATCAACTAATGTATACATAACATACATAGCATCGTCAAATACACTAGGCAATTACACTAAATTGTTTATTTGTTGTCTTTTTATTTTACATTATTAACAGTATTTGTTATATGGAAACGTCCCATTATTAATTATTAAATATTTTGAGTCGGTATGGACCACTGCATTTACCGAAACGGCACGAGTTTTAAAACTACCACCGGATCCAAAACGACCCAGCTTGAGAAGACCCGGCGAAACAAACTCAGTGGGCTTAATTTACCACTAGATTCAACGCGGCGCGACCCAAACTCTGAGAAGATCCAGCTACTTGAACTCAGGGGGCTTGTTTTAGGTCCGGATTTTCAATAATTTATATTAGGAAATACAAAGTCCTATAGTTAACTTTAGGGAGATTGAATGCGGACCATGTGTATCTCCGAAGTCTTGTTTTAAAACTACCACCGGATCCAAACGCGACCCAGCTTGAGAAGACCCGGCGAAACAAACTCAGTGGGCTTGTTTTTTGTCCGCTTACTATAATTCTTGAAGAGCATGACTTGTCTTTTAAAAAATTGCCAATTTTCCGTTAGGTATTATTTATTCGCGATCGGTCGTCTTTTGTTTATTTGATATCGTTTTATTTTTTTGGTTTAGGTAGGTATTTTATGTTAGGAAGCATTCCATTTTAGCTTGCTCGTAGAATAATACAAATCATTGGTCAATTTATTTAGATCTTGGTTACTAAAACATACATTCTATTTATAATTGTTTAATTATCTCATAATTAACCTAAGCTACAGGGCCCCAGGAGGTCACAGTATGCAAGGAGGAACCGAACGCCAAACGTCTCTATCCTCTAGATATTGTTTAACATTATAGTAGCCCCTGGTCATAAGCTCACGTTTAATGTGTGTCTTGAACAAATTTTCGGGCATATCAATAACATTATTGGGGAGCTTGTTATAGAATTTAACGCTATTACCCATAAATGACTTTTTAGTCTTAACAATTCTAAAAGAGGGTACTGAGAGTTTATTTTTGTTTCTAGTATTTATATTATGAATGTCACTATTTTTGTGAAATTTACTTAAGTTTTTACGAACATACATAATATTTTGATAGATGTATTCAGACGGCACAGTCAGTATATTACTATCCCTGAATACAGATCGTAGGGAATCGCGGCTCCTCAGGTCATATATAGCACGAACTGCTCTTTTTTGTAATATAAATATAGTGTCTATATCAGCAGCTGATCCCCACAATAGAATGCCATAGGACACAATACTGTGGAAATATGCGAAATATACTAACCTAGCCGTTGAAACATCAGTTAAGCGTCTTATTTTCCGGACAGCAAAAGCTGCAGCACTTAATTTACGAGATAATCTTTCTATTTGAGGATCCCAATGCAATTTACTATCTAGAGTTATTCCTAGGAAAACTGTTGAAGAGACTAGATCTAATGTTTCATTGTTTAATTCTATACGTGAATTCACCTTTACAACATTTGGTAATGTAAAACGGATACATTTAGTCTTCCCTGTATTTAATAAAAGGTTATTTGCAGAGAACCAGTTTGAAATTAAATTCAGAATTTTGTTAGGTGTAACTAGATCTTCATCCTTACGATTCACTTTAAATATTAAAGAGGTGTCGTCAGCAAATAAAACTATGTCTGCCATCTTATCAACCATATAAGGAAGATCATTAATGTAAACTAAGAATAGAAAAGGGCCCAGAATGGAACCCTGTGGGACCCCTATTTTGACTGTAGATCCTACTGAAGTGACGCCATTTATACATACTCTTTGTTCCCGACCAGATAAATAGGATATCACAAGATCAAGAGATGTACCACAAATACCGTAATACTTGAGTTTAGCAATGAGGGTTTGGTGGTCGACGCAGTCAAATGCCTTGGAGAGATCACAGAACACACCCAGAGCATCCTGCGACTCCTCCCAGGCCTCCAACACAGATGTCATTAAGGCTGATCCAGCATCTTGAGTAGACCGACTCTTTGTAAACCCAAATTGTTTATTATGTAATATCCTATTCCTATCAAAATGCGCCAGCATTTGATCCAGCATGATTTTTTCAAAAACCTTACTAAGAGCTGGTAATATAGATATAGGCCTATAATTAGAGGCGCTATTTACACAGCCCGCCTTAAAAATTGGGACAATTTTACTTATTTTCATTAAATCGGGAAAAATACCGTCATTTACACAACAGTTAAAAATATCTGCTAAAATGGGAGCAATATTTACTATAATAGCTTCTATAGCTTTAACAGATAGCCCCCACAAATCTTCAGTACCTTTTATTTTAAGTTTTTTAAATGCTTTGATTATTTCACAATGAGATACCATATCAAAGTTAAAATTAAGCATATCTACTTTAACATTTTCTATTAACAATGATTCTGCTAAAGTCGCTGATGACTGCAGACATTTAGTTGTATCTATAGGTATGTTACTAAAAAAATTCTCAAAGTAATTGGCAACAGAGAGCTTATCTGAAACTAGTTCGTCATTTACAAATAAAGCTATCGATTTGTCACTTATTCTATTTCTACCAGTTTCAGAATTAATTATTTGCCAGGTAGTTTTTATTTTATTACTAGATTGTCTCAACTTTTCACTAATATGAGCGGCTTTAGCATGCCTGCATACTTTTTTAAATATTTTAGAATAATTCTTAACGTAGTTTGAAAATTCGACACCAGGTGTATAGGACCTTCTGTCATATAAGTCATATAAAATATCTCTACTACGTCGTATGCCTTTAGTAGCCCAGGCTGCAAAGTTAATTTTAGAGCAAGTTTTGAGTGATTTTGGTTTACAACATTTATTAAACTCATTGCAAATTGTACTAAATAAAGCATCATAAATATAATTTGGACTGGCAGAGTTTGGGGTAAAAGAATACAATAATGAATTTAAATTATTACTAAATTTTAGCAAGTTGTTTTTTGTCAGAGATCTTAGTGTAATATGTTTTTGTTTATTACATACATTATTGTTAAGTTTGACATTATTAGATTTAACATCCTATGTCTCGGGGTCGGGATGACAAAAGCGCAGTTGCGTTTATGTAGTTGTAATTCAAATTTCTGTGTGATGTTGCTTTTGTTTATGGTCAAGCGTTTCGTTTACCATCAGGCGAGCGATCTGCTCCTCTCGTTATTCTAAAAGACAAGACCTACGTGTAACATCGCCCAGTTATTATGAGACTTGTTGTACATTGACACTACAATTTATTATACTAGGGGCTTTGCCCATGTTTTTCCACAAAACATAAAATAAAATAAAAAACTTAAAGTCCGATGAATATGAGACATATCTTACTTTCTTCCCCACATTATTCTGCATCGATTGGTATCGGTCTCGACCCCATACCCCCAGCGGTTTCGGAGGAGATAGCGTGACAAGCTTTTGGCAGCAGTGGCGGCGGCGCCAGTTACTTTTTTTTAGAATAGAGTGATTCATTCATAACTAATCGTGGCTTCTCTAAACTACTTCAATTACTACTTACTACAATACGCAGAAAGATCCACAACATTCCTTATCTATACACGTTATTATTCAGTGTTAACTAATCTCTGTTACGTTTAGTTCCTAACGTCATATAATTTAAGAGTGAAAAGGACACAACATCGATTATTTCAATCATAAAATGAAAATGTTTGTAAGTAAAGCTTTTAAACATTAACCTACGTAAAAAGGTAGGTACAAATAGCAGCATAGACACTAAAGAACATACAGTCTTACAGTAAAAGATACATAACAGAAAAATCTAACATGCAAGTGTGCTTTTTATTTTTATCTATATCTTTTGAGTAAACACTAAATAATAGATTGGTGCAGAAACAGTTACAAAGTATTTTTATTTAAATTAAATCTGAAAAATCTTCATTATAAAGAGAGGATAGGAAGAAAAACAACGACAGAATAGATTGAAGCTCGCTATTATAATATACCTAATTTTCTATTTGTTTGGAGTGCACTGAACTTACCATCGGGTGTCGTGTAGCCTTTAGCATGAAAGCACATAAAAAAACAACTGTTATTAAAAAATATACGTACTTATATGGGTATATTAAATATAATATGACTGCCTCGGTGGCGCAGTTGTAATGCGTACGCGTTCAACGCCGAGGTCTTGGGTTCGATCCCCGGGTCGGGTAAAGTGGTATTGGGTTTTTCTATTACGAAATGCTCAGTATCAGCCCGGAGTCTGGATTTTGTGCCCGGTATGGCGATAGGCTCGCCCCCTATCAGATAAGGGACGTAGATACGCTCGGCAAAATGTGGGTGTACTGGTTACACCTCTGCCTACCCCTTCGGGGATTACAGGCGTGAGTGCGTATGTATTAAATATAATATATTGTATTATGCTTCATAACTACGGAAGTGTCGGAAAATGTACTCTAATTGATGTCAGGAAAGTTTTTTTTGGTTTGATTAGTGACTAAACATTTAAATATTAATTTCGCAAAAGTTAATTTCAATAATCGCCTGATTGGCCTCCTTTGAATAAATGCTATTTAGTAAATAAATTATAGCACTTTCATACACAAAAGTAGCACTGACATATAGTACGTATATGACACCCGAAGAAATTTGTCAAAAGATATGTATTGAAATAAAATTAGTTTTATTAGTTAGTATTAGTTTATACGGATTTTATCGCGGTTTAATTTTATTTCAATGTGTAATATTCGCGTAAACATAAGAAATGAATAGATACGTACTTTTAAAAATATCTGTCTTACCTTAAAATTGGTGGTTAAATTTAACATTGTGAAATAGGCGCTAAGGGGCATGAATTAAAGTATTACGGTAAAATGGAGTTAATCGAAAGGAAGAGGTGAATCAGGACGAAATTTTTATTAATATCATTACCCAAATGGATTGATGAGACTCCGATAGTTGTGTCAAGGTTATTTTTATCCAAAACTTAAAAATCTATTTTTGTTAAGAAGTGTTTCATTGTCATTCGACTCAGTCAGATCTTTACCAAATTAACTAATATGGAATCCTTACAAATCTTTCAAAGAAACAAAAGAATCATCCAAACCGGTGCGTATATGTCGGGAGTTATGCGTTAACATACCTACATTAAAACATATATAAAAACAAATTAAGAATCTGCTCCTGAAACTCAGTTTGTTTAATTGATAACTGATAAAACTTTTTTATGCGTATTCACTCCATTTCACGTGTGTCTCAAAACCCAAAGTTTAGACAAAATTCTAATAATTACCCGTTTATTTTTCAATAGCGGTAAGTGAGAAATTCAACGCTCTCTCAATACACCGTGAATTCATTAAATGATTGTACAATCAAAGGACAAAGATCCCATAAAGGAACATAATAAACGGACTCGGGTTACGAAATATTGAGGTACGAAACCTATTCAAGTGTGGATTAAAACGAATGGTGGAAGCGAATAAGTGAAGTTCGGAACATTTAATACGAATCTTTGAGTTAAAAGGCTGCTTTAACCGACGAAAAACGAAGGAAGTTCTCTATTCGACGCGTACCAATTTGTTTTGTATGTATTATTACCAAGCATAACTCCACCAAAAGTGGACCGATATGGATGATGAGCTCAAAGTTGGTGCCATTTAAATTTCAGAAAGAAATTCCACACCCAAGAGAGTGAAATCTAAGGAAGACTAAAAATTCGTCATTTATACACCGATTTTGAGGATTCTTTCACAAAAAATAGTAAAATAAATACTTTTTAACACAAACTAAAAAATGTAAATAGTTTAGCAAAAGGATAATTAAAAACGGTGCACAAATGTTTTGAATGCAATTAAATAAATTAGTTTTTAATTCGTAAGGTACCCATGTACCTTTGCTATATTTTGTGAATGTATTTAGTGTAATACTGTTTATAATATTATATGTATCCAAACCACCAAAAACTTCCAGCCCCAGAATAATAAAAATATATCGAGTGTGCCTTTTTTTTAAATATTATTTTTCCTTATATTATTATCCAATACCTATTCGTGATAGCTTTAAGTTTCGTATTATTTGGTCAAATTAAATTGCTTCAACTCGAGCATAAGTTGGTTAGTTTATCCTAAACTGCGCCATAGATACATAATTTTTCTATTTGTCTATGACTGCGCGAAGTGAGAACGTCTGTATATTTAACCTAGCGCCACTGAGCGTCACAAAAACTCTTGACGGAGGCGCCAATGTAGCGCGCAAACTCCGCGAACAAAACCCGACCAATTTAAACATATCCATTCATAACGAGATGATCGTAATACAGTAGTAGCTACCCAACACGGTCGCATAATGTTTGCCGGTCATTCGCAACTATTGACCGGACGAGTACAGTTGCAATGCCGCTACCAACGCAGCATGAACAAGAGGCGGTGTACACAAACGGGCCGTGTAGCTACACGCGCGAACATCTCGCAACAAACCTTCTCCGTCTCTCTCTAACTCGCACTCGTGCGAACGAGACAGAGCATTACAGAGGACGGCGCTCGCTAAAACTGGCGGTCTCGCAATGCAGTTGGCGCGTAGCTACCAGGCGAGCAGAAAACACAAGGAGGTGTGACTTACCGGCGGGGTACTGCCAGAGCGGTGCTGGTGGCGCGGGGGCTGGCGGTGCCGGCCACGCCAGTGGGGCGGAGCGGTCGTCGCAGAGCACGTTGGTGACGCCCACCGTCATGGCCGCCTGCGTCGCGTCTGCGGGATGACAACACAATGACGTGGCGCCTGCAAAGCGCAACACGTGTCACGCACACATACACATACACACACATGTATAACACACACACACTCATGTGTGTGTGTCGTGGACGTGGTCACAACTCACAGAAACCCAAAACTCAAATATATCATGTCGATTCGATTCCTCGATGGGAAACGTGACAACGGTGCATAGTAGTGAAAAGTTATCAATCAAAGATGATTTAAAGATTCATAATAAATTAAGCACTAAATATCATAATTTACATTCCACTACCTACCCTATATTAAATCATGGTTAAAATGGTTCGTTAAAAAGAATAAAATGTCCACCTGTATGAGAAAATGGTACCAATATTTAAAATGTGCGCTTTAATATCTTAGTTCTATTCAAAGACTTTAATTTATTTTTTATTTATTTATTTATTTAATTATTAAAATACAAGAAAAGAAAAACTTATGAGCTACTACAATGTCCCACAAAACTGCACAAACAGTTTGACTGCAGGATCAGCAAATAACTACTAGACAAGCTGCGCGGTACATAGAAATTGTACAACTAAGTTGCAACCAATTGACCGTAAGTCAATATTACCATCTCGCTTACTCTCAACTATAACCCCTATCGCGCTCCTTGTCTGTGAGCTGTCAAACTGCCGCGTTATGTGATGCAATTTTACTTCTAAACAGCCCGTCTAGTAGTATAATTTTAACCACTTTTTTTTATTGCATAGGCCGACAAACGATCAAGTGGGTCACCTGATGGTAAGTGATCTCCACCGCCCATGTACGCCCACAACACCAAAAGAGTCCTGAGCGTGTTGCCGAACTTAAAGGAAAGGGATAATTAAGGGATTGGGAAGGGGAGGGGGATTAGAACATAGGCTATTTTTTATCTCGGTAAAGTCCGTTCACGCGAGCGGAGCCGCTAGCAAATGCTAGCTAGTTTATATTAACAGCCGACCATATGAACACAACGAAGTTTTTTAACTATTGATAAAAATATCTTATAAAATCCGAACCTAATATAATTATAGGATAGATAAAACTTTATCGTACACTATGGTGAATATTACAGAAAAAAACAGTAGGTCGGGGTGTATAATGTATGAAAGAAAGAGGATGTATGAAAGAATAAGATGGATGAAAGAAGAAAAGAATGAATAAAAGAAGATTGACGAAACGGTATACACGGCGAGTGAGGATGCTAAATTTGGGAGGGGAAATCCTCGAAGAATCTCCTCAGATCAAGTCGGAGATATTCCCGAGAAACAGAGACGAGCATGTATGAATAATATGGGAGTGAAGGACGCCAAAGAGGTGTACAAAGATCGTAGCAAGTGGAAATCCTGCCTACCCATCACACTGTAAGACTAGGAACAGAAGGCCAATTCTCGTAATTTAAAATGTTCAAAATATCATTCCGATCTAGTCTCAGCGTCAAGAAAGTTGCAAATGGCATTCTCTTAAACCAATAATCAACGTCAAATGTGAACATAGATCGTAATAAGATTGAATATAGAATAAAAGTTGACTGAAGCCAAAACAGTATAATGCTACTGCTAATGCTAGGTGCATTTGACGTTGATTATTGGTTTAAGAGAATGCCATTTGCAGTTTTCTTGACACTGAGACTAGATCGGAATGATATTTTGAACATTTAAAATTACGAGAATTGGCCTTCAGATACTCCGCGGCCGTATGTTATACAGCATGCAACAAAAATCCTGTTGGCCTTTTCTAGGTCGTGAAAATAGACATAAAAATAGGTAAATTAAAAAAATAATAAACAGAAGCAAGATATTATCCTTACACAGGTAGCTTAGAAAAATTTACATATTTAAAAAATGTAATTTTCATCTGAAAACTGATGAACAGCTGACTGATGTTACGTAGACGCCGCAACTCGCTATCTCGCTCTGGCTCCGAGACATCGCTCTTGCAGTGGTAATCAATCGAAATACGGTTTACAAACAATAAAATAATTAAAGTATAAAAAATAAATATGATTATTTTCATAGTCCCATTTTCGTATGCGAGTTATTTCATTACGTTTGAATATCGATTCTGATATCGCGGTTAAAACGCCCAACAGGGTTTTTGTTACATATTGTATATTGGTTTCATAAATGGCAGCATGAATGGGCCGGCTCGACTGGATTGTTACCACTGTCTCACAGATAACCGACGTGAAGTAGCAGCTTGCTGTTGCGTTTTGTACGATGAGTGAGATAACCGGAAGCCCAAATCCCGATCCTTTTACCGATTCCTTAAATTACCCCCAACTTTTAACGGCGGCAACGCGCCCTGGATTATTCTAGTATCCTGCACGTGAATGGGCGTTGGAGATCATTTACCATAAGGTGACCCACTAACTCGATCGCCGGCCTATGCAATGAAAAAACCTACCTTCGCTATCGAATTTAAATTAGCGATTCGCCACCAATCGCTTCCATTATTTTTATGCATTATGACAGCCTCCGTAGCGTTGCGGGCGAGTAGCCGGCTGTGAAGCGAGAGGCCGTGGGTTCGATTCCCGTACCGAGACATTTGTTTGTATGATCCGCAAATATATGTTTCGGGTCTGGGTGTTGTGGGACCGCAAGTCCCTCGTAGTTCCTGATACCCACGATACAGGTTAACCTAGTGTGGGGTCAGGACTATGTGTGTGACTGTTGGGTGTATTTATTTGTTTATTATTATTTATTAGCAAGTCGCTATAATTATCGACAATAACATACCACTGTCCACCCCATAAAGGGTATGGCGTTAATTTATAACATCCGATCAGGTTGCACGATTGTCTTATATCAAATACTACTAATTATATAGTAAACCGGTCCCGACAGCTGCCGGACGGACAAGCCTTCATACAAATATGTATTAGTCGCCCGAGTCTAGGGACTGAGTAGTCTATGAACAATAAGGTCCTAGGTTTGATTCTCAGAACGGTCAACAGTACAAGTCAATGATCAAGTAATCATAATACAAGTAATGAAGTCTGTAAGAACATAAAACCGATGAAAAATTGTATAGAAAGTTGTACGAGAAAAAATTAATAAAACATTTCATTTTAATATTATAATAATGTAAAGTGAAAAATTTATCACTACAAGGTAGGTCAGAAAAAACGTGTTATAAAGTTACATACGTAACGTAATAAGCCCACGCCTATATCCCCAAAGGCATAGGCAGAAGTCCAACTAGTGCATCCAAATTTCGTCGAGCTTAGCTTCGCACAGATTCCAATACATTCCCGGATCATCCTACTTGGGAATTCAACGCAGGACTTCACGTTAACCAGCCTTGGTACGCTGCCACTAGAGCAATGGGGTGATTGTTCTCATTGGTCTAGTGAAGCTATAAGAATGATTATGTGTTCTTACGAGTATATCAAATACAAAATTTAATTTGAAGCCGTTGCGCGTTGTTTAACATTGTTTAGAAAAAGAACAAAAATAAGTACGATAAAGTATTATATTACAATAATAAATAACTGATAGTACAGCTCAGAATCGACCGACAGACTCTGTGGCGCGGTGGGCTAAATTGGGTTTAGAATAATATTTGAAATATGAACAAGGAAACTAAAATAAAATAAGCTCGCACTAGTATATCCGAATGGGTAAGCACTAAGCACCCACAGTTCGCCGTAGTTATTTTCTTCTCATGATGTGACAGGGGCGAGCCTATCGCTATATCGGCATGTTATCTTATTTCGATGATCGGCATATATCGAGCAACGTTTTAATCAAAATTATTAATTAATCTGACAGACCGTGACAGATGTTTATCGTCATAGAACAAAAAATAATTTTGCATTTCGTCGCTTAGTTAACAATATCGCGCAAGTTAAATTGGCTTAGTTTTCAGGAGACATAAAACTGAATATTTTTTATAAACATGTGCGATGCGTATGCATTATGCGTTGTTACTATTATCGAATATTTCGAAATTAGTATTCTCCTAACATAACTAACTAACTGTCTGAGAAATTCGTCGTTAAATAAAATTTATAGATAACAGAAATATTGTGTGTGAGTGAGCAATGGTTTATTTCTACGAAGTAATTAAATTTTCGAGGCCGCAAAGTTCCAAACAATCAACAAATAAAATATCTGTATACTTCTCATCAATGTTGATCGATAAACACAAACATTTTATCGACCCACCCGTTCAATAAACCTTAATTTAACGTGAATTAATTTAAATACAAATTAATTCACGTTAGGTTTCGATTATGGGTTTATTTATTTCTTTTATTTAAAACTGCGCGCATAATAAATACAGACGAAAAAAGCAAGAAAGAAAAAAAACTGCCGTTTCTCAACGAAACAAATTCTCACACTGAGATATTATACTGGAGCGACAGCCGCACGAGGAGGCAACACGTCATGAAAGGAAGCACGTGCTGACATCGCCTTTTCGTTCTCCCACAGCGCGGCCTCTCGCTCGGATGCTCGTAAATATACAGAGTAACTCTAATGCCAGAGCAATTCAAGTTACTTCAGCATTTTTAATTTGCTACAATATTTTCAGAAGTAAATATATTAAGGCTTCTACATATAAAGTGTAAATATGTAACCAACACCACATTTCATCCGTCGATAGTCTTATTATATCTGTGTCGGTGCATTCAAAAGTTTAAATGTAGATATTCTCTGTACTACAGACTACACTGTAAACGCTATCGGTTGACCTTCAACGTGCCATCTCATTCTAACACCCGCATTCCACACGTAAGCGTGTTTCACTCGCTCCTACGACCTGTTTGCTCAACGGCGCTCCGCACACCTCTTCATGTGCCCTGCGATCCTAGTATCACGCGCGCTGAAGAAAAGGGTTTATCCGACGCTGAGTGACCCGGATGCACCAACTAGGATTTTCCGACCAAGAACTATTATTTCATTTTTCATGAAAAACGTAGTTTTATTTAAAAAAAATACGTGAAAATGCTGCAGCAGCTTGACACAAAAAATCTTACAATACGCTCGTTTTTTACAATTCAAAATAAAAACGGCTTTTCGTCCGGGAGGTTGTTTTTTTTTCGTAAATATTGCCTCGTCAGTGAGTATTTTTCACGCCGCACGTCGCATCGCTAGGAAATCTAGGCCAGTTAATAGCGTCCCTATTCTAGAATTAAAATAGCTGCACGTCTCGTTGCGTGGTCAGCGTAGTGAAGCGTAGCGTAAATAGAATGGACGTCGCGTCGGGTCGCGCTGAACGGCACTCGCTGCTCCGAACCGCGTTCGCTGCAAGGCCGACTGGATTGGATAATAACGACCCATATCACCGTCAGAAATCGAAGTCGTTCGATCGCTTTGATTTTTTTTATAATTCATACTCCATTATTTTATAACTCAATGCCCCAACTACGCAAAGAAATCGATAAAATCGCAGTTAAGAGGAATTTAATATACCACGCGGGTAGTTTTGTAATTTCGTCAGCAAAAATAATGCATGAATGGATCCACCTTAAAGCTGCGCCGCAGCGCGATATCAATACATTTAATGTTAAGAAGGAAATCCCGTGTCACCACCACCACTCACCGCGGTGAGTTTACCCGGGTTCCACGCAAAATTGATCATTAATACGATTTAAAAAGGGTTCTAAAAGCAAAAAACAAAGAAGCAGTTTTATTCAGTTCGAAAGCGAAACGAGGACGTAGTTACACAAAAATGTACTAGGGCATCATAAACGCCAACAGTTGTACAGAGTACGCAGTCTATTTACCGTTGGTGGAAAAGACTGCGCCGTAAGATTGCACGTAGCGGACGTAAAGTGGTTGAAATTAAAGAGCCAGCGCCGCGCCGTTTGTGCATAATGCTGACATGCCAGAGAATCAAAGGCAGAGGGGGAACAGATATTAAAGTAGACATTTTCAATCAAATAAAATTGGTACATGTAAATATTCCATATATTTCAATTTGAGTACCTATTCCGTGTTATTTAATTTTACGAACACGCAAAAGATAACATGGCAAAAAGGTGATTACAAGACAATTAAAAACACCATCGTTAAATTATATCAAACGAACGCGTTTGAAACACAGATACTATAATTTAATATAATATAAATATTTCCCAGAGGGGTGACGTCAGCCAGGCGGCCTAAAAACTACAAGCCAAATCTTTCTGTAACATGTATTAAAAAGAATGTTACGCCGAGCCCACTGCCAGTAGGATAATGGCAGGTGGAAGATATAATATAAATGTTAAAATTGAGCATTTATTATGATATTATATGTAGTAAAGCAATTCAAACATATTTTTAACTGACGAAAACAACGGAGCAGGTTCTGAATTCGCCGCGTTTATTTTCTATTTTTCATTTCTACCAGTAATTAAACCATTGATCTATTTGACAGCCTCCGTGGCGCAGCGGGCGAGTAGCCGACTGCGAATCGAGAGACCGTGGGTTCGATTCCCGCACCGAGACAAATGTTTGTGTGATCCACAAACATTGGTCTCGGGTCTGGGTATTGTGGGACCATAAGTCCTTCGTAGTTCCTGATACCCACGATACAGGTTTACCTAGTGTGGGGTCAGGACTATGTGTGTGACTGTTGGATTTATTTATTTATTATTATTAAGCCACATCGTCTAAAAGTTGACTGCCTCGGTGGCGCAGTTGTAATGCGTACGCGTTACGATTGAGGCCAACGCTGAGGTCTCGGGTTCGATCCCCGGGTCGGGTAAAGTGGTATTGGGGTTTTCTATTACGAAATGCTCAGTATCAACCCGGAGTCTGGAATTTGTGCCCGGTATGGCGATAGGCTCGCGCCCTATCACACAAGGTACGGAGATACGCTCGGCGAAATGTGGGTGTCCTGGTTACACCTCTGCCTACCCCTTCGGGGATTACACGCGTGAGTGAGTGCGAATCGTCCAAAAGCGACTATACCTCTCCTCTGTACCATGGTTCCCAGTAGACAAAGCTACTGATTTTATTTAGCTAGTCCCGAAAAGGGTCTTACTATTCTGGTTTGTTTTAACTTCAAATCGTAACTTACTACACGAACTTACACACGAGATACACGCACTTTAAAGTACAATGTCATAAACATTCACATTTATAAATCTATTTTCGTGTCCTGTAGCCGCACGCATGTGTGGTTTGTGTGGCTACTAGGAATACCTTTAAAATTATGAAAAAATTAGTGAAAATTACCAGAGGTCACCGTAAACCGTGTTGTGCACAAATTGATTACCAACCAAAACTGACTGGGCCTTTGTGGTTTAAGTCTGCACAATGTGGACCATATCTACTTTGGCCACTACCAGGAATCCAGCAGATACAAGTAGGTAGGCGCTACCCCACCGCCTACATAGATACTTCATAGTTCATAACAATTATATATTTCTAGCTGTTGCCCGCGGCTCCGCCCGCGTGAATGCCTATTTCCAGGATTAAAGTAGCCCAGTGGGCGCCCCGGTGAGAAACTCGCTTGACAAAAATACTAATGTCGCTATTAAAAAATAGAGGTTGATCGTAGAGGGTTGAAAATTTAGGGTTGTATGTATTTTTTAATGCTGTATCATAAAAAAATAAAAACAATTTATTTGGCTAAAGAATAAAAAAAATAATTTAGGGGTGGATCACCCTTAACATTTAGGGGGATGAAAAATAGATGTTGGCCGATTCTCAGACCTACCCGATATGCACACAAAATTTCATACAAATCGGTCCAGCCGTTTTGGAGGAGTATGGGAACGAATATTGTGACACGAGAATTTTATATATTAGAAGATGTCACTAATTAGTAGAACTCTATGGTTCATATTGATAAATTGTCGACATTTCTCTTTTAATCGACATTTAAAAAAGCACACTGTGCAGAACTGGGTCACTGGATTGAACCCGTTATCGATCCGAATTATTTTTGGACATTCAAGCCCGATTATATGAAAATGTCAATTGATGCTCCATCGGTCGGCGCAACGCAACCTACCGAACTAATTGAATTCTGTTTTAAATAAAATCGGCTTGACAAAGAAAATTAAATAACTAAATGAAAACAAATTTTTGAGTGGTAGAGCCACGCTGTAGACTGTTTTGACTACAGCACGAATGGGCCGGCTCGACCGGGTCGTTACCACTGTCTCACAGAAAACCGGCGTAAAGTAGCGACTTGCGTTTCGTACGGTGAGTGGGATATCCGGAGGCTCAAATTCCCCTCCCCTGCCCAATCACTTAATTATCCCTTTCTTTTAACGTCGGCAACACGCCCATGATTCTTCTGGTAGTGTGGGCGTGTGGGGAGATGCGGGTTTTTTTAATAGCATAGCCTGAAACCCAGACCCGCAACAATATTTGTGAACATATTTTGTCTCGGTGCGGGAATCGAAGCAGCTGCCGCTCATTTCACAGTTATATCAAAAACGACATTCAAACTAATAGAAAAAAAAATAGAAATGCTGGTTCTGAGGTAAAAGTTATCTTTCAGTTCAAATGTTTTCGATTCCCGTTTTGCTGTGGAAGGAAATAAGACAATTTCAACACGCTCTTTTTTCTTTATTCTACTTTAATGGTGGAGTAGAGTTATTAGCGTGCCACTCGATCCTGGCTTACAGGAGTTGCAGTGGGTGTGTGGGCGGGATCCATCGGCTCTTATAACCCTTTTGGCATAAGGGGGCGGCAGTATTAGGTCGCCGCCCCACGGCCACTTAGACCAAAACAACAGACATAGACCTAAATAGACATGGCAATAGTGCATACTTCGCGTGCCTTAACGTACGAGACCGTAAGCATGCTTAATTTGATTTACGACCGATTACAATAAAAGATATTAGTTTGTTTCTCTGAATAGATCCCACAAATGAGCCGATCAATTGATTGAGCGTGTCATTTTGGATTAGACTAGCTTACGGTTTGAGCATTTTGCAAAGGCGCGCGCATTCACGAGACTATCCGGCCCACACACCCGCCACTGTAACTCCTGTGCACCAGGATCGACAGTGGCACGCATTTTTGTTGACACCGAGCAGTAAAGCTCGGCGAGTCTCTGGAA
Source organism: Mimas tiliae (assembly GCA_905332985.1). Lineage (NCBI taxonomy): Eukaryota > Metazoa > Arthropoda > Insecta > Lepidoptera > Sphingidae > Mimas > Mimas tiliae. Next base: position 1,678,223 of record HG995247.1, on the reverse strand, counting down.
ATGCTAAATTGTCTTTATCCCGCAACGAAATTAATCAAATAGAAAGTTAAGGAGAAGTTGGAAATAATAATTGTCCACTTCCCTCCATAGCAAAGCGGGAGACAAAATAATTAACTAAGACACGCGCGCATTCAGAGACACATCGTTTGCAGTGAATACAATACGCGCGAAATAACTTTTCTGAACTGAAGTTAGTCACTTCAGCCGCTCGCTACACTTCCCATTACCCTTTAGTCTTTGAAATCAACAGCTGCGACGCCGCTCTTGACTAGCTTCAGTCCGGCCAAACTACTTCGCGCGTATTGAACTTGCGCGTTTTTATGCGCATGTTATTCCTAAATCCTAATGGCATGCACTACAATTTACTTGCTGCCTCGGTGGCGCAGTTGTAATGCGTACGCGTTACGATTAAGCTATCTCTGAGGTCTCGGGTTCGATCCCCGTGTTGGGTAAAGTGGAATTGAGTTTTTCTATTACGAAATGCTCAGTATCAGCCCGGAGTCTGGAATTTGTGCCCGGTATAGCGATAGGCTCGCCCCCTATCACGCTATATATGTATACGCTCGGCGAAATGTGGGTGTACTAGTTACACCTCTGTCTACCCCTTCGGGGAATACAGGCGTGAGTGCGTATGTATGTATGTACACTTTACGTAGTAGTGTTGTACATAGTAATAAGAACAACACGCAAGCAGACTGGAATTTAGAATTCAGTTTGCGCGCGTCTTCGTCAAATGCACAAATCTATAATTTTGTAACAAAATAAAGGCAATTAACTTGGCACCTTGGTAATTCTCGAATAATATCTGAAGTACGAATATATAGTATTATGTGTAGTATGATAGCTAAATAATAATAAGTAAAATAGAGAAGACACTAAAATGTAAAACGAACGGACCAGTTTTGTCCGATTTTACTGCCACAATAATAAAAATATACATAAAATAAAATTTGGCGGACGCGCCAAATAAGATGTGTCCTAATCTATTCATTGCTTTATTTTCTAGTGCCTAGATGCTACTCTAATATATTATTATGTATTATTATTTCATCTGTTACTTGAGTTCTGACAATATCCTGACAATGCTTTTAATCACATGGTAGTAGTCTGCTGAGAGATTTGAACTTATCACATTATATCACTCCAAAGACATCACCAACTGAACTACTAAACCCTTAACTTGAAACTTAACTCCGTTTACATTCCAATTTAGCGATATAATTGATCGCGAAGTACCACCAATTAAATATTGTGTAACAATCACTTGCGGCATGCATTATCTACAATTACAATTATAATGCAAATATATGCCCTGCACTTTGTAATGGTAGAGTCAACAATTTTTTTTATTATTACAAGTGGGGTGTGGACCCCCATTTATTTTACCCCTCGTTATTACATCACCGTTTAAAAATAAACTATAACTTCTATGTGATAAAGTTCAAAATCGGTTGTGAACTACATCAAAGTTACTTTATTCGGAATATTTTTGGAAAGCATTTACGGAATTGAAAAGTTTATGGTTTTGCAAATTTACGCTCGCGACGAAACTAAATGTTCAATTACAATGTGTGCCTTTTGTGTCGACGGTACCTGTCGAGTACAGTCCAGGTGGATATTAAAGTTTTAACGGTTATGAAAAGCAGAATGTTAGTCTAATTTTAATTCGTGTAGAATGTGGATGGTATTTAAAAACTACCGTTTTAAATATCGAATGGATACTCTAGTTTCTAGACAAAAAAGTACAAGAGCAAAAAAGAACAAAATATTGAACTATGCACTGAAAATGTTTAAGATTTATTTGCGATCATTTATGTACTACTTATTTCTACGCTAGTTTGTAAAAGACGCTATACCAAGTGCAGTGAATCAACCCGAATTCCCGGTAACGTTGTAACTAGTTTTATTCAGTTACTGAGTGACCGTGACCCGGCACTGTTTCAACCGATGACCCGATTCAACGAACAACTGCGTATCAACTGTGTTTAGCTCGTTCACTCTCAATGTAATATTTGGTTGGTAGCATTTTGAATCTTAGTTTTAAATTTTTTTACTATTTCCGGACTCCGAGCATGTCCATATGAGCATTTTAAGTTGGTATGCCTATCGTATAATGTAGCGTATTGCGGAGAGATAAATCTGCATGTCCTAAGCCCTGATATACCAACATTTTATTAAACCACCACCATCATCACCAATATCCCAAATTAGAAACGTGTGAGTGAATTTTCAGTGAATTTTGTCTCCTTAATTTAGTTTGAATCAGGGAATATGTTGGTTTATTGGTTAAGATAAGCCTAAGATGATTTAAACATCATTATATTATTATTATTTTTAATAAATTCTTCGTAAACAGTAAAATCCAATACTGGTCAATCAAAATATTTCCTCCCAATTTTGTTTTGCAACCGAGGGGCAGCAACTGTGCAGCACCATCAGGGAATGTACCAGGGGAGCAAATACGCGCAGGCGGTATGCGGCGGCCGCTCGACCCTCGCGCCAGATAGCGAGGGTCGCCTCGACCCACGGGGAGACTGTCTTTGTAGGTCTTACATGGAACAGGGCTGTCGATTTCTTTAATATTTTATAATCGTATATCAGCATTATAACTACTCATTTCGACTCAAACAAACAAAAAAAGCTAAAAATAAAATTGGCCTATTTTGAGTCGGTACTACTGCAATTGATATAGGTTCTACTCAAAATTGGTTAATCTTAATTTTATGTTAAGCTTTTTAAGCAGAATTGCTCAACGACCTTCTTTTCACTCTTAGTTCTTTTGAGTCGGTTTTATTTTTGTTATATATTTCACTACTTTTAGTGAAAGAATCGTCAATATCGGTGCATAATTAATACTGAAGATTTGGATATGAGCTTCATCTATCCAATAAAGAAAGAATTATCAAACTCTTTAGAATGAAATATTTATGGTTATACATAAATATTATAATATATATAGTTAAGTATACAAAAAAAGATATGCGTCGAATTGAGAATCTCCGCCGTTTTTTTCATCGGTTAATAAATAATAAGTTCTTATAGTATTCTTATTGTATTTTGTATACTAGCTTGCAACCAACCTGCCTATATTAAATAATTATTGAAAGTACATTTCTTAATATTTTCGCTTAATGTATTGCTTGATTGTTGTTAACCGAGCAACCGACAATAGCACATATTTTTACATATACATTTAAATAAAACATGCACAGTTGTTATTTTTGTATATTTAGTTTGAATGCTACAAGTCACTTTAGATCTGATAAAATTAGGTACAAGATACAAGTAACATTGTCAATTTACGATTAGAACGCATGAAATAAATAATAACTTTATTTGGACGTCTAAAGTATTAATAAAAAGCACCTGCCCACCGGCGCGGCCTCCACTTTCGGTATAAAATATGTTCAATTTATATCAATATTTTATTACGTATAATTTAGTACCATATATGACTTCGCAGGTGGAATAGTCACTAGTTCATAAACATTATAAAACACACACACACACACACACATTTATGAACTGACTAACATCTGGATCACTAAACCCGCTATATGATCAGTAAGTAATAAATAATCACTTTAAACTTAGCGTTATAATGAACTAAGTTACTTTAAATTCATGAAAAACTAAACGTAATGTAGGAATTATCGAAAAACAAGCGTAATTATTCTTGATTTCGTTTGCCGATACTTTCTAATCAAAAATCACATCGCGGATTGAACATAAATATGTTTCTAAAAAGAAATCGTTATAACATATCCCTAAATATTTCATTTTATAAGCCGATTTATTAGGACTACTAATAGAGAGACCCAACCCTGCGTACGGGAAGCGCGCCAAATGTTTGTGACTAAGCGGTGCGGGGGCGGGGGCGGTGCCGAAACGGTCCGGCGCGGCGCGGCGTGATTACAAATATTCCACTTGCACATATCCAGTTATCTAGCGGACTGCGACAGCTATTATCAAAGGTCAGCCTTTTCTAATGCTAATTAAACATAATATAAAACTTATTAAAATTGGGAATGTAGGTTTATGATATTTGGTTTCGTAAATTTGTCTTTTTTAAATTAAACTGTAGGTAATTGATGAATCGATAAAACAGATCGCAGTCGTATTACTTTTATTAAAGCAGAGACCAGCACACGAGCAAGTGGGTCACTTGTTAGCAAGTGATCACCGCCCATGAACACACAATATCAAAAGAATCATACATTGCTGATTAGGATTAGGACAAATATCCATAATAGTTTTGTGTCCTGACATTCCACAATAAATACATAATGTGCTAAGAAATTATTACAAAACCCGGCAGGAATCGAACCGGGAGTCTCAACTATTCGCTCGCTGCATCACACAGAAGAGGTTCAATTAGGCTGCATTATTATCTAAAAAAGAACTGGTATTACATCATTGTTCCGTCACAGATTTATTAAAGAAGCTAAGAATAGATATCTAATCTACCGATTCAGCAGAAGACTAATCAATATTCTTATGTCTACTAACAAAAATAAAATCCAGTATTGTCCTCCTACCTAATTAACAAAAGGTGTCGCCACTAATCAGATGCAAGTATTCCTCCACAGTTTACTCTCTATATTTGTTCACAGATCTCGCCACTCTACCTTTGCCGGTACAATAATGTATGCACCGGTAAACAAGCAATTAACTCTACTCGAATGTTTGTCGTTGGAATTCTTAACCGGACCGCTTAAACGTTATGACGCAATAAATATTGTTCCACGGCTGATATTTTTTTTAATTACATCAACTGTATAATGAGCTGTAATAAACATAAAACTGTAGCAGTGAATGAATCGTATATTAACGTCAAGAATTAAAGGGTAATAAAAATAGTGGAGTTATAGAAGTGTATCAGTAAAGGGGAAATCTATGGTTATTTTTTTCTTTGTGGATAATAAATAGGCTTGAAATATGTGTAATAATAAAGAAAATGTCGTTGGATTTGTGTACTCTTACAAATTTACATTCGTTCCAAAATTGCATACAAAGCCTGGAATCCACATTTGTATTCCATTTCCCCCGTATATCTAACTTTACCCACAATAAACATACAGTGATTTCCCATACTAATGTGAGAATTGTTCTGTTATCTTTTTGCTTGTCATGTTAAAAAGACAAAAAAATAACATAACATAAGTTCAACGTTGTATGCCTAAGGGGTAGGCAGAGGTAGTAAGGGGTCAGTATGTTAGGCGCTAAGCCTTTCGCCATGTCGAGCACAAATTACAATTTTGGACAATCATGTGGGATTTTTCAAATCAAACAAATTGTAATTGCCATACCAGAGATTTGAAGCCAGCACTTCAGGAAGAAAGGCAGGAGTGGCGCTTACCATCAGGCAAGCGACCTGCTCGTTTCGTCACTAAAGCTAATAAATAAAAAATAAAAAAAACATTGTCTTGATCTACAGTGTGGTTACAAAAGTTAATATTGTATTCACGGCTCATCACATTTCGTTGTTTGTAATCGGATACAAGGCCCAAACCAATCACGGGCCTAACGTTGTCAATAACGAAGCCCGCATTGTACAGGAAATGAAGATTGTAATGTGCTCAAAGCTGATATTGGTTTCCGATTATACATTCATAACGAATACGAAATTTCTTCATAGTTCCGTCGTCGTCCGTCCGTCCCACTCGTCCCGAACACTCGCTGTGTGTGTGTGGCGATGTTAGATTCTTTATCGCTTTTATTTTATAAAAAATGAATCTAGGTAAGTAAGTAAGTGCAAATCTATATAAGTGCACATCAAAAGTGTCTAAGGGGTTTTTACTTTTTTATCCTATTTAAAATTGGTTAGTTTTTAATTTAGTTTATAAATCATTAAAAAATATGTCAATCTGTATAACTTATGCAATGATGAATTCGAAACTACAAAATGTCAATCAAACGTATTAATAATTATTTTTATCTATAACTCTGGCACACTCAAATCAAGCACCCAATAGGGTAGTTGACTAGTTTTTTTATTATATAAATCAATAAGTTACGTTACTCAAAATCTATTGCAGAAAGAATTTTATAAATTCGACCAAAAATAAATAAGTTAGAAGCCATTCAAATCCTGTAGAAGGGGTAATTGTCAAATGCGACGCAAACGTGGCGTCACTGTGTAAAATGTTCATTATGGTGCTCGCGTGCAAGCTAGATAGTGAGATATCCCTACTACGCACCCACTTTTCCTCATACCAACATTTAAAATCATAACTGCGGGCACATTTCTGAACCAATATTGATTGTGTTTTAATAAAAGGGTTTCTTTTGCGTATCATTTTCTGTTGCTTATAAAATAATGTATAAAATTCAATATAGGAAACTACCTTATCCAAGAGAATAACAATTATTTCAGCGTAAATCTGTGCATTAAGGTTGCCTCTGACCTAGTTCGGTTCTTCCATCGATCCAACATCGATCCATCACTATACATACGCGTGGACTTTTGGCAGTTCGTGACGTCCTCCAATACTATATACATACGAAATCACGCCTAACCTCCTCAAGCGGTAGTCAGAGGTGTAACTAGAACACCCACATTCCGAGCTTATATCCGTCCCATGATGTGATAGGGCGTGAGCCTATCGCCATACCGGGCACATCTCCAGACCCCGGGCTGATAGTGAGCCGTAATAGCATACTTTACCCGACCCGTGAATCGAACCCGAGACCTCAGCACAGCAGTCGTACCGCGTACTCATTACAACTGCGCCACCGAGGCAGTCCTCCATATAATACAGTATACACGCCTAGTATAACATGATGTCATGCCAAAACAAGATTCATCAGAAAACCACACATAATGCGCGCTTGATGTAGTTTCTATAAAATTTGTATTGCATACAAAAGTGAGCCCTATCATCGAGACAACAAGAATTACATTTTAATATACATATAATTTATCAAAACTACTTACGAAATTACACGAATGCTCCTTGATATCATGAACACCTGGTACAAGAAAGTCAATATTTCGCGTCTATAGAGACGATAATCCTCACAAAAAAATTTATAACTACAAACTGTTTGCAGCAACTTTTTTCTATTTATCCAGTAGTACGGACTACGGAGTACCTGACAAAAAGTTACTACCTATATAATAAGCATATAATATTATAAACACTAGGCTAGTTTAGTTTGCACGAGGTACCAACAGGTACCAGGGAGTAAGTTGTATTTTTTTAACATGGTAGGTATTATTAATTCATGTGTGGTAATAATAACAATTGCAATAGTTTATAGAGTCAAAACCTTTACATGTATATGCCGATATAATTTTTTTCCTTTGGCTTTTTATATTTAGAAACCGAGAGGAAATAATAAATTATGAGGAAAATAAAAAGAAACGAAGCAGTCAGTAGCGACCAGCGGGCGCGTAAGTTCGCATGTCGTGAGGTCGGGGCGTATTAACCGCCACGCACATACAGCGTGTTTGCAAAAAAATACTTTATGTACTTTTTAGTGAGGTGGAAATTCAGAATGACAAAAGCGCACAGCTATATAGCGAGTACAGTAGGTTAGGTTTGCGTTGAACATAGTATCTGAAAATTAGATAAGATAAAAATAATCAAGTTGAGAGAGTAAAAAAAATAGCTTGTCAACTAACAGGCCGATAGTGGCAGAAGAAACTGAGAACGGGGTATATTATATAACCTAAGAGCCCATCCTGCCCTCATATCGTCCTATAAACCAGGTAAGATGGCACGCATTTTTTAGTTTTACCCTGTTATCTCTTTACATCTTGTTTAAATACTGCTCTTTATATACTGCCTCGGTGGCGCAGTTGTAATGCGTACGCGTTACGATTAAGCTAAGGTTGAGGTCTCGGGTTCGATCCCCGGGTCGGGTAAAGTGGTATTGGGTTTTTCTATTTCGAAATGCACAGTATCAGCCCGGAGTCTGGAATTTGTGCCCGGTATGGCTATAGGCTCGCCCCCTATCACATCGCGGGACGGAGATACGCTCGGCGAAATGTGGGTGTACTAGTTACACCTCTGCCTACCCCTTCGGGGATTACAGGCTTGAGTGCGTATGTATGTATCTTGCTTAAAATACTCGACTTGTTATTCAAAAGTAGAGACATAGTACTTTCAACTTGTCTGTTGTATTTTGTCTACGAACCCTAACATGACGACGTCATTTTATCGAATGTTGATACTTTTACACGAAAGATTTGTCGTCGATATTTATCTCTCTCGTGCGCGAGATACGTCCCGTCTAGCACACGGCACGTTTCCAGCGCTCATTTTTTAAATACTTATTTGTACCTTATTAGGGGCTTTGCCCATGTTTTTCCACAAAACATAAAATAAAAAAAAACTTAAAGTCCGACGAATATGAGACATATCTTACTTTCTTCCCCACATTATTCTGCATCGATTGGTATCTGTCTCGACCCCATACCCCCAGCAGTTTTGGAGGAGATAGCGTGACAAGCTTTTGGCAGCGGCGGCGGCGCCAGTTACTTTTAATAAATAAATAAAATAAATTATCGCGCGTTGTGAAAGGGGGCTAGACGGAAAAAAATCTTACGAAAAGTTGTCACGACACTTTTTGCTATAGTAAGCTATTGTAAGCTGTGCGGCGTCGCATGTTTCTCTGTCTGTCTCTCTCTCTCTTATAGAAAGCAAGCCAGATATTTTCATTTCTATTTCGCATTGAACAGTGTTACGAATATAATATATAATAATAAATAATATTATTATTTATTATTAATAATAAATACAAAAATTAATAATTAATTATATATTAATTAATTATTATTACATTTAGAATCCCAAACATATGTTTCCTACTTCAGTTACCACAAGCCAATTATTACGAAAATTGAGCCTACTGATTAAGTTTATATAACATTATATTTGTTAATAATAAAAAAAATATTATTATAACTTAAAAAAAATAAAATTTTATTACAATTCCTTCACTAATTAATCGAAAGGAACTTCGTTCCATCCGGGTGTCCCTTGACACCTCTCATTTTTTTTTCAGAATAGAGCGATTATATTATTAACCGAAGTCGTGTATTGTCGGCTTTAATTGCGGTGTTGTTATTACTTCATTAGCGTGTAACCGGGCGCGTTATTTCCACGCTAATGGTGTGTTTTTGACGCTTTGTTTTCGCAATGGTATCTGCAGCGATTCTGCGACTTAATGCTGTAAAATTTTATACGAAGAAAGAGATTCGGCGTATGTATGTAACAAATAAAATCTGGTTTTGTAAGGCAAATTCCACTATGACATTAATATAACTACGCTTAAGGGATTCTCTCAAATCTCTCAACCATACATACGCACTCACGCCTGTAATCCCCGAAGGGGTAGGCAGAGGTGTAGCCAGTACACCCACATTTCGCCGAGCGTATCTCCGTCCCACGATGTGATAGGGGGCGAGCCTATCGCCATACCGGGCACAAATTCCAGACTCCGGGCTGATACTGAGCATTTCGTAATGGAAAAACCCAATACCACTTTACCCGACCCGGGGGTCGAACCCGAGACCTCAGCGTTAGCCTCAATCGTAACGCGTACGCATTACAACTGCGCCACCGAGGCAGTCAATCTCTCAACCATAACAATTATAATAGCCTGCGTAACTGCTTCTTTGAAAGATCCAATTTATCTGCTGATTTGTTACTTGTATCGGTACATAAACAATGTCAAGTCCATATTAATCGTAGTGCTGAAATTAAAATGCAACAATTGCATAATGCAAACACACGCACCTGCGCGCCGGTTAATTGGCTTTGTAATGAGTATCGATTAATTCATGACGCTCTGGTAAATAAGGGTTCATTATATACATATTTTTACATATGAAATTGTATATTTTATAAACACAAGAATGAAATTTGTAATAAAAATAATTTCAGGGATTTTCAATGTGAATAATTAACAGTTACTGGAGCATCCTGCAATTTACTTTCTGTTATGTGAGATAAGAGTTTAAAAGCAGTTGAACTGAGGTTATCGTAATGATAAATTGCTCATAACCGATAATTACCGTTACACAATATGAAAAAAAAATGTGTCGTCATCGCCTAGTAGGATAAAGCAGAAATATAATGTATGAATAACATTGGAGTACAGTTTATTAAAGATTACATATCTAGCCCATTCATTCAGAATCATTTTAGTTATGTAAAAATTAAACGTCATTTTTGCACGTAAACAAAAATAAGTGGTGAATATGTGGCAATTTTTGTGTCGACTATCTACCCCTCATGTTCCGGTCAAATTTATAATCATAGTTGATCCCTTAATGATCGGGCATGATACCTAAGTGCCTTATAATCCCTAAAATTCTAACAACTAAGTTTAAGTTAATCACGAGTTTTACGAGTGGTAGAGCCACGCTGTAGACAATTTTGTCTACAGCATGAATGGGCCGGCTCGTCCGGGTCGTTGCCACTGTCTCACAGAAAACCGGCGTAAAGTAGCAGCTTGCTGCTGCGTTTCGTACGGTGAGTGAGATATCCGGAGGCCCAAATCCCCCTCCCCTTCCAAATCCCTTATTATCCCTTTCCTTTAAGGTCGGCAACGCGCCCATAATTCTTTTGTATTGTGGGCGTACATGGGCGGTGGAGATCGCTTACCATCAGGTGACCAACTTGCTCGTTTGCCGGCCTACACTATAAAAAAAAAAACAATCCATAACCAAGAGTGAGCGACGCATAGTGTGCAAGTTGCAACGTTAACTGATTAACATATAATTGTCGGATGCAGGCGCACTACGGAGCAATAAATCTACTTTACAAAGGGCAAAGCATTATGCCATTATGTGCTGTAAATTATACGTTAACACCACTACCACGGTTTACTATGTTTAGAATAAACGTTACTACATTTTACAATAACAGGACTGGCGAAATATAGATGCGCTGAAGATGTGATGCTTGAGGCGATTATTGCGAATACCCTAGACTGCGCATCGCTTAAACGTCTAAATACTCCAAGAGCTCAAAATTGAGAAAAGTTTTTCGTCGACTGTGCAAATACGAATAGTCAAATATCTCGTCCATGCCATCCGTAACCAGGACTTTATGGAGCATTTGATTGTCCAGGGTTATGTGGAAGGGAAACGGTCTCGTGGCCGATCTCCAAAGCGCTGAACATATCTAATGATCGCGCGACGCAACCAACCGAATTAGATGCAGACGCTTCGGAAAGGCTTCTGTATCGATAACCCAACATCGTTAAAAATAAAACCACGACCACTCTGTCAAGAGTGTACGAGATCGGGGGCTAGTATATCTAACACGGTATTCCCTGGCTGTCGTAAAGAGCTGGGAAGGTATCCGTAATCGGGATTTCAAATAGAGGTGGTGGGGTTTCATTTCTACAATGTTTAATATGTTTTTTTTTTCAAATGGATTTGTGCTGATAGCCTATATTGCTTTTACAGTTTCACCTGACAATAAAGCCGGCGCTTATGGCACTCTAGCCAGAAATATGTATAGTGTATTTAGTAGCGATTAAGCACAGAGGCGCCTTTTAGAAGGCTCAGACCTCAGCTTGAGCAATCGCTGGGGAGTATAGTCTGCACATCATTGTGCCGACGGCCAGTTGTGGGAGCTCTTCGGACTCGCAGGCGTGTCCTATGTCGGGGTCGCGCATTATTATTGCGATTCGGGTTGGGCAAGGAAAGTGCTGCTCCGATAGCGACTGTGATGGAGTCATTCGGATCTGCCAAAACATGTTTGGGATGTTTAATATGAGCCTTGTACTACACTGTTCCATTGCTATGCACGGACCTTCTCTACTAATGAGGGGGGTTAGGCCTTAGTCCACCTACGGATTGTTAGACTTCACATACTTTCGGGAATGTAAGTTTCCTCACGATGTTGTCCTTGACCGTTATAGCAAACGATCATTAAAATCATCAACATCGGAGCAAAAATGACGAAGTTTTACTCATCATCAATTTCACCCCTAAGGGGTTTTAATTTTTTCTTCAAATTTGAAGAAACCACTCTGGAAAGAACCCCTATGGAATACAAAAAAATATCCAAATCGGTCCACATTTGATGGAGCTATGCGTGAACATATATAAAAAGCTTTATATACGGATTGAGAACCTCCTCCGTATTTTTCGTCGGTTAAAAATTTAAATTTACTACAAAACTGTACGCATATCAAATGGTTTGTTTATTCAGTTGCTAAAACCCATCAGCTAATAGGACATTGATATTTTTAGTTAAACTGAACCAATATTTAATTTGCCTACGTAACTAATCACTATTTACTGTCAAAAGTTACGTTTTTTTATTGACCTGAACGACGAGACGAGCAGGTACTCTCTGACGGCAGTGTGACACCTTCCCAGACGGTCTCATAGGAACCTACCATCAAGTAGATTAATGTAGGAATCAAATCAGAGATTAAATTCAATCTAACTGATTTAAACTATTAATGGTACCATTTGATTTTAACAAATAAAATGAATAAAAATTCATAAAAGCATGCATCATTTTATGATCATAATACTAGCCCTGTATTATATATTTCCCACTGCTGGGCACGGGCCTCATCTACTGAATGAGAGGGGTTAGGCCTTAGTCCACCACGCTGGCCTAGTGCGGGTTGGCAGACTTCCCATAACTTCGAAATTCTTATGAATAACTTCTCAGGTATGCAGGTTTCCTCGCGATGTTTCCTTCACCGTTAAAGCAAGTGATAATTACCAATTAATACACACATAACTTGGTGTATGCCCATGGGACTGGTTTCGAACCTGCGACTATCGTCTCGACAGTCCACACCACTCCCCGCTAAGTTATCACACATTTTATAATAGCTAGATGCAAAATTTTATTACAAGCATCCATAAATATTGAACCTGATACAAATACGTAATTCATTTCCATTGAACACACTGATAAAACTCTTATCGAAATGACTGCGATAGTTACAAAGAACCACTATCGAGCCAATAGTAGCGCCTCCTCGCGTTGTAATTCGCAGAAATGTACTGTGGAAAATAACAATTTCTTAGTAATATTATATATCTTGACCTGACCAGAGGATAATGTGCGACACATATAGTAAGAGGAAAACCTAATGTAATTACATACGCACTCACGCCTATATTCCCCAAAGGGGTAGGCAGAGGTGTAACTAGTACACCCACATTTCGCCGCATGTAATGCGTACGCGTTACGATTAAGCTAATGCTGAGGTCTCGGGTTCGATCCTCGGGTCGGGTAAAGTGGAATTGAGTTTTTCTATTACGAAATGCTCTGTATTATCCCGGAGTCTGGAATTTGTACCCGGTATGGCGATAGGCTCGCCCCCTATCACATCGTGGGACGGAGATACGCTCGCCGACCTCTGCCTACCCCTTCGGGGATTACAGTGCGTATGTATGAGTGCGTATGAATATACTTATGGCACGATATATGGTTAGAAATTGGTAGATAAATGTGAAATATTGATTTTTTTATACACCTAACAGTCACACACCTATGTGTATGTGTGTCGGGACTATTCCCGACCCCACACTAGGTTAACCTGTATCGTGAGTATCAGAAACTACAGGGGACTTGCGGTCCCCCAACACCCAGATCCGAAAAAAAAATTGTGAATCACAAAAACATTTGTCTTGGTGTGGGAATGGAACCCACGCCCTCTCGCTTCGCAGCCGCCTACTCGCTCACTGCGCCACGGAGGCTGTCAAACAATAGACTAGTTTTTCTTAGATATCCATGTAATGTTAGTTGTCTCACTGCTGGGCACGAGCCTGGTCTTCTAAAAAGAGGGGTTAGGCCTTACAGCCCACCACGATGGCCTAATAGGGGTTGGGGTTAATAAAGAGATTGTTTTTAAAAAGCATATTTTAAATTCAAATAAAATCAACTACAAAACTGGTATATTTATCCACTGCACTTTATATAAAAAGTAAAAGCTTTTATACCAAAATACACAGTCACTTCCAAACTAGATTGGTTTCTTTAACCTTTACATAAACCCGATAAAAATGATATCAGTACAATAATTAAAATCACGTTTCTTTGTAACCTGATTCATATGTCCAATTAATTCTGAACACACGCTAAATTTGAATAAAACGCCATTAAACTAAAGGTTAAAGAACATTAACTAATTACTCTACAGTCAACGTTTATACTAAAAACTTTTATCGTGTGTTAACCTTTTAAAATATCAGTTACATTTGGGCAGAATGGAAAAATTCCAACAATAACATTTACAAGAAAACTAGTGTAAAAAAAAATACGATTAATTTTATAAACTCCGGTCGCCACATAGAGTTGGTGGTTTCTTTTCTCGCGGGAAAAATCCTGATTGCGGATACCTTCCCGTCCCCGGGGGAGGGCGGATGGTTTTTTTTATGCAGGTTTAAATCGTTTATTGTCTTTAACAATTTTGTTTTTTCACAATGTTTTATGGGTGGAGCCTCCTTTTAAGCACAAAGTGCCTGTATTAGGAGACTCCAAAGGTCTCGAGGTTATGCTGGACTCACCAGCTTACTGACCAGGTGTCTGAACGACGCTGGGTTGTGTCCCTAACTGACTAAAAACCCCACCATGTTACTATTACGAGAAGGGTCGTAGTTCGTATCCCGTTCGATGCTTTCCTTGAGGTTACTGCAAGCCACGATCTCCATCTGCCGCCCATGACAGCTATCACCGCAGATAGAGCGAGGTATCTCGACTGTTCTGAGAGCGCTCTGCTCTCTATCAGGTGAGAAACCAGTAAGGCGGGTTCAAACAGACTTTATCCAGCGTAACTCTATCAGTTATACTGTTAAAGTCAACATCTTTCGTCGACATCTGTACTCCACTATTCATTGGGTAACGTCATATCATCTTTTGTTCATCAACATTTGGACTCCGCTTTCCATTGGGTGTATAATAATCTGCCGTGACACAGTAAAAAGACAAAAAAACTGCCACCAAGAGTATTCAAATCACCACAAAATGACTGCCTCGGTGGCGCAGTTGTAATACGTACGCGTTACGACGCGACGCTGAGGTCTCGGGTTCGATCCCCGGGTCGGGTAAAATTGATAGTGGGATTTTCTATTACGAACTGCTCAGTATCAGCCCGGAGTTTGGAATTTGTGGCCGGTATGGCGATAGGCTCGCCCCCTATCACATAAGGGACGGAGATACGCTCGGCGAAATGTGGGTGTACTGGTTACACCTCTGCCTACCCTTTCGGGGATTACAGGCGTGAGCACTCACGTATGCTAAATTGCTTTATGACTTGGCTGCTTTGCGAGATTCCTAAATCCTTACTGTTCTACGTTGTTTTGTTTTTTTTATAGGTTAAGGTGTGATGGGACTGCCATATCCATGTTGGACAAAAGTCCCTAAATTAAATAGAGAAAAAAAAAGGGTATATATAAACATGAGCTGTGTAAGTTAACAAAGCAAGCCAATGGAAGCCGTGCGTGGATGAACACGGACTTTTACATTTGCTATTTGAAACAGTGCGTTGATTACTATTGCTGTATCAGAGAACGTAATTGCGAATATAGGAGATTTTTAACCGCCTACGAAAAAGGAGGTTCTCAATTAGACGCGTATCTTGTTTTTGTACGTATGGTACATTCATACATTATGTACCTACAATGATTTCTGTGACGAACGTGAGGCGATAGTAATGAAATATTTTTTGATAGGTTTATTAATAAATTAATAATAAATAAATACACTCAACAGTCACACACATAGTCCTGACCCCACACTAGGTAAACCTGTGTCGTGGGTATCAGGAACTACGAGGGACTTGCGGTCCCACAACACCCAGACCCGGAACAAATATTTGTGGATCACACAAAAATTTGTCTTGGTGCGGGAATCGAACCCGCGGCCTCTCGCTTCGCAGCCGGCTACTCGCCCGCTGCGCCACGGAGGCTGTCGACATTAGACTGTCGATTAGTTACTTACATACATAGACTCACGCCTGTTTCCCATGGCGGCAATTATTATTAGGTTTATTCCTTGGAGGTTAATAATACAGTTAACAGTGACACACTAGGTTAACCTGTATCGTGATTATCAGGAACTTCGAAAGACTCGCGGTCCCAGAACACAACACCCAGTTCACACTTGTACAATAGCAATATATGTAACTTTAGCTACAATTTGGCATAAGTTCCGTTAACAGAAAAAAATACAAATGATTCTTCAAATATATAGATCCCTAATAGAGGGGTAAATGCGGTTTCGAGGGGAGTGAATTCTGTGATTGACAAGCGGGGGTTGATCAATCGATATGCCAAAATAACATTGTACGTAAGCAACCCTAGATGCAATTTTTCGAGCAGTCCGTATTATTAACTAACTCTAATGAATACTACTGTTATTAGAACATACATAAAAACAAACAAGGATATTGTGTTTTTTTTCCCACAAAACAAGTTCTTTAAAATTCACAAAGAATTTACAAGGTATTTAACAAAATTATTATCAATAATCTACATAATTATTGATTGTGGATAACGGAATTATCAACACGCTACCTAGCAGGGGAGCAAACCGGTAGCCATATCTGACAAACATTTTATTAGATCGATCGATTACCACTCGAATATATTGCCAAAGGCGAAATTCAAATTTGGAACGGAGTGGCCAGTATTAATAAAATGAAACGGAATTTTAAACGAGTCCATTTGTGAAAAATTCTAAATTCAAGCGCCAATAATGGATTCAACTCATTATTCTCATTTCTAATATTAAAATGTAGTGCCATTAGTTTTTTACCCCGATAAATGTGGGAAAAAAAAGTTCTGTCTGAGTATATTATTTATTATTATTCGCATCGAGCGCCTCAATGAATGGACTGATTTAAATGTAATTTTTTAAATTTGAAAGCTCGGTTAATCGAGATGGTTCTTAGCTATGTTTGAAGTCAAACTGTTTAGCTATTTAGAAAGTACAGATCTCTTTCTAATTATGATGTCGAGGATTTTGATTAACAGTTTAGAGGAAAATGCTTTCACTTTAGGCTTGAAAACTTTCGACACTAGATTGGCCGTTCCCTATATTCTATCTAAAGATAGATTTGCTTACTATCAATAATGTTTTGACAGATGTTCCATACAAAATGTGTCACAATTTTACTGCTAGTAAGCAAATCTTTCGATAGACAGAATATTGGGGACGGCCGTAACCGTTATCTATAGAATATACTAGAGAACAGTAAGTATGATATTGTCGTATAGCGATTACTATTCCCATATGCCCTATATCGGAAATGACCCGTGAACATCTTCATAAACACAAATATAACTTGGCTAGCCTGAAGTTTGTCGCTTCTACCGCCCTCTATACTTGCCAAAACAATAGCCGCGACGCCGCGCCGCTCGTAAATAACTTCACACTGGTCAAATTGACTGCCTCGGTGGCGCAGTTGTAATGCGTACGCGTTACGACTGAGGATAACGCTGAGGTCTCGGGTTCGATCTCCGGATCGGAATTTGTGCCCGGTATGGCGATAGGCTCGCCCCCTGTCACATCGTGGGACGGAGATACGCTCGGTGATTTGTTGGTGTACTGGTTACACTCTGCCTACCCCTTCGGAGATTACAGGCGTGAGTGCGTATGTATTATCAAATTATTTTGCCCGTATTGAAGTCCAATTATTTATTTCTATAAGCTGTATTGAACGAATCGTCAGGTGTTTTTGTCGCAGTATAAAAAGAGTGGCATTTGACTGGCCACGACTACCCCCAATTAGGTCGGAATTGGAATTCGGCCAAACCCCCCTCCAAAGAAGGCGCGGCCGATAATACTTTTTTTAATATAAGCATTAAGCTCGCACCTGTATTGAAGGGGTACCACACATATGCAACTAGTACACTCAAGGTGAGTCGAGCTTATGTCCGTCCCGTGATGTGATAGGTAGCGATATCGCCTTATCGAATCGGAATCTTAAATATAAATCGCGATTGCATATGGGATTTGAACGCAGGTCCTTATAATTTCGCAGTTAAGTACGCCCACCACTGGACTGTGTATACTTTTTTACACAAAAGTTGTACCGAACAAAAACCGACAGCGCAATTAAGAGTCGTCATACGCCTAACAACAAATTTCTTTAGTGCCAACTCAATAATTAAGTCCAACCTAATAAAAAATTACAAATTTAAAAATTATTGTTACTTTTAATACTTCGAAATGTTAATATAAACCACAATTAACGAACAGTTAAAGCTGAGATAACAATCGCTCCGTTTCATAACGTAGCAAATAGTGACAAAAAAAAATCGTAGCCGTCTTGAAGTCGCGTGTTCGCTAACGTCCGAATTGATATGACGTTTGTATATTATTTCATATCCGTCGGTGTTGACTTCATACATCCAACCAATACCTAAGCGCCAATGTTAAAGTGGAGCAAACCTGTAACTCAATACACGTACACACAATCTTTCCTCTTATATACCAACTATTAAAGTCTACTTTCGCTTGTGACGTCCCTTATCAATCAGCCTTCAATGGTTAATTTACTTTTTTTTCATTACCAAGCGCATCATAGTAAATACATAGTGGTACCAGGCTCGCATAAACGACCAGAGGTTCGGTCGGAAAGCCAGTGGCGAACTATCGAACGGTATCGATAGCTGAAGCACACAGATAGAGTTCTGTCTGCATATTATGATTTCTATGTTTTTTTCTGTTTGCAATGTATAAATAAATATTTTAATCAGATGCGAAAACTGATGTTCATCCCACATTACATTTTATTGCAAAATCCTATTGAATAACAATAACTTAACACCCAAAGCACCGTGTCTCCAATTGGAAAACGTTTACAAACATTTGTAGACAATCACTCACCGATATCGTGCAGTCGTTGCTGGTTGTCTTTCTGTGACAACGCGGCTAGTAAGCCCGCGTCGCCTACTCGTTGCCTCGCTACCGCGATTCCAACTGGGATCGAACCTGAGACCAAACCATCAATATAGGCTAACAATAATAACAAAGAGAAGTAAATCAATACGTTATTCATAAAGATTAAAAGGTAACATAGGTACGCAGAAACACGTTCCATTAAATTGGTATATTTTATTTCGATCCGCCGAAGCTCCCGTGGGAATAAAGTTGAAAGAAGAGTTGCAAGCAATCCATTTTTTGTATATTAATTTTATCCATCCATCTATCGAGAGAACACTCCGTAGGAGGAGTATCTTCTCTCATATTATCGATATTCTTGTACTAGGAGCGCATAATGTTGTCGGAGTTCTACCCGTCGAGACATTCTCTAGTATCGGTTCGGTCCGATACCTTATTCATAATATTATATGTAGAAGGTGGTGTAAAAAGGTTTTCATCGTTATATTGTTAAGTATTATAATCAATTTTAACACTTTTTTCATTACGTATGAAAATATTTCATCTTTCTCGGCAAACTGAAAATCCACGAATACTAAATATTAATGGTTGTAGGAATAGAACTACATATACATTAAAAACTGAAGTAAAAAGAATAGTATATAGCCTTGGATAATTTAAACTCAATAGAATTTACTTAGTATAAAAACTTTCCTAAAAGTATTCCTTCCTTCAGGTAATTAGTTCGATACTTTGTATATTTTGATTTAAAACTTTGTAAACTGATACAGTAATGTTTACCTCTATCAGTTCATCGTCTCCTAGTCATCATCGTGTTAACAATATATGCCGGCCGACAGATCGCCCACGCATGCATTTTGATGATCCTATCTATCTATATCTATCTCTTTTTGTCTTGCTATTGCCTTACTTACTATATCTAATTAATATAATATGATAACAACATCGCCTAAATAAGCCGTGCTAATGTTTGAACAATAACTAACCTAAACACCGGCTCGATCGGGTCGTTACCACTGTCTCAGAGAAAACCAACGTATAATAGCAGCTTGCTGCTGCTGCGTTTCGTACGGTGAGTGAGATATCCGGAGGCCCAAATCCCTTCCCCTCCCCAATCCCTTAATTATCACATTCCTTTAAAGTCGGCAACACGCCCATAAACTTTTGGTATTGTAGGCGTACATGGGCGGTGGAGAGCACATACCATCAGGTGACCCACTGGCTCGTTTGACCGGCCTATGCTATAAAAAAAGAAAGAAACACGATTGCTCATTAATTGATGGTCATTATAATTACCATTATTAAGCGAGGCGGGTATGGGCGGGTGTTCCGGCTTGTTCCCGGGCGAGGCCTGTTCTAACTTGACAGCGACTAGCTCGGACACATGGAGTTGCTGCGGCTCCCGCTTCACTTGAACTTGGACGTTCTGTCCAGCGACGCCGAGCCACGTCACAGGATTTGTACGGCTGCAGCCGCCATCGGTGTGGAGTATCTGGGGATAGCTTTTCGTGAGTAAACGTTTATAATGCATCCTATATTCATCTAATTCCGGTGTTATTACATACAAATATTACTATTTAAAAATGCTGATTCACAATAATTGTGTTGTAGGAATTTAACTTTCCAACTATCGTTTCTCAGTTGAGTTGAATTACAGTATGGCTAAGGCCGTGAATATTATATAACAGTATGCAAATGGTAAGATTACATATTAATAATTAATAAAATAAATCGATTGACTTAATTCGAGTAACAATGACACGGGACAACACCGCTTCCGAACACCTGTAAAACATGAAACGATACAATATATTTTTTTAAAACAAAAACCGTCATTTATTTTGTCTCTATCCATACCAAACACAGTGTGAACATAAACCGTATCAAAATCCGGAAATAATTGCACAGTATCAAATGACGCGGCCCAACTGCCAGTTTAGGACGAACCGGTTGCATCTAGTGTGAACCGGTTCCCTTGTAGTCACAAAACCGGTAATAGACCTAGACTCGGGCGGTTAGCAAAGGCGCCGCGCCGCCACACTGTGAGAAATACTCAGAGGAATTAAGTTTTTTATTTCTTGAGGCTATGGAATTTGCTTTCAAAATATGTTAATCATAACAATGCAATGAACTTAGATAATTATGTATTAAAGTATACAATTATAACAATTTTTGAAAATTGATCAGGCGGTAGGTAAAATGTGCAAGTCGTATTTGATAAAGGCCCATAAAAATAAAATGCGCTCATAAATGATGAACCTAGTTTGAAACATGGAGTTAGCAACATACCGAACATATTGCAATTTTAGTAATGTTATACCACAGCACTTACTGCTCCGGGTTACCACATGTGGGTAGCAATTTTATAAAATTGAACAGCTAATATTTTATACTTCATAGAAAACTACATAAGACCGAAATTTAAAAAGATTTTTACTCTAAAACCTAGACCCGAAAACATTAATCGACCAAAAATTTCAATTGTTTAGAGCAGTTAAGTTGTACTTCAAAATGACTCCTACTGTCTGATATGCTGTTTCAATACGTTGTTTACGAGTGGTAGAGCCACGCTGTAGACAATTTTGTCTACGGCATGAATGGGCCGGCTCGTCCGGGTCGTTACCACTGTCTCACAGAAAACCGGCGTAAAGTAACAGCTTGCTGCTGCGTTTCGTACGGTGAGTGAGATATCCGGAGGCCTAAATCTCCCTCCCCTTCCCAATCCCTTATTATCCCTTTCCTTAGGTCGGCAACGCGCCCATAATTCTTTTGTATTGTGGGCGTACATGGACGGTGGAGATTGCTTACCATCAGGTGACCCATTTTCTCGTTTGCCGGCCTATACTATAAAAAAATAATAATAATAATAACATAGATTGTAAATACAACCATCTTAACGTGAGTTAGTGCTAGAAGTTACGTCAGAAGAGTATTATTTCATTAATACCAAACGACAGTAATCACTTTAACTCATAGTTTATTGGTTACATTTACAATATCACTGATTTACCGACCACAACCCCATGTCAGGATTCTCTATAGACCGTTATCTAATTATAACTAAGACAACTAGGACCGAATAGTAAACCAGCATTGCTACCGCGTAATGCACACTTGGACTATCGACTGACCACTGGTCTTAATGAACTGGAGACTGTATGACCGACTGCGGGCAAAAGACCTCCAGTTATGGCGACAACCTCTTTTATACCATTTTACTACCCTTCCACAACTATATCGCACCATTATTATTTCAGTGTACCCAACGTTGCTTTCTCAGACACCCTCAATATACCAATATTAAGAGAATACGCTAACATTAGTAAAAATGTTTGACTGCAGGAATGGCAGGGCACAGCGAAGCCGCTGCCTACCGTAAATGTATTGTCTTGCAAGATGGCTCCCCCGTTTCGTCTTGATGGTTTGCAGTTGCATGATGCCCAGCCCATCGATCGCCTGCCGAAGCTCACCCGAGCAGTACATCGACTCCAAAATGCAATTTTTACCTTAGCTTCCTCTATGTTTCGCGTATGAGTGACGTAACTGTTGTTACCCTCATATTAGTAATAGCACCGTTATTGGTGTTAGTGAAGGTAGTCGGGGGAATAACTATGTAAAGCGGGTAGATAATAACATTGAGATGTGGTGGAGGTGATTGCTAAGGTATATAAGCGGGCGCATTATTATTTGGGGGAAGTTAGTCGTGCTTAGAACTCTTTCGTGGTAACGCTGTCCGAGTGTAATTAGAATGTGAATAATCATAGCAAGTGTAATAAATTGTGAACAGTAATATAATATTGCATTTAATGTGAATAGAATATTAAACTTTTTGAACATCCTGACGAAGTTATTTATCTATATTGCACAAAAGTGATAGTGGGTAAACTGTAAACCTACCTTTTTAGGGGAGTTGGTGAGACACGTGTTGCAGGATCGCTTTGCCTGCTCCGTCTTGATGGTGAGAGGTTGCATGACGCCCAGCCCGTCGATCATCTGTCTCGGTTCACCCGGGCAGCACATCGACTCCGCGATGCACTTTGCCAGCTTAGCCTCCTCCATTTTGTTGCTCTCCCTGTACAGAAAGTTAAATTGTATGTGCACGGAAAAAAAATTGCGAAGTCTATGTGACTTTCCTCTTTGGGAAGCAAAATATACATATTTTTTCATCATAATAAAAGCGAAAGACCTCACAATTCAATAATAGAGCAAATGTTCGAAGCAAAATCATTTAATATAAAGTGATTTTACGGAGCCATTTTCTTAAATTTGTGTGCAGTAATAAAGTTAATACTGGCGCCCTTGCTTCCTGGAAGCTGCTGTCGTTTATTTGTTCAAGTTTTTACGACGGAACACTAAAGTGTTTAGACCTTTCAGCGCTGAAGTTTTTCATGCCGGAAAGACAGCTTGAATTTGATTGTGTTATGGTTTTAAAATTACAATATGCTTTATTGCATTGCTTGAACTAAGGATCAACTACAGTAGTCGCCACTTGATGTTTTGTTCAGCAAGAAACCAACCAGTTTTGGGGTTAAAATCCAAAATTAACTTACATGACAAACTCTTAAGCTCTATTATTTATTAACAAAACACCTCTCTCTGTCCTGCAACGACTTGGTGGATAACTTACAAATCATATTTTTTTTCGAATGGATTGGCTGTTAGCCTATATTGCTTTTACAGCTTCACCTGACAATAAAGACGGCGCTTATGGCGCTCTAGCCAGAAATATGTATAATGTACTTAGTAGCGATTAAGCACAGAGGCGCCTTTTAGAAGGCTCGGATCTCAGCTTGAGCAATCGCTGGGGAGTATAGTTTAGGGCCGTCTCGGCACATGATTATGCCGAGGGCCAGTTGTAGCTCTTTGGACTCGCAGGCGTGTCCTAAGTCGAGGTCGGGTATTATTATTGCGATTCGGATCGGGCAAGGAAAGTGCTGCTTCGATAACGACTGTGATGAAGTTGTTGGGATCTGCCAAAACATGTTTGGGACGTCGACGGAGGAGGCGACAAATCATAACATTAAAAGAGTAATACTGACTTGTCAGCGAGCAGCACCCGTTGCGAGCAGTTGAGCAGCTCCAGCTGCAGCGGCGAGTACGGCGAGTTGGGAGGCGGCGTCGGCACACCGAACGTAGACAGCGACGTCGAGAACAGACTTTCAGTAACTGTACGCAAAACATTTCCTTTATTTATGATGACAGCCTCCTTGGCGCAGTGGGCGAGTAGCCTGCTGCAAAGCGTGAGTACGTTGGTTTGGTGGGTTCGGGTTGTGTAACCCACAAATATTTGTTTCGGGCCTGGGTGTTCTGGGACCGCAAGTCCCTCGTAGTTCTTGATACCCACGATAAAGGTTAACCTAGTGTGGGGTCAGGACTATGTGTGTGACTGTTGGGTGTATTTTATTTTTATAAGGTTACTATATTGGATAAAAAAACTACCAAAGTGGCCAGCCTGACATTACATTTTCATTCTTACCGGACGACATCGGAATATACACTATTTTTTCCATCAGGTCAAATCGGGCATCTTTGCGATGCTTGAAGTATACTTTTTTCATTTGTTGCTTAGCTCTGTGTCCCATAAAGGTATTATTCTTAAATTATATTCTTATTAGGTAGGCTTACACAGGACACAGATAAAAATAACGTAAAAATTAAATATATCTCATAACAAAACTCCATTGGATGACAGTTTGTTTTTGACAATCCCAAAAAACTTTAATTACAGCACGTCACTCGTCAACGCGGCACACATGCCTGCTCTGGGAAACGACAAAACTGCCGCCACGATGACGTCAACGTGACCTCATGGGCTAATGGAGCAAAACCGACCAAACCACTTGTTATCAATTGGAAGTGGTGTATAGAATGTCAAGGATAAAAAAAATCAGATCACCTAACGTGAGTAGGCATGCGGCAGAATAATAGGTACATAGAACTAATTGAAAATATATAGGTAAATATAATCTGTGAAATTCAAAAATCGAACATTAATTATTTTATAAAAGCCCTTGAAAATAATCTGTCAAATTTGAAATTGGAACGTGTCGACAAAACCGTCGCTCATTTTTACCAATTTATGTCTGAACTCTGAACATGTAAAATAATAACATTTTCTATTTTCTACACATATTTTAAAAGCGAAATACCACTCATTCACTCAGTCAATCACTCACTCACTCACTGATTAATCACGATTTCAAAATTACTAAAGCTAGGATTATGAAATTAGGTCAAATGATAGTTTGTGTAATGTAGAGGTTCTACTAAGAAAGGATTTTTTGGAAAATTACATTTTAAAGGGGACAAGGGCCGTTCATGCGGCGGAGCTTCAGGTAACAGTTAATAAATAATAATTGGCAGTTAAAGCTTGTAAAACAGCAAATAATTATAAAAAATTTAAACATTTTTAATGTCTTTATAGTTGAAACTGTGTAGACACGCAAATGGCATTTTAAGGCATAATTTATAATATTATTTTACGATAACTGTAAAAGTTTGCTTGACAATTAATGAAAATTCCGGATAAAAACAAACTATGTACTTCTTCAGTCGTATAAGTATGACGTCACGGCTTTTAGGTACTTTCTGAATCTATAGAGATATAAATTAATATATTTATTACGCTCAAGACAACCCTGCTTTCTGTCTATTGCCGTTAATTAATTAAACTCGGACCAAACTTAAATCTTAGTCGCTCTTTCTATATTATTCGATATTTATCAACAACTGGAAATAAAATTGAAGAATCAAAATTTTAGACACTAATAATGGTCACTCCCTGACTGGGATTTGAACGTACATTACTAAAACTGAGTTAAACTCAAGTACAATAAACGTAGCTATCATATGGATGCCTTAGCTTCGTTGACATTCGTCGTTCTATTCCTCATTTTAGCCGACTTCAAAAAAATGGTTTTCTATTCGGAGTTAGGCAGAAGTACAACTAGTGCACCCACAGTTCGCCGAAGATAATTTCGTCCCATGATAAGACGGGGGCCTGCCTATAGCCATGCCGGGCACATCTTCCAATCCTAGAGAATTCATGCGTGATTTTTCGAACCTAAAACCCACACACAAATTGTGAATACCGGACCTGGGAATTGAACCCAAGATCTCACGGTTCTCAGCAATAGTACGCTGCTACTAGCCCAATAAGGCGATTATTTACTTCAGTTGACTCCTAACATCTACATAATCCCTATGATCTGCGACAACCATCAGGTCGGTAACAGTTGCAGACAACGGCCGCCCATACAACAGTCAGCGGTGAACATTTTACCTTCATCCGTGACTAAAGTTCGCGAAATATGACAGACATGTGTAAAAAAACACAAGCTTTTCTACACGAGTAGCGAGCGGTCTGTCCGGTGCCATTTCACGGGTGTCACTCAGGAAGAATACAGTTTTAATATTATTTTCGTATTAAGTCTGTATTCCTTAGAGTTTTTTTTTATCCTGGCACGCAAAGTAACTTTAGTAAGTACAGTCCGGTCTTTACCTATGAAATTGCCGTTCTGTACGAAAAAAACTAGAAGTAATTATTTCCATCTTTTTTATTTTTACCTACGCACTGATGCCTGTAATCCCTGTAAGGGGTAGATAGAGGTGTAACTAATACACCCACATTTCGCCGAGCGTATCTCCGTCCCACGATATGATAGGGGGCGAGCCTATCGCCATACCGGGCACAAATTCCAGACTCCGGGCCGATACTGAGCATTTCGAAATAGAAAAACCAATACCACTTTACCCGACCCGGGGATCGAACCCGAGACCTCCGCCTTAGCTTAATCGTAACGCGTACGCATTACAACTGCGCCACCGAGGCAGTTTTTTATTTTTATTAGTCAAATTAACCACCCATGCTATCGATGCATCTTTGCCAGCGCAGTGGCAGTTTATCGATGCCCTTCTTGAAGAAATCGGCTGAACGGGAGGCAACAAACTCTTCAACGGCTTTTTGTACTGCTTCTCGGGTATTGATTTTTTTCCCGCCAAAAAGACTAAGGACTAACCCCCTCTTAATATTAGCGGAGGCCCAAGCCCAGCAGTAGGACAGTATGTAATACAGAACTTATATTTAAAACATGTGCTATTCGGATCTACCATGTTAACTTTGATTACAAATTACTATTCTTTTTTTATTTATTTATTAGCTTGAATGACGAGACTAGCAGATCGCTCGAATGATGGTAAGCGCCACGCCTGCTCATTAACAGAAGCAACGCCACACAGAACTTTAAATAACAAAGCACTGCATGACACTGGACTGCGCTCGTCACCCCGAGACATAAGGTATTAAGTCTCATAATGCCCAGTAGTTACACTGGCTTCAATGTCCTTCAAACCGGAACACAACAGTGCTTACACACTGTTGCTTGGCGGCAGAAATAGACAAAGCGGTGGTACCAACCCAGCCGGCCTCTCGCATACTAGGGACCTACCACGTTGTATGTGGACCTATTTGTATTCCCATCTCTAAACACCACCTGCGACCACGGTAACTGGGTTTCAAAATAATTTGTGAATGAAGTTTGACATGGAAAATGTTGGCTGGATGCATAACCAATCACATCCATCATATGCAATCAGCTCGAGATAGAGGGGACGGGCTTTCGATTCTCGGCAGGGTGTTCGGACCCACGTCGAGCTGTCTACTCGTATCTTCACGGCTGTCGCTCGGGGCCATTAGTGTGGGGGCAGAGCTGACATGCGATGTTCCGAGACTGACGTGCGTTATGTTGAAACAATATTGTATGTACTTATATGTATATTATATATTATACAACTGTTACTTATATATACTTAATACTGTATAGAACTATTGACTTGAATTAAACAGTGCCCTCGCCAATAGTGGGCCATCAGTCGTGGGTATCATAAACTTCCTAAAATATTTCCTACTAGCTTTTGCTCGCGGCTCCACCCGCGTGAATAGACTTTTCCGAAATAAAACGTAGCCTATAACAGTCTCCAGGGTCCCACCTATCTCTACATCAAAATTCATCAAAATCGGTTCACTCATTTAGGCGTGAAAGCGTAACAAACAAATAGTTTTTTTTTTTTCATATAAAATATCCTATGTTACTTCTTATACCTCCAAGAATATATTGTGTACAAAGTTTCATGATGATCTATTAAGTAGTTTTTGCGTGAAAGCGTAACAAACAAACTTACATTCACATTTATAATATTAGTATGATCACACTTTGGTGCCAAGAATCAAACGTGCAATGTTCCACTTCCTTAGCTGATTGGATCATCATCACATAAATTGAATAAATATCATGAGAACAAATCAGCATACAAACAAAATTAATTATTTCAGATTGATAAATACGTATCGCAAACCTATGTATCCTAAAATTAAACAAATCACAGTATTGGACGAATAATGGATAGTATATAATTAAATGTAACAATACAATAGCGTTACCTTTGTGTAAGGTCGGTCTGCTGGCGCCCTGCGTGGGAAACAGCGAGTAGAGGGGGAATCTGCTTAGACCTGCAAACAGTACAACTATTATGACACGCTGTAATCATGCTAGGAGATATTTTAATTACTATGGTAATTGGTCAAATACCAATTTTTACAAATATTATTGTTGCCAACGTTTTTACGTTGCAAAACATTTAAAATTAAAAACAAACATTTTTATTGACTTACTAGCTGTTGCCCGCGTGAATGCGTATTTCCAGGATTAAAGTAGCCTATTGGGCGCATCAAGCGAGTCCTGGTGAGAAACGCGCTTGACAAAAATACTAATGTCGCTATAAAAAAATAGGGTTGATCGTAGAGTGTTCAAAATTTAGGGTTGTATGTATTTTTTAATGCGTTATCATAAAAAAATAAAAACAAAAAAAATATCTAAAAAATAAAATATTTAGGGGGATGAAAAATAGATGTTGGCCGATTCTCAGACTACCCGATATGCACACAAAATTTCATACAAATCGGTCCAGCCGTTTCGGAGGAGTATGGGAACGAACATTGTGACACGAGAATTTTATATATAAGATAATGCTTCTGTTTGGCAATTATTACATTATGAATAATAGTTAATGTTTCATTCAATAAAGTATGCTTTTCTAATAAAAAAAGGCAGTATGCATAATTATTTATGATAATTTAGTTATTTCATTCGATTGCATTCTACGAGCAATAAAATAAAAAAAAAACGCAACCTAAAAGCATCCAAACAGAATGTACCAGGAGTGCATACCTTGTTGGAGATCAGAGGGCGGGCGGGAGCGGGCGCCCCCCGCCGCCCCGCCCAGCATCGCCTCTCGTGTTGGACCACCTCACCAGCTGCGAACAACGTACGCACATTACACACACGTACAAACACTAGTTGTATGGAATTAATTAAGCCGTGTATCCATTAAAACATAGCGATAGCATCGGTCACGCTCGCGCCGTACATTTGCAAATTATGTACAATGTAAATTGGAATCATTTATCATTAATATTTTACAATTGTGCGTTGAGAATGTTGCAATTATTTACGTTGTGACCAGTAATCAGAAGCAATTGGTTCGTTATATAATTAATAGCACGCGAGATTCGAATAGATTGAGCGCGAACACCGTAAGCTAACAGTAGTCATTGTGTCGGAAAGAAAGTTAAGAAATGGATGTAAGTTTCTAAATTGATGGAATTCCTTCCTAATCTGTTTACAAACCATACGTATACATTGATGATGTCTTAACCACCCATCTTTTTCTTATCGTAGGTTGATCATGATTACCTAATAGGTAGTAACTAGTAGGTCTCTCGTAAGCGAGAAGCCATCTGGATTGTTGTCACCGCTTTGTTTATTTTTGCCACCAAACAGCATTGAAAGTACTGTTCTGTTTCGGTATAAAAGATGATATTTTATGAAGGAAATTAAGTAATTCCAGAAGAACTATTTATTCAAAAGAAACACGCAAAACGGAGCAAAATGAACTATATATTTTTTTCAATGACAAGAGTGACAAGAGTGATTTACATCAATGAGGATAGATGGCGTATATGGTGTCATATCAGTGTTGCAATTAAATAATTTCAACATCCTCTTCTTAATTGCAAACCCATAGCCACAGAACAGTCTTCAGTCTTCTTTTGAGTAATTGGTTTTGTAAGCACGTCGGCAACCATATCTTGAGTCCCAACATAACGGAGTTCAATTTCCTTTTCGGCAACTCTCTCTCGTAGAAAATGATATCTTATATCGATATGTTTGCTGCGAGCACAGTAAAAGTCAATACCTGCAAATTTGATTGCACTTTGATTATCACAATAAATTATGGTAGGCGCAACTGTAACCTTCCAATGTAGTTCTGACTCTAAATGCCTTAGCCACATAGCCTCTTGTGTGGCAGTAGCCAGTGCCATATATTCTGCCTCCATGGTTGATAACGCAACTGTGTTCTGACGTTTAGAACTCCATGAGAGCGAAGCACCCTGAAACATAAATGTGTAGCCGGAGCATGATCTCCGGCTGTTAATATCCGAAGCCCAATCTGAATCACAGTAGCCAAACACTCTTCTTTCTTCTTTGTTTTGACTAAATGTTAATTTACAATCCTTTGTTCCCTTTATGTAGCGCAGCACTCTTTTTACTGCTAGCCAGTGTTGTATTTCTGGTTTGTTATTGAATCTACTCAATTTATTTACTATAAAACATATATCTGGTCTTGTACCTTGTGACAGGTACAATAAACTCCCAATTGCTTCTTGATAAGGAACATTTCTAGCAATATTATTTTGCTCTCCTGTGCTGATTAATTTGGAGCTAAGATCACAGGGTGAATTAACTGGATTACAATCTGTCATATTGAATCTTTGTAGAATTTTTTCTATATAGGCTGTCTGATCAATGTGAATTTGGTCTCTGGCCACATTTTGACTTATTCTCCAACCAATAAAATGATTCACATGTCCAAGCGTTTTCATATCAAATTTACTTTTAAGTTGTTGCTTTATTTCTGTACCTTTCTCTACATTGTTATAAAAAATTAATAAATCATCAACATAAATCAATATAAAAAGAATGCTTCCATCATCATTTTTGTAGTACACACATGGATCCACAGATGTACTTTTCAATCCCAACTTTTTTAATACAGAAGTGAGTTTTAAATTCCATTGGCGACTTGCCTGTTTCAAGCCATAAATTGACTTATTTAATCTGCAGACTTCATGTCCGTGTTCATAGCCAGGTGGTTGGTTCATATATATTTCAGCATCTATATCTCCCTGCAAAAATGCTGTTACTGCATCCATTTGATCTATATATAAGTTCTCTTTTACAGCCATTGCAAACAAATATCTTATTGAGGTATGCCTTACTACCGGAGCAAAAATCTCATTATATTCAGTTCCTTTTCTTTGTATAAAACCTTTTATGACTAATCTTGCTTTGTGTCGTACAACTTTACCGTTTGCGTCGGTTTTCATTTTATAAACCCATTTGCAAGGGATTATTCTTTTGTCTTCGGGTAGAGTTACTAATGTCCATGTATTATTCTGAAGAAGCGACTCATATTCGCTGTCCATGGCATCTTTCCACTCTTTTGCTTTTGAGCCTGAAAGAGCTTCTTCCATGGTCTCTGGTTCCTTTAATAACACTGGTGAAACAGTTGGTTCCTCTTCATGACAAAAATATGTATTAGGTTTAGTATTCTTCGGTCTCAGAGTTATATTTCTAACTGGTATAGGATCTTCTTCTTCAAAGCTCTCCGGTGTGTAATCTGGATCATTATCTGGTTCTGAATTTGATATTTCACTGGTGGCGTCAAACAATTGTTCCTCTTCTGAACTTTCATTTACTAAAGTATCGGTGTCAGATTCTTGTTTAGCTGTAGTTTCCTGTTGTTGCAAAATAGTAAGCGGCATAATAACACAATTATTTTTAACTGTGTGTTCCAAGAAAACAACATCTCTACTCTTGTATATTTGTTTTTTACTCTCATCATACAATCTGTAGCCTTTAGTATCATCACAATAACCTACGAATATCATTTTAATAGCTTTTGAATCCCATTTTTGTCTGTTTTCCTTTGGTACATGAACCATTGCATGACAACCAAAAATTTTCATGTTATTTAAATTTGGTTTTTTACCTGTCCATGTTTCATATGGTGTCTTGTAATCCAAAGCTTTTGTTGGTGAACGATTTATAATATAAGCCGCTGTTGAAACCGCTTCAGCCCAAAACTTTTTTTGTAATCTGGAGTTCAATATTAAGCATTTAGCTCTCTCAACCAATGTGCGATTCATTCGCTCTGCCATGCCGTTTTGTTGAGGCGTATATGGGTTACTCGTTTGATGCTGGATACCTGATTTACACAGAAACAATTTAAACTCATTATTTACATACTCTCTTCCATTATCTGAGCGCAATATCTTTATTTTTTTATTAGTTTCATTTTCAACTAAATTCTTGAATTCTTTAAACTTTTCTAAAGTCTCAGACTTGTTCTTCATGAAATAGACAGATACCTTCCTACTGTAATCATCTATGAAAGTAACATAATATCTGGCACCTCCAATGGAGCTTGTCTCCATCGGACCACATAAATCAGAGTGAATTAATTGGAGCAATTCAGAAGCTCTAGTACCAGTATTTTTAAATGGTTGTCTACTCATTTTTCCTTCTAAGCAAGTTGTACAAACTTGATTACCTTCTTTTAATAATTCAACCCCTTCTGCACTTTCTGTTATTTTCTGTAAGTCTGTGAAATTGAGATGGCCCATCCTTTGATGCCATAAATTTATATCACGCTCATCTATTGTTGATAACAATGCCGGTGCTTCAGAAACATTATTTAATATATACATGTTATTGTGATGCAAAGCTGTCAATATTAATTTATTATTTTGATATATCTGACAACCATCTCTCTCGAATTTCACTTCACAACCATTATTTACCATTTGACTTACAGAAAGTAAATTTACTGTTAGTGTGGGTACAAATAAAACATCTCTGACCTGTATTGTCTGTAATATGCCATCTGAATCTCTTATCTGAAAATCCACCTTGCCACTGCCTTTTACTGCTACTGTTTTATTGTCAGCAACTTTAATGTTGGTGATTGTAGATGGAGAAACATCATACATCCAATTCTTATTATTGCACATATGCAATGACGCCCCAGAATCAACATACCAGCAGTTTCCATCCAACTCGGCAGCAACTGGAAAAGCAGCATAATAACCATTATTTTTTGAATTATCATTGTTTGAGGAACCCTTCTTTTTATCTTTAAAATAACAATCTGTACTTATGTGCCCATACTTATTACATACAAAGCACCGTGGGCCTTTGGGTTGCCATTTTGCTTGTGATTGGTTATGTGGATTTTTCGGTGTTAACTTTGACCTATTTTGTTTATTATATGACTTAGCATAGTAAGCAACAGAACCTGATACCTTGACCTCTTGCAACAACTTAGTTTTTACATAATCAGCAGTAATATTCACACTAGAGCTCTCTAAAGCCATTATCATCGGTTTGTAGTAATCGGGGAGGCCAGCGAGCAGCAACGTACCAAGCCACTCGTCTCCAACAACAAAATTGATATTCCGTAACTTATGAGCTGTTGACATTACCTTATTAACATATTCCTCGACACTCGAGCAATTTTCCAAGTTGGTGTTAATTAGATCTTTTAATAAACCTACTTTTCTACTGAGCCCCGAGTCATCAAATACTTTTTCGAGAATTGTCCAAACCTGTTTCGCTGTTGTAGCCTCCTGAACATGGACATAGTTAACTGGGTCTACCAAAAGTATTATTTTCGATTTTGCTTTCGTATTTTTCTTGATATCAGATACATAACCTGAGTTAGGTTCAATCTCCTGCCACAATTCTTCATGTTCCAGATAGTTTTTTACGGCAAATTTCCAACTTTGGTAATTTTCTCTTCCAATAAGCTTCTCAATCGTACCCATTGATATTTGTGATGCCATTTTTTAATGTATTGTTCGTCGAAACTATGCTGAAAAAAAAGAACGACCACGCCGGTAATGGCCGGTTGCGAGGTTTTCTAATTTCAATCTAATTGAATCGCAGCACTGTAGTATCGAATTACTTTTCTATATAATTTAAGATATCCTGGGCCCATAACCTGATATTTTATGAAGGAAATTAAGTAATTCCAGAAGAACTATTTATTCAAAAGAAACACGCAAAACGGAGCAAAATGAACTATATATTTTTTTCAATGACAAGAGTGACAAGAGTGATTTACATCAATGAGGATAGATGGCGTATATGGTGTCATATCAGTGTTGCAATTAAATAATTTCAACAAAAGACATGAAAACCAGTAAAATTACTGGAAATTACAAGACAACATCTAATGTCACATTTATTAAAAAAAAAGGAAATAAAATTAAACACATTTTTGAGTAGGGAAAACAGGGAGCTTTATACAAGGACCTTAACTTAATATAGGGGAACTAGAGTGGGGCTTAGCGCCCCACAAAAAATAAACATCTACTGCCTCGACCTCATGATCACAGTGCAGTGTCACTACTTTGTAATTGAAAGTTATGAGTGGTGATTATCACCCCAGATGTGGCACTTACAATCAGGCGAGTGACCTACTCGTCTCGTCATTCAAGAAATAATCTACAGTTATTTTCGTATTAAGTCATTAGTTTATATATTGACTTAGCACTTCTAAACTACTCGAAGAAATTTTCTTATGGAAGGTTTATGTATACTTATATGAAATTAAAACCGTGCGAATCTGAGACACTAGCTTAAATGTGTATAACATGTAAATTAACTCGTATTTCATAGACTGTTATATATTAATATAACAGACAAGATCCTAAGCGTAACTTAATAGCAACTGATGGGGAGGGATCGCAAAATTCGGTCTGTAACTCGATAAGCAACCGCCCGTATTGATTACCATCTTAAGAGTGCGGTGGTTATAGGAAACAAGGATATTTAGCAAAATAATAAAAATAAATATTACCTGTTTGTATTAGACATAAAATTTT
Organism: Mimas tiliae; assembly: GCA_905332985.1. NCBI lineage: Eukaryota > Metazoa > Arthropoda > Insecta > Lepidoptera > Sphingidae > Mimas > Mimas tiliae. Next base: position 1,643,378 of record HG995247.1, on the reverse strand, counting down.
AACTATTAATAGACTTAATTAATTACTTCATTATATCGTAAATAGCATAATTGTATGAAAAATGTACTAAAATAATTCATCTATTAATATTAAAATACGAAAGGTATGTTAATTGGGAACTCGCACCACAATATCTAATTCACTGTTAAAACAACATTCAACGTTTAATTTTAACTCTATTACACGTTCACCAGTTCAATAAAAAGAACAAAAATAAACAATTGCCAGAACAATAACAACTAGCGAGATACCGACGCGATGATGAATGACGCAACGGGCAAAAATATCCATAATACACGATTAATCATGCGCTTTCAAACACCTAATACACAATTAGTTCTTGGAAACTTATCGTGTGAAAAAACATAGTGTTATTTAGCTTATTTTTTGGCATAATGAACTGTAGCTACATAAAAATCATTTTTATAATCGTCAATCGAGTGCAACACTGGCTTTATAAAAGGCGTAGGCGATTGATTGGACGCGGCCACACGTCGCGTCGCGCTGTCGTTTTACCATCTTGCCGGTCATGACGCCCTGGTACTACACAACGCCACTCACTTTCAAATCTTCACACGTAGTTTGTTTGCTTGCGACTAAGTCGACTTGCTGCGGTTATTAAACTTTCAAAGAGTTTGAGAATAATACAAACATGAAACCTCAAAGAAAAAGAAAGTTCTATAAACCCGCACATTTTTGTATAGAAATGACAGAATGTTTTTAAACTAATAAAAACATTAACAAATTTTCAATACAACTTCAATATAGAAAGAAACACCTGTTTCTTTTCTGTGACCCACAAATGAAACTTGCTTACAAAAGAATTGAGGATCTTATTTTTTTGATGTAAAAAACAATTCGACGATTTTTATAAAAAAATATCCAAATACCAAATGAAACGTACGTAATCCCTACTTGTGAAGATGCTTATATATTACAGTCGGCAAAATATATTTATAACATCAAATTTAACACAAAGACGTAAGGTGAAAAAAAGAATCTCTTCAATCGCAATCGTTTTTAGGGTTCCGTTATCAAATGGCAAAAACAGAACCTTTATAATTTCTTTAAGTCCGGCCGTATGTCAATGTTCTCTGAGACAGTATTATATGGATGGTAGATGTATTCTTTATACCGCTACACAAGCTGTAGTATAATTAAGAAAATAATATTGGGATGAATTCTTTTTAGCCATTGCACATAGGCATGTGTCATTAATTGGATAGGTCCTTAAAATCGTCGAAATAAGATGACAAGAAACGTTTAAGCAAAAAAATTACCCCACCAAAACTCTGTGCAAGGAGATGGGGCTATAAAAGTCTGTGCATAATAATCTGTAGTTGACACTTGATACGTCTAATTTTTGCGCGGTGCAGAACGTCGTATCTCGATTTAGAAATGTAATATTTAAGACATTCATTTTTATGAAATAAAGTTGATTTTGAACGTTCATTAATTTTTGTTGCGTGTTGAGTGTTACGTGTGACTTTACCTTTGCATGTGTAAGTGGAGCCGTATTTTTGGCTGATTCATATGAGAGTTATCGCTCTAGTTATCATTTCGATGCTTAAAAGTGATATAGTTTGCTAAATGATTTTTTATATATGCCATTATTTTGTGAGATATGCTGCTCCAGTAAGTAGTGAAAAATGTGTCCCCCCTACCTAACTTTTAAATTACGGGGCGGAAAATTCTTAAAAAATCTACTTTTTTGCGTCCACTGTGCGTAGTAGACTGTAGACATGCGGTTTTTTAGTTTATTGCATACTTATATCGCAAAAGCAAGGGCGTGTTATACTTATAAGCCGCCATGGCGTAATTCTCGTTCAATTGTATCTATCATTAATAAAACTTTATTAAACTATAAATTCAAGTTTTATATAACTACTAGCTACTACTACTTCGTGAAGCAGAAACAAATATTTCAACATGATGTAACAATAGTGATGACGAAGCTGTTCGGTTTCGGAGTGGTGTCGGGCACAGTGCAGTGCATTTGTTTACACTCTACATTCCGGGCATCGTGTTACGTCGCAGACGACACCCTGGCGAGCCTGGCGAGTGGCGACCACCGCGCCGGAAAATTTTATACAATTTGTATGTATACTTTGCTTTTACTAAAATGCTACGTATACCGTGGACCGCCATGAGGACTAATGACTCCATACTGAAAGAGCTCAACATCTCAAAGAGGCTGTCAGCTATCTGTCAGCAACGGGTGCTTAGTATTTTCGGACACATTATAGTGTATACACACTAGTGCATTTCTGTCCCTGATGTGTTAGGTGGCGAGCTTATCATCATATCGGAAACAAATAAAAAACATAGGGCAGTATTAAAAAAAGCAATTTTTTTAGGTTATTTGAATTAATTATAGTCACACAAATAAAGATTCAATTTAATATTATTAATATTTGTCTAGTTTTCACATGTATCGGCATCTATTTTTCGTTTTGTGTACAATTATGTTGTACCTACTTGTTGCGCGCACACAGCATGTCGGTGACGCTAAATCATTCATAAGATTTTATCCATCTAAAATTCGCCTAGCGTGCCGTATAGAAGTTTTCACTTCAACAATCCCATGTGCGATTTTTTAAATCGATAATTTAAATACAAATTGTGGTTCTCTGTTCTGGGATTTGAACTCAGATCTCACTGGTTTCTCAGCCTAAATATGCTACCATCAGACCACTGATGCGATAATGCCGTTCATTCCTAGTTCTAAACTAGTTCACTATTAAGCTGTCCCTCCGCCATGAACAAAGCTATAATCGTGCACTATTTTTTTAGGTAATTTAAGTTTAATGTGTGAACAGTTGCTTATAAAGGTGTGTCCATACTTCCGGGAAATTTCGCCGCCACGCACCAAGAGGCGTGGCTGTCACACGTACTTAATAATAATAATAATACACCCAATAGGCACACACATCACACTTGTTACACTAATGGGGACGGGTGTCGTACAATGTACTGTGTCATTTCACCGTGACTGAAATTATTAAGTGATAAACGACATGTCACGGCGAAATATACAGGATCTCAGGCGTTATCTCAGGGATCACTCCGTGACAGTAATCGTAAAATTTGAAAACGGTCTACACTTGATTGTGACATGCGTATTTGTCACAGTCACGCTTTCGATACGGCGAAATGTCACATCTGGAGACGCACTTTAAGAATTCACCTTTAAAATGACGAATTATTATTTTATTTTCGTATCGAGGCAAATGTTAGTTCCCTTTTATGCGAGTGGCCGTTTGGGCAGGTACCATCGCTTTGTTTATTTCTGCCGCCAAGCAACATTGTGTAAACACGGTTGTGTTCCGGTTTGAAAAACATCGAAGTCAGTGAAATTACTGGGCATTATGAGACTTAACACCTTATGTCTCAGGGTGAAGGGCGCAGTTCAGTGCCATACAGTACTTCACAATTCAAAGTTCTGATTGGTGTTGCTTTTGTTTATAGCAGGCGTGACGCTTACCATCAGACGAGCGACCTGATCGTTTCGACATCTAAAGCTAATAAAAACACGGTATAAAAAATATTTATTTATTCTTTGTTCTGGTCGTATTTTCGTCATCTCTACAGGAAGAAAAAGAACAAGAAAGAAAGACGATTTATTAGTCAGAGATCAATAAATGTACAGTAAAACAATACAAAGTTACAAGAAGTAACGTAGTTTATATAAATTATTCCGTTACAACCTTACTGACATTCCGAACCACAAATTCGGCGAAAATGAACACCCGAACCCGCGGCGTGTCGCTAGCAAAACAACAGAGTTCATTTACATAAGCTCTATTGATGTGAGCGGTGGGTAACGAGCCTGACAAAATAAAAAAAAAAACATCGAAAAACCAGGTTAAATGATCGCGTGTAATTAGAAAGATTACTGTGGTCCCCGCACGAAAGGACATGTGATAAAACATACGTATATATAAACATACATTATACGCACTCACGCCTGTAATCCCAGAAGGGGTAGGCAGAGGTGTAACCAGTACACCCACATTTCACCGAGCGTATCTCAGTCCCACGATGTGATAGGCGGCGAGCCTATCGCCATACCGGGCACAAATTCCAGACTCCGGGTTGATACTGAGCATTTCGTAATAGAAAAACCCCATAACATTTTACCCGGCCCGGAGATCGAACCCGACACTTCAACGTTGGCCTCAATCGTAACGCGTACACATTACAACTGCGCCACCGAGGCATAAAACTCTATATTGTTCCTATTAAACAGTGAATATCACTGTTTTGAGCTGTAGAGTTTGTACACAGAATGGGCCGGTTCGACTGGGTTGTTACCACTGTCTCACAGAAAACAGACGTAAAGTAGCGGCTTGCTGCTGCGCTTTGAACGATGAGATATCCGGATGCCCAAGGGGAAAGGGATCCCTTCCCCTCACCAATCCATTAATTATCCCTATCATTTAAGGTCGGCAACGCGTCAATGATTCTTCTGGTATTATGGGCATTCATAGGCGGTGGAGATCACTTACCATAAGGTTACCCACTTGCTAGTTTGCCAGTCTGTGCTATAAAAAACGCAAAAAACATTTGGTATAATACAATATATATATACATACATATTTCTTACTGTGTATGTTCTGGTGTACAAAAAGATTTAAATAAATAAATAAATATAATAAATATCGTGTACTTTTATTTCGCAAAAAATACATAAAACATAATATATCAATTACAAAGAGATTTAGTATTCTGAACGGTGGAGTACGGACTGCCGAGACGAAAGTCGCAGGACTGAAACCAACCCCAAGAACATGCACCTATGACTTTTCTAAACTACGGGTGTATTCATTGTTAATTATTCCTTGATTTAGCGGTGAAGGAAACATCGTGAGGAAACCTGCATATCAGAGAAATTCTTCAAAACATTTCGAAGGTATATGAAGTCCGCCAAGCCGCATTATGTCAGCGTGCTGGACTAAGGCCTAACCTTGCTCATTACGAAGAGAAGGCCCATGCCCAGCAGTGCAAAGGTATAAATAATAATACAAGGCTGATATTATTATTATACCAATTGGTAAATACCTCATTCATAATTAATGTTATCGGTAAATAGCGTGCTATTAAAATGTCACCGAGCGACATTTCGCTTCACTTTATTCATACAACTAACTATGACACACGCGTTGCATTTCAATTACTTACAGTATTCAATAACATAGGAAATTATCAAGGCACAAACCCACATATCCGTGAGGAAACGTGATAAAATCTAAAGCACGACACAAAAACTAATATACATTTATTATAATACGTTTGGATCGTAACTTCGTCCGTAAGTAATCCGTATAGAAATCTTCATTTCATACATACATGAATCGCCATACATAGTAGACAATATTGATGATTATTTCTCTAAAACGTGTAAACTAAAAATAATTAAACGCAAAAAAAATACATAAAAAAAACAAAAATTAAGAGGATAACGAATTTTGAGTCGGTGCTAATCGTTTACGAATAAAACTGCAATAGACTCAAAATTGGTCAGACGTTTTCTTTATTAATTTTGAGTTATTTTATGCCAGATTCAATATCCTAATATGTATTATCTTTTTATTATTATTAATTTAATATTTATAACGTTATTTATAGAAGTAGTTTCCATTAGAGTTAATTCGGATTACTCGAAATAATTGCATCTAGGGTTTCTTTACAATGATTGTTAAATCCGCGCTTGTCAATCACAGAATTCACTCCCCCCGAAACCACATTTACCCCTATATAACAGTAGCGGCACAGTACGAATTTGTGCTCGAATTTCGAATACTGAAATTTATGCTCGATATGGCGATAGGCTCACCCTATCACATCATGGGATGGAGATAAGTGCGGCGAAATGTGGGATGTACTGGTTACACCTCTGCCTACCCCATCGGCGATCACACGCGTATGTATAACCTCACCAAGCCAGATATTACCACCATCTACCTGCACTTTAAAATAAATTAAGCCATGTTTTTCCCGAACGTCCCTAAAATAATGCAGGTATGACCGTCCGTTTCGAACTATAAAGACGACCCTTCCCGGAATCCCGGCGGTCTATCTGAAGTTACTGAACCGCCATTCCCAACTTTATGTTGCATTTTACTGTCATGTGTCGTATTCATTTTTATTTTTAATTAGAATTCCTGGTGTGTTGTAAGGTTTGGGTTTGGGAAGGGATTCATGCTTTTTGAATCGGCGCTATACAGATATAAGGGTATTGTGTTTTTGTTTTTGTTAATAGATCAAGAAGATGTAAAATCGAAATTAAATAATTTATTGATCATGCAGGCAATTAAAATAGCGCTTATGACAAGTCAGTACCAAAAAAAAAGTTATGTACCAAAAATAAAACTCATACAACTCATGTATACAACACGTACATAGCATCATCAACAATACACTAGGCAAATATACTAAATTAATTTATTTTATACAATATAATTTAAGGAAAAGCCCAACATTGTAATATTTTTAAGGTGTGTCGATATAGACCAAAAACAATTAATTTTTAAATTTGTCATCTGTTTTTCATTGTATTAAATATTGTAATTAGCTCGCAGAGCAGGTGGTTCGCCTGATGGTAAGCGCCACGCCTGCTCAAAACAGAAGCCACTCCAATCGAAACATCGAATTATAAAGCACTGCATGGCATTGGACTGCGCTCGTCACCCCGAGACATAAGATTTTAAATCTCATAATACCCAGTAATTTCACTGGCTTCAATGTTTCTTCAGCCGAAAGGCAGCAGGTCTTGCACACTGGTGCAAGGGTTGAAGGGTTGAAGCCAACCACCAGTTGGTTGGCGGCAAAAATAGACAAGGTGATGGTGCCAACCGAGACGGTCTCTTGCATACCAGAGACCTACCCACCCGGAATGCACATTTTAATAACAATGGGTTGGGTTGGGCATGCCAATCTGGACTCATTATAAAGTATAGTAGCCCAGACTATCTGGCGAATAAAATAATGTGATTCACCAGCTTCGAATAGTTATTCTACATATAGAAACAAAGTACACGTACGAAACTTAAGCCATTCAATGGGAGCCATATATGACACCATACTAATCACTACTTACCATATTATGTTTATGATCCTAACTTATCAATGTATGACAGTATGAAACACATTGTGCCCATCTACAAATTACCAAATTTTTAGGAAAATACATTTTAGCTGTCATTTCTTTTGCGTTTGTGTGCGTGACGTTGAATGTAAACACATCACACTTAGCGAATTTTCAGCTTACGATTGTGAGTATGCTTTGTTTGGATATCTACCTTCTGTAAGGTAGGTACTGGCTAAATTCTAAAGCTTATGTTCTCACGGCACTGGATCCAAAACCTCAAATATTACTTCAAAAACACTTCTCGATATATCCAATGAACCTAATGAATAAAAACAAAAAAAAACTACTAGTAATCCCATATCACGCATTGTTTTCTTTAGCCAGTTTTATTTTACCATAAACTTGATTTTAAATTGACCGAAGGGCGAAATACATCAACGGACCATAAGGGTCCAAAGAATAGGTCGTGTTCGTTTTACGAGGATCGGAGTAGACCTCTGCTGTAGCTCCCGCGCATTCTATACCACAGTATAAAAAATGTACAGTTTATCGGGCCTTGCGTCTGCTATTTTCGTTTAGAGTTTCCCTCGTACTCCTTCATTAGATCTTAACCAAATTCATATATGACCACCACGGAAAATAATAGAAACAAAACCGATAACATCCAAATCGGTGCATGTTTGTCGGAGTTTAGCATAAACATACATAAAAAGGTTATGCATATTATACAAGATGAATTGAGAAAAATGCATAACTTTTTTATTAGCCTGTAAGACGAATCGAGCAGGTCGTAAGCTTGATAGTAACACAAAAGCAATCCTACACAGAACTATAGATTAAAAACACTGACTGACATTGGACTGCGTTCATCACCCCAAGACATGACATGCTAAGTCTCACAATCCCCAGGAGTTTCACTGGTTTCAATGTCATCCAAACCGAAACAAAACAGTGTTTACACACTGCTGCTTGACTAACTTCAAGTTGTTTACCGCGTATTGTATGATTTTTAGACTGTGCCCATAACATTTCGCTGTGTGATGAATTATACTCCGTCGATTGTCATTCTGAGAGTGTTGCAGACCACACAGTAAAACACGTGAGTTAACTTCAAATATAAACTTATTTTTTACTACTGACGAGATTTGCGATAATAAACAAGTTTTATCAGCTGTTTTGCTTGTGAAATAGTCTTTCAAGTTTCTAAAGCGTTACGCAGTTGGACGCCATAGTAATAACAACTATTCAATGTCTAGTTGATTTATTCATAGAGTTGTCAGAAAAGGCATTGAAATAAATTTACATACATACGTATGCACTCACGCCTGTAATCCCCGAAGGGGTAGGCAGAGGTGTAACTAGTACACCCACATTTCGCCGAGCGTATCTCTGTCCCACGATGTGATAGGGGCGAGCCTATCGCCATACCGGGCACAAATTCCAGACTCCGGGCTGATACTGAGCATTTCGTAATAAAAAAACCCAATACCACTTTACCCGACCCAGGGATCGAACCCGAGACCTCAGCATTAGCTTAATCGTAACGCGTACGCATTACAACTGCGCCACCGAGGCAGTCTAAGAAATAAATTTATCAACCTATATTTATTCTGCTCAGTAGGTACAAATAGTACAAACATTGCTAAATTTCGGAAACTATGGCTATCCCGTTTTCTCACCATTCATTGACTAGCAGTAGTCACTAGCTGAAACTATGACGAAATAAAATTGTTAGTATAATTAATTTTATATCGTATGCCAGAAGTTACGTGAGACGAGTATTCTATTAGGCAATAATCACTTCAACTCATAGTTTATTGGTTACATTTACAATATTACTGCTTTACAGACCACAACCTCATGTCAGGATTATCTAGAGACCGCTCTCTAATTATAACTCAAACAACTAGGACCGCATAGTAAACCAGCATAGCTACCGCGTAATGAACTCTTGGACTATCGAGTGACACTGATATTAATGAACTGGAGACTGTCTGACCGACTGCGGGCAAAAGACCTCCAGTTATGGCGACAACCTCTTTTATACCATTTGACTACCGTTCCACAACTATATCGCACCATTATTATTTCAGTGTACCCAACGTTGCTTTCTCAGACACCCTCAATATACCAATATTAAGAGAATACGCTAACACGTATTAGTCTTATACCAAAATTGGAACGATTTTTGCTTTTGCCAGTACGAATTAGTAGTTTGACAATTTTATAGTAATTTTATTCGAAAACTGTGAACGTATTTGTAACTCGTAGGTATTATACCTACATAATTAAATAACTACAATTAAAGAGCTTTACAATACTAATTACAATCAAGGTACTTTTTATAGCAATTAGAAGAATAAAGAATACTTAATGGTGAATGATTACTCTTCCACATGCCCTTATACCACTCGCAGTGGGGTCGGCGCTACATGTTTTTAACACAAGTTACAGAAAGATTTAGCTTGTAGTTTTTACGACCGGCTGCCTGCCTGACGTCAACCCCTCTGGGAAAATGTTAAATGATCACTACCGCCTTTAAAAGCAAATTAAACAATAGGATACAATATCAATTGGAAAAACAAATATTAGGTATTTACATACATACGCACGCCTGTAATCCCCGAAAGGGTAGGCAGAGGTTTACCAGTACCCACGTTTCGCCGAGCGTACCTCCTTTCCATGATGTGATAGGGGGCGAGCCTATCGCCATATCGGGCACAGTTCCAGACTCCGGGCTGATACTGAGCATTTCGTAATAGAAAAACCCAATAACACTTTTACCCGATCGAACCCGAGACCTCAGCATCAGTCTGTCGAAACGCGTACGTATTACAACTACGCCACCAAGGCATTCAGTATTAGGTATTTATCTTAATTAACTCCACAAAGTTGGAGTCAAATAGTAACAGCGATAGGGCCAACAAATAAGAAATGTTGTCTCTTTCACTAATTTTAATAAGTCTCTGTCACTATGAAGTAAAAGAGATGGAAAACGTGACTTCATCTTACTTCTTCTTCTTTATGTTACTCTATCTACGGTTGGTACAGAGGTTTATCCAAACGTTTTACACACTGTCAATACATTACGGCTCTGGATAAAGTCCTTTGAACGTCTGACGAATTAATCCTTTCCCGGTTAATACCATAATTTTATCGAAATCGCATAATGATAATGAGTACTCTAGTTTCTATGAAACGTAACGTACTTCGATAGCCGATAAGTCGATACCAAAGATAAACATATGTGTTACCTACTAATCAGTCAGGAGTTATCAGTCAATTACAATTGTAAAATAATCACCTTATTATCGAAGCAATTAATTATATCAATCATTATTCAATACTTTAATAGATATGATTTAGATTACATAAGATATTGGAGATTGCTTATTTGCTGGTATAATAAATAAATTTCAGGTAAAATTCGGGGTTCGAACCCGCGGCCTCTAGTTTCACAGTCAGCTACTCGCCCACTGCACCACTGTACCTTCACATACGTATGCACTTCAAGCGGTGCGGCTCGGTGTACGTCCGACGTCATCAGACGCACAAAGTACAGAATTGCATATATATTTTTTCCAGATAAAAATCACTCGTTTTGTTTTAATGCTTAATAAGCGTGGGTTTAAGTTTCAAACAAGAAAGTACGTAGCTAACTTCGAACCTAAACTTACAATTCATTCTTTGTTTCTGAGTTCGTAAAGATTAACAAATTCCACTATAATATTCCTAACACATATATCCATCAGTCAGCTCTTCTCGTCCTTATACGATATTTAAATATAGTTATAACATAAACGGCAAGCGATTAACATTTCCGCGTCCGCTTCCTTTATAGCTCATACAGTTCGTAATGTATTCTTTTTTTTTTTTTTTCTTTTTCTACACCGCTTGGTTGCTTGTTTGGTTTTTTTTTTTTTACATGCCTACTGTCTTTTATCTCTGCACTACCTTGGGTAGACTGGTAGAGAATGCCTTTGGCATTAAGTCCGCCTTTACATTAATTTAAATGTAAAAAGTATAAAATAAATAAATTATACATTCTTAGACATATTATATGGGTTTTAGTAGTACAGAATAAGCATTTATAGGGCTATTGTTATGTTAGCAACTGACAGTAGTCATTTAGCCAAGCCAGAGGGCTTCGGGCGGCACTAACCTTTCTATAAAAAGAAAGACTATGGAACAGGTGGAGGAATGCTCTAGAAATCTGAGTGATTTTCAGCCGACGAAAAAAAGGTGATTCTCAATTCGACGCGTTTCTTATTTGTATGTATGTAACAACCCATATTTCCGCCAAATGTGGACAGATTCGGACGATTCTTTTTTCACTCTAAAGAGTATAGCTCAATGCAATATAATGGTAGAAAGATAGTAGGTAGAAAGCACCGACTCAAAATTGTTTATTTATAATTTTCGTTCTTGTGTGTATGATACTGAGCTTTTCGTAATAGAAAACCCCAATATCACTTTTACCCGACCCGGGGATCGAACCCGAGACCTCGGCGTCAGCTTCAGTCGTAACGCGTACGCATTACAACTGCGCCACCGAGGCAGTCTTCTGTTCTTTCTGACTTTTCTAGTTCTTTTGATGCCGCTTTTATATTTTTTTTATAAAATAAATAATAAATACACCCAACAGTCACACACATAGTCCTGACCCCACACTAGGTAAACCTGTATAGTGGGTATCAGGAACTACGAGGAACTTGCGGTCCCACAATACCCAGACCCGAAACAAATATTTGTGGATCAGACAAACATTTGTCAGGTGCGGGAATCGAACCCACGGCCTCACGCTTCGCAACCGGCTACTCGCCCGCTGCGCCACGGAGGCTGTCATATTTGTTAAAAAGTTTTGTTGCTAAATAATCAGTAAGAAAAAATACCAAAATTACATTTTGAGGTATACGACTGTATGCTGTACATCCATGTTGTAGACAAAACTGTCTACAGCCTGAATGTACCATTCAAATCCACATACATACATACATAGACTCACGCCTGTTTCCCATAGGGGTAGGCAGAGACAGCGGATTTCCACTTGCTACGATCCTTGCATACCTCTTTGGCCTCATTCACTCTCATTAAATTTTTCATACATACACGTCGGTTTAGGGTACTCCTGACCTGGCCTTTCTCGAGCAAATCTCCAACTTGATCAATGAAAGTTCGCCGAGGCCTTACAGTAAGTACCTATGTACCGGATCATTTCAAAATCGAGACCTACTAAACTTTCACGTTAATTTCAATCACTCATTTATTAAGATCGATAAGATTGTTCACATCAGTATCAATTATTATCAACGACACTCACTTTTAATAAACGGTAATAATGTGTACGTAATTCTACGGAAATATTCTAAGTAATAAATATATTATATTAAGTACGTAACTAGTTATTTAAACACAAAATAACACCTGAAAGAGCCTGTGTTCTGAACATGATATACCATCTCCTAAAAGACTTCATTCTCGGAACTTCCATCTATGAACTTGGCTTAAAACAACCGCTGAGCCTCTTGCAAATTATTATCAGCTGCTCCAACATAAAACACACATTCACAATACTTACTTTTAATTAAATATAACATATTAATAAAAATATACTCGTAATCATACTTCAGAAATTATCGAACTGACTGCGTCAAATAATTGTTGACATTTGACAACTCATTTCTAATTTTAAATAATACTAAATTGAAATGAAAGTATGTCTGAAGCATCGCTTTTTATCATTTATTGTCCAAAGTTGCAAGTCGATTCGATATGTTAGTAAAATTCAATTCGATTCATTCGATAAAAAAGAAAATTCTATTATTAAATTCCACAGTGGGATTTCGCACTATGGGGGAAAGACTTATATCGTACACTATACATTGTTCAAAATTATCCACACATTTCTGTAGCACGTTGTATATGTCAAATAACTTCAAACGGACGGTCGCACTTGCAGCATTTGGGTCCACTGACAAATCTCAAATTAATCTTGATATTATCCTACATTCTTAGTACTACCTACAATATAATTTTCATCGCTTATCCTTACTTATTCCATTTTAAGTAGGTAGGTATGGTAAATTCTTTTTTTTTTAATCTAATTTCGGGTCAAGCCCCGCTCAAACCAAAATCCTGGATCCGCCACTGGACGATCGCCATTATGTTTGGACTGCACTACGTCCAGTGTCGTCACTTTGCCAGGATAAAAAAATAGACATAGGTACATATTAAAACAACTGCTCCCCAATCTTCGTAAGATTAATACGAATTTCGATATTAGTACAATAATATTTTGTCTCCGGGCGTTGCCAAGCAGCACCCTACTTCACGAGTCGTGACCCTAACCTGTCATCAAATTATATGTGTGTAATATAAGGAAATACTTACGCGGACCAACTTCAAATAAAATAAACATAAATGATAGCCAAACGTCCTTTAGTAGTGTATTACAGAACTAGGATTAATTATATGTTTTTAGATTTCGCGATTTGTATACATTCGTAAAGCAACGGCTTGCTGCTGCGTTTCATATGGTGAGTGAGATATCCGGAGGTCCAATCCCCCCCTCCCCTTCCCAATCCTTTAATTATCCCTTTCCTTTAAGGTCGGCAACGCGCACATGATGATTCTGATATTGTGGGCGTACATGGACGGAGGAGATCACTTACCATTTGGTGACCCTCTTGCTCGTTTGCCGACATATGCTATAAACATATATACATTTCATTTGTCAACATTTCCATTTTGTTAGGCGATACAATGCCAACAGATAAACAAATGGATCAAACTTATAACATCCTTCTTTTTGTCAGGTGTTAAAAATGTGTTGGTTCGTGTGTATACGACCTAAGATGCTCCCCTTCCACTGTCTCTGTTGATATTAGAACAATAATCTGTGGAGGGGGCTTGTTTGTCGATTGCTTGTTAGAGCTTGTACTGTACTTGTATTGAGCCGTGTGAACTCGATGTAAGTAAGCTGTACTATATGTATTTTAATAACATATTAGTAACATGCTAATTGTTACACGATGAACATTTTTAATCATCTGCAAGCTTGCGCAATTCATTCGTGCCTTTCCTTTGAGCCTTCCTCTTCGAAGGCAAATAACGCCTAGAAATTTGTTTAGCGCCCAATACCGTGAGAAAATCCCTCAATATTGGAATTTAGGCTATTCTAAGCTTGATAGCAAGCGGAAGAGTGTATTTTTAACTAACTTCAAAAAAGTAAGAGGTTCTCAATTCGGCGCGTCGTATTTTTTTTAATGTATGTACATCGATTTCTCCGCCAATGGTGGGCCGATTTTGATGAAAAAAAAACCAATCGATATGGTTTAGCTGCGATGTGGTCCTATATAAATTTGGTTAAGATCTGATGACGGAGTACGGAATAAGAAAATCAAAACTCCTCAACGGACAACAGTACACTCGTCGCGATTGATTCTTATATTGGAATTTACATGCTATTTTTGTAACTACTACTAAAAATTGAAAAATAAAATAAGTTTTAATAAAACTTAGAAACCGACTTCAAAATAAAAACACTGAAAAGTCAAAAAATAACAATTTCTATAGGTCTCTTTGGAGTCGGTCGTGTGTCGCTGCCGGTCAAATATAAATGTTTTTTGTTAAAACTTATTTTTTGAGAATATCTATTTTATCGTGAATAGATAAAGTAGAAATAGATTGTGTAAGTGGTAAGTAACGTTGTAGACAGTTTTATCTACAGCATGACTGGACCGAATCAACCGGGGTAGTACCACAGAAGTCAGTTTTCTAGGGAGAAAACCAACGTCAAAAACAACACAAACCGGGGTATGATTGCTGGTGTTATCTGTTGAAGAGCTATTTTCAATTCCTATTCCATTCATTAACATGAGACTTAACACCTTATGTCTCAGGGGACGAGCGCAGTTCAGTGCCATGCAGTACTTCATAATTCAAAGTTCTGATTGGTGTTGCTTTGTTTATGGGCAGGCGCGACGCTTACCATCAGGCGGGCGACCTGCTCGTCTCGCCATCTAAAGCTAAATTAAAATAAATCAAAAATCAGTTCTAACCAAATATGGGATCATTCTGAGTTACGACTGGTGAAGGAGTGTCATCGTTTACTCGACTCAAATTCTTAAGTGTATATTTCCAGATTCAGACATAGAGTAATAATTCCTAAATAAACATATCTAACAACTGATACATAGTAGGCATGTATTTAGGCATATGAAATGGTTCCACGAAAAGGACCTCAAGCGAAAGTCCCCGCTAACGCTAACGCAACGTTATAATTTCACTGTCTATCCACTTTGCTCCTCACGTACACGCTGCAAAAAAACCTGCTCTTTATATTATTATCAATAAAAATTGTATCGATATTCTACGATTCATCTTTTGAATCGATCCATTTATTCACCATGCTACGGTGTTCAATTATGCATATTTACCATAGGTACCATTTTATAGTACAACTGTGCATAGATACCAGCAAACGCGCCGTCTGTCTGTCTGCCCAAACGATCGAGATAGTTCGTAGTTATGTTTGAAGAAACTATGTTCAGTCATTTATAAATAACATATCTTTTTCTAATCGATGTCGAGGGTTTTTAACAGTAAGGTTATTAACAAAATGACCTAATAAATAATTGAACAATAACGAAAGGAACCCGTCGGTCAAATACAGCACACTAAAGACCCTATATTTGATTCTAAAAAGTTAAATCAACGCCCAAACGAGTTCAAAGGAAAGTGTCAATTATCATTACAGACTGTTAACTGTTGCGGTCATGCATTCATGTGATATTTAAGTTGTCTGTTATAAATTGTCAATCTTTATTTAGTGCGAAATGTTAAATTAAAACTCATATCTAAAATATCGCTGGCGACGCGACGTTGCATCGTTCAGTAAAGAAGAGTTATAACAAATACTTTGAATAATAGAAACAGAAAATTAAAGTTTTACTGTACAAAAGTCAAAATTAAGAATTTAATATTTCACTTTGAATTTATTACATACGAGTATTATTTTTTGCGGACTGTACCACGTCTCAGCGTAGTTTTTCAGCGCGGCGCGGCGCAGCGAGAGTGGAGTGGGATTATACATAATTGTGTGTTTATTTAGGGTTTCCTGGCAGACGGTGCGCGCCTCTTACGAGCCCTGCCGCCCTAGTACTCGCCGCGTAATTATATCTGGTGGGGGACATGCAGGGGCCACCGGAGGGCATGGGGAGTGCCGGGGAGAGGGCGGCGTCCCCCGCACCACCTTACAAGTTTCGAGCACATCGGCAGCTTTCAACTATTTATTATATTTAATGAGGAACGATGGTGGTGTAGGTACTTTTTCAATGGCTACCTACACGGTAGTAAAAATGCATATTGTATATGTTTGAGTCTATAAAGTTTTTCACCTTTTGTTTATAGTATTTTTCTCTTAAGGCGCTTCCATGTTTTTCTATAGAAGAGCGGGCAAAGAACTTTATGATTTGCTCTTTTCAATGGTGCTTAGCAATAACGTGATAATTATAATAGTTGATACTTCAAATATCGAACACACCATTCAAAGTGGTAAAATGCAAATTCCTAGAACATCACATCCCATTTTAATAGGATTCATTATCGAGGAATTCAAAAAAAAAATTGTTTACGCAAATATTTTATAGTCTCAAGCGAATTGCAATTTATAAAATATTTGCTAGTGCATACTAAAGAAAGCTAAAGTAAGACACGGACAAAGGTTTGTCTCGCCCATCTATATCGCAGGGACTACCCAAACGAGTGGTAAGAACCCGGTACAGATGGATGATATGGGTGATATTATACTCATTATATGAACGATTATATTTTATACAGCCTCCGTGGCGCAGCGGGCGAGTAGCCGGCTGCGAAGCGAGAGGCCGTGGGTTCGATTCCCGCACTGAGACAAATGTTTGTGTGATCCACAAAAATTTGTTTCGGGTCTGGGTGTTGCGGGACCGCAAGTCCCTCGTAGTTCCTAATACCCACGACACAGGTTAACCTAGTGTGGGGTCAGGACTATGTGTGTGACTGTTGGGTGTATTTATTATTATTATTATTATTTATATTATAATGTTTTCGACCTGGCGTTATCCCCTTCAAATCATGATGTGACGGTGAATTTAGTATTATATGGACCGACCCGCCTATTATATGATCTGCTACAAAACAACATACATACATACGCCCTTACGCCTGTAATCACCGAAGGGGTAGGCAGAGGTGTAACCAGCACACCCACATTTCGCTGAATATATATATCGCAAGATGTGATAGGGGGCGAGCCTATCGCCATACCGGGCTCAATTCCAGATTCCGGGCTGATACTGAGCATATCGTAATAGAAAACTCCAATGTCACTTTTACATGACCCGGGGAGCGGACCCGAGACTTCAGCGTCAACCTCAGTTGTAACGCGTACGCATTACAAGTTACAACTGCGCCACCGAGCCAGTCATAAAACAATGAAATATTTGATTAAAACAATAATTGTCAACGGGTAAATAAAGGCAGACACCACGCACATATATCCCAGTAAGCGTAGAGCGTGGATTACTTTAGTTTTACTTGCGGGGCTACGCAAGACTTGCGTAAGTGGCTCCCATTATAACATTGGTAAATTTTTACATTTCACATATTTATGTTACAACTCCTTCACTCTCAATAAATTTTTCATACATGTACGTCGGTTTAGGATACTCCTAACCTGGCCTTTCTCGACAATATCTCCAAGTGAAGTGAGTGAATGAGGCCAAAGCGGTGCTTAAGGAAGCTCGAAGCAAGTGGTAATCCGTTGTCTTTGCCTACACCTATGGGAAACAGGCGTGAGTCTATGTATTTATGTTACAACTTACTATTTGTATAACATATAAGTCCAGTAAGTAATGCACAATGTTGCACTATACACTATGGTACCTGCAAGAGATTGGCCTGAGCGATAAGGCCGCCAATTGTACTATTAATTATTTGTATTATTATTTTTCACATACGAAGAACGAATAAATAATAATAATTGCGAAACCATAGCTTCGTGGTCTCTTCCATCTCGGCTCGGACCAAGAGGTTCGCAAAATCTTACTTCTGTCGGACCATAAAGCTGTGGAATAGCTTGCCGGCGCACGTGTTTCCTCCTTCCTATAACTTGGGATCCTTTAAACGGAGTGTGAAGAAGCAACTAAGCAGGCCGGCATAATTCTGCCGATAGATTCAATATCTATCGTTGGTCGACAGTATTCATGGATTGCGCTATACTTACCATCAGGTGTAGCGTAGTCACTTGGCCGAGCAAGGATAAAAAAATGTACTTTTAGTGTTGTACAATAAAGAATTATAAATACGTAAATAAAAATGTTGTTTAATATTAATTTGTAAGTCCACTTACGTAACTAGCGTGTGCAAAAGCTAAAATAATCCAGGTGTTGGTAATCCAGAGGGCCAATTCTGCTATTTTAACTGACACTGCGAAGGAATTTTAACCGAACTGAGATTACATTTTGAATTAATTAAAAATATGGCATTCTGCTCCTTTAAAAATTCGATATCATCTCAGTTAAATTGCATTTAAACTGTCAATTCGATCAACTTTCAATGTCTTTCTTTTGTTGAAATTATGGCTTCGCATTATTATGCATTTCGCCAATGACAAGTATTTTACCGAATTTTACGTATCAGCTGCCATAGACTAAATTGTAGAAATTAAAAATGACCTAAGCGACATAATCAATGTTACCAACTCACAATAAAATACCCACAATATGACTAATTTCAGTGATTAAAAAATGACGTAACTGGAGGTTATGATTTTTTAATTAATTGATTTGACTAATTCCATGTATTTTATTTATTTAATTAATTTATGTATTCCATGGCATAACTGAAGGAAAACGGCACAACAGCACCACTGAGGCAGTCCTTTCCGGAAATAACCACAATCGCGATTAATTTATTCAAATTTGAGATTCTACCGAATTACGGTTTTGCAACACTGCTGAGGACATATTTATAATAATTATGAATTGTGCGAGAGTTTTGGCGGGAATTTTGACAGTGCGATTGGTCTCATAATTTAATCTACACTAATATTCTAGAGAGGAAAGATTTTTTTGTAATTTTGTATGTAACAAATAAACTAAAAAACTACTGGGCCGATTTTAAAAATAATTTGGCCGTTAAAAAGCTACATTATCACTGAGTAACATAGGCTGTAAACTCATTTCTAATACTTTACTGAAATAACGAGTACACAAAGTCGAACAATTTTGACTACTTTTAGTTGCTTGCAGTAAAAGAGAATAAAGTTAAGAATTTATCTGCAGTTAACTCACAGTCACTTCACCTCATTGTTGCCAAGTCAGATTTTTGAAAATACCGTGGTGTCCATATTAAAATACGGTATTTGCGCCAAAAATACAGTGCTTGATGGGAAAAAATACAGTGTATTTTACAGTGCAATAAAATGTCGTACCAAAAAGGAAATAATTAAATTATTAAGTAAAATATAAATTTATTTTAAACTTTATATCCTAAACTAACTTAACATTTTATTTGTATATATCGATCGCTGCAGAAATGGATGGCTGCGATGATGATGATACCGGTTTAGTTTTTTTAATGTGTTTAATCAAAGAGTTTTATGTATACTACTAGACAAGCTGCGCGGTACATAGAAATTGTAGTTTAATAAATGAATTAAATTGAAGTATAGTAAATTAGTTGTATTACTAAGTTGCAGTCAATTGACCGTAACTCAATATTATCATCTCGCTTACTCTCAATTAGAACCCCTATTGCGCTCCCTGTTTGTGAACTGTCAAACTCCCGCGTTATGTGACGCAGTTTTACTTCTAAATAACCTGTCTAGTAGTATACAATAATAATACGAAATTTTGACTGTAAAAAAATACTGTGTCTCCATATACGGTATTTATAAAAATACGGTGTCCAGTAGATGGCATGAAAATACGGCAGATCTGCTGTAATTACAGTGCACTTGGCAACACTGCTTTACCTTCAGTCACATTTCGTTCTCAATTAATATTTTGACGTTTGTCTATAGACGAAATGCATTTTATATAGTTAAGTGTCAAAATTGTTACCAGAATGCCGTTTTGGTTCAGTCAACTTGTATTCTACTTTCGATATCATTGCGTTCTAAGTTCTTGAATATTGGTTTAGCAGAATACCATTTGCAACTTTCTTGTCGCTGAGATTAGATCGGAATGATATTTTGAACAATTAAAATTACGAGAATTGGCCCTCTGGTCTTGTCCATCAGTAATTTTTAGACGTAACTAAAAAATGGAGCAGCGCATGTAGAGCAGTTGTAATGCGTACGCGTTACGATTGAGGCCGACTCTGAGGGGTTCGATCCCCAGGTCGGGTGAAGTGGTATTGGGTTTTTCTATTACGAAATGCTCAGTATGAGCCCGGAGTCTGGAATGTGTGCCCGATATGGCGATAGGCTCACCCCCTATCACATAAGGAACGGAGATACGCTCGGCAAAATGTGGGTGTACTGTTTACACCTCTGCCTACCCCTTCGGGGATTAAAGGCGTGAGTGCGTATGTATGTATATTGTATATGAAACTAAAAAATATTTTGTAATATTTATAACAGTTTGTGCGTACTTTATGTTTAGTTAGGAATGTTTTCATTTTGCTAATGCAATGCTTCGACTCTGGTTTATAGCTTCCTGAAAACATCACTCGTCGCAATAAAATACGATCCGTCGGCTAACTGTTGTATTTTACTTATGAAAACTAAGAGTGCGCCTAATTATTTATTTCCCTTTCATATTTATAAAAGAGCTCCAGGACGCGACGGTTTTTTGGTAACTCGCCGATCCACATAGTGTTATTTTTATTAGTTTTAAATGACGAGACGAGCAAATCGCGCGTGGTGGTAAGCGTTACGTCTGTCTACCCATAAACAGAAGCAACACCAACCAGAACTTCGAATTATGAAATACTGCACGGACTGCGTTCGTCACCCCGACACATAAGTGGTGTAGTCTCATAATGCCCAGTAATTTCCCTGGCTTACTGGCTGCAATGTACTTCAAACCGAAATACAACAGTGCTTTGACATTTCTGCTTGGCGATAGAAATAGACAAAGTGGTACCAACGTAGAACGGTAGGACGGCCTCTCGCATACAACGACCTACCTACTAACTAGTGAAACCTAGTTGTTACAACAGCTAGCTATACATATACGTCAATACCGGGCATGGCTTTTAAAATGTTCCCCCTCTCGTCGGACGCGAGATTACCGGCGGCTAATGAAGCGATCTGCCTACCCGCGTCATTATTCATTAAGCCGTGAACGTGGCCGTTCGGACACTCGCCTACAATCTACCACTGCCATTAACTCGCTGTCACATAAACTGTAAGGGAACGTTAATCTCGATATCTCTTGAAATAGTATATAGTACGGTGAAATACATACGCATACGCACTCACGACTGTATTCCCCGAAGGGGTAGGCAGATGTGTAACCAGTACACCCATATTTCGCCGAGCGTATCTCGGACCCAAGATGTGATAGGGGGCGAGCTCATCGCCATACCGGGCACAAATTCCAGACTCCGGGCTGATACTGAGCATTTCGTAATAGAAAAACCCAATACCACTTTTACCCGACCCAGGGATCGAACTCGAGACCTTAGCGTTACAACTGCGCCACCCAGGCAGCCTTATTATAATATCAGTATGATAATTTCAGCCCTGTATTACATTCATTCATTGCTAGGCACGGACCCTCTAGTCCCTACTAACGATAGTTAAGGCCGTAGTCCAACACGCTGGATTATTGCCCGTAGTTAGCTTCGAAATATTAGTATAGTTTATACAAAATACGCAGTTGTATAACTTCTGTAAGTGACTGTACCTCGGTAACGAAGTTAATCATCTCCCTACTGCCTTTTACACGATCATAAATTAAAAGGAATTTTGATAATACATGTTGCTTGGGAACTGACGTTTGAATTCTAGACCTTTTAACTGATAGATAGATAATCTTCTATTTTCTGACTGCCTCGGTGGCGCAGTTGTAATGCGTACGCGTTACGATTGAGGCCAACACTGTGGTCTCGGGTTCGATCCCCGGGTCGAGTAAAGTGGTATTGGGTTTTTCTATTACGAAATGCTCAGTATCAGCCCGGAGTCTGGAATTTCTGCCCGGTATGGCGATAGGCTCGCCCCCTATCACATCGTGGGACGGAGATATGCTCATAATGTGGGTTACTGGTTACACCTCTGCCTACGCCTTCGGGGATTACAAGCGTGAGTGCGTATGATAGTCAATCATCAGTTTGATTGTTCTATTATGTTATAGATTTATTATGACGTACATCTTTTTTTATATTTAAATAACAAATATTATATTTAAATAATAAATAACAAAAAGCTCCACGTCCAGTTTGTATAAGGATAAACGGTTGCGCGTCGCATACCTCAAAACTCAAAAAGTACCTACACAATCGCATGCAAAGCGGATGTGTTACTATCGTCGCGGGTCGCGGTCTCTTGTCTCGGCCGCGCACCTTAAAACAGGCCTTTAGTCTCTAAAAACAATAACTGCGACGCCGCTCGTGAATAACTTCAGTCTGGTCTAATTATTACGCGTGTATTTTACAGTACTAGGTACGGATCTCAGATATGCGCTTTGGCAATCTTCGGCTTTAAAGATTAAGTACGAATATGCAAACTATGGCCAGCCATTGCAGCCTGATCAGGCACTTAAGAGAAAATAAATAAAATAAATAAATACACCCAACAGTCACACACATAGTCCTGACCCCACACTAGGTAAACCTGTGTCGTGGGTATCAGGAACTACGAGGGACTTGCGGTCCCACAACACCCAGACCCGAAACTTATTTCTGTGGATCACACAAACATTTGGCTCAGTGTGGGAATCGAACCCACGGCCTCTCGCTTCGCAGCCGGCAACTCGCCCGCCGCGCCATAGAGGCTGTCATTATTATACATAATAAGTACTTTTTTTTTATAGTATAGGCCGGCAAACGAGCAAGTGGGTCACCTGATGGTAAGTGATCTCCACCGCCCATGTACGCCCACAATACTAAAATAATCATGGGTGCGTTGCCGACCTTAAAGGAAAGGGATAATTAAGGAATTAGGAAGGGGAGGGGGATTGGGCCTCCGGATATCTCACTCACCGTACGAAACGCAGCAGCAAGCTGCTACTTTACGCCAGTTTTCTGTGAGACAGTGGTAATGACCCGGACGAGCCGGCCCATACATGCTGTAGACAAAAGTGTCTACAGCGTGGCTCTACCACTCATAACTACACATAATACTAATTTAGTTTTACCGGGAATCAAAGCCACTGCTAGCACACTGTAACATAATGACGCGTGTTCGGTTAGGATAGGCCCTACGATAACACGACCTTCGGCTGCTGCTCAAAAAAACACAATCCCATTATACGTGGGCTGCGAGAAAAAACTTATCAGC
The DNA here is from genome assembly GCA_905332985.1 of Mimas tiliae. Lineage (NCBI taxonomy): Eukaryota > Metazoa > Arthropoda > Insecta > Lepidoptera > Sphingidae > Mimas > Mimas tiliae. The sequence goes on along the minus strand of HG995247.1, from coordinate 1,619,805 downwards.
GCAGCGGGAAGTGACGATAGGGACGGGCACTTGTCGGTAAAATGCCGACAGTATATCGATATTAAGTACAAAATCGAAACAAATATATATATGTATCTGTTTTTGCATTTTCTACTCGCGAATAAATATTACGGTTATTTTTCCTATTGTATAAATTTGTAAGTGTATAAACGCGCATAAGGCAAGGACTAAAGCCTAACTAACCCCTCCGGTCACCGGTACGGTTACGGTAAGTAAAGCAGGCCCAAGTCTAACAGTATAACAATATAATGCATGGTAAACGTTTTTTTTATTATATTGTAAGTTTAAAGTAAACTTATTCAGTAGTCATTTAAATTGTTCAACTATCTCCTTATAAAATGTGTATATTTTATTAAATAATGAAATTGGGTGTATTTTAAAGACACACACTTAATAAAATTCATATAAAAAATAAAGCGACAATAAATAAACAAAAAAAATAAAATTACTAAAACAATAATTTATGATAATCACATTTTGTAGTTATATATGACATACAATTTTATGTCTTTTTGTAAGCTACAAATTTATTATAACGTTTCTTAGTATTTTATTTTAAAAACGTGAGAAAATGAGGTAAATAAAAAACTGAGTTACAATGATCTAACGTCTATCTAACTGGATTCGACCGAAACTGGTTCCAGTTTTGGTCGAATCCAGTCTTATTAGTAGTGTTAAAAAAATAATGAATGGTTGAGTATCATATTACGTTTTGTAGCTCATTGAGTTATAGTAAAAAACATGTTTCTTAATATAATTAAATTAAAATAAGACTAGTTCTGGTGAACAAGAGCTATAGTTTCCCGCGGATATTGTAAAATTAATAGGCGAAAAACACGCCCCCTACCGGATTATAGAACGGATGACAAAATTAATTTGTTATAGCTCTGCCAAGTCATTAGGGATACAGGTGTAATGATTTTTATGGATATCCTTACAAGTTGAACGAGGAACTATGTCGATACCGTGCTTTTTAATAAATTTAGTAAGATACAAGAGAGCATGGTTGTAAAATAGATGCGTTTTTATAGTAATTAATGACATGAATTAAAAACCATTATACGATCATATAATCTATACTAATATATAAAGCTGAAGAGTTTGGTTGAACGCGCTAATCTCAGGAACTACTGATCCGATTTGAAAAACTTCTTTCAGTGTTAGATAGCCAATTTATTGAGGAAGGCTATAGCCTTCCTCAATAAAAGTCTTATATAATAGCCTATAGGCTATTATATAAGACTTTTTCCCGGAGTAGGCCGTTCACGCGGGCGGAGCCGCGAGCAAAAGCTAGTAAAAAATAAAATAAATACACTCAACAGTCATACAGGTCAGGAATATCCTGATTCCACACAAGGTATCGTGGGTATCAGGAACTACGAGGGACTTGCGGTCCCGGTATATGCCGAAAACCAACTGATACCGGAGTTCAAATATAAGTTACCAAAGAGAAATATCGCTAGGTTAATAGTAAAACGGGTATATATTGATTTACTATAAAAATTACTCCGTGATGTATAAAAAAACCACGATAAAACCACCATCGACAATCTTGCATCCCTAATATTTTTTTGTGCCGCGGGGCGCTACCTGAGCCGACGGTCGTAGGTAACCGATTCTGAGAAACGTGATAACGCATACCGAGACCGTCTGCGTTCGACCCTACGGCCTGCGACTTTTCTACTGCTATGTGGATGATTGCAGCTTGCTGCGTACCAGCTAGGTAATAATAATACTAGCCCTGTATTATATACGTCCCACTGCTGGGCCTCCAGTAATGAATGAGAGGGTTTAGGCCTTAGTCCACCACGCTGGCCTAATGCGGGTTGGCAGACTTCACATACCTTCGAAATTCTTATGAAAATCTTCTCAGGTATTTCGGTTTCCTCACGATGTTTCCTTCACCGTTAAAGCAAGTGATAATTAACAATTAATACACACCAGCTAAGTGCTACGATTAAAATTATGCTTCGACAATCTTACAGTTTCTACGAATAAATTTGTGAGTGGTAGAGCCACGCTGTAGACAATTTTGTCTACAGCATGAATGGGCCGGCTCGTCCGGGTCGTTACCACTGTCTCACAGAAAACCGGCGTAAACTAGCAGCTTGCGTTTCGTACGGTGAGTGAAATATCCGGAGGCCCAAATTCCCCTCCCCTTCCCAATCCCTTACCTTTCTCTCCCTTTCCTTTAAGGTCGGCAATGCGCCCATGATTATTTTAGTATTGTGGGCGTACATGGGCGGTAGAGATCACTTACCATCAGGTGACCCACTTGCTCGTTTGCCGGCCTATACTTACTATAAAAAAAGTACGAATATGGAAAAAAACAATGGCCAGCCATCCGAGTTTAGTCAGTCACTCAACAGCAGGCGTGGGGCTTACTATCAGGCAAGCGATCTGCTCGTCACGTCATACAAGCTAATAAAAAAAAGTCAACAACGAAATTTACGCTTCCACTAACTTCAATACTTAATAATTGGATAAGCGTATGATATACAAAAGCGATAATTAGCAATGACTAACATCGAATGATTAACGACTAATCAAATTATGGACTAAAACCATTCACACGAAGAAACTTTTTAACTTTTAACAACTCCGACCTGTCTTATAAATCTATTGCACTATTAATCTTTGACTTTACCGTGGAGCTCGCTCACCTAGGTCATTGTTAGGCTTACCTAGCACTGGGTCCGAAGGTTGCATGGACGAGAAATTAAATTTATATTTCATATACGCTCTAGATACCGCGTCGTTGAAGAGTGCAATGCTGTGATGTATTAGATTCCGATAATGTTTTATTTGCGCATTTTTAAAAAAGGTAGAGCCACGCTGTACAGTCTTGTGTACAGCAGGAATGGGCCGACTCGAGCAGCTTGTTGCTGCGTTTCGTGCGTAAGTTCTTACTTAGTAATCTGTATTAGGTAAGATTTACGGAGGCCCAAATCACCATCCCTTCCCAATCCCTTAATTATACCTTTCCTTTAAGGTCGGCAACGCGGCCATGATTCTTCTGGTGTTATGCGCGTTCATGGGCGGTGGAGGTGGTGAATTACGATCAAGTGGCCCTAATGCTTGATTGCAAGCCTATTATAAAAAAAAATATTAAAAAATGGTATATCGTTGGCCTCTATTACGTCGCAGCATGGTCCGTTTTGCTTGTGTACATGACAGTATCGCGTGCGGGCTGTGTATGTGTTCGTACTGCGTAGGGTTACTTCGACAGGGTGATAGCTTCCATGAAGCATGCTCGTATTTCGTGATTCCCACAAGACTCGTACCTTAGTGTGGCATCAGGAATATGTAACTGTTCAGCGTTAATTATTTATTAAACTCGCAATGATCTGGATTTTATAAATTTAAAATTGATTCCCATTTAACACCGGGAAAATTGGGCGAACTCCAAAGTTCAGAGGATATTATTTCATTTTCCCCAGTGTATCATTATTGGTATAATGGGATTTTTCGCCTGTAATCGACCGCGATTGTCCATCTAACCGTGTACAATTAAAGTACTAGTACGTAGTGTACTGTGAGAGAAGACTAATTGCATGCTATTTCAATAGCATACCTTTGTAGTTTGTTTGTGCTAGTTTAGGTATAGTCTGTAATAAATTAATGATTCAGGGCTAAGAGCCTGAGGTGCGGTCAAACGCAGTGGCTTCAATTCCGACGTTATATATCTTGAGGTAAGGGTCCACCATACTCTAACGGAACTGAAGTGTATCATCCGTCGTTGATCGTACATTTTCAAATTTATTATATATTTTTCATAAATATGACCTTTCATGATGATGCTAAAAAGGAGAGGAAAATAACGCACCGAATTGACACTTCCTCCTTTTTTTAAGTCAGTTAAAAACGAGGATTGAACAAAATTGTGTAGTATTTTTTTACATACATACATACATACGTACTCACGCCTGTAATCACCGAAGGGGTAGGCAGAGGTGTAACCAGTACACCCACATTTCGCCGAGCGTATCTCCGCCCCTTATGTGATAGGGGGCGAGCCTATCGCCATACCAGCACAAATTCCAGATTCCGGGCTGATACTTATCATTCGTAATAGAAAAACCCAATACCACTTTACCCGACCCGGGGATCAAACCCGACACCTCAGCGTTGGCCTCAATCGTAACGTGTACACATTACAACTGCGCCACCGAGGCAGTCATTTTTTTATAATACATAAGTAATTTGACATGATCCACATACTATAGCAAAAGGTTTTTGGGACATTATAAAGCTGTAACCCAGCAAACGTGCTATAAATAATATTTGCAGATTGCCTCACAAATTATTTTACTTTGAAACATTTTAAAAAACCTTCACACGCGAAACGTCAGTTTAGTCTGAAATAAAAAAAACGAAATGAACTGTAAAACGCTAAGGTAAAACGAAACAAACTATAGAAACTTGGTAAGTTAAAAGCGTATAGACTATATAGGTACTACTAGCCAGCTCACGTGAGATTCAATCGTAGTGAGTAAAACACAGAGTTCGTTTAACTTCATTTCATTTATATTTGATTTAAAATAGCAATAATCGCAGTTGGGTTAGCGCTATACCCATATGCCAAACAACTTATATTAAAACGCTTGAAATTGATACTTCTAACAAATTATTACCTATAATAAAAACATAAGGAAAAGTCCAGACACAGAAATATAACCTAGTCATCGTTAATAGGTCCTTTTGGAAATACCTAATTCAATGGAAGTTGTACATCGTTCTAGAATTTGAATATTTGCTAATAACGTATTCAAACGTGAACATTTCCCGACAACATTAATACCTTCTTCTTAACTTTACCTACAAAGAGAGCGCTTACTTGAAAACTTAAATTCCTTACTTTGCCTACTTAACATAAAGTCAAGACTTAAAAACGAATGCCCATAATGCTTTAAACTTTTCACATCAGATATTTATCAGGGCGGGGCCTTTCGAGGCCGCTTACGGTGTTTTTTCACTCCCACGGTTGTAATGTGGTATTCCTATTCAAATAAAATCACTATTAAATGTATTACTTTTGGGTAAACATGAGCACAGAGCACAAATAACTGCATACTAATAACAATCATAATTTACCAATTGTTGCATTCATAAATAATTGAATTAATTCCTCGTATATTTTATAATTCAAATACCACAACCAAAACATAAATGCATGAATTATATTAATTTCAAGAATTTTATTATAATATTTTTAACACTAACTTAAATTAATTAAACATATAAAATTATTAACCAACAATTAATTAAATAGTTATTGATTGCAATATATCGTTTACATTAAGATAAGCCGGGCGCTGGCGGGAGGCCGGGAGTGAGTGAGTGTCACCTCACGGCCAGCCTCTCACCCACGAAGGTTACCAAACAGCAGGAGACTTGATAAATTGTAGAAACCTCACGACAACGATAAAAAATAAATCATTATTATTATTTAATTGTATTGTTTGCGTATTTTTTTCTATTGGTACAAAATCTGATTAACTTTGTATGTTGGTTCTATTTATAAGTTGAATAATATATTATAACAGTTCAGGTCGTCTCATTGGCTCTGAACAATATGTGGATCGACTGTACTGATTGGAAATTCTATATAATGGATCCGCAAATAGGGGATCGGTGATATGTTTTCATACTTAATGTGGTTCGCCAAGTCTTAAAATATTTTTCTGATTCTTTGACCTGTTTGCAGTGCAATGCCAAGCAGTAGGTATTTTGTTATTCAAAGTTGTAAGTAGCGTCGTTTCAAAATCTGATTAACTTTGTATGTTGGTTCTATTTATAAGTTGAATAATATATTATAACAGTTCAGGTCGTCTCATTGGCTCTGAACAATATGTGGATCGACTGTACTGATTGGAAATTCTATATAATGGATCCGCAAATAGGGGATCGGTGATATGTTTTCATACTTAATGTGGTTCGCCAAGTCTTAAAATATTTTTCTGATTCTTTGACCTGTTTGCAGTGCAATGCCAAGCAGTAGGTATTTTGTTATTCAAAGTTGTAAGTAGCGTCGTTTCAAAATCTGATTAACTTTGTATGTTGGTTCTATTTATAAGTTGAATAATATATTATAACAGTTCAGGTCGTCTCATTGGCTCTGAACAATATGTGGATCGACTGTACTGATTGGAAATTCTATATAATGGATCCGCAAATAGGGGATCGGTGATATGTTTTCATACTTAATGTGGTTCGCCAAGTCTTAAAATATTTTTCTGATTCTTTGACCTGTTTGCAGTGCAATGCCAAGCAGTAGGTATTTTGTTATTCAAAGTTGTAAGTAGCGTCGTTTCAAAATCTGATTAACTTTGTATGTTGGTTCTATTTATAAGTTGAATAATATATTATAACAGTTCAGGTCGTCTCATTGGCTCTGAAGAATATGTGGATCGACTGTACTGATTGGAAATTCTATATAATGGATCCGCAAATAGGGGATCGGTGATATGTTTTCATACTTAATGTGGTTCGCCAAGTCTTAAAATATTTTTCTGATTCTTTGACCTGTTTGCAGTGCAATGCCAAGCAGTAGGTATTTTGTTATTCAAAGTTGTAAGTAGCGTCGTTTCAAAATCTGATTAACTTTGTATGTTGGTTCTATTTATAAGTTGAATAATATATTATAACAGTTCAGGTCGTCTCATTGGCTCTGAAGAATATGTGGATCGACTGTACTGATTGGAAATTCTATATAATGGATCCGCAAATAGGGGATCGGTGATATGTTTTCATACTTAATGTGGTTCGCCAAGTCTTAAAATATTTTTCTGATTCTTTGACCTGTTTGCAGTGCAATGCCAAGCAGTAGGTATTTTGTTATTCAAAGTTGTAAGTAGCGTCGTTTCAAAATCTGATTAACTTTGTATGTTGGTTCTATTTATAAGTTGAATAATATATTATAACAGTTCAGGTCGTCTCATTGGCTCTGAAGAATATGTGGATCGACTGTACTGATTGGAAATTCTATATAATGGATCCGCAAATAGGGGATCGGTGATATGTTTTCATACTTAATGTGGTTCGCCAAGTCTTAAAATATTTTTCTGATTCTTTGACCTGTTTGCAGTGCAATGCCAAGCAGTAGGTATTTTGTTATTCAAAGTTGTAAGTAGCGTCGTTTCAAAATCTGATTAACTTTGTATGTTGGTTCTATTTATAAGTTGAATAATATATTATAACAGTTCAGGTCGTCTCATTGGCTCTGAACAATATGTGGATCGACTGTACTGATTGGAAATTCTATATAATGGATCCGCAAATAGGGGATCGGTGATATGTTTTCATACTTAATGTGGTTCGCCAAGTCTTAAAATATTTTTCTGATTCTTTGACCTGTTTGCAGTGCAATGCCAAGCAGTAGGTATTTTGTTATTCAAAGTTGTAAGTAGCGTCGTTTCAAAATCTGATTAACTTTGTATGTTGGTTCTATTTATAAGTTGAATAATATATTATAACAGTTCAGGTCGTCTCATTGGCTCTGAAGAATATGTGGATCGACTGTACTGATTGGAAATTCTATATAATGGATCCGCAAATAGGGGATCGGTGATATGTTTTCATACTTAATGTGGTTCGCCAAGTCTTAAAATATTTTTCTGATTCTTTGACCTGTTTGCAGTGCAATGCCAAGCAGTAGGTATTTTGTTATTCAAAGTTGTAAGTAGCGTCGTTTCAAAATCTGATTAACTTTGTATGTTGGTTCTATTTATAAGTTGAATAATATATTATAACAGTTCAGGTCGTCTCATTGGCTCTGAACAATATGTGGATCGACTGTACTGATTGGAAATTCTATATAAAGGATCCGCAAATAGGGGATCGGTGATATGTTTTCATACTTAATGTGGTTCGCCAAGTCTTAAAATATTTTTCTGATTCTTTGACCTGTTTGCAGTGCAATGCCAAGCAGTAGGTATTTTGTTATTCAAAGTTGTAAGTAGCGTCGTTTCAAAATTCAAATCATTTATTCTGTAAATTGGATCATAAATATCACTTTTACATGTCAATCATTTTTTATGCTTCTGTTTCTTTATCTGCTTAGCAAGCGTGTCACTTACCAACGAGCTAGCAATCTCCCCGTCTCATCATTAAAAATAAAGGCATTTGTCGATTGATATACCAAAAAACTTCCTAACTAAAATATCACCTATTTAATGCCAACACGCTGCGTACCCCAGTCCCTACGAGATATGAAGGTAAGTCAACGTATGAATATGTAATGCGGGATAACGTGACGTCACTTGGTACAATTACCGACATAACAACTTTATGTGATATTACCAGATCAGCAGACACCTGTCGGCAACACAACCGCGATTACTTCACTATATATACGTACATACGTACATACACTTTATACATACGTACATACACTTTATACATACGTACATACACTTTATACATACGTACATACACTTTATATAATAATCATGTTGGTGCGTGTATTCGTGTCAGAGTGGTAGAGCCACACTGTAGACAGTTCTGTCTACAGCATGAATGGGCCGGCTCGTCCGGGTCGTTACCACTGTCTCACAGAAAACCGGCGTAAAGTAGCAGCTTGCTGCTGCGTTTCGTACGGTGAGTGAGACATCCGGAGGCCCAAATTCCCCTCCCCTTCCCAATCCCTAACTTATCCCTTTCTTTTAAGGTCGGCACCGCGTCCATGATTTTTTTAGTATTGTGGGCGTACATGGGCGGTGGAGATCACTTACCACCAGGTGACCCACTTGCTCACTTGCCGGCCTATACTATAAAAAAAAAAAACTTCTGAACGACTTGAGGTCGTATTCACGAAATATGAAATAGTTTACTAATCATGTAAGCTATTTAAATAGCACTTATAATATAACAAAACAAAAAAAGTCAAAAATACAAGAATAAAAGTCAGTCAGTCAGTCAGTAGAGTCAGTACAAAAATAAAAGGAAGGTAAGTACAAAAAATCACATCAATCAAGAAATCGATTTAACATAAATCTCTCTACAATAGTCAACTCATTGTGCGTATTTCATAGGTATGAGTATAGACGCTCGTTATATGGGATAGATATTATTTTTATGTTACTTCTAGAAGAAACAAAATTAGGCCCTTAAAATACAGCATTTCGTTACAACGCGATTTTTTTTTTGTTTTTTTGTTTTATTAATCATGTAGGCAATTAAAATATTATGACAAGTCAGAACAAAATAAAGAAACTTATGTAAGTATAGAAATTATATCGAGTAAGTATACATAACATCATCAAAATACACTGGACAAGTATAATATTAATAATAATATTAATATATGATATGTTCAAGTAAGTACGTTATACATAAATTGCACAATAATATTAAATACCTACACTAAAACAATATATTAAATAAATGTATCAATAAAATTTAAATACCTAATAAAAAAGACGACCGATCACGTAAAATAAAAATTGGCAATTTTAAATTGACAAGTCATTATTGTTGAGATTATAGAAATTGGACCAAAAACAAGCCCACTGAGTTTGTTTCGCCGGGTCTTCTCAGACAGGGTCGCGTTTGGATCCGGTGGCAGTTTTAAAACTACAATTTAGAGGTACACATGGTCCGTATCAATCACCTTAAAATAAAAATAGGACTTTTTATTTCCCTAATTTATTTTGGTATGATAAATCGGACCAAAAACAAGCCCACTGAGTTTGACTAGCTGGATCTTCTCAGGACTGGGTCGCGCCGCGTAATATCCAGTGGTAAAGTAAGCCCACTGAGTTTGTTTCGCCGGGTCTTCTCAGGTTGGGTCGTTTTGGATCCGGTGGTAGTTTTAAACCACGTGCCGTTTCGGTAATGCCTATGGTCCATATCGACCTTTAAAACAGAGAAAAAATAACAATAATAATAATACTTAACAATCCTGGACTAATATAAAACAATAGTAAACTTTATAGTTGCCCAGTGTATTTTGACGATGCTATGTATGTTATGTATATATTAGCTGATATGATTTCTGTACTTACATAAGTTTCTTTATTTTGTACTGACTTGTCATAAGCGCTATTTTAATTGCCTACATGATGAATAAAACTATTTCATTTCATTTCATTTCATTTCATTTCATAAATTTTACAATATTTTTATTATGGAATAGTCCAGAATTGTTGTATTATTATTTATTTATATATATTTTTTTATTTTATATTTCTTCTTTTTTATGGGTCGACATGGACCATAGGCATTACCGAAACAGCACGTGTTTTAAAACTAACACCGGACCCAAAACGACCCAGCCTGAGATGACCCGGCGAAACAAACTCAGTGGGCTTATTTTACCACTGGATTTTACGCGGCGCGACCCTTATATATATATTTATATATATATAACCTTTGCGAACACGACTAGTTATGAGTTAGTCTCATGCCTTTGGGGAAGGAGACGCAAAGCGATGGGCCTCCCACACACAAGAAACGTTTCAAGTCTACATTCATTATTCAAAATAAAACTAGTTTATACGGATTTTATGTAACTTTTCGAGACGACCTACACCTCAGTCTCTCCCGTGACCACGAAGGCTGAAAAGCTTTCGAAACGTCGGGACTAAAATAAAAATTAAACCGCAATAAAATTCGTATAAACTAGTTTTATTTCAATATATAATATTCGCGTAAACCTAAAAAATCACAATACATTCATTATGTAAACTCCCAAGGAGTGGGACTCTGAACTAAATGTATTTTTCTTCCTTTTCTTTCTTTAATAGACTTTAGAGTCTGTGTTCCCGAAAAGTACAATCTTGACGTGTTCAAGGCGAGTGAATAGCGTACTTAAGCCTGCGTACTTTGTAATTCAAAGTTCTGGGTGGTGTTACTACTGTTTATAGACAGTCGCTTACCATCAGGGCATCACGTGACCGACCTACTCATCTCGTCTTTCGTATTTTTTTTTATCCTAGCTCGGCAAAGCGTCTACGCTACACCTGATGGTTAGTGTAGCACAATCCAAAAAAAACTGTCGACCAACGACAGACGATGTGTCTATCGTAGGTCAGCAAAATTATGCCGGCCTGCCTAATTGCTTCTTCACACTCCGTTTAAAGGACCCCATATTACAGGAAGGAGCGGACACGTGTGCCGGCAAACTATTCCACAGCTTGATGGTCCGGCAGAAGAAAGATTTAGCGAACTTTTTAATTCTAGCCGAGATGGAGGAGATCACGAAGCTGTGGTTCCGTAAGCCAGCACGCATAGTTCTGTTAAGGAAAGGTGAGGTTGGGATAAGGTCAAACAATTCTTCAAAGCATTCACCGTGATACAGACGATAAAAAACACTAAGTGAGGCAATGTCCTTACGCCATATAAAAAAGCTTTAATTTATTACTACAGGCAACCCTATCATCAATAACTACCAACCCTGAAACTCATATCTGATATTTCCCGATCCATTGCAAAATTACCTTCAACATAAAAGTTTCAGCGTGAAAGTTGAAACTACATCGTCGCTAGTTTCACTGTACCTCTACACTGTAGTTACTTACCGGCCATTTTGTGAAAAGGAACTTTAGAGGTGGGAAATATCTATCTAATATACTTATCTAAATAAAAAAAGATGCTAGATTGCAGATATAGATGGTGCAAGTATTTCATATACATACATACATACATACATAACCTCGCGCCTGTATCCCCGAAGGTGTAGGTAGAAGGGTTACTGTTGCACACAGGTTGGTGGGTGGATCTTATTTATGCACCATGATGGCACAGGCGGTGAACTCAACGCCAATCCCGGCCAATCCATGTGTCATTTTTTGATCCGAAAAGACACATACTAGTTGTGATTGCCCGATCTTGGATTTAAATCCAGCACTTCAGGGTTTCTTAGATGAAGTAGGCTGCCATCAACAAGGCGATGTAAGACAGGTACTAAAATCAGTATGAAAACCAACCAGCCACAATGGCTAGTGCACGCGTTTCAAGGTCAGACAGTGCATTTTTTTATGGTATAGGCGAGCAAACGAGCATGTGGGTCACCTGATGGTAAGTGATCTCCACCGCCCATGTACGCCCACAATACCAAAAGAATCATGGGTGCGTTGCCGACCTTAAAAGAATGAGATAATTAAGGGATTGGGAAGGGGAGGGGGTTTGGGCCTCCGGATATCTCACTCACCGGACGAAACGCAGCAGTAAGCTGCTACTTTACGCCGGTTTTCTGTGAGACAGTGGTAATGACCCGGACGAGCCGGCCCATACATCCTGTAGACAAGTGTCTACAGCGTGGCCACCTACCTCTACCACTCAAAAAGTATACAGTGACATCAGGCCGGCATAATTCTGCCAACCATCGAGGGACGAGATGTCCCTCAACGGTCGAGATTATATTTAGACCTGCACTATACTTAACCTCAACTCCAGTGTAGTCACTTTGCATTGCCAGAATAAAGATAAATATACACCCAGTCACTCAACATTCCTAAACTACCTTTATTTCAGTCGCTTACCACGAATTTTATGTAATTTTTACTACAAAACATAAAGATTAAAACCGTTATAATAATAAAACAGAACCGATACCAACACTCGCCGATATAGCTTCCGTTCAGTGCAGTGTTGCCAAGTGCACTGTAATTCAACAGATCTGCGTATTTTCCCGCCGCGCCATCTACTGGACACCGTATTTTTATAAAGACAGTGTATGGAGACACAGTATTTTTATACACTCAAAACTTCGTATTTTTATGAACGCGACTTATAAAAATATCGTGCAGAGAATATGGTATTCCCTGTATGTTAGTTTAGGATCCAAAGTTTAAAATAAGCTCATATTTTACATAATAATTTAATACGTTATCGTCATTTTATTGCACTGTAAAATACACTTTTACGAGTGGTAGAGCCACGCTGTAGACAATCTTGTCTACAGCATGAATGGGCCGGCTCGTCCGGGTCGTTACCACTATCTCACAGAAAACTGGCGTAAAGTAGCAGCTTGCTGCTGCGTTTCGTACGGTGAGTGAGATATCCGGAGGCCCAAATCCCCCTCCCCTTCCCAATCCCTTATTATCCCTTTCCTTTAAGGTCGGCAACGCGCCCATAATTCTTTTGTATTGTGGGCGTACATGGGCGGTGGAGATCGCTTACCATCAGGTGACCCACATGCTCGTTTGCCGGCCTATACTATAAAAAAAAAAAACACTATATCTTTTCCCAACAAACACTGTATTTTTGTCGCAAATACCGTATTTTAATGTGGACAACACGGTATTTTCAAAAATCTGACTTGGCAACACTGGTTCACTGACGAATACTTATATCCCGAAAATATTTCATTTCCCATGGGATTTTAACAAGCGTCCGTATAGCAAAGGACTAATGAAGAATACATCCAACCTATAACGAACCTCATCCCGAATACATAAGGCTTAAATTCGAGTGGGGGTGGAAAAATAAATTTTTGCTGCTAGTGATTTACAATAGCATGAAGACAAATGTGTAATAGTGTGAGTTGTGAATGGAAAAAGCATGTTTTCCACACTCTGTATGCAGCGGAATATTTTACTATACAAATGTTTTAATGATGTTGGAAAGGGACGGCGCTATATTATACGCGCGGGGTAGAAAAAGAGGGCCGATGCAGTATCGCATAAAAAACATGCATCCTGCGTCCTTTCCTCAATAGCATGGGTTTATGTTTCTTTATAAGATTATGAAAGCTCGTGTTATTAGGTATATCGTCCCATTGGTGTAGTGATGGCGTGGGCTCGATCTCTGGTCGGGTATCCTTTTTATTTGCTTTTATGATGAGACGAGCTGGTCGGTCGAGTGATGGTAAGCGCCTGCCCATAAGCAGTACCCACACTAAGTAGAACTTTGAATTACAACGTACTGCATGGCTCTGGACTGCACTCGTCGTTGAGACATATGTTAGGTTTCATAATGCCCAGTTTCAATGTTCTTAAAATCGAAATACAACAATGCCAACATAGTACACTGCTGCTTGGTGGTAGAAATAGACAAAGCATTGATACCTACCCAGATAAACTGTCGCTTTGAGACCGGTACAGTAGTCAGCGGCTTGGCTGTGCCCTGGGATTGCTGAATTCCATGGGCGACGGTGACCGCTTACCATCAGGTTAGCCGCATGTTAGTCCGTAGACTTAGGCAACAAAAAAAAACTACCAAGTAGTCAAAAAGTCGATTAAACCAGCATTTAAAAAATATACTGCCTCGGTGGCGCAGTTGTAATGCGTACACGTTACGATTGAGGCTAACGCTGAGGTCTCGGGTTCGATCCCCGGGTCGGATAAAGTGGTATTGGGTTTTTCTATTACGAAATGCTCCGTATCAGCCCGGAGTCTGGAATTTGTGCCCGGTATGGCGATAGGCTCGCCCCCTATCACATCGTGGGACGGAGATATGCTCGGCGAAATGTGGGTGTACTAGTTACACCTCTGCTTACCCCTTCGGGGATTACAGGCGTGAGTGCGTATGTGTTAAAAAATATATACCTAGTCTCGTAGCGTTATAGAAATAAAGTCTAAAGTGGTCGCTGTTTTTTCAGCACTGTCTTCCCCTTTAGCGTTAAGGTCTGATGACTGATCACCATATTAGTTACACGAGATATTTTTTTACATTACTGGATTAAACTCCATTGGCGATTAAACTCCAGTCAGTATGTCATGTTAAAATAATATATACGTAAGCATGGACTAAACATTTTATTAGAGACCACGCGTATGCCCTACTACTTAGCATGCCGACCCCGAGATCTTGGGCAATGCGCACTATAATGTATGATATAGTGCGCACCACAGTGGCCAGTGACAACGTCAGTAATTACACATAAGTAATGACCGATGGGTTTTCTAGCAGACACAGACTTGACCGTTCCCAATATTTTGTTTACCAATAGATTTACTGACAGTTAATTTTTGACACATTTGGAAGATCTGTCAAAACTCTATTCATCATAAGCAAGTCTATCTGTAAATAGAATATAGGGAACGTACATAGTGAACGACCATTACGGTGTCAATTTTGGTCTTTAGTTCTTCATGGTCGTAACTCATAGGTATTTACGGTTGTAACAATCTTGCAACATGAACCGATATTAGGATTTCGGGAGTCTAAATTAATAGGTGTCGCGGTTTTAGATATTTGGTTCGGAAGATGGAACTCAACCTCAGCACCTACTCATCATAGAGTAGGTGCTGACCTACTCTATGATTATCGAACTGCGTGCTACCGCAACTATGAGCTTCTAGGTCTTAAATTACCTATATAATATGAATGTACTGGCAGCAACTTAATAATAACAAACTTACATACGTACGAATCAGAACAGAGTGACCAGTTGTATACCTGGAAAATAAAAAAAAACAAAGTTAATAAATATGTCAAATATCGTCAGGTGTCAGGACATGGTATACTGGAGACAGGTCGCAATGCGTTTACCGAAGGGGTGGTTTCAGCACCAATGACACACACTCAGGATCTCCCCAAGACCTTCCGCCGAAAAAGGCCATTTCGCCAAAGTGTATAGATTTTAGTTAGGTACACGATCCAGCAATTGTTAGTATAAAGACAACTGGGTCGGAAGGCTGGTGAGTCCGGCGTAACCATCCCTCCTTCCCCGGTGTTGGGAGGTATCCGGAAACGGGATTTTCCCCGCGGGAAGAAAAGGACATGAGGTTGTTACTGCTCGTCCCCGCACCGTATCCGGTGAATTTGAGTTACCAAAGTATTTTTAAATCAATCGTTTGCTATTGTCAGACTCCATGACACAGGAGTAGCCGGATGTGAAACGAGAACTCGCAGATTTGTTCAATGCTAGCAATTTATGCTAAAACACCCAGTCCACATACAGTATAATGCAGCAAAAAATATGTGTGCGTTGATTTTTCAGTTTTACAACTTGGTAGATTGTCTTTCTCGACATTCGCTGTTGTTTTTTCTGCTACCACAAATATAATGTGTATACATATATGTAACATACAAAAAAACATGACATCGATATACCATACATACATACGCACTCACACCTGTAATCCCCGAAGGGGTAGGCAGAGGTGTAACCAGTACACTCACATTTCGCCGAGCGTATCTCCGTCCCACGATGTGATAGGGGGCGAGCCTATCGCCATACCGGGCACAATACAGACTCCGGGCTGGTACTGAGCATTTCGTAATAGAAAAACCCAATACCACTATACCCGACCCGGGGATCGAACCCGAGACCTCAGCGTTGGCCTCAATCGTAACGCGTACGCATTACAACTGCGCCACCGAGGCAGTCGATATACCATAATTTGAAATCTTTCATATTTATTTACTAAAAGCAGTAAGGTTTCTCTCGTTTGCCTCTCTAGTAATTCTGAACCCTTTGCGAAGTACTTCCGACCCATTATTGCTGATTAGACAATAACCGTATGTCATTTCACACATGTTTGATCTACATGTTTATAATTAGGGGCACGGATGAGGGAACATCTGCGTCTCTAATACTATTATCAAACTGACGACGGACATGGATTCAAGTAGTCGAGAACAAACATGCTGTGAAATAATATTGTTAATGGGTTTTAGTTAGTGACCGTCCGAAGCTTTGGTTTCGGTTTCGGCCAGTTTCGGGTAAAATATTTTTTTCGGTGGCTGTTTCAGTTTCCGCCAAAAAGTGGTCGTAAATTATCCTCGGATGAGCCTTCAGCTCATTTACCTTCAAAGGCCAACAATGAAAATGTCATGTCAAAGCGTTGATGACATGACAGATGAATTAGGTCCTCCGTAGCCTCAGTTTCCTAGGATATGTTAAATGTAGCTGGCGCTATCTCAGCTGAGTGCCGAAGCCTGCCTTACCACATAGACTCTTCCACTTCCTTCCTTTTTGAGCATTCTCCGTAGTAAGACTTCCTCTATTTCGTTTTTTTTGGGGCCTCCAGATATGATCTGGCACAGCTATTTGGCTACACTACGTCGGTTATAATCTTGCGGTGTCTTCAAAACGCGACCGAAACACTTTAAGCTTCCTAGAATTTTAAGTCTCTTGATTGTGGGCTCCTTTTCTCCGCACTTAGCCCGTTGAATGTCAGGCCATTGTGCGTGAATCTAAAAATAAATTTTAAGTCTCATCTTTCTTTCACAATTGACACCTTTGCTCTCTCTATACTACTGGGTAGTAGTCTCTACTCTCTACCACTTAGCTTAAGTAACGCCGAGCTGTTGTCGAGACCGGTGGCATCGGATACGTGCAATACAGACCTTAAGCCTCACAATATTCACGGCGAGTTTTTAATAATAGCAAAAGCCGGCACACGATCAAATGAGTCACCTGACGGTAAGTGATCTCTACTGCCCATTAGAAGAATTATGGACGCTCTACGAACCTTAATAAAGGTATAAATAAAGGATTAGGTGGATTTGGATCTCCGCATATCCCACTCACCGTACTGTGTGACGCTCTATGCGGGGATCGTACGTCCATAGCAGTAAATACTGGTATGGGCAAAGCACTCGTAGGGGATCATCTAACCATCACCATCATCGTCCCTGTTTTGTAATGGCAGTAACGTCACATTCACGGGCCACGGATAATAAATGTCACATTACTAGTCGTAATGCTATTGCAGTTTGTTGGCCAATGATTGATAACACCGACTCAAAATTAGTAAGATTTGGATCGAAGTTTTAACCGACTTCATATTTTTTACCTTATTTTTTTGACGGGTTTTATCTATAATCTTCATTAAAGATTCAAATTCCTTTTTCTATACTGGTGTGGTCATAAAACCTTCCAGTGGAAAACTAAGTTAAGTTTAATAGCAATACACTAAGAAACGGGAAGTAAGTACTTAATACGCATGCCACAACCGTCCTCGTACTCCATAATACGCACTTAGCTAAAACTGAAAACGCAATAATCCATGTTACAATAAGTTATTTACTCGACAGTACGCGGCGCTGGCGCCGGCGCGCCGCGCCGTCGTCGTTTGTGTTTCATAACGCCGCAGTTTATGACTCACTGACTAATAGTTAATGACTCCGGTCTATGTCGAGACCAGTTAATGATAAATATCGTCATAGAAATTATATTATACGAATATTAGACGAAATTAACGAAGTGAAATAGGCGAAGATTCCCGAAGCGCCCAACATTGTGTATAGTATCTACTACTGTTACTACGATAAAAGATAGGTGGTTCGGAAAAGATCATCTATTTCGAAAATACGTATGCGTGATGATGATATAATACAGACCTGTTGGCTGCTAAAGCGTTAGATCATGTACTTATTTTTCCTTCGGGTGATAAAATGCATTTATTACATATTCATTTGTATAAATTGAACATTACTGATATTATACACATAATTTAGAAAGTAGTACTGTATACAGTTTAAGGGCATGTTCACATAAGGCTCAATTTGCGGCTCTTCAGCAGTTAATACTTAACATTAGCGTTTAATACGATTTAGAATAGAGCGTTCACACGTGTCCGCTGTTTGCCGCTGAATGCTCGCCGACTCGTTCAGTCAGCGGCTGATTTGCAGCGATATTACGCTCGCAAATACATTGAGTCAGCTGCGATACGTCACTAACGGCATCATGGGTACTAGAAGCAGGTTTTAAGTCGCACACATAGTCCTGACCCCACACTAGGTTAACCTGTATCATGGGTATAAAGGACTACGGTCCCACAACACCCAGCGACGAAACAAATATTTATGGTTCACACAATCATTTGTCTCGGTGGTATCGAACCAGCGGCCTCTTATTTCACAGCCAGCTGCTCGCTATGCCACGGAGGCTGTCTCTGCCTACCTCTTCGAAGATGTAGGTAGCTTATGTTATTTTATCCTGATGCGACAAGGTGACTGCCTGATGTTAAGTGAATTGTGGTGAGTATTGCCGTAGAAGTGTATTTCTATTGCCACGTTATCGAATTGTGTGAGTCAGCATAACGTAATGTCCGGATCAATAAATAATTTTAATGTATTTTTGAACACAGTTTATTATGTCAATAAAACTTACCTACGAAATGGTATAAAAATTATTAAAATCATCTAAACAAAGTACCTACTACAGACGGATTCTAATGGCTTTTAGTTTTTTTATTTCTACTGTAACTATAAAAATACTTATATTTATCGAGATGATTTCTGAGGCACGTGATCAATTTGTTAAGAAATGAAAGGTCAATGTTGTAAACAAATCATTGGGTGATTCACTCTGATACGAGCGTATTGGGGCCTGTAGTTCGATTCTGCAGATTACATAATAAATACACCCTTGCAGCAGCAATAGTTCAGTGGTATGGACCACAGATATGGTCCAGGAAGTGGTATGGACCTCCGAGACGAGAGTCGCAGGCTCGAAATCAACCCCAAGAGCATGTACCTGTGACTTTTCTGTTATGTGCGTTTATGGTCAATTATCGGTTGCTTTAATGGTGCATGAAATGTTTATAGTATAAAATAGTGTCCCTATCGGCGCCTGTCTATCTGTTTGTCCGCTTACTTCTCCTAAACTATGCAACGGATTTAGATGCCGTTTTCACTATCATTTAGAGCATTTAATCCGGAAGATTTAAGTATAAGTTTATCACGCTATGGCCAATAGAAGCAGGGCAGTAACATGCAATGCAAACGTGAGGGACAGATAGTATTCTATAAGGTATAACTGTTATTATGTAATATATATATATATATATATACAGCTCACACCGAAACACTGAAGGCCCGTATTTACAAACATTTAAGTAAACTCATTGCTAAGTGTCCAATTCTGTGTACATCATTGGTCTGTTTTGATTTAGCGCCAAAAACTAACCAATGACGTTTAGAGATATTGTCACTATGCGTTCGCGCTTACTATGAGGTCTCATAATACTCGTACCTAACGTTTATGAATACGGGCACGATACGGGGGTTACACTCGCTCAACAGCGGCCGGTCTTTCAACCGCCAACTAGTATGATGCATTGTTTACTTTTGGTAGGTTTCTTAGTAATACACGAGTTTGAGTCGGGGCATTGTTTTTTATTTGCGTTGCATGAATCATCAACAATGATAAAGACAATTTGTACCAAACATAGAAATGCGTTCGTTATCTGATAAGCATAGGTATAGGATTTTTTTATTGTATCTGTTATTATTGAAATAAAATCCGTATAAACTAGTTTTATTTCAATGTGTAATATTGGCGTAAACCTAAGCAATGACGATGTATCTGTTATTAGCTGATGTTTTGGAATTTAATAATAAAGTAGTTTGTAATTCCATGACAAGTTAATTACCTACATTATAAGCAAATGTTGTTAAGATTTACCAAAGACTTTAATGTATACTACTAGACAAGCTGCGTGGTACATAGAAATTGAGCCTCTAAGTTGCGGTCAATTGACCGTAACTCAATATTACCATCTCGCTTACTCTCAAGTAGAACCCCTATCGCGCTCCCTGTCTGTGAGCTATCAAACTCCCGCGTTATGTGACTCAATTTTACTTCTAAACAGCCCATTTAGTAGTATACATTCAAGTCTGAGATTTACTTTGTTTTTCTTATGGCTCGGCAAAGAGAGAGACCTGATGCTAAGTGCAGGGCAATCCTAGAATAGTGTCGACCAATTAAACTATGCATGCGCAAGTTCTGACACACGAAGTACATATTTGCGTAGTCTTTTTTTATCCTGGCATAGCAGTGACTACACTGGACTTGATGTTAAGTACTGTGCAGTCCAGTCTGAGTAGGTACCATCGTTACATCTATTTCTGCCGTCAAGTAACAATGTGTAAGCCCGTTCTGGTTTGAAGGACATAAAAGCCAGTGAAATTACTCGGCATTATGAGACTTATGTCTTGGAGTGACGAGCGCAGTCTAGTAACTCTAACCTCATAATTCGAAATTCTTGACAGACTATATACTTTTCACACTGTGGTATTAATTTGGCCTCATGCTGAAGATACAATCACGTCATCTGATATACGACACCCGTCATTTTTAATTGACTCGATACTAGGGTTACACTTAAGCAGAATAGCCGGTACCGGATTGACCGGTGCCGAAACTTTGACCTCTATCAAAGAATGCATTTGTTATATCGTTGGCAACAACTTAATTAAAAATTCCTACCTGTTTTACGAGCTACGTAACATTTTCGAGTCCATCCCTCAGTGTTTAAAAACGAGAGCTTTTAACGGGTCCTACCCGTAATGACCTACGGAGCTGAAACGTGGACACTGACCAGCGGACTGGTCCACAAGTTCAAAGTCGCTCAGCGTGCTATGGAGCGAGCAATGCTTGGAATTTCTCTGGTGGATAGAATCCGGAATGAAGTCATCCGCCAGAGAACCAAAGTCATTGACATTGCTCGCAAAATTAGCACGCTGAAGTGGAAGTGGGCGGTCCTGTCTGCAGATGGACGGATGGTCGGTGGAGCAGACATGTGCTGGAGTGGAGACTACGGTTAGGCAAACGTAATGTAGGGCGCCGTGCTGCACGGTGGACCGACGACTTGAAAAAGATGGCGGGTAGCGGGTGGATGCGGGCTGCTCAAGACCGGGATGGTTGGCGCTCACTTGGGGAGGCTTACGTCCAACAGTGGACGGCAACAGGCTGAGATAGACCTGTTTTACATAATTGGAAATTGACCAAGGTGAAAAACCTCTGACGTCAATTTGTAACTCAAATAGCAGAACAGATTTCCTTAATAGCTAAGAACTATGTCGATTAAACTAACTTAAAAAAGCGTTAAAATCGGTTTATTCGTTTCGAATTTAGGCGCTACATACCATAGACGGACCAACAGACAATAAAAAGGTCGAACTTATAACATCCCTCTTTTGACAACCTCCGTGGCGCAGCGGGCGAGTAGCCGGATGCGAAGCGAGAGGTCGTGGGTACGATTCCCGCAGCGAGATAAAGTATGTGTGATCCACAAATTTTTGTTTCGGGTCTGGGTGTTATGGGACCGCGAGACCTTCGTAGTTCCTGATACCCACAATACAGATTAACCTAGTGTGGGGTCAGGACTATGTGTGTGACTGTTGGGTGTATCTTTTTTTATCTCTTTTTGGCGGCGGTTAAAAACACATTACCCATTGGTCGGGTATATACATATTATAAGTCTTTGCGACGTGACCGCTATACAATAGCCGTAGCGTATACAAATCTATCTGAAAATGAATTTCGTATGCTGACCTCTGCAATGAAAAAAAAACTTCAAACAATAATTCTAATGAGGACCTTATGAACCCAAGACCTCACAGTTTCTCAGCCAAAGTGAACAATATACCTATCCAATATTCAACCGGTATGAACATCGTGTGTGTCCGTACGCACGTATTGAAAACTAATAAAACCACTGTGAAGATAAACTGTGAAATGACTCAGAATAGTTGCCATTCAATTATCAAGTACGACACAGTCATACGTGTGACTCAACCATAGAACAATAAGCTCAAAGACACCACATAAACTTTCATAATCACAATACCATATGCCCCTCGTATGCGAGAGACTGTTTGGATTAGTTGTTACTAGCAGTGTTCTGCTATGCCCATTTCTGCCATCAAACAGCAGTGTGTAAACACTGTTGTGTTTCGGTTTGAAATTCATTGAAGACAGTAACATTACTGGGATTTATGAGACTTAACAACTTATGTCACGGGGTGACGAACGCAGTTCAATGCAATGTAGTACTTTGTAATTCCAAGTCCATTAACACACACACGTGGGGCTTACCAAAAGGCGAGCGACCTACTCGTTTCCTCATATAAGCTAATAATAATTGACGACGAGAGAAACAATCAAAAAGTATAAGCAAAGTATATCGTTCACAAGGTTAATTTCGTAAAGACTAAAACAATAGCGACTCTGGCGTCAACGCAATAAAGAGCTAGTTAACTCGTCTGGTAATCCATACATTTATTTACCTACAAAAAAAACCATCGCCCACGCTCAAGCTAGAATGTACTGTATCACTACGCATAAGGAGTAGCCAGGCGAGTCAGCTAGTTGCAGTTGCCCTTGGTGCGGTCATCCATAGAACTAGTGGTCCGGTTTTGGTCAAAACGAACGGTCCGACCTCTTCATTCTATACTTATTGTTCTAAAACGTCAGCTACGAGATTTGACATTCTTACATTGACAGTATAAACGTGAACAATGAATGTTTTAATTTATTTTATTTAATATGTTTGTTATTGATTTTATATAGCTTTCTGCACTTCTCCTTCATATAAACTTTAACTATGTCAAATCTCACAGTCCTTCGTGCACGCATATTGCTTAAAAAGGGGTCCGAAGTTTTATCTTTACGTATTAATATATACAAAATTACTCATACTTTAAAGCGAAAAAGGCTGGCCTGGTATAGCTCTGAAAGGGGTACATATAACGCGACGTCTGCTTCGTCTATTTATCTGTGTACTCAACTCACTCCGAAGTCCGATCGCAATGGAAATACATTACAGAGTAGTCATACCATTACAAACACCGGCGTAACGTCTATATAATATCAACTCTTTAACTTGGGTTGCCAACAGGGCCGGCTCTTCCATATGTTATAAACATCAGGTTTTATCCATAATAAAGCACACTCAATATTATTAGCCAAGAGGCATTACATTTAGATCTCGCTCCATTCTTAAAGTTAATAACCAAAGTGAGAAACATATGAGTAGACTCCAGAACCTTCTTTGTAAGTTGTTTCAAAACAAAAATATATGTAAGATTTATGTGAGAACATTTTAATATTAAAGTAAGCATTTCAAACGTATAGAAAACAAAATACTATTTTTTCCAAATACTGTTACATTTCCTTCTCCGGACTGAATATAATGTATTTTTAGCTACCTACGGAAAAAGAGGGGCTGTTATAATTTTGAAGCCTTGTTTGTAGCGTCGCGTCGTAGTTAAGTGGTTTAATCGAGTTGGCTTCTAAATGTGAACAAAATCTGCTCATCCGCTAAGAAATTCAACACCATTTTCTAATTTATGACGAGAAATTTGTTTCTACAAACGTGGCAACCCTAGTTTCAACGTGCATCAAGAAACACATAAAATTAAAATAAAACATGCATTTATCGCGTGTATTTTGCATTTTATTTGTTTTAATACGCAGATTATCGATTCATTTGAGACTTCACGGCCATCGACAAGGATTAGAAAGGTCCGCATTGAAATAAATACGATAAAGTGTGACATATTAAATGATTTTATTTATTTAATGCACATTTATTTATAAATAAACATTTATAATGTCATTTCAGTCGTTTAATAAACCATTTGAACACTATCTTTGAATATGGTTGCAAAGGCAAAATGTACTTTTATTAGACTTTAGAGCCTTCTTTTTATCTATGATTTATGTACCACTAGCTTTTGCTCGCGGCTTCAGCCTTTTCTGGGATAAAAAGTAGCCTATAACCGTGTCCAGGGGCCTATCTATCTCTGTACCAAGATTCAACTAAATCGGATTGGTGATTTAGACGTGGAAGCGTAACAAACAAACAAACAAACTCATTTTAGCGTTTATATTAGTTAGGATTTTGAACTATAACCTAACCGGTAAAAATCACCAACTTTATTGTTATTTTTAAGAACCATGTTCATTAAATCAGCTTTCAATAAAAATAAACGCATTAAAATCGGTCCATTTGTTTAGACACTACAATACCAAACAGATACATGGAAAGGTAAAATTTACTACACTCCTTATTTTGTCGAGGGTAAAATGACAACATTCAACAGTTTCTCAGCCATTACTCCTCATTGTGACCACGTGTCCCAATAAAGTTGAACAAAAACCCATAAACATATTGAACTATGTACGTTGTGTATTGGTCAACGCGTTTATATAGATAGATAGCAATGTGACTTATGTTCACTATCGCCATACATTTGAGTTTAGTTTGGACTTTCAGAATACATTATTGAGACTCAAGTTACCTGTTCTGGGGGGTCTTGTGAAAACGTGTATTGATACAGTTAAGGCCTGTTTTGAGGTACGCGACTACGACAACGATCGCAACGCGTGGCGCGAGTCAGGCGATAGCGACTATGTTTCTCTCTATTCTAAAAAAAGTAACTGGCGCCGCCGCCGCTGCCAAAAGCTTGTCAAACTATCTCGTCCGAAACCGCTGGGGGTATGGGGTCGAGACCGATACCAATCGATGCAGAATAATGTGGGGACGAAAGTAGGATATGTCTCATATTCGTCGGACTTGTAAGTTTTTATTTTATTTTATGTTTTATGCATAAACATGGGCAAAGCCCCTAGTTGTATAAAATTGTATCGAAACGATGACTACCTCGGTGGCGCAGTTGTAATGCGTACGCGTTACGATTAAGCTAACGCTGAGGTCTCGGGTTCGATCCCGGGTCGGGTAAAGTGGTATTGAGTTTTTCTATTACGAAATGCTCAGTGTCAGCCCGGAGGCTGGAATTTGTGCCCGGTATGGCGATAGGCTTGCCCGCTATCATATTATGGGATGGAGATACGCTCGGCGAAATGTGGGTGTACTGGTTACACCTCTCCCTACCCCTTCGGGGATTACAGGCATGAGTGCGTATGTACATGTATAGAAACGGTCGCTCGTCGCGCGCTCGTGTCTCGGTCGTATACAAAACGCAGCTATACAATTGCATACAAAGCGGTTGTTTTGCTGTAGTCGTGTGGTATCTTGTCTACACAAACATTTTACACAAAAATTTATTTCGGTGCGCGAACCGAAGCCGGAGCTCTCGTTTCTCAGCGGACTACTTATATATGTGTATGCATTTATGTATACAATATTTATTGTATGTATATATTTTACTCTTCGATGGTATTATATGTATTATACACTGCCCTCTCTTCCTTCTTCTCTTATCTCCATCCTATGGTTGCCTGTAAGAGATTGCCCTGAGCGATAAGGCCGCCAATTGTACTATTATTTGTATTATTATTTTTCACATAGGTACTTGTACTTTTAGTGTTGTACAATAAAGAATTATAAATCTCTCTATCCTAAAAAAAAGTAACTGGCGCCGCCGCTGCCAAAAGCTTGTCGCGCTATCTCCTCCGAACCGCTGGGGGTATGGGGTCGAGATCGATACCAATCGATGCAGAATAATGTGGGGAAGAAAGTAAGATATGTCTCATATTCGTCGGACTTTAAGTTTTTTTTTAATTTTATGTTTTGTGCAAAAACATCGGCATAGCCCCTAGTAAATATATAAAATAAATTACTTACTCGTTGCGCCACGGATGTTGTCGATCCGCGAAATAAGAAAACCTGGTTTCAATTCCCAGGTAAGTAGTCAAAATTGATGTGAATTTCTGATTTAAAAAATACACGAGGGACTTGTTATTGGAGTATGTGCTCGATGTGATAATCTCGACCCGCATCACCTCTGCCTACCCCGGGAATACGGCTCATTAATTTCAACGTATATTAATTGTAACTTGATATCAAAGTAATTTCGATTACGGTGAATGCTTACAAGTTCTAATTAAGTGGTATTAAGCCATATAGTCAGTTATGTGTGCATAAATAATACGGCTCAATCGGGGCACCAGAATCAACTCTTTCATATAAAACTGGCGGCTTTTCTGTTCCGTTTCGTACGATTATTAGAATCGAGTATTTTTCTAACTTACTACACTGGAGTTAATGCTGCATCGGTGGCGCAGTTGTAAAATGCGTACGCGTTACGATTAAGCTAACGGTTCGGGTTCGATCCCCGGGTCGGGTAAAGTGTTATTGGGTTTTTCTATTACGAAATGTTCAGTATCAGCCCGGAGTCTGGAATTTGTGCCCGGTATGGCGATAGACTCTGATCGTGGGACGGAGATACGCTCAACGAAATGTGGGTGTACTAGTTACACCTCTGCCTACCCCGGGGATTAAATACAGGCGTGAGTGTATATGTACTGGACCTAATGTTAAATATAGTGCAGTCCAAATATCTGACTGTCAAGAAACCCGAAATAAATGTGATAGACCATAGAAATATGATATACAAACTTGTCATACCCCTTTTTTCAGTTGTTCAAACTCCACAAATTATTGCACTACCTAAGATTTAAGGCCATAACTTCATCGTTTTTTCACATCTTTAAATATATTTTTTCTTATAGCATAAACAAACGAGCATTATGACTCGTAACGCGTACGCATTACAACTGCGCCACCGAGGCAGTCCTTCCTTCACATTTATAATAGTAATATGGTCTACAGTTAAACATCAAAAGACACTAAAATCTTCATAAGTCTCCAAAGGATGGCCTCCCTAACCACATTTACCAACTTCGTAACGACGTACAATAAAACGCATTGATAACGTACAGTAGGACAGTTTACATATGACGCATGACGTATAAGATATCATTGTTTATGTGCCCTATAAAATCAACAGTGTTAATTGTGATGTCAGGAAACCACATCATTGTTATCTGCTTCCCTGATACACCCTGTTCATTATTAATGAGAACCAATATCAACCCTGTATTAAATCAAATAAATAAACAAATAAATACACCCAACAGACACACTCATATTCCTGACCCCACACTAGGTAAACCTGTGTCGTGAGTATCAAGAACTACGAGGGACTTGCGGTCCCACGACATCCAGACCCGAGACTAATATTTGTGCATCAAACATTTTTCTAGGTGCAGGAATCGAACCCACGCCCTCACGATTCGCAACCGGCTACTCGCCCGCTGCGCCACGGAGGCTGTCACTATCATCTCATGCTAGTAGCAGCGTCTGCTTAGACCAAAGACTTTAATGTAAACTACTAGACGGGCTGTTTAAAAGTAAAATTGCGTCACATAACGCGGCAGTTTGACAGCTCACAGACAAGGAGCGCGATAGGGGATCTAGTTGAGAGTAAGCGAGATATATTGAGTTACGGTCAATTGACCACAACATAGTGGTACAATTTCTATATACCACGCAGCTTGTCTAGTAGTATATATTAAAGTTTATAGGTATTATACTGGCCTAAAAGTGTTTACGCAATACATTCGATTCGAATCCGAGATTATAATCCGAACTGGGAATATTACCGATTTCGGGACACGGAACTCTTCATACCAACAGTGCAGTACTGTTACTACATTGTTATGGCTACTTCGGATTGAGATTTCTCGTATTTTTTTATAGCAGAGGCTAACAAAACAGGCAAGTGGGTCACCTGATAGAAGGTGGTCTCCACCGCTCATCAACAGCCACACACAAAAAAACATGGCTGCGTTGGCAATCTTAAACGAAGGAAATAGAGATTGGAAAGGAGAGAATTGGGCTCCGGAAATTTCAGAGTCGGATCTGATGCAGTTCCTCATTATTCTTAAAGTCGATCTTATAATGTCAGGAAAGGCTTGAATGTAGCTATAAAATTTGGTAGGCAGCGGCCTGGCTGTGCTCTAGCATTGCTGAGGTCCATGGGCGGCGGTAACCACTTACCATCAGAGGGCCGCACGCTCGACTGTCTAAGGCAATAAAAAAACGGGTTCCGTCTGACCTTTTATAAAGCTAACTAAATAGAAAAAAGATACCGCAAAACTCATAAATTGCAACAACCAATAAACTTAGAATATCAGGTTTTATACAAGCCATTTGAACGTTCATTTCTGCCGCAATAAAAAAGAGCCTCAGAAATAAAATCCTCATCAACTTATTCCACGACCCTATCGTATTACGTATCCTCGAGAACCTACTTTATCGTGTTTTAAAACCAGACGTGCATCCTCCCCCAGTGTTCATCTTCTACTGAACCGGTCCAAAGCGACTGGCGAGGTGCTTCTGGGTTCATCGCGCATGCGTAGAAGACAACCAGGTCTACTATATTACGTTTGCAGCTGGATGAGAAATTTACTATTCGATTTTCAGCTTTACTGCTGTAGATAGAAAGCCATTGGGTAATTTTAACTGTATGTTAGGAATATTGGTGAATTTTACAACCCTTTGTGGATGTTATGCAAAACAGGGGATGGGTTGGTGTGATCAGGCGATAGGAACGGGGTGATAAGCGCCGTGCAGATGTGCGATCCGATCTGTCGACATGTAAAAGTGCAATTCGACTGAAATCTCCATTTTGCTCAATGTGGAAACTTCAACGTATTGCAAGAAGTGATTTCATTCGAAAATTCAGCTGATGGAAATTTTGTTTAAATATTACTTCACATCCCATTCCATTCCATCCCCATCGGAGAAGACAAAGGTGCAACTACTGCGGCTACGGTACGCTGAGTTTAGTTTATAGTTTTACCGAGTTGATAGGTAGCGAGCCTATCGCAATATCGGACACAAATTCCAATGGGTAACTCGTTTGTGTTTTTGAATCAATAAACTCACATTTTTGATTGCCCAACCTTGGCATAATTTTGCCGACCTTCGAAGGAGTTAATGTCTTCCGATGATCGACATTATAAATTTAGAATGCACTGTATTTAACACCAAGTCCAGTGTCACTTTACCGAGCCAGGATAAAAAAAAACTTTTAGCTTATGAAATGTAAATGCTTTCATTACTTTAGCATGCTGCATGCTAAAGTAATGAAAGATAAAACGGGAGATTAAACCCTTTAATTAGAGAGTTTATTTCGACTGGGCATATCCAATTAAAACAGCGGATGCTATGCGGAAGTTAATTTCAAATGAAATTATCTATTCAATGTTGCATGTAATTTTGAAGTCGGTTACTTACTACGAGGCGTCTGCATAATTTAAAACAAAAAGCTCTAGTCTATGAACGAGGTCTGTAATAGTCTCGCTTCACTAACGGTCAACTGTTATACAGTGATGCAAGATTGTGGAATTACTTCTTTTTCAATTCTATTAATGCATGTTAATAACTAGTAGATATTATGTCGTCCAAAAAACAAACAATTGTCTGCAAAGGCATAGAGGGAGACGGAAATACGGGCTCCAGTGGCTTCGTATGGTAAGTTATTCCCTTGGGTCAGCGCCTAGCGATGTTCTTCGTTCGCCATGTTCAAAGTGCCCATACCACTCTTCTTTAAACACAGATATCTTTAATATGCGTAGGCCGTAGTCGCAGAGTGCTCGAACGCCAACAAATTATATAAGTAGGTAACGATATAATAAGTGGTAGAGACACGCTGCAGACAGTTTTGGCTACAACACGAATAGGTTAGCTCGATCCTGGGGGTACCACTGTCTCACAAAAAATCAGCGTGCAGTTGCTGTCGAGTTACGTACGGTACGCGTTTCGTACGGTAAGATCCAACCCCCCCCCCCCCCCCCCCCCTCCTCTTCTCCATCCCCATTTCTTTTCATTAGGGTCAGCAATGCATCTGTAATTCTGCTGGTAACGCGGATGTTCATGATCGGTGGCGATCATTTTACATCAGGTTACCCCACTGGCTCGATTACAGGCTTCTGCTATAAAAAAAGTCGCATAACACGCAACATGTCCTATAATTCAGGGCCTTAAGGCACGTTACCATGATTGTTAGCATCGCCCCATCCCTTAGCAAATGTCAACTATTTGTCATAATAACAGACTGCGGCGCGTAATAACTGTTTTAAACGGAAAAATGCGTGAGACAAGCACACTTCCGGCTAATGACTGTGGAGTGTTGGAAAATATTGAGAAATATGTTTTGTAATGTACTATTCTTGTAATCGAAATAAGATGACAAGAAACGTAACTCAAGCAAAAAAATTACCCCACCAAAACTCTCTGCAAGGTGGCGGGGCTATAAAAGTCTGTGCATAATAATCTCTTGTTGACACTTGATACATTTATTTTTTTGCGTGGTGCAGAACGTAGTATCTCGATCTAGAAATTTAAATATTTAGACATAAAGTTTTATGAAATAAAGTTGATTTTGGACGCTCATTATTTTTTTTTGCGTGTTGCGTGTGATTTTACCTTTGCATGTGTAAGTAAGTAAGTAAATAGTCGTATAGCGTACGCATTACAACTGCGCCACCGGCCATTATTAGCAGGAAATAAAACTTTATTTATAAACATTAATAGCTATTCCGCATTATCACTTGTATCATCAGTTAAACAAATTGTTCGAGAGCTGCCAAAAGCATTAGATGTTCACACCTCGGCAAGTCACGGCGTACCATTCATAAAATCAGAGTGCACTCGTTAATTTAACTAAACTGGTGACAAACAGGAAACACGCCGGTCATCCGACCTTGCTTCACGCTCTTATTGGATGGGCGTCACAGCTCACTTCGATTCCCGGTCAATATGGTTCCAAGATGACGGTGTGACGATGGTCCTACTAATATTTACAATGCTCTGTAGGATTATTTTGTATTTCTTAATTATCCATATACGCATTCACGTCTGTAATCCCCGAAGCGGTAGGCAGAAGTGTAACCAGTACACCCACATTTCATCGAGCGTATCTCCGTCCCATGATGTGATAGGGGGCGAGCCTATCGCCATATCGGGCACAATTCCAGACTCCAGGCTGATACTGAGTATTTCGTAATAGAAAAACCCAATACCACTTTACCCGACCCGGGGATCGAACCCGAGACCACAGCGTCAGATTTGTTTATATTGCCCGTATGTTTTATAATATACTTTAAAATCAGAAGGTCCAGAACATTCGAGAAACCCAAACAACCCTAGTCGTGACATGTTCAAGTTTGTTGTAACTTACGTTTACTTATAACACCATGAATGAAGTAACTTTCACCATTAGATGGTGCATTTCATAGGAAATATGATAATATGAACGATCCGTGAATGGACGTGTTGACTCCAAATTGAACAATATGGCCTCTCGAAATGATGTTAATTTATCGTTTGACTTTCCACATTCTTTGGAACTTATTCATAAATGCATTATTGAGAGCGTTTTAACTTCGTGTTGAGTTGAAATGAAACTAGTTTGTACGGATTTGATCGCGGTTTAATTTTATTTTAGTCCCGGGACTATAACAGTAATATTCGCGTAAACATAACATATCACTTCGTATCGATGATGTTTTTACGTAACTGCCCTAAAAAGCACGACGACTAACTGAATTATGTTCGTATGCTACAAATCTCAGAGGTGTATGACGTCACCGCGGGGCAGGAGCGGGGGCGGCGTGGCGGCAGGGCGGCGCGGGGCGTCGACGCGAAACATTTGTGACCTCACCGCTATCGCCGGCGCATATCTAACATACGTGCATCGGTGCATAGATTGGATACTACGACCGTAGATAGATAGGTCAGTCCAGTCGGAGTGGATTTGTGCCTAACCTACTCTAAGAGTCTTCATTTTGACTGGTAGAGCCACGATGTATAAATTTTCATCTACACTCTACAGCATGAATGGCCTGTGCGACCCGGTTGTTACCACTGTCTCATAGAAAATCGATGTAAAAAAGTGGCTTGCTACGGCGTCTCGCGCGCAGTAAGTGAGATACCGGAAGCCATAACATTTCATGATATCGTTAATTGTGAAATCTATTTAAAGAGCTTACTCCCAATAATACCTACATCGCAATAAAAACAGATTTACCATCTAAAATTATACTAGGCTCCGGCATTGCGATAAGCTCGCCACCTAATACATAATCGGACGGAAATAAGCTCGGAGAACTGTGAGGCACTAGTTGCACTTCTGCGACCCCTTCGATACTCCATACTACATATCGATTTAAAATGAATACAGTATGCGCAGTGTCCTATCTACTAGCGTTAATCTATGCGAGAGGCGAATGACGATCTCCATACAATAGGATTATCGGCGCGCCCGCGTCAGCTCCACACATTACTGTGGCCGGGCCGAGCTGGACGATGCAATACCGGAACTACCATAGCTTAGTTTCGTAATATTCACATATGTTCACGCCTGTATAGTAGGCAGAGATACAAGTACATCGACAGTATGCCGAGCTTAGTTTCGTCCTATATTGTGATAGGAGGCGCGCCCATCGCCATATCGCGCACAAATTCCAACACCAGGCAATTCATGTGTTTTTTTAGAATCGGCTTTGTGTTCAATGTAACGATCACATACCGGAAATGCAGTGGGGCACATTGCAACTCTGCCTACGTCTTGCGTGTCGATATGTTATGTTATATGAAAAGCAGAACTGCGCAGCTTCGACATCAAATATGGGGGAGGCTGGATATGGAAATTTGGTCAGTAGGATGCTGTAGAACCTTGAGTCCGATATGCCTGCGAGCCCCGGCTAGGCTCCGAGAAATATGTGGACGGATTATGAGGTGTTTATAGAAAGAGTTTCAAGCAGTAAAAACCACTTACTTGGCCAAACCGAAGCAAAATACACATTGCGTGGAAAATTTGGCTTGATCAGATTAAAAAGCAAAGACAAACCATTTGAAAATGTTATAAACTTATCTATCAAAATTATAATTTTAATTCTTATTAATAAAACAAAACAAACAAAAACTTGTTCTGCAATCATTCCGGTTAAATCACATCTTATAATCGTTTAGGTATATCGAGGTACAGAGGACCGCCCGGCCCGCTAGTTTCCAGCATACCAGAAAAACATGACAAGATTCTAGCTTTGAGAAAAGCAATGATAGCATACTTTATAAGTGTTGTTTATGAGTTACCGAGCCATGTATAGCGCGTTCAAACGATTCTAGTGCGGATATGTGCTACTTATGGGGTTACACTAGCATTGAATCAGAGTTAATTTATTTGATTTGCGACGCGTATTATCATACTTTCGTCAGTATACGCAGCACGCGCCGCATTTCAGAATCAATATTTTTACTAACTTCCATGCAACCTCATACACACATTGGGTAGTTTTTAATAATACATACGCACTCACGCCAGTAATCCCCGAAGGGGTAGGCATAGTTGTAACTAGTACATCCACATTTCGCCGAGCGTATCTCCGTCCCATGATGTGATAGGGGGCGAGCCTATCGCCATATCGGACACAAATTCCAGACTCCGGGCTGATACTGAGCATTTCGTAATAGAAAAACCCAATACCACTTTTACCTAGGAATCCAACCCGAGACCTCAGCGTCAGCGTCAATCGTAACGCATACGCATTACAACTGCGCCACCGAGGCAGTTTTTAATAACTTTAAATTTGTCTTAAAATAACATCATTAAGACAGTAAAAATATTCTAATCCAAAATTGGCATTCAATTTTACACCTTATTGCAAACACAATTAAGTGGTGCGAGGTTTGGTAGGTATAGAAACAATCATTCAGTGTTTACGGGCTCTGCGAAAGGTCTCGGCATGCAAGATTACGTCAGATATTACACCACACTGGTCGCTGCGCAATTCTCATTACTCTCGAGTGCTTTTACAAGGTGGTAGGCCCCTCGTATGCGAGAGGCCGTCTGGGTTGGTACCACCGCTTTGTCTAATTCTGACGCCAAGCAACATTGTGTAAGCACTGTTGTATTTCGGCTTGAAGGACATTGAAGCCAGTGCAATTACTGGGCATTATGAGACAATTTATGTCTCGGGGTGACGAACGCAGTCCAGTGCAATGCAGCGCTTTGTAACTCAAAGTTCTATAGTTCAACGCTTACCATCAGGCGAGCGACCTGGCCGTTTCGTCATTCAAGCAGATAAAAAAAGTCTGTACACATGCGTTGTATATTAGCTTTCTTTATATAAAGTGTCTGACGCCTAGCAATCATGCTGCCCTGTTACAATAATTAATTTAGATATACACCAATGCCCTTAATTATTACAATAGTTACTAAATATTCATATTTAACTTACTGTTTGGCTAATATTTTCTAAGTAGTAACTGGATAAGTTTCGCGTATACCCAACTTAACCGCTTCGAATATTGCACAACTAAGTTTGTGGGAAGCTATGTTACGCGTTTAACTAACGTCATGGATACTTTGGAAAGTAACACCCGTATTTGCAATACTTAGTATTATATCGCAAATTGCGCGAGAACTGCTATGAGATAGTGTCCAAACAGGTTATAAAAATAAGAACTGTTCAAAATCAAAGGTTATTGGATATTTTTATCCCGGAAAAAGCTGTTCACGCGGGCGGAGCCGCGAGCAAAAGCTAGTATTCCATAAAAATAAGATGATTGTTCAAAAATGTCGATGGGGAATAAGTACATGGATTAGTGGTGTTCAGTACCTTCTTATACAGTTCGCTTACTTATTATAATATGTATAACGAACCCATAAGGGTTGTTAATGCAATTCATATACAATACTTTCAGTGTGTCACATTCCTGTGTCAAAACATTTATCAAATACCAGCCTTTGCTCGCAGCTCCGCCCGCGTGAACGGCCTTTTCCGGGATAAAAAGTAGCTTATGTTACTCAGTGATAATGTAGCTTTCTAACGGCAAAAGAATTTTTGAAATCAGTCCAGTTGTTTTTAAGTTTATTCGTTACATACAAACAAATCTTTCCTCTTTATAATATTAGTGTAGATGATAAATTCATCCAATTTCTTTGATAATATAAATATCAGCCCTGCATATTACTGCTGGGCACGGACCTCCTCCACGAATAGTTATGCATGTTCCTCACACTGTCTCCTTCACTGTTAAAGCAAGTGATAATTAACGATGAATGCACACGTAACTTAGTAAAGCCAGAGGTGCATGCTTGCTCTTGGGGCTGGTTTCGAATATTCGACTTATGTCTTGGTAGTAGAAAATGTATGAGAAGATGTATGAATGTGGAAGAGGCGAAAGAGGTGTGTCAGGATCGTAGCTTGTGGTACTCAATAGTCTCTGCCTACCCCTATGGGACATAGGCGTGAGTGTATATGTATGTATGTATATGTCTTGGTAGTCCGTGTCACTCCTCGCTGAGCTATTGCATATTCGTGCTAATTTGTAAAAACTGACTATTGCCGAAGCACATCATTTATGCCGTCGTACTGTAAATAGTGTTTCTAATAAGAAAACCGTACGCACTCACGCCTGTAATCCCCGAAGGGGTAGGCAGAGGTGTAACCAATACACCCACCCCGTATCTCCGTCCCACAATGTGATAGGAAGCGAGCCTATCGCCATACCGGGCTCAAATTCCAGACTCCGGGCTGATACTGAGCATTTCGTAATAGCTAAACCCAATACCACTTGTACCCGACCCGGGGATCAAACCCGAAACCTCAGCGTCAGCCTCAATCGTAACGCGTACGCATTACAACTGCGCCACCGAGGCAGTCCAAGATTGAATTGAACTTGATTGAAGTTGAAGTCCAGTCAATAAGAAAACCTTTATGGAAAATAAAAAACTGAATCTCTACGCGTTCATCTACAGAGCACTTTAATCTCCCTTCCTCGAACAATTCATTGAAGAAACGTGTCTGATACACAAGTGACAAACGCTTGCAATATACGATATCATTTAGGGGAAGACGCAGCTGGGGTTGCTATGAGTAAACCATTCGTTTCCGAGACCAGAAGGCCAATTCTCGTAATTTTAATTTTTCTCTTGATTATTGGTTTAAGAGAATGCCATTTGCAACTTTCTTGACGCTGAGACTAGATCGGAATGATATTTTGAACATTTAAAATTACGAGAATTGGCCTGCTGTGTAAAAATAAATTATTTTCCTTATAAGATGACTCGTGTTTAAAAATTGAACAGATGCTTGGTGTGTGCAATGACAATAGCGACTGATAACTTTTTTGCCATTCGTGTTTGACGGTATAAATTTCGTTTTAGTATATTATAGCAATTTATTCGTCACAGACAACGACATACTGCAAATAATGCTGTATTGATGTAATGCGTACTGAGGCTGATAAATCGGTGAGGTCCTAGGTTCCAATCCGAAGTCGAGCAATCACAATTTTTTTTTCAAGCTTTCGATTTGAAACATCACATATGAGTTGCCCATGATTGAAATTTGTGAAATGTATTTTTTTTTATTAGCTTGAATGATGAAACGAGTACGTCGCTCGCCTGATGGTAAGCGTCACGCATGCCCAAAAATAGAAGCAACACCACACATAACTTTGAATTACAAAGCACTGCATGGCACTGGATTGCATTAGTCACCCCGAGTCTGTAGATGTGAAGTCGCATAATGCCCAGTAAATTCATTGGCTTCAATGTTCTTCAAATCAAAACAAAACAGAGCTTACATATGGTTGCTTGGCGGCAAAAATAGACAAAGCGGTGGTACCAACCCAGACGGGCTCTCGCATACGAAAGACTTACTAGCTAGTAAATCGTGTAGTAGCCTAGTAAACTACTCCTTCGGGATATAGGATCTGAGTATAAAAAATATGGAGAAAATAAAATCCTAATATTTAATTACCTACCTATTATATTCTTCACAATAAAATACACATAAGTACGGAAGCTTAAAATGCTATTACTTAATATGTTAGCGAAATTATTTACATAAAGAGCGAAGTGGCTACACGACAAAGCAAAAAAAAACTCTACAGTATCGGAATTTCCCGCAGTTGGTAACACTACCCGGAGCCAGTAACGAGCAAGCCAGATGTGTATCTGAGAGGGCATTGGGCACACATGAGGCGCTGTGCAGTCTTCAACAAATAACGGTTAGACAAATGAACTGTGAGAAATTATTAAATAATAGCAACTGAACAATTTATTATGGGTATAAGTCATTGAAATAAGATAACTAGATTACACCATTTATTGGTGGAATGTGTTCGATATGAGGCTAGTAGATCTAATTTAATATCAGTCTTGGATTTGAACAAAAACGTAGGCGTATTTCACAAAGTCCTATCTCAACCAAATAGTGATGATGCAAAAAAATTGTTCGAATTTATGGCCCAATTATGATTTATATATATTGTTATTGTTCTTAATGATAAGGGTACGATGGGACTGGCATACGCTAAGCGTAAAAGTCCCTTAAATAAATAGAAAAAAAAGATAACTAGAACGATAACTCTCATATGAATCTGCCAAAAAATACGGCTCCACTTACTTACACAAAGGTAAAATCACACGTAACACTTATACACCCAACAAAAATTAATGAACGTTCAAAATCAACTTTATTTCATAAAAGTTAATGTCTAAATATTAAATTATTATAAGTATTTTTTTTGTTTGAGTTACGTTTCTTGTCATTTTATTTCGATGGTATAAAATAATTTCACTATTTAGTGTACAATATTATAGAATAAAAAATCACAGCCACTATATATTTTTTAAATACATCTGCATGACGAGATTATCATGTTACCCGCCGCATGGTAAACGCCATGCCTGTCCTTAAATAGTAGCGCAACCATTCTGAAATTTGGGGTAAATAGTATACTGTATGGCACTGCACTGCGCTCATCATCCGATTCATCGTCATAGTCATAAACAGTCAGGTTTAACGCCAGAAATAAACACAGTGGGATAGATTCTCCAAGAGAGTAAGTAAGCGAAATTTGGAATTATTAGTGAGAGTATTTACGCTTTGCATCCGATCCGAATCCAAGAAAGGTCGATCCGAAGTAACGTATTATATCCGAATTCTGATGTCAAGAACATCCGTAATTGAGATTTCAAGGGTTCGGGTCGGATTCAGTGAATCGGAGATATTCCTACGAGCTAGTCATAAAAGTTAAAACAAAAAATTCTAACAAAAAAACTATACGCATCCAATAGCGTCACCTCTTAGTTCAACATAAAAAAATATTTTGAACATGACTAAATTATAGACATGTCATTTCACGAACATTTTTTTTTATAGCAGTGGTCACCAACAATCAAATGGGTCGCCTGATGGTAAGTGATCTCCACCGTCCATGAACATCTACCTTACTAGAAGAATGGATGTGTTCCCGACCTTAAAGAAAAGGAACGGGGATTAGGAAGGGGAGGGTTTGGACCTCCAGTAATCTCACTCACCGTACGAAACTCAACAGCGATCTGCCACTTACGTTAATAAGTCGTGCGGCCTCATTCATGCTGTGTGTACAGCGTGGCTCTACCACTTACAACATCATTACATGAAGTACCTAACTACCTAATAATTTATTTTAACATCCGCCGCAACACACCAAACAAAACGAAATCTTATCAGAACAATATTTTTATCGCAAAACTTTAAATACATGAATACTCGGAATAAGTAACAGTGTGTACGTAACTCTGACACGATGCAGTCTGCAGATCTGATAAAATTCTTCACAAAGTCTTATTAGAGAGGGATATGTGATTTATAATCCCGAAGTAAATTGAAGCTGAAACTGAACAAGCCCACTGAGTTTGATTAACTGGATCTTCTCAGGGCTGGGTCGCGCCGCGTACAATCCAGTGGTAAATTAAGCTCACTGAGTTTGTTTCGCCCGGTCTTCTCAGGGTCGCCTTGTATCCGGTGGTAGATTTAACACCCGTGACATTTCGCTGATGTCCATGGTCCATATTGACCTATCGTCACCTCTTAGAAAGTATTACAATGTTCTCAGGTGATAAAATTATTGTAAAAATTTATAAAATAAACAGATTTAGTGTATTATAGAACAAACTAAAGTGACATCTTTGCTAAGTGTTGATTTCTGTACACGTGATTGGTCTGTTTTCGTTTGGCGCCAAAAATAGACCAACTGTCAAACGCAAATAACTGTCAAACGCAACGTCAATCGATACCGGTGGCGCCAGATTTTTAATTGCACAGAAAATCGACGTGATACAGGTGCCCAAAGTGGAATAATGCGAGGTAGTAGCTTGTTCTTGCCTTTCGTACGAAAAGCGAGATTTCCGGAGGCCCAAACCCCCTTTCCCAATGCCCATATCATTATTTAAAGGTCGGCAACACATCCATTATTTTTCTAGTACTGTAAATGTATTTATGGACGGTGAAGATCCCTTAATATCAGGTGACCCACTAGCTTATTTGCTGCTACAAAAAATCTGCTCTGCATATCAATCATAGCTAATTATCGCGCACTATAACGGTGAAGATAAACATTGTGAAGGAATCTACTCACCTAGGCATTCTCCATAATAATTTCGAAGGTATGTGAAGTACCCTGTATTGGACCAGGTTAACAGACTAAAGGCCTAACTTCTCTCATTAGTAAAGGTGCCCCACGTAGTGAGATTGATGTTCTTGTAGTCTCGAAAAACAATTCACGGGAATCACGTTTGTATTATTCCTCTTTAGTACCTATTAGTTCTAATCGCCGTTCTCAGACACGTCAATTAAGCTTAAGTATTGATTACCCATTTCTAAGAATTTTATTATTTCTCAGAAACATTAATAAGTATATGTCTATTGATATCTGTACTTATTAATTGAGAGTAAAGTAATTTTAGGTACTAAGTGACAATAGGGTAGTTGACTAGATTAGTTTTATTATTTAAATCAATAAGCTACGTTACTGAAAATCTATTGCAGATTTTTTTTTATAAATCAGACCAAAAATAAATAAGTTAAATGACAGACGACGCAAACTTTGACGTCACAGTGTAAAATGTTCATTATGGTGCACACGTGCAAGCGAAATAGTGAGATATCCCTACTACGCACCCACTTTTCCTCATACCAACATTTAAAGTCATAACTGCGGGCACATTTCTAAACCAATGTTGATTGTGTTTTAATAAAAGGGTTTCTTTTGTGTATCATTTTCTGTTGCTTATAAAATAATGTATAAAATTCAATATAGGAAACTACCCTATTATTAGTGTGATCCAAGAATAGTGTCTACTAACAACTGATGACTGATGTGTGTGACCTATCGTAAGTCATCAGATTTATGCCAGCCTGCCTAATTGCTTCTTCACACTTCAGTAGTGTCCTTGAACAATAAACAAACTAAAAATCCTTTCCCATTAATGCTCCTTCAATTATGGAAGCTATTTCGATCACTCCAAGTACGGTTAGCAACAGCGGCAAGACGCTAATTGGAGGTTCATATAATAAGACAGTAAGTGCGTCGAGGCGTGATTTCGGCGATATTTGATTGTTGTCTTGTAGAATTTATGAGAAAGGTAAGGACTGTTTTCCTTCATTTGGTGCTTGCTATACAGTCTGGTACAGCTATTGAGTACCAATGAGCGCAGTGCGAGACCTCGAAATCTAGACGCCGCGCCGTGCCGTCTTGTTTGGTACCACCGCTTTGACTATTTGTTTTTTTTTATTGCACTACTACTATTTGTGCCGCCAATGAGCAGTGTGTAAGTACTATTGTGTTCGGATTGAAGGACATTGAAGCCTGTGAAATTACTGAGCATTATGAGACTTAACAACTTATGTTTCTGCAGTGCATTGTGATTCAATGTTCTGTTTATGGGCAATAAAATGGGACATGCTCGTTGAGTCTGCTAATAAAAAAATTGTATTTGGTAATTCATAGTTTTGTGTGGTGTAGTTTCTGATTATGAGCAGACGTGACGCTTACCATCACACGAGAGCGCACTTCGTCTCATCATTAAAAAAAAAAACGCCGAGTAGTATTGTCTATAGGTATACATAGACTAAATTGTACACTGGTATGCGTGGAATAGCAGCCAGTCAGCGGCCCACAGGGTCGTTTTTACAACGCAACGTTTTACTGCCTCTGCGGACCTCTAAAGTTATTTACTGGTGTTGGAACAACATGGAAGCGATAGCGAAAGGAAAAATCTTAAAATGTGTCTCCACTTGTGACAATTTACCGCATCGAGTGTCGTGAATGTGACAAACACGGGTAAAAAACTGTGAGGACGACTTTCAAATGTTACAACCCAATTTAGCAGTTCGTATAATATGGTTACATATACGTAACTCACACCTGTAATTCCCCAAGGGTAGGCAGAGGTGTAATCAGTACACCCACATTTCGCCGAGCTTATTTCCGTCCCATGATAGAAGGCCAGCCTATCGCCATACCGGGCACAATTCCAGACTCCGGGATGATACTAAGCATTCCATGACAGAAAAACCCAATATCACTTTTACCCGGCCCGGGGATCGAACCCGAGTCCTCAGCTTAGCATTTGTACGTGCACGTATTACAACTGCGCCACCGAGGCAGTATTATGGTTACTTAAATGTAAATCTAAATTTTGTATTATTTTAACGTCTAACTCTTTATAGGCCAGGCCTAGTGAAGGCATTAATGTTTAGAAATAAAGCAAAAATATAGTTTTAATTTATTTTTATTTGTCTGACCGTAGAAATACCCTTATCAACGGTAATTATCGGTTGAAACCGTGGTTCAATCTAAAAGGAGGAGCGCTCCCACTAGAATTGAACCTTATTGCAATCAAAACTTACTGGTGCAAGCTATAATTGCTTTTGAGCAGGTTTTGAAAAACTTCAACTGAGTTTATACTGTTTTTTGTTGCAATAATAAAAATAACCAAGCACATTTCTGACACAATGCGGTTCCTGAAGGCCAAATCTCGTAATTTTAAATTTTCAAAATATCATTCCGATCTAGTCTCAGCGTCAATAAAGTTGCAAATGGCATTCTCTTAAACCAATAATCAACGTCAAATGTGAACATAGATCGTAATGAGTTTGAATGTAGAATAAAAGTTGACTGAAGCCAAAACGGTATAATGCTACTGCTAATGCTAGGTGTATTTGTCGTTGATTATTGGTTTAAGAGAATGCCATTTGCAACTTTATTGGCGCTGAGACTAGATCGGAATGATATTTTGAACATTTAAAATTACGAGAATTGGCCTTCTGATTCCTATCTGAAATTCAAAACTTCACTTTTCAATAGCTGGTGTGGTAAAATTCGAGCAACGTATAGTGTACAATTTATTTATTGCAATACCCGTAGTGCCGAATTCCTTTTATTCTTAATTGCTAGGACATAAATGAAGAGATTTCTTTTTATTGAAAGAGTGACATGTCGATATATGATTTGCAACTTTGGACAACACTAAATGATAAACAGCTGAGCTTTTGTGTAACTCCAATATTGTTTTTCTCGGCTACGCAAATTTATAGGGATGAGACCGATCTTATTGATTGTAATAAACGAGTGATTAATTTTAATTAGCGTGAAATTTTAGGAACTGTGGATTTTGATAAAATTCGGCACTCAAACACTCACTGTACCTTTTTGTATCACGTTGTAAAAATACGTTGTTCTCTCACACATCACACCTTCCAATGTAAAATATATGCTTCCCTCTTCTCCAGCACTCGACGTATGACGAGAAGTGAATGGCCTCGCGCCCGCATCCAGTGCATATTACTGCTAGGCAGGGCGCTAACAGTCATTAAATCGTGAACGAACTACCCTCACGAACATACCATTTAAATATACACTTATTGAACAAGCTCTTATCCAGGAGTCGTCCTACGCGATTCTCCTGGAAGTGCCGAACTAGCACAATTTTAAGATAACTTCATTGATAGTGGCACAGACTTTAATGTATACTACTAGACCGTCTGCACGGTACCAAAAAATTGCGCACCAAGTTACGGTCAATTGACCGCAACTC
Source organism: Mimas tiliae (assembly GCA_905332985.1). NCBI lineage: Eukaryota > Metazoa > Arthropoda > Insecta > Lepidoptera > Sphingidae > Mimas > Mimas tiliae. The sequence goes on along the minus strand of HG995247.1, from coordinate 1,576,473 downwards.
ATTTACGCCCGCGAGAAAGCGACGAGAGTAGCCGTTATCGTTTGAATAGCTGCGAACGTTGAATTCGATAAATGAATACGATATTGTTTATTGAGACCCATAAAACATTGTCATTATTTACGTGCATATATTATTCATTTAATTTGAAGTTATTTAAGGTAAGTAAGTAACTATATTATATCTTGACTTTCTTCGAAAATGGCATTTACTGTTAATGAAAATAATACAAAACAAAACAACCGCATCAATATTACCATCTCGCTTACTCTTAACTCCTCTCGCTCCCACACCTTAGACGTCACTCATGCCGCGCCGGCCGCGAATGCAACACAATTTTATTTCGAAACAGCCCGTCTATAGTATTAAAGGCTTTGAATAATGGTGTTAATTACACACATAGCTTGGTGTGCCCTGAGGGCGGGGTTCAAACCTGTGTCCTATGATATGCGTCTCGGCACTCCTGGTTACGACAAAGCGGTTTTTTTTGTCTTATTGTATACCTATCTCCAGATCTGAATGTACGATAATTCCCTCTTTAACATTGAAAACAAAAGAATTTCCTGTCTATACGTATTATACTGCCTGCCTAGGTGGAGCAGTTGTAATGCTTACGCGTTACGACTGAGGCTGACGTTGAGGTCTCAGGTGCGATCCCCGGGTCGGGTATGTTAGAATAGGGTAGTTTCCTATATTGAATTTTATACATTATTTTATAAGCAACAGAAAATGATACGCAAAAGAAACCCTTTTATTAAAACACTATCAAAATTGGTTCAGAAATGTGCCCGCAGTTATGACTTTAAGTATTGGTATGAAGAAAAGTAGGGATATCTCACTATCTCGCTTGCACGGTGCACGCGTGCATAATGAACATTTTACACAGTGACGTCAAACTTTGCGCCGTCTATCATTTTACAATTACCCCTTCTAGAGGATTTGAATGGCTTCTAACTTATTTATTTTTGGTCCGATTTATAAAATTCTTTCTGCAATAGATTTTGAGTGACGTAACTTAATGATTTAAATAATAAAAACAAATCTAGTCAACTACCCTATTACGCACTTTATCGTGCAAGGATAACAAAAAAGTAAGTACCTACGGGAATGTAACCCCGTTCAATAATATCCGAATAATCTTACTTAAAAAATCACTAAACAAAACTCAGATAAAATATGTACATCTGCATAACAACGTAGATACGCAGCTGAAGGGCATATCGTGGTTTTGATTTATTACCATAAGGATATGCAAAACAACTCGGTATCTATCTGTGTTTACTGTTTACTCGTTAAACAACACCGCGGGAATACCTAACACCATGATTTATACCATTTCGTACTAGTTATCTTTAAAAAAACAACGTTTTAAAGCGCACAAGGGAATGAGTCACATTTTACCGCATAGTCGCAGATGTCGCTAGTGTAAAGCGCCGAGGGAATTTGATGGAATCGCTTTGATTTTACCAAAGACTTTAATGCATACTACTAGATAAGTTGCGCGGAACATAGTAATTGTAACACTTAGTTGCGGTTAATTGACCGTAACTCAATATTACCAACTCGCTTAGTCTCAACTAGAACCCCTATCGCGCTCCCTGTTTATGAGCTGTCAAACTCCCGCGTTATGTGACGCAATTTTACTTCTAAACAGCCCGTCTAGTAGTATACTTTCTTTGCATTTTACATGTTAATTAATTTGTTGTTTGCTGATGGTGGGGTACTGTAATATTGTCTGGGTCTATAATCAAGCTATTACTAGTTCGTAGGTCCTTCGTATGCGAGAGGCCGTCTGGGTAGGTACCACCGCTTTGTGTATTTCTACCGCCAAACAGCAATGTGGTAAACATTGTTGTGTTTCGGTTTGAAGGACATTGAAGCCAGTGAAATTACTGGACATTATGGGACTTAATACCTTAAGTCTCAGGGAGACGAGCGCAGTTCAGTGCTATGCAATACTGATTTTTGTTCTGTAGGCCTGACTGACAGGCCTAACTGAAAAGTTCTGTAGGCCTAGTACAAGTTCTAATAGTTTTCCCTAAATGAAAGTTTTGGTTTTCTCTACATACGTCGAGTATCAGTAGCCACTAGTGGGAACTATGATGAATTAAAATTAATAATATGGTTAATTTTATTTCATAATTAGTCGAATATGAAATTTGTTTTCAAGCGATTCTTTCCTTTATTACCGTATGAATTACTATTTCGACACTTCGACGGTAGTAATTTTATACGAATTCGAAAACTATGAACGTATTTGTAACTCATACTAGGCCTTCTGAATGGTGTTGCTTCTGTTTATGGCCAGGTGCGACCTGCACATCTCGTCATCTGATGCTAATGAAAAAAAGCGCTAGTGGCGATTTCGTAAGGAGTGTATAGTCATCACCAGTACCAAAAAAACCAAAGACAGTGGTTCATTCCAGTCAGTCACGTTCCGGTGTCAGCCATCGTATATCAAGTAACTTCGGACCTGAATAATTCTGGCCACTGTCGAGGTTTCACCGTCTCTCGAGGGTGGGTTTCCATTGGACTTAGTCAAGTTTATAGATTTCACCATTACAATCAAAGCATCTGTGCAGATTGACAATGACGACATTCGAATGATGCCTTTTATCAAAACTGTTCCATATTTATACTGCCTCGGTGGCGCAGTTGTAATGCGTACGCGTTACGATTGAGGCCAACGCTGAAACCTCGGGTTTGATCCCAGGGTCGGGTAAAGTGGTATTGGGTTTTTCTATTACGAAATGATCAGTATCAGCCCGGAGTCTGGAATTTGTGCCTGGTATGGCGATACGCTCGCCCCCTATCACATAAGGGACGGAGATACGCTCGGTGAAGTGTGGGTGTACTGGTTACACCTCTGCCTACCCCTTCGGGGTTTATAGGCGTGAGTGCGTATGTATGTATGTTCCATATTTATAGTCAGTTCTTATAAGGACCTAATACAAAACAAAAAAGGTCCTAAACAGTCTGACAAGCCTTTAAAAAATAACCAGACCCAAAGGACGCACAGCCAATAAAAATAGATACAATATGACATATTAAAACTTCGAATATTGGTAACGTTTGCATTTAATAAAAAAAACATTGTGGACACGGCGGCATGGGCATGCGTTTCCTGCGCGATAACCCTGATGGATCACTTCCTATGGATTAGTGAGTCAGGCCCGAAGTGTGGGCGTATAGATATGTGCTCGGCTGAATACACGCGTGAGTCGTACAGGGTTCGCATGCATACTTTTTTGACAGCCTTCGTGGCAAAGCAGACGAGTAGCCGGCTGCGAAGCGAGAGGCCGTGGGTTCGTTTCCCGCACCGAGACAAATGTTTGTGCGATCCATAATATTTGTTTCGGGTCTGGGTGTTTTCTCCCCAGAGGTGTTGAAGTCAGGCAGACGGCCGACTGTAAAAACTACAAGCCAAATCTTTCTGTAACATGTGTTAAAAAATTGAAAAAATAGTTTAATAATACATGTTAATGCATACCTAAGCTCACACCTGTGTCCTCGAAGGCGTAGGCAGAGCTGCACTCACAATTCGCAGAGTATATTTCTGTCCCATGATTCGGGGATACAAACGTGAACTTGAGTTATATTTTTAAGCATCTGCCATAGCGACTGAAATATTTAACAAATTGAAAATTCACATTCCGGTCTCCAGTGTATATCCAGTTACATCAGGCCGACATAATTCTGTCGACTATCGAGGTAAGCATCGTATCTGACAACCGAAATTATATTTGGACTGTGCTTACGTCAGGAGCAGTGTGACTACTTTGTCGTGCAAGGATAAAAAAGATACTTTTTGAATGTGCGCATGCTTTGAATTTATCATTAGTTGCGGTATTCGCATACCGGTTTTAAAACTTTCGTCCACTGCCGAGTGTATAGATCGAGGGTTCAAAGCCGCGACATACAAGTTATTTCATTACCATATGATTTCTTGAGTTTCGTTGTAGTATTACCCTCTAACTGCAACGAAATCCTGGCCTAACCACTGTATGGACAAAGTTAAATAGCCTTTTATACTTGCATGGCAATGTCACTGCACTGGAGCTGATGGTAAGTAGAGTATAGTCCATATACCTATAATGACTTGAGCGTCTCCAAAATTTTTGCATAAGGTTCATATTTGGCCTGCGCAAATATGATCATGTTTCTGAGTTTCGTGCTAAACTCAAGTGGTTACCTATACGACTTCGCCGGAATACCCACATTCTTTCTCTTCTTTACAATATACTGTTTAATCCCCTTACCCCTACTTATCTCAAATCTCGTTTCCAATTTCTTCATGACACGCATACAAGGTGCCTGCGATCATCGGAGAACTTGAAACTAAAGATGCCGGCACATTCCACAACATTTATGGATAAATCATTCACTGTACAGGCGACTAGGTTGTGGAATGCGTTGCCAGTTGCCATAAGGCGTGCGCAATCTCTGGCAGTTTTTAAAAAAATGGTCAAGGAACACTTTTTGTTATAATTTGTTTGACAATTGAGTGACATTGTTTTATTTAATATTCTATTATATTAGTAACGTATATTATACCTATTATATTTGATATGTATATAGTGTATATTTATGATTGTATGTACATACTTTATCACTATTTATTATTTATTATATGTATATTTGTATTTATTTCAAATGTATTTTTAAGTTTTTTCTATTGATTGTATGCCTTTGACTACCTTTTTCTCTTTTCTCCATCCCATGGTTGTCTGTAAGACATTGCCTTGAGCGATAAGACCGCCAATTGTACCTATTTATGTGTTTTTATCATACTGTGTATGTTCTGGTGTACAATAAAGTTTTAAATAAATAAATAAATAAATAAATAAAATGACGACCGTCGAGAGACGTCCCTCGATGATCGTCAGAAATATGCCACGCGGTTACTGGATATAAGGGTGAAATGGTTCAACTTAAGTGAGCTGATCACCCGTCTGTGCTACTCGCAGATGTCCCCACCATAAATACTAATACTGGATATACCCTGGCTGATATACCCCGACACGCGACTGGCTGGAACGTGTCATTATGGACTGATTTCCACCATGTGTACGGTGGTCGCCATCCAGTTTGATATAAAAATGTATCTCTCACCAGCAGTAATCTTCAGGCTTGCGTCGGAATCCGCTAAGTAATCAATAAATAATAATACTAGCCATGTTTTATAGACGTCCCACTGCTGAGCACGGGTTTCCTGTACTGAATGAGATGGGATCAATGGGTTAGGCCTTAGTCCACCACACTGACCTAATGCGGATTGGCAGACTTCACATACCTTCAAAATTCTTATGGAGAACTTCTCAGGTATGCAGATTTCCTCACGATGTTTCCTTCACCGTGAAAGCAAATGATAATTAACAATGAATACACACGTAACTTAGAAAAGTCAGAGGTGTATGCTTCTTGGGGCCGGTTGAACCTGCGACTTTCATCTCAACAATCCATAGCGCTCCCCGTTGAGATATCACTGCTTTTCAATTAGTAATCAATAATTTATAAAAATCAACTCCGGTCGCTGTCGAAGCCCCGCGCCGCATCGTCGCACGGCCGTTTTTATCGCTCACATAGTTCCATAGCTTTATGTTTATATAGCTGTGAACACCACATTGTCAGCTAGGGCAAACTTTGTTATAGTAGGATAGAACTTTTGGCATTACCGTAAAACGAACTAAGGTACAAACATTAAATATTTCTAAAGACAAGCGTTGAAATAAAACTAGTTTATACGGATTTTATCGCGGATTAATTTTTATTTTAGTCCCGACGTTTCGAGCCGTCGTGGTGACGGGTAAATATACGGTAAATATTACATTTCTAGATTGAGATACGGCGTTCTGCACCGCGCATAAAATTTGACGTATCAAGTGTCAACTAGAGATTATTATGCACAGACTTTTATAGCCCCGCCCCCTTGCACATAATTTCGGTGAGGTAGCTTGAGTTACGTTTCTTGTCATCTTATTTCGATGCCTACAAATGTATTTATGGGATATTTATATGTCAAAATTTTGGCAGGAAACCGCTTTATTATTTCGTCACAGCCAGCCAAAACCCGCTGATATGACTTACCGTAATATAACTCTATGGAATTTTGAACCTAAACCCAAGTTTTGTTAACACATCGTTATGTTTTGAATACAAACGGATGTCGTATGCATAATACAGCGTATAATAACGTTGAATAAGCAGAAACTGTTGATTTCGCATTGTTTTGTATTGAGTCAATACCATAATAATCTATTCTTTCTGTCTGGCGATATCCCAGCTTTATAATAATACAATAATAATAATATACCCAACAGTCACACACATAGTCCTGACCCCACACTAGGTAAACCTGTATCGTGGGTATCAGGAACTACATTTGTCTCGGTGTGGGAATTGAACCCACGGCCTCTCGCTTCGCAGCCGACTACTCGCCCGCTGCGCCACGGAGCTGCCAGCAGCCAGCGTCCGCCTTCTTACTAAGACGCCTGCACTTCGCCCGATATTGTGGAAAAGTTCTATCTAATGTGTAATCGATATAAAATTTGACCTTTAAATAATATATTATGAATATAATTATCTAATAGGATGGACTGCATGTTGCCAATATATAAAATAAATAAATTAATAAGTAATTATATAAAATAACGGTTAACAAAACTTCAAAATAAAAACACTGAAAAGTCAAAAATAACAAATTCTATCTATTCTATTCTCTTTAGAGTAGGTGCCTGAGTGCCTGTGTCGCTACCGGTCAGATAAAATTGCACTGACTCCAAAGAGAATATTCCTTTTTTATTAAGTTGTTTAAAAATTTTAAATAATAATTTAAAATTAATATTTATGTATATCAACTATGGATTATAATCTGAAAAGTGTTAAATAAAATTGAGCATCCTCTGTAGAGATGCCTCTTGCCCTCATGTCTCCTTCTAATACGTCAAGTCAGAGCTCTTTAGGCCGTCCGCGGGATCGTTCTTTTGATACAATCTGGCTCAGGTATTTAATCGTCGCAGTTACACGTAATTCTCTGGTTTCCTCAAAACTATGACTAAACCACAATAAGCGATTTTTCTGAAATTTAAGAATATGATGATATTTTTGTTATTCGATTGTATGACGAGACGAGCAGGTCACTCGCCGGATGATAAGCGCCACGCCTGCCAATAAACAGAAGCAACGTTACATTGAACTTTTAATTACGAAGCACTGGATGGCATTGGTCTGCGGTCGTCACTCCGAGACATAAGTTCTTTATTCTTATAAATTCCAGTAATTTCACTGGTTTCAATGTTTAAACCGGAACACTACAGTGCTGCTTGGCGGCAGAAATAAACAAAGCGTTGGTACCAACCCAGACGGTCTCTCGCATACGAGGGACCTATATGAACCAGCGTAAATTACGTCTTCGTATTAATTATTATTCTTTACTGAATATGATAACAAGTTGTAGGTAGTTAATTACAGCGTGCGTCACGTAATGTCTTATCACACATAATGTTATGAATGAATCCATCATGCATACACAATGTATGTGGATCTACATATATCATACGCACTCACGCCTGTAATCCCCGAAGAGGTAGGCAGAGGTGTAACCAGTACACCCACATTTCGCCGAGCGTATCTCCGTCCCATGATGTGATAGGGGGCGAGCCTATCGCCATACCGGGCACAAATTCCAGACTCCGGGCTGATACTGAGCACTTCGTAATAGAAAAACCCAATACCACTTTACCCGACCCGGGGATCGAACCCGAGACACTCAGCGTTAGCTTAATCTTAACGCGTACGCATTACAACTGCACCACCGAGGCAGTCGCATACATACGCCATAGGTTACATATATCATATACGTTACATTTTAAATTTTACATTTGTCTAAAACTTAGAAATCGATTTCAGAATAAAACACTAAAACGTAAAAAATAAATAATTCTATAGGTCTATTTAGAGTCGTTGCCTGTTTCGCTACCGGTCAAATAATATGTTAATGCTGGCTCAGCAACGTGACTACGCTACACCTGATGGTAAGTATAGCGCAATCCATGAATACTGTCGACCAACGATAGACACTGAATCTATCGCAGATCGGCAGAATTATGCCGGCCTGCTTAGTTGCTTCTTCACACTCCGTTTAAAGGATCCCAAGTTATAGGAAGGAGGAAACACGTGCGCCGGCAAGCTATTCCACAGCTTTATGGTCCGACAGAAATACGATTTTGCGAACCTCTTGGTCCGAGCCGAGATGGAAGAGACCACGAAGCTATGGTTTCGCAAGCCAGCACGCGTGGTTCTGTTAAGGAAAGGTGAGGAAGGAATAAGGTCAAACAATTCTTCAGAGCATTCACCGTGATACAGACGATAAAAGACGGAAAGCGAGGCAATGTCCCTACGCAGCTGTAGCGGCTCTAAATTTTTTGTGACGTCTGCATCATTCACAATGCGGACATATTTTTTATTTAGATTAATTAATTAACTTATTTTAATTTTATTGTTAGTTACAGCAATATCATGTAAACTCCAATACAATAACACAATCGCGACGAGTGTACTGTTGTCCGTTGAGGAGTTTTATTGTTTTACGCCGTACTCCGTAAAAAAGCAAAAAAATACACGCGCCGAATTGAGAACCTTCACCTTTTTGGGAAGTCGGTTAAAAATAGGCTTATGTTATCTATATAAGCAATATACCAGATTACATTGACGTCAAACACTTTAACAAAAAATACTGAATGCAATGCTATTTATTTGCACAATACAGTATTTGACCCAATTTTCCTATTATTTTAATCAAAAGTTAAGTCGATATTATTATTATTTTTTTATACTGGCGTGGCAAAGGAACTTGATTGTTAAGTACAGTGCAGTCTAAATATAATATCGACTGTCAAGAGACAATAGTGTTCTTCGACTGTCGGCAGAATTATGCCTGAGGTTTCTGGATATACACTGGGTGACCGTGGAACGTGACTCACCTGAACGAGCCACTATGGCGGGTTTTTCACCATGTGTGTGGTGCTCGCTATCCAGTCAAGTACAAAGATGATTAGCTACCCTCCCCCCACCAGCCTTATTATCGAAAGATATAAAAATCCGGCTTAAATTAAACCACCTAGTATATCGAGGAATGGAATAAGCTCGACAAATCGCGTATACACTAGTTCCACTGTTTACCCCTAAAGACTTTTATAGCCCCGCCCCCTTGTACTAAGTTTTGGTGGGGTAATTTTTTCGCTTGAGTTACGTTTCTTGTCATCTTATTTTTTTTAATACGTAATAGACTCGCTTTTGACCACTATCACGCCTGATGGTAAGCGATGACGTGGCCTAAGATAAGCACGCTTGCCTAGCAAAAAACGATTCACTCGCGACTTGAAGACAGTAGTAGTAACAGTACTACTCCGATGATAGTAACAGCGTATACCTACAGTACATAGAATGCACCGAACCTTACCCTACCGCTTGAGCCCTTAGATAAGGCGTAGGACAAACAGTGATAATAAAACCGCGGTCAACAAACACCAAGCGGTTTTCCTCTAGACCTTCCGAGAAATATTTGATAAAGCGCTAAACTATTCATGTTTGTTTTCAAACGCTATTGTGCGAAGTTTAGCCGTTATTTTTAGTTATTCTATTGTCATCCGATTAAAATGAAACCAAAATAAGTAGGTTGTAATAAAACTAGTTTATACGGATTTTATCGCGGTTTAATTTTATTTTAATCCTGACGTTTCGAAAGCTTTTCAGCCTTCGTAGTCACGTGAGAGACTGAGGTGTAGGTCTTGTAGATTTTTTTTAAAATGATGGTAGGCAATGTAACATTAACTTATAGTTTTATTTCAATGTGTAATATTCGCGTTAACATAAGAAATCACTAAGTAGGTTTTAGTTCAAGGTTTACCTTTTACACGAGGAATTCACCCACGACTAGTCTTGCAAGTTAACGTTTAAAGCATCCCAAGAGCCTTATTTGGTAACCTCTGGCTTATCGACGGAATCATCACAATTCACAAACTAAAGATTTAAATAATTAAACGCACATTAAACATTCTCGGAACTGTGCCTCAATTCTGTATGAGATTAGATGTCACGCATAAGTCTTGAGAAGCATAGCCATACCATATAATAAATTGTCAGCGAGTAACTTAAGAATCTGAATGTGCGTAGTAAAGCTTAGGATGCCTAATATCTATTCTGGAAATCAAAGAAATGAAAGAAATTTTTAATGAAGTCACAATGAATTCAGATCAAATGACAAAGTAAATTATAACACTTTAGAATTCTTTGACTTTAGAGATTTTTTATAAAACTAAATGACAAGAAGAGCAGGTCGCTTGACTGATGATAAGCTTTAAGCCATAAAAAGAAGCAACACCACACAAAACTTTAAATTTCATATTACTGCATGAAACTGCACTGCGGTCGTCGAGTTAAGAGTCTCATACTATCCAGTAACTTTACTGGCTTCAAAGTCCTTCAAAACAGAACACAACAGTGCTTATACTCTGCTATTAGGCGGCAGAAATAGGATGAGCGATGACATACCCAGACTCTTACCCCCGTATTTATAAATGTTACTATGAGACCTCATAGTGAGCGCGAACGCATAGATTTCTCTAAACGTCAGTGGTTAGTTTTGGCGCTAAATCAAAACAGACCAATCATGTACACAGAATTGGACACTTGGCAAAGAGATTACTTAAGTGTTGTTTGTGAATACGGGCTTACATTCGGGAGATCTACCACCTAGTAATTATATTCAGATATTATTGTAGACTGCCTCGGTGGCGCAGTTGTAATGCGTACGCGTTAAGATTGAGGCTGACGCTGAGGTCTCGGGTTCGATCGCCGGGTCGGGTACAAGTATTGGGTTTTTCTATTACGAAATGCTCAGTTATCAGCCCGGAGTCTGGAATTTGTGCCCGGTTTGGTGATAGGCTCGCCCCCTATCACATCGTGGGACGGAGATACGCTCGGCGAAATGTGGGTGTATTGGTTACACCTCTGCCTACCCCCTTCGGGGATTGCAGGCGTGAGTGCGTATGTATGTATTATTATACATTAATTTTACCTAGCTCAAACATTAACGAATTCCGAAACTGTGTTGCCTTTTCAGCATATAACCTCAATAAACTATTACCAATAAGTGATTCCTTGCTTCAAAACCCGCGGATTCCAATACAGAATTGAGTCCCATCTCCGAACAGTACGTTCCGATTGAAAAAGCATCGGAAACGCGGCGCGCTCTCTTGTTATGTAAATCACTATTCGTATAATTGTAAGGTGTACATTCGAGTTTTTTCAAATGAGTAATTGCTGTACGATTTATGAATGGTACAGAAACCAAAACACGATTTTTATGTTGTATATTTATTTCATTTGAACTTTGTTCGTTAGGGATGCCGAAAGTAGTTTAACATATTAATTTAACGTGAGATAGACCTGTGTTTTAATAAATTTCAGACTGAAATATCCGTTGGGTGCACTATAAAAAAAACTTCGAACATAGAAAGTAGTTGTGTTGTTAATATTCGGGACTATCACTATTTGAGTGGTAGAGCCATGCTGTAGATAGTTTTGTCTACAGCACGAATGGGCCGATTAGACCGGGTCTTTACCACTTTCTAACAGAAAAAGGACGTAAAGTAGTGGCTTGCTGCTGCGATTTGTACGGTAAGTGAAATATACATTTACAATGACGACGATAACGCAACTTAGAAATAACTAGAAAATACAAAATCATTGCCAAAACATAAGAAACAGTGTTATTAACTTGATTTACCTGTAATTTGTACCAACAGTACTTAAGTTGAATAATTACTGTATATTAAATAGTTATGACGCATACAAGATTATTTTTCATGTACTCTTATTGATTCTAATTTAACCAAAGACTTTAATGTATAGTACTACTAGACGGGCTAAAGAAGTGAAATTGCGTCATATATGACATAACGCGGGAATTCATAAACAAGGAGCGCTATAGGGGTTACAGTTGAGAGTAAGCGAGATGGTAATATTGAGTAACGGTCAATTGATCGCAACTTAGTGGTACAATTTCTGTGTACCGCGCAGCTTGTCTAGTAGTATACATTAATGTCTTTGAATTTAACTTATAGACAGGTTCAGACGATTCGAATCAACTAGAATCGCTTCCAACAAGAAAGACTTGAGTAAACAAAAACTGTGTCGCTTTAATTGATCAATTCGATGGATGATCAAGTCTGTGCAAACGGTTCAAATCGCGATTTAGCAATTTAACAACTAAAACCGAATCGTGTGAAGCCGCTGTTACAATTGATCATATATAAGAAACAGAATTAGTATTTGAGTGGTCCTCGTATTCGCTTGTTAGAACGTACTGACATTCGGTTATGAGTATTCAATTGCCTATTGTTCGCAAATTCAGTTAAATATAACCGCATGTAACTTTGACGTGACCGTCGCGGTCGTCCGTCGTACATAATAAAAAATAATAACTTTGTCATTAAAACTACATTACACGTTAATCATCACGCCGCAAGAAAATAATGTTACATAAACATTTATCCTAAAATGCACTAATACTTTGAGAATCCACCCGCATATTCTAGCAAATGAAATTCGGCTTGCAATTTTACAAAAATTTAATAGAAACATCGCATGCGAGGTACTGCCGGCTGACGTCATCCGCTCCTAGGGGGCCTCGAGCGCGTGCCCAAACAGCTGATTGCCGGCAGACCACCATAAAAAATCTTATAAAATCCTCCTCAATCCAAAGTAGACCATACAAACAAGAATTTAAGCTCAAATTTCGATAGCCAGCACCACCCCGACCCTTGATAAAAGTGGTGGCAAACGACACTCAACTCTAAAACTTTAGTATTACCACAGAAAACCTCTTGCGCGCTCGTTTCCCTGTACACGTCATCTGCAGAGGAAAATATATTGCTTTAGCCATATTCAACCGTACCGACTAAAGTTTAAGGTTAGGTTTGGCGTGTACGTGTATATTTAACGAGATAAAACTGAATGTATTTTGTGCATTTCACTTGGTCGGAGGCAATACGTGGCTGCGCCGCACCGCGCCGCCCGGCCCGGGGCTGGTTGCGATCGAGTTTTGCTGCATTTGCTCGGCACTCGGCAGTATTATAAACGACTAGTTTATAGCCCGCGGCAATGCCCGCGTTAAAATCCAATACTTTTGACACACATAACTCGTATTTTGAATTAAATGTACTTTTCCTACTGTTGTATACTGACAAAATCATCAAAATGGGTGCAGTCTACATTCGACGGAGTTATGCGTGATTACTTATACATATAATGAAAAGCAAAAAAACGCGTCGAATTGAGAACCTGTTATTTCGACAGTTAAAAATGCCAATTTGGCTTTATGTCATAATAAGCAAGTAACAAATGCATTCCGTTTCATGTAACTCACGCCAAAAATAAAAAAGCTAACACACAGCCCGACCTCGAAACGTGTTTACTGGCCTTACTGAATAGTAATTTATGTACCAAAAGTGTATTATATTTAATTGTTACCGAGCACTGAGCAGGAAATATTAATGGATTTACGATCCATAACTTTATAACATATTGGACGTTTCACATACTAAGCTCCATTGTGCATTTAATGAATTTAGCTTAGTTTTTATTGGTACACGCTGACGTAGACTTTTTGTCTATACTCTACAGCAGCGATTTCTAAAGTGGGTTCAAAGTCACTAGGGTTCCGTGAATTAGTTACATTTGTAACTGACGTGCGGCGAATGTCGGATCGGATTCACAAAATACCCGACCATATTGAAGATGAACTCTTACACGGATTAAATGCTTCTGATATGTTTGTTCATTTCATGTGAAGTAATGATCATTTAATGTAGGATTCCATAAAATAAAATACGTTTTTTAAGTTTTCCGTAGCTTTAAAAAATTGAGAACCACTGCTCTACAGTATGTATGTCTCGACCGGAGCGATACCGCTGTCACATAGAAACACAAAACAGATTACTGGCAGCTTTGTTGTTGCGTTTGGTAAGTAGTAACATTGTTTGGTGCCACAAATGGCCCTCCTCAATCATTTCCTTCCTTTTAAACGCACTCGATTCATCGGACATTGTGAGTGCACATGGGCAATGGTCACTTACCATCAGGTGACCCATCGCGTGTGCGTACCTTCAGTTATAAAAAATATAAACTAGTGAGGACTATAAAAGGATCATATATTAATAATATACAACAGGGACCCTACCGAATTGTAGTTTGTGCCCTACAGTCATTATGGGCTATGGCACCCTTTTGTCATGGTAAAGCGGGAAATCAGAATTTAAACCTCAAAATTAATTTCGGTTACTACGCAATAGTGCTTACAGACTCAGCTGCTTTGCGGTAGAAATAGACATACCACCTAGACTACGACCATATTGCACGATTGTGAACGATCCAAATATAAAGAACGAACATTAGAAATTGCGCCAACTTGTACAACGATACTAAGTCGAGATTTACCACTAACCTTATTTATATAATATCTCAAATTTTCATACGATTTGCGTTTCTTAAATTGTTTTAATGGGTTCAACTGTGGATAAGTCAAAAACCGACTTTAAAATACCAATCGCGGTGCGTTTGCTGTCTGCCGTTGAAAAATTCTCATTCCCTCTCGTATCTTAGATCTTAGACTAGTCTAAACCAATTTATATGTCACCACACTCGAAGTAAACCCTATCGTAAACAAAAATAATCATCCAAATCGGTCCACATTTGGCGAATACATCGAGTAACATACCTAAATAAAAAAACCGACCACGCACAGTAAAGCATTCCGTTGAGTAACCGAAAATATCCCATATCATGAAAACTATACAAGCTAGCTCATTCAAACCAATTTTAGTTGAAAATATATTATAAGTTCTAGATTTGTCGATCAAAGACCGATCGAGAACCTTTTGAAGTCGGTTGAAAAAAGGACGGACAAATTTAGACCGGATTAAGTAAAAAAAGACTAGTTTTGCTAAAGCATTAACATCAGAATAGAAATACGGCGAATTTGTTTGCTTCATTTAATTATCCATAAATAACTGCCTTATTCAGTTTCCCCGAAATACCAAAAATAGGTAACACAAAATGCGAAGGCGATTTTCGGCTGTACTGGACGTTGTCTATTTTGTTTGTGACAAACTCAGAAGTTGCGAGAACATTCCGTGGGAATGTCAGTAGATGATGCAGTGACGTCATCGGACACTTGTCGGAGGTTGTATACGTAGTGTCGCCGGCAGAATTATAAGCGATATGGAAGGTGTAAACTGTGCCATAGACCATAACTATGAATCATTGATTAGTGTGACGTTATGCATAGTAATGCTTTCTAATTCTCACTTACTTCACGTTAAAAGTTTATTGAGACCTTTTCAAAATATGTGGTAACCAGTAGCAGTGGAGTAGAAGTGTAAGTGGGCCACGAACATGGTTTCTGTTGCCGATTGTGACAGCGGGTCAAAACTATGGTACGAGAAGGCGGACCCTGGCATTAAGCCAGAACAATGCCAGACAGAAGAAAGAAAGAAGAAATAGCAGATTCATACGGCTAGAATAAAAATTTGTGCACGTTCTTCAGTGAAATACGTTTTTAATACCTATTTCAAAGAGCATTAATAACAAGTTTGAAATTAATCCTTCCCAACATTTTATCCATTTATGGGTGAATATTAAAAAACCTGTTATTAAAGAGAAATTCAGAGCAATATCTTGCTCGATAGCGTGATCACAATTTAGTTATTTACTGTAGGTACCTACACCGTACTATTTTTTTTTGTTATTAGATGTATTTAATGTTATAAATTGTCGTTTTCTGTTTGTTTGTTTTAAATATTTTAGTATTCTAGCTGTATGTGTGAGGGTATCGTAATAAAAACATTTTCTTTCTTTCTTTCTTACTATTTATAGTTCTATGGGGGTAAGTGAATTATTATTGTCCAACGTGTACCAGCGGGCTTAGCAACACGTCTTATCTCATGCATGAGAGAGATGACTATCGACGTCAAATATCTCGAGTAAAATTGTCAACATTTGATAAAATTACGTCGTCATGTTAGGGTTCGTAGACAAAATACCACAGACAGGTTGAAAGTACTATTTTCTCTACTTTTGACATAACGAGTCTAGAATTCATAGATAGACATATAGAGATAACAAAATCATCTCTTGTTGCACATGCTAAGACCCCAGGATTATCAATTCACTATAAATACGTATAGGCATAACTGTACAACCGCTGTTGTTATATTTGCCTGTTCACGTGATTGTAACTGGATCTACCGTTCCTGGTCAGTTAACTGTTTAACTCGATCTTATGCATGGGCGAGAATACGCTCTTAAGGCAACTGAGGCAAATTAATATTTGGCGACACGCTCCAATAACTGAATGCCCAAAGGCCAAATATTTTATGATTACGTAGCTCAGTTCAGCGAGCGGTCCCAAAAGGGCTAGCTTGATGTTTTAGAGAAATACATTATCAAGTCAAAAAAGACATAGAGCCAATGGTCTTACTTGTGACTACGGAGGATGCTCAAGACCTGACGAAGTGGAAGTGTCTAAAGAGTGAGAGTACGCCCTCTCACTAAAGCGGGTACAATGCCTGGCAGAATAAAAAAAAAACAGCCAGATACCAGCCGATAACTAATTAGTCGCTGCGCGCTAAGATTGAAAGCTTGAAAAATATTGAAATCAAGGACCTTTAGATATTATGTGCTATTTTTCATCAGCGATACTTGTCCAATATGCTTTCGAATTGAAAACCGAATTTTAAACATGATTCAGGTAAGGACTATGAATTACGTAATTTCAAGTCATGAAGAAAACGCGCGAAAGCCTTCAAAGTAGGTTTAACAATGGAAACATTTTTTTAGGAAGACACGTAATAATTAAACCTGTATTTTAGATATTGACACTATAATAAAGAAATAATACACTATGAATCAGCTAAAAGACACAAAAAACAAGTCAAAGACCCGAGTCGCGAATGCCGAACGATTCTGCGAAAACCTTAAATAACTAGCTAGCAATAGAAAAATAAATTGAACAATGGATGGATTCCTAGAATTGATATTATGGAGTACCAAACCATGTTTGTGAGTAGTCAGTTGCACAGATTTCGAAGCATTATATCTATCTAGTGGATGTAATATACCAGTTGAAATATTACGGGTTTGAGTTTAAAAAAAGTAAGTAGTCAGTTAAATCTAATTTCTGGATATTTATCTCGAGAACAAAAGATTTATGTTTTTTTTTATTTAATCTTTACATGTAAGATAGGTAACACATTATAATAAAAATTTATTAGTATTTATGTACGACGTAGTCAACAATTTTAAAATAACAGGTCTTCGATTCCTTTATCATGTATAGGTACGTAACTTCCGTGTGCGCAATCTAATTAAATTACATAGCGCAGCTCTGAAATACAAATTTTATTAAAACAATACATAACATTGTATTTTTATTTCTATACTGCATCGGTGGCGCAGTTGTAATGCGTACGCGTTACAATTGAGGCTAACGCTGAGGTCTCGGGTTCGATCCCCAGGTCGGGTAAAGTGGTATTGGGTTTTTCTATTACGAAATGGTCAGTATCAGCCCGGAGTCTGGAATTTGTGCCTGGTATGGCGATAGGCTCGCCCCCTATCACATCGTGGGGCGGAGATACGCTCGGCGAAATGTGCCTACCCCTTCGGGGATTACAGGCGTGAGTGCGTATGTATTTTGTTTCTATTAAATCCTCTGAATAGATAGACGTTTCACTGTTACGTAGAAACAACCTCTTGTTTTGTAGTTATTATTGTTGTCATAACTAAAGCTAAGGCAACTGTGAATGGCCCTTGAGGGTCTTAGGCCCGTATTATAGAACAACACTCAAATGAGCTTTGTTAATTGTCGATTTCTGTACACCTGATTGGTCCGTTTTTGTTTGGCGCCAAATAATAAGGGCCTTAATGTCTGTTAAGGGCCAAGCCTAGTACTAGTATTTTTATATTCTAACCTAAATTCCTGATAATTTCTGATCACACTTCATTCTGTACGTGTACGATTTCGTATCCTCAATGTAGCACAATCTTCTTTGTCTTCTGTCTGGCGTTATTTCGGCTTAGTTTCAGGGTCCGCATTTCTTAGACGCCTCCACTTCAGTCAGTCTTTACGCCGGTGTTCTGTGAGACATTGGTAACGACCCGGTCAAGCCGGCCCATTCATGCTGTAGACAAAACTGTCTACAGCGTGGCTCTACCACTCACAAATACTATTGGCTCTCATATCTTCCTTTAATACGTCTAGGCAACGATCTTTTGGCTGTGCACGGGATCGTACCCCTATTGAATCTTCAATACACAATTTCATAAATAACTTTCACACCCACAGTCAAATCAAACTTTAATAAAAACTTTTACGGCTAGACGACGACAAACCACATCGACTCGGATTAACAGCAGACAGTTAATGCATTTTTTGTGGGTAGTTTGGTAAACAGTACAATCGATTAGACGACCTCGGCGCGGCGCGGCGTAGCGGTTCAGTACCTGACCGTGACTCGAACGGGTACAATCAAGGTACAATACGGGTTTTTGTATTTCGAAATTTTGTGGAAGGTTATGGAAGTTACAACGGTGTTTTAAATTAATAAACAAGCTGTTTATAAAAAACAGTTATAAAAAATAGTATATAAATACTTGATGTTATTTCAGTCCCAATAAAGATCTTGTTTCATGTTCTTTTTACTCCTGACAAAAAAGAGGAGTATTATAAGTTTGACCCCTTTGACTGTTTCTGCGTGTGTGTGTAATGTACCAATTTGAATGCCTTTTTTGTTGTTATTTGGAAACTTAATTTAATCAAGATGGTTCTTACTTACGTTTGATGTATAAAAATTAAATGTTTTTCTGATTGATGTTGGCGGTTTTTTTTCGGGATTTAATAAGTACCGATTAGTTTACATTCAAGTCTTTGGTACCGATTCCATTTTTAGTAACCGTGGTTAGTTCCATCAGTCTATATAATTGTAAAACGTTAAAATCAGTAGATTTCGTGAACCATTACTTCTTACTCAAGCTATTAAAATTTTAAATTACAGGCAGTTAAAACAACACAAGCTAGGTATTAAAATAAATGATTACCAAGAAAGACTATCTCATTCGTAGTTCAGATTCGATGCTTACAATACCATTTATTGTATGTTTTTATATGACCAGCATGAATAGCCCATTAGATCAAACATTGAATGTGTGTGGGCTACTACAATTCGTCACGCTGCAGCGCTGGTCCAATTTTTTTACTTCAAATATTTATCTGCTACCATACCATGGAGCTATGGACCAAAGTTATTTGTGAATAGGTCCCAATAAATAAATACGATGTCGTAGCTAAACTAGATGTTGGCGGGATGACCTCGATAACTTCCTAAAGGACTGAACATCCATAGCACGGGACATGGGCAAATAGAGAGCATGTAGGGAGGCAGGCACATGCCCTGCCCTGCCCATATCATGCTTATGTCATAATAGTTTTTTTTATACGTAATATGCTCGCGTTTGGCCACTATCGCGATACCTTATTATAGTACCGATACATAAGGAGTTAAAGCATTATAAATTATCTATATGCAGTTTCATAATATTATGATTCCTATGACCTTCGATAATTAATTTTGACTACACGTGATGTAAAATTATGCGTATAGCCGTGTCATAGACAAAGTAACACAAACTTTGCTGCCTTGTGGCTTCACAAGCCAGCCAAGCGGCAGATCGTGCAGTAGAGATCGTAACTGGAAAGTCCAGAAAGACGTCTTGGTTTGGATTCCCAGACCGGGCAACCATGAGTTATTTTTAGCTTAAAAATTATCTGCTCGGATGTTGTGTCCATTAACTACGTGGTAGGGGTCCCAAGTCCTAACTCCCTGGTATGCGTTTTGGGACTTTTGGGCATAATGAGACTAAACTCTTGTCTCCGGATGACGATCTCAGTGCAGTGTCATGCAGTACTTTGTAATTCAAAGTTCTAAGTGGTTTTACTACCTTGGTGTTGCCTATGTTCTGTGAATAATTGTTTAATTCATCTTATAAGTCGTAACAGTCGCCAAGTAGTTTTTGGCGGAAGAACAATATGTAAGTCGTAGCTCAGGTTTGTGGAAATGACTTGCAAATAAACGAATCCTTGAATGAGTAATACGTGCATCTTATCATTGTATACGCTGTAACAAAAACACAAACAATGTAATAACCAAACATAATGACAAAAAATAGATCATTTCGGGAAGTGTACAAGCATGAGAGTTTTATGGATTATGTAAGTGGTGACGCTGGTGGTAGGGTACCCGATGCATATATATTTAGTACCAAACTAGATAGCGTATTATTTTTTACCTTTGTACTCAATGGTAAAACCCGCCGTAGTGGCTCGCGCAAGTGCGTCTTGTTCCAGTGTATCCCCAACGATTTCAGGCCGGAATAACTCTAAGGAACTCGAGGGATGCAATGTCTCTCGACGGTCGACATTATATTAGGATTGCACTGTACTTAGTGAGGTTATTCGAGTTTCAACAATTTACCTCCCATCACAACTAGGATAACAAGTCAGAGGACTTGTTTTCTCAAAGGTCGGCAACATTCCGGTGTTTTTGTACTTCTGAATGACAAGATGATGCAGTACTTTGTAATTACAAAATTGTGCACTGCTGTACACTGCGTTTGTCACCCCGAGACATAAGATATTAAATCTCGATAATGTCTAGTAATTTCTGGTACTAGTATTGATGAGCGGCGATGAATATTTTCCATCAAGTAATCCACCGATTCTATTGTACTTTCTGCCATGAGGAACATAGAAAAGAGATCCTTTAATTAAAAGGGTTCGTCCCTTATCCTCATGTAAAAACTAAAGCAGGCATCGACCCCTCTAGCACTACTACTCAAAACCGTTAACTTACCGATAGGCAATACAATATTCAAATACTAGCAATCAACTAGCAAAAACCGACACGCTTGAAAGAATAAGCCTTTACAACTTACATGAAATCTAAATGTTGTTTAATTTGCAATACGAACAGGGTTATACCATTAGGTTACACGCAAACATATCAATGAATAATAAACTAGAAACGGAGGTACACGCATGACCTGATGCAGTAGGCTGACTAGACTTTACTGTAATTTATTTATCATCTATTTCAACCAATAAAGATCACAAAAATAATTAATACAGATGTATGTAATAAAGGTAATGTAATAAAGAATTATAATAAAACTAGCTATTGTCCGCGGCTCCGCCCGCGCAAATTACTTTTTTCCGAACGGCATAAATCAAACAAACATACAAGTTGAGGATGTGTGGAGACAGCGTTCCTAAGGGAGAATGAAAAATCATTAGAAAACTGCACATAACCGATTTCTCAGCCTTAGTACGTTGCCACTGATCAATGATGCTATCCAAAGTTGTTTTATTCACTTGAATAACGAAACGTGCAGGTCACTCGTCTGGTGGTTAACGCCATGCCTGCCCATAAACAGAAGTAACACTACTCAGATGACTGAATTCCAAAGTAGTGCATGGCAATGCAGTGCACTCGTCACACCGAGACGATGGTAGCGCCTGCGTTCCCTTGTACAAACGTTATCGTTTTCATCATGATGCGGGAACGCATAGTGGCGATTTGTGTACACGTAATTAGCCCGTTTTACGAGGAAACGTAAAAGGACGTATACAGATTACTTTCTACCTTGACTTTATTTCTAACGTGGTAAGAAAGCATAAAAATGTATCATCATCATCAGCCACAAGACGTCCACTGCTGAACATAGGCCTCCCCTAATGCCTTCCAGGCCGACCTGTTGGAAGCGGCCTGCATCCATCGGCTTCCTGCAACCCTTGTCAGGTCGTCGGTCCATCTTGTAGGTGGACGTAAATATGTATCGATGAATTTTACAGTAATCAGTATAGCCCAATTGATATGGCTATCATATTATGCGTATTGATAACGGAGATTCAACGATAGTAGATAACAAAACAAAAGGGAACACGGTCACTTTCATTGGCTGCTAAAGTCGTTCTTTCATCGTAGGTCATACTAAAATGTTATAGTGTTTCTAGATGGAAAATAGAAGTTGATTTCGTGGAACATGCTCGTAGTTACAGTATTTGGGTTATAGTTGGTGCATTTGACGAAGACGCGCGCACTCTGGATTACACCGCAGTAACATACGTGCATGATTCAATACGCATTTGTGTACGTACACACGCAAGCAGAGTTGAGTTCAGAATTCTAAGGTACGCGCGTATTCTTTAAATACGCAAACTTTGACTACGATGCAGGATAACATAAAGAATATTATGAATAGGTCGCGCTGGCTTTGTACGTACCAGGTTTTCAGGAATAAAATTACAACTATAAGAACTCTCTCATAGAAAAACTGGCCGTGATAAAAGCCCTCGATGGGGATGAATGGAAGGAAGGATGGAGGGTCTCTTCCCTACAGCAGGACATATCAGTTTCATAAATAATAAATTATCCTAGGAGAAATATGCACAAGCCTAATCGAGCAGTTCTTGACCATTCTGCAGTAAGGGGCGAGCACGAACAACGTACGAATAAGTATTCGAATCGAGAACGCTAGTATTTGTATGAAGGTTCAAACAATTTTTTGACATTTCGATACGAATAAGTTCTCGCACGTTATTCGTAGACCCTCTGTTCATTAGAAATTAAGCTCGTACTAGTATTTACGTTCACGTTTCTAGAAACCAAGAGAAACTTAAGAAATTACACAACAATGTGTTGAAGAAAGTTATTCAAACAACTCGTTTGAGGTTCACCAGATATTTTAACTAGTTTATTACCACGACTTCGTGAGGACAACGTCTTTTACACAACTTTTAGAACTTGCAACTAGGTATTGCGATGTATCCTAAAATGTAAATTTCTTAAGTGTAAACAGTTGAGTGGCAGAGCGCGTTATTTTAGACTTGGACTTCTAGGTAGAATAGAGAATCTACAACACAGTATAAAAATCATTTTCTGTCAAAGAAGGCGTCTCGGCCTGAGGACAATCGTGTGATGTTGGGTGAAACACGAAAGTTGCGTACAATACGCACAAAACAACTAGTCCGGGCTGAAGTTAGTTACCGCATCCGCCCTCTACACTTCCTGCCACCCTTTAGTCTCTAAAAACAAAAGTTGCAATGCTGCCCGCAACTATATTCAGGCCAGACAAGTTGTTTCGCGCGTATAGTACCCGACTGGTACAATACCACAAGGTGGTAGGTCCCTCGTATGCGAGAGGCCGGCTGGGTTGGTACCACCGCTTTGTCTGTTTGTGCCGCCAAGCAACAGTGTATAAGCACTGTTGTGTTCCGGTTTGAAGGACATTGAAGCCAGTGAAATTACTGGACAGTATGAGACTTAACACCTTATGCCTCGGGGTGACGAGCGCAGTCCAGTGTCATGCAGTGCTTTATTATTTAAAGTTCTGTGTGGCGTTGCTTTTGTTTATGAGCAGGCGTGGCGATTACCGCCTGATGGTGGTGTCCTGCTCGTCTCGCCATTCAAGATAATAATAAAGTAAAGAAAAATCCTTTTGGAACAACAATGTTATTTGGCTAAGTACAACCTGATTCAATGGCTTACACGATATCGTTTTTTTTCGTCAACATCAAACCCGTTAACAGAAACAGGCCATTAATAAAGATTTAACGTTTAAATGCGTATTATATCTGTATTATGTATTAGCATTTTCGATACAATATAATCAGCCAATTTCCTCTTAGATCTCCGTTAGTAATTTGAGAGTTAAATTAAACCTATCATTAAGTTTTTATTCTTTAGTTGTTATAACTGTAAGTAAATGTGTCTACAAAGCTGCATGCGATATTAGACTGAAGCAAAAAATATACATTTTTTTTCATTTTAACGTAGCAAAGTACTACTAGACTATATTATACGTGTTGAACGCTTAACGGTAAAATAATATATCGTAAGGAAACCTGCATACCTGACAAGTCTTCACAAGAATCTCAAAGATATATGAAGTTTACCAATAGGCATTGGGCCGGCGTGGTGGACTAAGGCCTAATGACTCTTTTACAAAGAAGGTCCGTGCCCAACAGTGGGTCAGTTCAGGGCAACGGGATTTACAAGGTTGATATTATTACTGAATGAAAGATTTTTCTCTAACCAATAATTAAATTGGGCAGTGAGCGAATCCATTAGAGAAATTGGGGTCCAAATGAAAGACGCTGAGGATGATGATATGCGAAGGGAAAGGGCATTAGGGGAAACAGGGGAGATTATACATGGCAGCCAGCAACCAATTTTTCAACATAAATATTCCAATGTTCATACAAAAAGTTTAAAATCAATCGAGAAGTATTTTTTTAAGTATTAATAAGTGCCATGAAGAGAGAATGTAATACGAAATTTTCTTATGTATGTATGGACTTATGGAAAATAAACAAATGTTGACTTTTTTAATTCAAGTTACCCTCAGATCAGGGAAACTAACGCTACCTATTCCATTTGCTACTTTATAGGTACCTAACTAGCAAAAGTTATTTAGTATAATCCTACTGATATTAATAATGTGAAAGTTTGGATATTTGAGAATTTGTATATCTGGTAATCAATCATGCCTTAACAATTGAACGGATTTTGATGAATTTTGGCATACAGGCAGACCATGTTAGCATATGCAACACGAGATGAAATAACAGTTTTATCTGGTTATCTCTATACTTATATGTTTAACATGGATGAAGCTAACATGGATGCTTAAAATACTCGAATCTTATGTCAAAAGTATTTTTTATTTTTTTTATATTAGATTGAATGACGAGACGAGCAGGTCGCTCGCCTGATGGTAAGCGCCACGCCTGCTCATAAACTGAAGCAACGCCACACAGAACTTTAAATAAAGCACTGCATGACACTGGACTGCGCTCGTCACCCCGAGACATAAGGTGTTAAGTCTCATAATGCCCATTAATTACACTGGCTTCAATGTCCTTCACACCGGAACACAACAGTGCTTACACACTGTTGCTTGGCGGCAGAAATAGACAAAGCGGTGGTACCAACCCAGCCGGTCTCTCGCAAACGAGGGACCTAACACCTTGTAAAAGTAGATAAAATAGTACTTTCAACCTCGTTGTTGTATTTTGTCTACGAACCCTAATACGACGACGTAATTTTATCGAATGTTGACAGTTTTGCGGGCTTAGGATATGCATTATGACATATCTCGCATAATATCGCATCACAAAGTACTATTTTCTCTACTTTATCTCTGCCTTTGACATTATCCGTCGATTAGTCTATGCAACTATGTTAGCTTGGATAGACATATAGAGAACATACACACATACATACGCACTCACGCCTGTAATCCCCGAAGGGGTAGGCAGAGGTGTAACCAGTACACCCACATTTCGCCGAGCGTATCTCCGTCCCTTACGTGATGACGAGCCTAACGCCATACCGGGCACAAATTCCATACTCCGGGCTGATACTGAGCATTTCGTAATAGAAATACCCAATATCACTTTTACCCGACCCGGGGATCGAACCCGAGACCTCAGTATCAGCCTTAGTCGTAACGCGTACGCATTACAACTGCGCCACCGAGGCAGTCACATATAGAGAATTAACCAGATAAAACTGGTTATTCACGACAAAATGAGTCGACAGTTATCTCGTGTTGCATATGCTACGAAGCCCCCTGGTTTTTTTAGAGGAGATGACTTGGTCTGAGGAGGTTCACCGAAGTCTTCTCCTCCGTATAACGTAGAGAACGTTATCTCTACTTTTGACATAACAAGTCGAGTATTTTATACAACTATGTAACCTTCGATAGACATAAGATAACCAGACAAAACTGGTTTTTCACGAATATTATCTCGTGTTGTATATGCTAAGCCTATAGAAGTACCCTAAACCGTATGAAAAATGTCATGAGAGTGAATCGAAATGACGTGAAGTGCAGATCCGATGTCTCTGCCTACCTCTAAAGGGTGTGAGTCTATATATGTGTATGTCAACAGGTTCATTAGGTTATGTGAATTTAGTTTGTGGTAATACAATCCTAGAGACAGGCAGAGAAGTAAGGGGAGACAGGTGAGAAGGTGGGAGGATGATATCAGGATTGCAGCTGGACCATACTGGAAATTTACACATTGACACTAGTGTTATTGGGAAAACTCTCAAGTTAGTGAATTAAATGCGAGTTTACATACGCACTCATGCCTGTAATCTCGAAGGGGTAGGCAGAGGTGCAGCCACCAAGGCAGGCCAGTTTCGTTTTAGTTTCAAGAAAATTGAATTTAATTAGCAACCGCATTAGCGCCCAAGATACTGAATTTGTAGCCTAGTTTGGGGGCATAAGTAATGTTAAATAGAAATGTCATAACTGCAATAAAGAATTTTTCAATTTTAATTTAATTTTAAGGTATTGTACAGAAATTATGTCGTATGATCAACAATGTTCATATTTCATACTTCTTGATTAATCTACACTAATATTTTAAAGAGGAAAGATTTATATTTTTGTATGTAACGAATAAACTTAAAAACTACTGGATCGATTTCAATAATTCTTTTACCGTTAGAAAGCTACATTATCACTGAGTAACATAGGCTACTTTTTATCCTGGAAATGGCCGTTCACGCGGGCGGAGCCGCGACCAAAGGCTAGTAAATACTATAGGAAGAAATATAACTAGTCGTAATTAATATTAACTGAAGAAACTATGAAGTAGGCATTTATATTTTTTGTTTTTATCAATCGTTTTGTTTTTACATGTAAAGTAGAGGTCATTGACCAGATTCAATCATAATAAAATGTGCTGTAATATATTAAATCAGCAATAAAAACGCATTGTATGTTGAATACAAAGCAATTATAAACAAATAGAGGTTTAGTTTTGATATGATATGTAAAGGAAGTGAAATGTCTTAATATTACATTTAGGTAGGTACGTTACGCTGATGAGCCTTATTAAATAAATAAATGTTGAAAAATGTGATACTTAGTACTAATAATGGATTTTTGAACGACAGTGCCAAAGAAACATTCTTACTCTAAAGATGGCGCGTTTTAATACCTCAAGATGTATGTTTGGACTTGAAGTTCTATACCACTAACTATCCAGGTTGAATCTATTCAAAACTACATAGTTTTCGGTTTATCTATCCTCTTAGTAAAGCTGGATAGTATAATTTCCCGCGTAAATAATAATAAATGCCTAATAAGCAACCCCTCAATAATTATCTCATAAATATACTATGGAAACTCTTTTTTTAATTTGTTGTAGAAGAAAAACAATCTCCGATATTTTAAATTGTCACGGTGCAGTGGTAATTATTAGTGTTATGCAAATTATAGCTCAAATGGCTGTATTTAAAAACGTTTTTTCTACTAAGCTTTTAAAATTGACTACGTCAATGGTATTTATGATAATAATCATATTTAATTCGGGGTTTGATAAAATCATTACGGAATTTTAAGTATCTGCAATCTTATTTAAAAACTTAATAAACTGAAACACCGATATTCCGTTATGTCTCTTTATGTACTTAAATCCTTAATACTAACTTATTACCATAATATTACTACCAACATCAAAAACATTTAAAATAATAATAAAAACTATTCTTGAATAGGCTACGAGCCCTTTGAAATTGAAAAAACATTGGAGATGGTAACTTTTGTGAATAAATACATAAACCTAGCTTTTTTTAAAGAATATGCCTGGGACAAATACATACACATTAATGTTTTTTATTTAATCTTGCGTGTTCAGTGTTTATTATTGGTAATATTGTATATAAAATCTTAAATGTGTCGAGTTATAATTTTTCCTCAATAAATATTGTAAGATTTTGTTCTAATAAAAAGTATTTTAACCCAATGTTGGTATAAAAGTAGTTTTGTATAGAATATCCGTTAAAATTCAAAAGATCGCATAGTGTCAGCGGTCGTTTACCGATTAGGCCTACACTTCCGAACCGGCAGCTATGCGCACCGGCGAATGCAACTTCTGACGTGAATTTAACTCACTAGACTTACTTAAATTGAATGAAATTATGCTCATACCTTATATTCAGATTGTAATCCAAATATTCCATAAAAATCCAAATCCAAGATCACAAAATAGGCACACACTTTCCAACCAACCACAAACGTGCACTCGGTGTGGTACACACTATTGTAATATAGCTGTTATTTTTAAAATATTTTTTCTTTAGTTTAACACACACTAGTCAGCACAGCTTACAGCCACAACACAAATTACTTTATCCTAAATTTTTTTTCAATTATTTCAAGTCACGAAATAGTTTAATTTGTTTTTTGAATTATTTCAATTACAATGAACTTTTTTATATATTATTATGAAGACATTTTATACAATTTTAAAATGGTTTACGATCTTGTCAAAATGACAAACTGAAACAACGGTCGAGTGCGTTCCGCTTCCGCATCCCCAAAACAGCTGTTTGGGACTATTGACGTCAAAAATCGATAACAACCGGGTCGGAACAACTATAAATTGCACACCACACTTTTCACAACACAGATTAGATACCGGTTTCACAATTCAATGCATCCCATGAGTGATGTTCGGATAAGCGAAAACAAAATAATGTGATATTTTAATATCAATGAAAATGGTAGTTTACGATTTACATTTTTGGGTTCTAATAAGTTGTGTAACGATCACTATGATTGTTTTGTTTATGATGTATTATGTTCGGTAAGCACATTGTAGCGTAGTGCAGTCGCACGCGGTCGCGCTCGCTCGCGGACTGGCGGCGGCGGAGGCGCGGTGCGCGGGGCCGTAGTTGGGGCGCGGGCGCGCGGGGCGGCGGCGGGGGGCGGGTCGCGGGCGGTCCCGCCGCGCGGAATGCTATTGTAGGCGAACTTGCCCGCCACTTTTTTTCTCGATTCTGGTCAAACAAGTTTCGTATACAACCTGCATTGTAAGGATTCCGCCATTCTCGAACGAACCAACGGTCTTTCTAACTTTGTGAAGTGTAAGGTTTCGCTGAAATTGGTAACCCTGGGGAAAGCGTAAATAAATTTAGCGAACTGTGTAACAAATGAAATTTGTGAGATTTAATATCTACCTATGTATTTACAAGGTGGTAGGTCCCTTGTATGCGAAAGGACGCCTGGCCTCTGGGTTGGTACCACCGCATTGTCTATTTCTGCCGCCAAGCAACAAAACACTGTTGTATTCCTGTTTGAAGAACATTGAAGCCAGTGAAATAACTGGACATTATGAGACTTAACAACTTATCTCTCTGGGTGACGAGCGCAGTCGGGTGCCACGCAGTATTTTGAAATGTAAAGTTCTCTGTGGTGTTGCCTCTGTTTGTGGGCAGGCGTGGCGCTTACCAACAGGCGAACAACTTACTCGTCTCGTCATTCAAGCTATAAAATATATATATATAGTTAATAGTTTTTTTAGTTAATAGGTTTTGTGTACCAAAACCTAGAGTAATTCACGAAAATCACTAATAATTAATTTGTTTACTACCGTAAGGTCTTTGAATATGTTTTTATAATTAGGTAAAGCTAAGTAGATACTTACATAGATTTTCACAGCAGTTATAAATGTTTTAAAAGAAATATAAATACAAATAAGCTCATTAGAATCCAATGCCACGTCAAGCTTATTGGAATCCTACGCTTACCTCGAAACATCGAACGTAAATAAATTTCATGGAATCGTAATATTGTTATGTTATAATACCAAAAAACAATGTACATATTATATACTACTAGCTCTTTGTACTAGCTAGACAGGCTGTTTAAAAGTAAAATTCAAACACAAATTCTGAATGCATAAACCCAGGAGTTCATCAGTTTTTCAGCAGTTAAGAACCTGCTACTGGACCAATGAGGCGATACGACATATAAGTTTACCAAATTACGTAACTATTTTTATAAAACAACGATTGTTATCGATAATGGCCATTCCACGAACGGGCGTCGCGATACCTAAAAAAAAATCAGTCGAATTGAGAACCTCCTTCTTTTTTTTGAAGTCGTTTAAAATCATTTTAAGCTTGAAATTCAAATTGACGTAGGTCAATTGGGACAAGGAATTAATGCGATAAATCTATTTAATTTTTTTATCTAAATTCTTATTTAAATTTAAAATTCTGAAAGCAGGTAGGCACTCCTCGACACGACCTGAGTAGAATTCCAATATTCAAGGTTAGAAGGGAACTTCTGAACTAAGTATTTGAAGAGCGATAAACGAACTTCCAAGAGGTCGGATAGACTCGGCAATGTAAGAGACGGAGATATTACACGCCCTTGGGAGCGAGCGAGAAGGCGCCATATATTTTATTTATTGCCATATCAAGTTTCGGCGCGGGTTGTGTATCACGTATGTGCGAGGGAGACGAATATACATTGTTCCCCTTGACCTCGGCGGGAAATGTTGATCTGCTTTTTTTTGGAAATTGAACTTTTTTAATTACTTAACAAACTGGTTCTATACTAAAGGATATTCATTAATACAAGGAGTTAGAAGGAATTGTGTCATGAAATGTGTGACTACTGTGAGACTCGTATACATTAGCTGTTAAGCAAAGATTGTTAAGTCGTGTTTCATTCATGTATTGCACAAATGGGTAATTTAGAGGCGTTTCTACCCATGAAATGGTTTTGCACAATTTTTCGTAGGAAAATTGAGTTTTATGGGGAAACAGGGATTTAATTAGAATGATCTATCTCACTTAGCCGATTTTGTAATCTTAATATCGAGGAAAATAATGAATGGCAAACTTAATTACCTGATGGCAAGCGGTTACCGCCGCCTATGGACTTCAGCAATGCCAGGACACTGCCAAGCCGCTGCCTACTGATGAAAGAAAATAATGAAGAACAGGTCATAACGCTCGGGAAACACCGATGCAGGGAGTTCATTCCAGAGCTTGCATGTGCGTGGTAGAAATGAACGCTGGAAACGTACCGTGCTAGACGAGATTGTTTCCAGGTAAATTTATGAACTCTACTGCGGTGTGGGGTAAAATGGCGACGTTGGTACAAACTTGAAACAGTTCCACAAATCACTCCCCGTGGAACATATCTAAGATCGGGATTGCTGATTCGATTCGTGGCCTGCTCGTATTTCTATCAGGGCAATAAAAAAAATTAAAACCTTGTGCAACAGTAATTATAGACTTTTATGCTACAATTGGTTCAATATTATAGTAAAATTACGCGAATACGGAAAACCGGTGCTATTCTATAAATTACTGAAATAAGTAATTTATGATATTTATCCATTTAAATCATGTGAGCATAAAACATGCCAAAAACCATTATCTTATTAAAATACAATAGGAATAGGTGATGGAAAAAAATCCAGACATATATATATCTAACTATTTATAGGTACTTATTTACTAAAAAAATATGAAAATTGTTGTCTTCAACTGTCAGCTGTAGCTGAAGCTGTAGCACGCACCACACGCAGTCGTAGAGCCACATAGAAACAATCTTGCCTACACCATGAATGGGCATAGAAAACCAACGTAAAGTAGTGGCTGCGGTTTGTACGGTGAGTGAGATATCCGGAGGCCCAAATCCCCACTTCTCAATCCCTTAAATATTCCTTTCCTTTAAGGTCGGTAACGCGTCCATGGTTCTTCTGATATTGTGGGCGTTCATGGGCGGTGGAGACCACCTTCAGGTGGCCAATTTACTCCTTTGCCGGTCTATTATATAAAAGAACTAAAGTATAACCGGCCTTTATGAACAATTTTGGCGTTGCTAGTGAAATTAATTAAAAAACACCAAAATCTTGTAACAAAACTAAAAAAAACATGAAAGAAATATCAAACCCTACCAGGATAACATGTAACGAAAGAGGGCCGAACAAACCCCACTCCGTTCCGTTATGGATTGGGAGACAATGAACTCAACTCCGGATATTAGTTTTCCCTGAATCAGACAAGGAAATAGATATTTCTCTGGAAACCCATTGTGTTTTAGATAATGAGAAATATAGCAGATTAGAGAGAAATTGTCTTTTTTATAATCGATGTTTTATTGCATTGAACCCTTTCATTCAAAGGGAAGAGAGCATTTGCAATGCAATAGAATATTTATATTAATATTGTCCCGCTGCTGGGCACGAGCCTACTTTACTAATGGAAGGGGTTAGGCCCATCACGCTGACGTAATGCGGGTCGGTACACTTCACAAAATAAACGATCGAAATTCTTATGGACAAATCTTAGGCATGCAGATTTCTTCGCGATGTTTTCCTTCACCGTTAAAGCACCGATAATTAACACAACACACGTAACTTCGGAAAGTCGGAGGCACTTAGAGGTGGGCTCTAGGAGACTGTTTTTTTATTACCTTGAGTGATGATACGAGCAGGTCGCTCGCCTGATGGTAAGCGCAACGCCTGCCCATAAACAGAAGCAACACCACACAGAATCTAAGTCTCAATCTGTCTTGGTAGTTCGTTGTACTCAACGTTAGTCTAACACCTTATTTTTCACCAAGGGCTATGTACTTTATTCCGAAGAAGGACCAGAACCAATATTATAGAGAGCAAGGATGAGGCTATGGCCGTCGGTCTAGATATCGCGAAGGCGTTCGATCGGGTATGGCATGGGGGCCTTCTGTCGAAGCTACCATCGTACGGAATCCCCGAGGGACTCTGCAAGTGGATCGCTAGCTTCTTGGACGGTCGGAGCATCAAAGTCGTTGTAGACGGCAGCTGCTCCGACACTATGTCCATTAATGCTGGCCGTTCCACAAGGCTCAGTGTTGTCGCCCACTCTATTCATACTGCATATCAATGACATGTTATCTATTATCGATAACATGCATTGTTATGCAGATGATAGCACCATTGATGGGCGCTACACTGGCCAGCAGGGTATCCCTCGGAGCACCGTGGAAGAAAGACGATCAGAACTTGTGTCTGAAATCGAGAGCTCTCTGGGGCGGGCCTCCGAATGGGGGGAAAGGAACCTGGTTCACTTTAACCCCATGAAGACACAAGTTTGCGCGTTCACCGCTAAGAAGGACCCATTTTTCATGGCGCCACGGTTCCAAGGCGTCACTCTCCGGGTTTCCGAAGGTATTGGGATCCTCGGCGTCGATATATCTAGCAAGGTCCAGTTTAGGAGTCAAGTGGAGGACAAAGCCAAATTGGCAAGCAAGAAATTGGGCATCCTGAACAGAGCTAGGCGGTACTTCACGTCGGGCCATAGATTAGCGCTTTATAAGGCGCAAGTCCGGCCCCACGTGGAGTACTGTTCTCTTCTCTGGCCAGGAGCGCCCAAATACTTGCTAGACCCATTTGACTCCTTACAGAGGCGGGCCGTTCGAATCGTCGGGGATCCTGATATCACGGATAACCTGAAGCCGTTGGGGTTGCGGAGAGATTTCGGGTCTCTCTGCTTGTTCTACCGGTTGTTCCACGGGGAGTGCTCCGAGGAACTGTATAAATGGTGCCAACATCACCATTTTATCATCGCACCACCTGACACCGCAGCAGAGTTCATCCATACCACCTGGATACGATTTCGTCTAGCACGGTTCGTTTCCAGCGTTCATTCTTACGTACGCGCAAGCTCTGGAATGAACTCCCTGCAGCGGTGTTCCCTGAGCGCTATGAAATGTCCTTCTTTAAACGAGGTTTAAAAAGAGTAATCCTTCGACGGTAGGCAGCGGCTTTGCTGTGCCCTGGCATTGCAGAAGTCTATGGGCGGCGGTGACTACTTACCATCAGGTGGCCCGTTTGCTCGTCTGCCTATCCAGGCAGTAAATATATATATATATATATTATGTTGAATACTAACAGAATCATCATCATCTGCAGGACGTGCGTCCTCGTTGTTTTTATTATAGCATAGGCCAGCAAACAAACAAGTGCGTCACTTGTTGGTAAATCATCTCCAACGCCCATGTGAGTATACTATACTTAGTTATTCCTCGCCGCGACCAAAGAGTAAAAATGAGAGCATGGGTAGAGCAGGATAATCAAACACTATACTAAAACTAACAGTTTGAGAAAAGTCGTAAGATTCCTAAAATGTTTTCGATGAAAAATCCTATCGTGCATACAGCTACTTATTTAATAAAATGACCTCAAATAGATTTTTTTTATAGCATAGGCCAGCAAACGATCAAGTGCGTCACTTGTTGGTAAATCATCTCCAACGCCCATGTGAGCCTACAATACCAGAAAAATCATGGGCGCGTTGTTGACGAAAGGAAAGGATAATCAAGGGATTTGGAAGGGGGGGGAGATTTTGGCCTGCGGATATCTCACTCATCGTACGAAACGCAGCAGCAAGCCGCTATTTTAAGTCAGTGGTTTCTAAATGGAACCGAACTTTGTAAGTGAAATTATTTTTTCTGTAAAGATAAGGTAAAGGTATCGATTTACATTATACAAAACTAACTCCATTCTAATATAATTCATGCCAAAATATTGGGGCCGGTGGTTGACAAAGACTTTGCCCCAGGAATACTGGGTTCAATAGTGTACATAAAGCACTTCACGATCTATTCTATGAATGACGGCCTCCGTGGCGCAGTGGACGAGTAGGCGGTTGCAAAGCTTGAGTAGGTTAAAGTTCGATTTCCGCACCTAGACAAATGTTTGTCTGATACACAAATATTTAGCTCGGGTCTGGGTGTTGTGGGACCGCAAGTTCCTCGTAGTTCCTGATACCCACGACACAGGTTTACCTAGTGTGGGGTCAGGACTATGTGTGTGACTGTTGAGTGTATTTATTTATTTAATTACTAATGCCCATCGAATGCGCATTCAACTCAAAATGTGTCCAAATGAATGAATGTATTTTATATCAGTTTAGTAATACAGGCTGTATTTTTTTTATTAGCTTGAATGACGAGACGAGCAGATAGCTCGCCTGATGGTAAGCGCCACGCCTGCTCATAAACAGAAGCCCGACCCGGGATCGAACCCGAGACCTCAGCGTTGGCTTCAATCGTAACGCGTACGCATTACAACTGCGCCACCGAGGCAGTTAGTGAAATTATTATTTTCTCTACTTTATTTCTACTTTCTAAATAAACATATACCTAGGTAGATGTTTATTTTTTATACAGCGATTGAGCAGCGGGTTTCTAAGAGTTTTCCTGGAATCCAGCGTCATTTTTACGATTTATCCTTAGTTACCGTATTAGTGGGGTTGCTTTTAGTTAAATTCCCCTATACTTAGTTATTCCTCGCCGCGACCAAAGAGTAAAAATGAGAGTATGGGTAGAGCAGGATAATCAAACACTATACTAAAACTAACAGTTTGAGAAAAGTCGTAAGATTCCTAAAATGTTTTCGATGAAAAATTCTATTTTGCATACAGCTACTTATTTATAAAATGACCTCAAATAGATTTTTTTATAGCATAGGCCGCAAAACGAGCAAGTGGGTCACCTGATGGTAAGTGATCTTCACCGCGCATGTACGCCACAATACCAAAATAATCATGGGCGCGTTGCCGACGTTAAAGGAAAGGAATAAGTAAGGGATTGGGAAGAGGAGGGGGATTTAGGCCTCCGGATTTCTCACTCACCGTACGAAACGCAGCAGCATGCTGCTACTTTACGTCGGTTTTCTGTGGGAATGTAGGCAAAACTGTCTACAGCGTGACTCTACCACTCATAATATGCAGTTGAGATATAAAATACAACTTAATGTCCTAACAGAATATATTAAAACTGCCAATAATAAAGCTTGAAAAGTGAACATATCGAAAGCAAAATTTTAATAACATAAAGTCTCTCCGCCTCGGTGGCGCAGTTGTAATGCGTACGCGTTACGATTGAGGCCAACGCTGAGGTCTCGGGTTCGATCCCCGGGTCGAGTAAAGTGGTATTCGGTTTTTCTATTACGAAATGCTCAGTATCAGCCCGGAGTCTGGAATTTGTGCCCGGTATGGCGATAGGCTCGCCCCCTATCACATCGTGGGACGGAGATACGCTCGGCGAAATGTGGGTGTATTGGTTACACCTTTGCCTACCCCTTCGGGGATTACAGGCGTGAGTGCGTATGAGTGTGTATAAAGTCTCTCCCGTGGCACGAAGCTTTCGAAAAGTTGGGACTAAAATAAAAATCCGTATAAACAAGTTATATTTCAACATAATTTTTTTACATACTACAAAGCAGGCACAATTAAATACGTTTTCGAACTAATTAGTCAATAAACAGATACCGGAGAGAACCCCCTTTTTGCCACTTATTTTGAGAGGGCAGACAATACATGGTGGCATCATTGGCATGAACTCTCCAATCTCGATTTGATCAAAAAAGTTTAATGATTTCATCACATTTTTTCAGAAGAATTAGTGTACAAGCACTTTTGTGTCGTGGTTTTTTAAAGTTTAAAGGACATTTAAAAATAATATTATTGGTAACGATAATTATTTACTTGACAGCTTTGAACTATCTTTTATTGATATCCTTTAAAATGATATGTTTTTCGATTATTTTTTCTAGCCCTGTATACGTCCTAGTGCTGGGCACGGGCCTCCTCTACTGAATCAGAGGGGATAGACCTTAATTCACCACGCTGGCCTAATGCGAGTTAGACTTTACATACCTTTGAAATTCTTATGGAGAACTCAGGTATGCAGGTTTCCTCACGATGTTTCCTTCACCGTTAAAGCAAGCGATAATACACAATTAATATACACGTAACTTAGAAAAGTAAGAGGCGCTCTTGGCGTTGGTTGCGAACCTGCGACTTTCGTCTCGACAGTCCGTATCACTCCCCGCTTAGCTATTGCTGCTTATTATGATTTCGATACTTGATTAAAAATATTGATAAGTACATGAAAGAAAAATCATTGTTTTTCAGTATGCCTGTCAAAAAATATTTAAACTATTGCACAAACTTCTGGGTATTATGAGACAATATTTTATGTCTCGAGGTGTTGACAATAAAACTAATAAAGCAACGGGTATATATCTGGTATCTCAAGTGACAAGGTACCTGCTATTAAGGAATGCTCCCCTGGTACCCACATCAACAGAGGGAGCACGTAGGGAGTCAGTCCCTCAGACGTCAGATAATTCAATTAAGTACGGTGTTCGAATTCAATCTTTCAGGAAGCATATTTGAAATGTTTTTGCATGTAAGCTTAAGCTAATCATATCATAACGTTTGAAAAATGCTGTATATTATAATATAGTCTAAAAACAAAACCTTCTCTTCATCTTGCAGTCGGGTAAATATGAAAATTGTTTAGTGTCGATATAACGGATATTTACTACGTTCAAAAGTCATGTTAGCGACACCAAAGAATATTATTACAATTTGTAGTAGAACGACGCTGTGGACAGTCTACAGCATGCATGGGCCGGCTCGACCGGGTTGTTACCATTGTGTCAGATAAGACGGACGTAAACGCTGCAGGTTGGTGCTGCGTTTCGCACGGTGTATGAAATATCCGGAGGCCCAAATCCCCCTCCTCTTCCCAATCCCTTAATATCCCTTTCCTATAATGTCGGCAACGCGCCCATGATTCGTTTGTTATTGTTGGAGTACATGGAGATCACTTACCATTAGGTGACCTACTTGCTCGTTTGCCGGCCTATGCCGGAGACATACATATACATGAGAGCGCGACGCGCGTCCGTTTTCATACAATTTCATACAAAGCGGACTTATCGCTGTCCTTGACTCGCGACACGCGTCGCGGTCTACCTGTCTCGGTCGCGAATGTAGATAAATAGTTGTTTGAATCATCTCATCTCATTTTTGTACTCGGCTGGATAGCGACCACCGTTCACATGGTAAAAAAAATCTCGCCATAATGGCTCGTTCGGGCGAATCGCGTTCCGGGGTCGGCTAGTGTAAGTATATCCAGTAACTTCAGGCCGGTATAATTCTGCCAACAATTCGAGAAACGCAATATCTCTTGACGTTCGACATTATAATATTTAGACTGCACTGTGCTTACTGCTTAACATTAGGTCCAAAGTAGTCTTTGTCGTGTCAGGATAGAATAAAATTAAAATATCTAAAATATTGGCATGATAATCTTTTAAAACAATTCAATTTATTGATATAATTTGCTGAACTAACCATTTTTTATTCGTCGTTTTATGATAACTACGTCACTTTTCGCAAAAGATTTCCTATCTGTAGTTAATGTAATATCCATTACTCCTCATTATATTTACAGTTAAAATTGAGGCTTATAATAACAGGCTGTTTTCTCGACCGGCAAAGAACTTAATTACTGGGGTACCATATAAAATGATAGCTATTAAATTATAGCTTATTAAGCTACTTATTTCATTGTGAGTCTGCAAAATTACTAGACTGAATCCTAAAGGAAGTTGGAAGGGGTCAGAAGCAAAATCCCGAAGATCGACAAGTGCTGACGACAGCATAGACCTCAATGTATACTACTAAACGGGCTGTTTAGAAGTAAAATTGCGACACAAAAAGCGGGAGTTTGACAGCTCACAGACAGTGAGCGCGATAAGGGTTTTAGTTGAGAGTAAGCGAGATGGTAATATTGAGTTACGGTCAATTGACCGCAATCTAGTGGTACAGTTTCTATGTACCGCGCAGCTTGTCTAGTAGTATACATTAAAGTCTTTGGACGTCAGAAATGTAGTTAGGGTTTCCAACCAGCGTTTATTTCCACCATGCAAGCTCTGGAAGGAACTCCCTGCATCGGTGATTCCCGAGCGTTATGACCTGTCTTTCTTTAATCAAGGCTTAAAAAGAGTTTTCCTTTAACGGTAAGCAGTGGTGTGGCTGTGCTCTGACATTGCCGAGGTCTATGGGCGGCGGTATCCACCTACCATCGGGTGGCCCGCATGCTCTTTTGTCTAACTAGGCGATAAAAAAAACATCATTTATAAAACTGCCTCGGTGGCGCAGTTGTAATGCGTACGCGTTACGACTAAGGCTGACGCTGAAGTCTCGGGTTCGATCCCCGGGTCGGGTAAAAGTGATATTGTGTTTTTCTATTACGAAGAGTTCACTATCAGCCTGGTATTTGTGCCCGGTATGGCGATAGGCTCGCCCCCTATCACATCATGGGACGGAGGTACGCTCGGCGAAATGTGGGTGTACTGGTTACACCTCTGCCTACCCCTTCGGGGAATACAGGCGTGGGTGCGTATGTAAAATTCTTATAGAGTATTCTCAGGTATGCAGGTTTCGTCACTATGTTTCCTTCACCTTTAAAGCTAGCGATAATTAACAATGAATACAAACGTAACTCAAAAAGGCTTAGGTGCATGCTCTTCCTACTCACTTTACATATTTATTACTTAGTGGTTACAAAAAGAGGGATTAACTTACCGCAGAGTTAACCCAATTCACACTATAGAAATAAAATAAGAATTCCAATACACAGAATGGACAAAATCAATTAAAGGTTCCGAAGACGGGCCCTTGTAGCGTCTCGTAAAAGTACTGTTAACCGCTCCGTACAAAGGGCTACACGTTCAGAAATCTAATTAGATGTATGGGCAACATTTTAAATGAGCTATTTCAACTATTTCCGCTGGCCCTTTATTACCATTTATTATTTATTGTTTTTAATAGTTTGAACGGTAGTTTGTATGTCAGAGGTATTTGAATGGCCCTCGGGTCGGGTGTCAGAATTTACAAGTCCACAATATGACGAGGCTGTACGGGCTAGAACCCTTTGCCTTCCCAATAAAAAGGAAAAATGTGGGTTTTTTTTTTATTACAAGTCCACAATTTTTGTCCTACTGCCCTTTGGAAATAAGGTTAAATAACTTCTTACGAAAGTAAAACCCGTTTGCGTAATATTTTTTGCTGTCAATTGCTTCTATAGTGATTTTGATTGCCCAACAAGCGATATTTGTGCTGTTTTCAATTTATTTGCTTTTGTAAGCATTATTATTATTTATTGATCAGTGACTAACTGAGTTGTGAGT
Source organism: Mimas tiliae (assembly GCA_905332985.1). Taxonomy (NCBI): domain Eukaryota; kingdom Metazoa; phylum Arthropoda; class Insecta; order Lepidoptera; family Sphingidae; genus Mimas; species Mimas tiliae. The sequence continues at coordinate 1,536,515 of HG995247.1, read as the reverse complement.
TTTAACATTGATGTTTTTTTCGTATAAACCAGTAGGCTGGCTGCTCGTGGATAGACAACACCACTCATGACTTTGAATTAAAAGGCACTGAATAGAACTGTACTATGCTTATTACCCGAGACGTAAAATGTTAAGTCTCATAATGCTCAGGCATTTCATTGGCTTCAAAACAACATTGCTTACACACTGCTGCTTAGCGAAAGCGATAGTCAGACGGATTCTCGCATAGGTACCTTTTATGGACCTACCATCTAGTATTAATTTGATATACAATTTTTCAAGTTAGTCGTAGTAGAATAGATGTAAGTTCAATTTGTTTTACCAGGCTCCGTTTTTTGTATCACATATTATTTTAAAAGATATATCATCTTCCACGGATCTTGATATTTTTCACGACCAACTATACTCATTTAAAAAGAAAATAAAGCCTCACTTGTTGTAACTTCTTATATAACGCAAGTACTTTCTATTTTAACTTATGCATAATGTTTTGTTTTTGTTTTATTTTTGTTGTTGTTTGTTGTTGTTTCAACAACTCAACTATTGATGATCTCATGTTAAGTACCTACTAAAAACATTTAATTAAGGCTTACGCATGTTTAATTACCAATTTATTTTAATTTAAAGTTATTTAATAAATGCTACTCTTATGGCGCTAGTTACCCATTGTAAGTTGTGGTTGCCTGTTTATGGGAGAACACTATATTTTTTGTTTGTTTGCGTATGTTTTTATATTAGTGTAGTGTATCGTCTTCTGGTAATCCTAAAATAAATAAATAAATAAATAAAATAAATAAATATCCAACTCATACAGTGACTCCATTTTAGTGGCTATTACTGTTTTGTATATTCTGTACCAGCTTTTGCTCTCGAGTCCGCTCGCGTGAATTTCTTTTCCTAGGATATAAAGTAGCCTATGCCTTTATCAACATGGGCTACCTGTATTATTAGTAGGATAACTTGGAAATCTTTGAAGGTAGAGCCACACTGTAGACACTTTTGTCTATAGCATGTATGGGCCGGCTCGTCCGGGTCATTACCACTGTCTCACAGAAAACCGACGTAAAGTAGCAGCTTGCTGCTGCGTTTCGTACGGTGAGTGAGATATCCGGAGGCTCAAACCACCTCCCCTTCCCAATTCCTTAATTATCCCTTTCCTTTAAGGTCGGCAACGCACCCATGAATCTTTTGGTATTGTGGGCGGTGGAGATCACTTACCATCAGGTGACCCACTTGCTCGTTTGTCGTTTTTAAAAAAAGTTAGTAGGTCTAATAGGATTTACATACTTACTATCTACATTATACCCAGATGTTGCAGCACTTGGGTTGAGATTGTTTCACCCGCTCTAAAGCTGTTTTGATCATCTTCCAATAACAGGAACAAAGCATTCGAAGATATATATGATGAGATGAGATATATATTATGTAATTTAATACATATATGCAAAAGCAGCGATAGCTCAGCGGGGAGTGGTACGGACTGTCGAGACGAACTTCGCAGGTTCGAAACCAACCCCAAGATTATGTACCTCTGACTTTTTTCTACATCTCTACTTTTTGTTCTGTTATGTCACCAGCGAGATTTGATATTCAGAAATTGACAGTAGAAACGTAAACATTTTTTTTTAATTTAATTTAATGTATTTGTAATAGATTTCTCCGATTTCTCAGCCTATGTACGGTGAAAACAGACCAATTAAGCAATTTAGATTAACTATGCCAAATAATTTCATATTTTTTCGTTTAGTATCGTTGTTCTGGTATAGATACGCTGCAGACAGTTTGTCTACGGCACGAATGGGCCAGCTCGACTACCTCGACCAATGTTTCATAGAAAACCAACGTGAAGTAGCGGCTTGCTGCTGGGCTTCGTACGGTGACTGACATATCCGGAGTTCTAAATCCCCCTCCCCTTCCCTATCCCTTTCCTTTGAGGTCAGCAACGCGCCCATAATTCATCTGGTATTGAGGGCGTACAATGGGCGATGGAGATGATTTATCATCAGATGACCCACTAGCTAGTTTGCCGGCCTACGTTTTAAATATATCATATACTTTATTGTTCAGTATCGATGTTATGATATTCCTATAAAATATTTGACACATTTTATTGGTCTGGATGACAAACAGAACAGGTGACTCGCCACGCCTGCCCATAAACAGAAGCAACACCACACAGAACCTTGAATTACAAATCACTGCACGGCATTGGACTGCGCTCGTCACCCCGATACATAGGATGTTAAGTCGCTTCAAGCGTCAAACGCTGGCGTCAGTGACGGTCTCGTCTGTCAGCTCCATACTACATTTCAACTTGACAGCCAGTGACGCCGTGCGTTGATGGCACTACCGTCGAATGGTCTCGCATAGATTTATAGTGTATTGACTAACGTCTCACTGTCGCCTGTGATGCGACCATTCAAAGTCAGCCAGTAAGTCAACCTTGAATAAAGAAAGAACAATAAACTACCTCTATCCATTTCTTTCATTTCGCAATTCATCCTTAATAATGTCAGGCTTGGTCGTGCCTAAATACCTTATAAGTTTTCAATTGAAAATTGTATCCCGAACTAAACTCTGTATCCAGGTAAACGGTGACTTGTTAACTAATAGTTGTTAGACATTTGAAATATCGACCGCGTTTTTTATAACCAACATTCAGGTTACGTGAGAAAAATTCCGAGCACACAATCCCTATTGATTGGGATCGGAAAAAAACGCGATTACCGGTAAACCTCTTAACAATTTTTTATAAGGTTTAAGTTAATTGGAATTTCAAATACAGGTATAATACAATTTTCACCATGTTTTATTTCGTATCTTGTGATTTTACTTTGTATTGGAAATGTACTGAGACTGTAAAAGTAATATACATTTATCCATGAAATGACAGACGTTGTTATAAAATACTATAGATAGGATGTATATAAATTGAGTAATGGATTTTCAATTACTTTAAATAAAGCAGTGGGAAATCAATATTCAATAATGTGTACCTACCTAAATTCTAGCAATAATGGTTTTGGTACAATATAGGTGTAAAAATGTGTAGAGAATATTAATCTAAAGTAATTCGAGACGTCTATGTAATGGAGATTTTCAAAACGTTGTTTATGTCTTTAATGCAATAATTAAATGTTGTTATTTTTTTCTCATCTTATTTAGTTAGTTCATAATCTATAAGAAGTCTTGCAGGATAATAAGTATTTTTAAGTCTCAGCTTTAGAATTCTTTAGTTTCTAAAATATCTTGCAAAAGTAGCACCATATCAAAACCAATATAACTCATCTTTCTAAAATTAGTTTTCAAATTAGTGAAGAAACAAAAAAACGGTGAAGTACAGTAATTAACCTCTCGGCTCGTCACTATTTCGAGAGGCGCCGTCGCTTCTGCGATCATAAATCAAACACATCCTTCCTCTAATAAAGTCCAAGCTGTTATATATCGATTTATAAGAGGTAGTAGTAACAAATTATGTATGAAACAATATATTGAAGTTATAGAAGAAAGCTTTTGTGTTAAGAATGTTTGTACTGTATAGGAGAATTTTATTCAATAAAGAGCTATTTTAAGACTTAGTTATCAAACATAGATTCGTTTGATCAGTGTGGCCAAGTTGTGCAGGTCGGCATGATTGTAGCAATTATTGTTGGAAAGAAGAAGAGTAGCACTTACTTCGCTGGTGTTGTTACTCGATATTCGGCAAACTTCGTGGTAAGTCCAAAAATCCAGACTACGGGTTCGATCCCCACAGCGAGACAAATGTGTGTGGTCCGCAAATATTTATTTCAGGTCTTTGTGGGAACGAAAGTCTAGTATTTACTGTCACCCAAGACACCAGATATCGGATATTAGGCATCGATCCATTTATTTCTTTTATATGTCATTATTATACACACCTACATACGCAAACACACCTGTAATCCTGTAAGGGGTAGGCAGAGGTGTAACCAGTACACCCACATTTCGCCGAGCTTATTTCCGTCCCATGCTGTGATAGCGGGCGAGCCAATGGCCATGTGCTGAAGTCTCGGGTACAATCGCGGTAGGGGCGGATAAAAGTGGTATTGAAATGCTCAGTTCACATCCCAGACTCTAAAACTGAGCATTTCGTATAAAACCAATATCACTTTTACCCGACCCGGGGATCGAACCCGAGATCTCAGCACAGCTGTCGTACCGCGTACGCATTACAACTGCGCCACCTAGGTAGTGATAATTGTCCATGCGGAATAGAGCGCGGTGAACATAGAATAAAGAATCTACGGCGAAATGTGGGGTTAGGACTCTGACAAAGTATGACTGGTGTTTTTTTATTAGCTTGAATGACGAGACGAGCAGGTCGCTCGCCTGATGGTAAGCGCCACGCCTGCTCATAAACAGAGGCAACGCCACACAGAACTTTAAATAACAAAGCACTGCATGACACTGGACTGTGCTCGTCACCCCGAGACATAAAGTGTTAAGTCTCATAATGCCCAGTAATTTCACTGGCTGCAATGTCCTTTAAATCGGAACACAACAGTGCTTACACACTGTTGCTTTGCAGAAATAGACAAAGCGGTGGTACCAACCCAGCCGGCCTCTCGCAAACGAGGGACCTACCACCTTGTAACTTGGTGTGTTGTACTTATTCGTTTCCAGTCCAGTTAGTCAACTCGCAATACAAAAATAAATTCTTGTCATTGTGTTTCTACTTCACAGTTACCCTTTACCGGCGCAGCTTGTGTCTGCAACTTTGTAGAGAGGTATGTTATACTTTTTTCTCTCGTATTCCGTAGTGGCGTGTGCAATTGATTGATTCACGGATCAGAGTGAACGTGGCGCCTGTGGCAAGCATAGCATGGACGCCCTCCTAAAGCTAGGACTGTTACGAAACGATTGCCATTGCTTTTCTCCTTACTTTTATCAGTTTTATAATATTAATAATACACCCAACAGTCACACACATAGTCCTGACCCCACACTAGGTAAACCTGTATCGTGGGTATAAGCAACTACGAGGGACTTGCGGTCCCACAACACCCAGACCCGAAACAATTTTTTGTGGATCACACAAACATTTTTCTCAGTGCGGGTATCGAACCCACAGGCTCTCGCTTCGCTGCCGACTATTCGCCCGCTGCGCTACGGAGGCTGTCGGAATGAATGGAAACGTTGTACACAAGTCTCAAGTGTATCTTTGACTATTTTATTTTTTTATTAGCTTGCATGACGTGACGATCATGTTGCTCGCCTGATGATAAGCGCCACGCATGCCCATAAACAGAAGCAACACTGAACTAGGAATCACATAGCACTACATGGTAGGTACTGGACTGCGCTCGTCACCCGTAACATAAACTGTTAAGTTTCATAATCCCTAGTAATTTCATTGGTTTTAGTGTCCTTCATGCCTAGTAATTTCACTGGTTTTAGTGTCCTTCAAACCGAAACACAATAGTGCTTGCACACTGCCCCTTGACGGTAGAAATATGCAAATCATTTTCTAAATAATTTCGGGGGGTTTACGTTAAGGCTGTATATTCCATTATTAATATTATCTGCTAGGTTGCCTAGTGCAAATCCTTTACTTTTTAACCGACTTCATAAAAGGAGGAGGTTCTCAATTCGCCGCGTTTTTTTTTATTTACATTGATCAAAGTAGTCGTCCATGCTATCGATGCATCTTTTCCAGCGCAGTAGTAATTTATTGATGCCCTTCTTGAAATAATCGGCTGGACGGGAGGCAAGAAACTCTTCAAAGGGATTTTGTACTGCCTCTCGGGTATTTTTTTTCCACCAAAAAGTTGTTTAAGTTAGTTTGGAAATAGATTATTTAAGCAGGGCTTATTTACGCCTATGTTTGCTCATAAAATTGTAATTTAATATTTTGCTACATAAATTACTTCCTTGAATTAAATCATGCTATCACTAGCGTGGTTTCTAAATATTAATTACATGTGTCATAATGGGTTATATTATATTGGTATAAAAAATGAAGAACTTTCTGAATTCGAAGCGTATTTTTAGGTTAGAAAATACTTTTTAATTTCATATTGTATTATATGTTAATTGTGTCGTCTAGTTACGTTTATTATACACAAATTCGGTAATTTATGGTAATTGTGTTTCATCTCGTCGAAAAGCCGTCGGGTGTCGAGTTTACGGCTATAACACGCCTGCAATTAGCGTTATTATACGGAAAATATGGCCCATATCGTGTTCTAAACTTAAAAAATCGGTAATACATATTTAAGTTGTCGGCACATCACTACAGCTGCATTATTAAATTACGCCCATTTTAGCCATCAGGCTATTGTAATAAACTATAATATATTGTCATAAACGTCTTATAAAATTTGCATTAATATTTTCTATTTGTGGTTATTTTAAAATTGGTAATATCCGGCAATTAAGTTGCAGTATCTTTGTTATTCCGAGAGCTTTCGAGAGCTATGCGTTGCATTCACTGATTTCTATAGGCACGCTTTTTATGTAAGTGGTAAAATAAAAATCTATTGTTTATGAAATATCTACATAAAATAAAACCATGGATTAAAATTCGCTCACGTTTGTTTCCAAATTCAAGAAATTAACTCTGTATTTATTATTTGTTGGTTTGTAAGTGCTTTTTCTACAATATTTATGAGATACTGAACATCTCTATTTACGGTGTGATTTAAAAAAATCGGTAATATAGTGTAATTAAGCCGGGCTCGTCACTATGAGAGCCGTCGGTGTCGCGCGGCGGGAGTCAATCGATTATGGCTGTGCAACGTTGCCGCTCCATACCGTGTTTTGTTTGGGTTGTGCTGAGCGGCAACATCGCACGGCCCGCGCATTCTATCCCGCAAACTTCAGCTTTTGGGAACTTTACTTGCATTATTTTTTAGTTTTATGGCAAAGTCAAACTAATATAGGTAAGTAATAAAATAGTTTCTGAACAGAGCAAATTTTAGTTTAGTATAGAGGTAGGTTGAATTGTATTTTTCAAACTTTTCACCGATCTAAGAGCTTTTTGAAGCTTATAACTTTACCTACTTATTATTTTATTATTATCTGCCCCTATGTAACTTATTAAAAAGAATAAACTAAATATAAAATAGACATAGGTATCTACTTACCGGAAAACTAGAATAGACTCGTAGATTAATATTATTAAGATTCATAAAATTTTAAAACCACAGTTAAGTTATTAAAACTTATAAATAAAATGCTGATTATACTCAAAACACGTAGGTAGGCAACGGTTTGGTTGTAACCTGGCACTGCTGAAGTTCATGGGCGGCGGTGACACTTACAATAAGACGGGGCCGCACGCTCGTCTCTCTAACTTAGCAATAAAAAAAGGATTTATTTATTAGATAACAGCATGAGTGGACCACCAAAATCTTAGGCTAAAAGCCAACCTCACCTGCACGTTCCTATTGAGAGTTGTGGGGGGCAGACGGCGGGCCACTTCACATAATACTACGCTACGTTTCTCATAGGTACAATGATGGGTAAGTACTTCTTATGTATAGACCCACAGAGTATTTGGTATATTTTATCTATATAGCCAAATAATATCAAGCAGTAAAGGACTAGTACCTATCATAAATTTATAAGGAACAAGTATCAATATAGAAAAGCACGCGGCATTTTGCAACGCTGCCTCAGCCCTTTTAAAAACTACAGAGTGTTTTTATAGACAACACAGTTTAAAATAATAATATAACGAATAGCCGAGGGCACATAAATAATAAATATAATAGATATTGCGACCTTTATAAAATAAATTCGTAAAAAAAATTCAAGTTTTTTTTTATTGTATAGGCCGACAAACGAGCAAGTGGGTCACCTGATGGTAAGTGAATACCAACGCCCATGTACGCCCACAATACCAAAATAATCGTGGGCGCGTTGCCGACCTTAAAGGAAAGGGATAATTAAGGGATTGGGAAGGGGAGGGGATTTAGGCCTCCGGATATCCCACTCACCGTACGAAACGCAGCAGCAAGCTGCTACTTTACGTCGGTTTTCTGTGAGACAGTGGTAACGACCCGGACGAGCCGGCCCATTCATGCTGTAGACAAAATTTTCTACAGCGTGGCTCTACCACTCGTAAAAGTGGAACTTCTACGGTGGAAGTGTTACAAATGCAAGCGCATTATCAATTCAAATATACGCTGCTGCACGAAGACGCGGCCGTGGCACTGCGCAGCCGTTTCCTTGGAATAAAAAACGAATAAAAAAGGTTAGAAAGGGCATTCGTTCTAGTGATGTAACAAATCGACTATACGTTGTTTCGAATTAAATGTCAAATCAATCAATTTGATTGCGTTGATTTCAAGTTAAACGTATTCTACAACTAAAAGATTTTGTTTAAAGATAACCCGTAAGTGTAGCATGAAATGCTTTTAACTTGACTTCAGGCTGCAAAACTTATCTGTAAATAGTTTTTGGGCGCGACTCCGCCTTTATATCCTTCCTATATCCGGGATAAAAGTGGCCTAATGGCCGTTCCCTGTATTCTATCTATCGGCAGATTAACTTACTTTCAATAGTGTTTTGACAGATCTTCCATACAAAATGTGTCAAAACTTTAACGCCAGTAAGTAAACCTGTCGTTAGACAGAATATTGGGAACGGCCATAAGTCACTTAGTATAGGATCCCGTCATACAACGACCTTCACCGAGATGTTTATTTGATGAAACGTATTTTATATTTAATTTAATATGTCAGTAAATATATTGCATATGGATTGCCTAACAAATTTCAGTCCAGAATATGTTTACCAGTATAATAAATAATGAAAAAAAAATTTTTTTTTACATTTACCGGTTTGATTATTAGACAAATTCTATACCAATCGAAAGTATGTGAAGTCTACCAACCCAAATTCGGCTAGGGTGGTAGACTATGACTGATCCTCTTAATAACCTCTTCTTTATAGAGGCCCGTGCTCAGCAGTAGGGCTGATATTATTAAAATGCAATTTAAAACTCATAATAAATGTTTTTAATTTCGTAAAAGCCATAAGTAGTATGTTTTTTATTGTAATTTATTTCTCCTGACCACGAAACGTAGGTGACCGCAAGTAGGTCTCTTCAGTTCTGTGTGCTGATCTTAAAATCACTTGCTCATTATGCCACGCTTCAATAGTGATTTTATTTCTCTCTTATGCTATGGCGGCTTGATGCCATAGTCTGCTTTCTGCTTAGACTCGTTCTTTTCGCCCGGTCTTGAACATCCTCCATAGTAAGACGATTGATATCCTTCTAGTACGTCACATCAGCCTTTCTGGTAAGATCTAGTACAGACATCAGCGACCGACGTACTTCTGATCATGGTAAAAACAGAAACTAAGGCAATAGGCGATGTCCAAACTAACAAGTCCCAAGTTTCTTTCTATCTTTCTTTACATCTTCCATGCTTAGGTAGATAGTGAATCGCTGGTAGGTTAGCTAGGCTATGGCTTCTATCGTCCAGTTTAGACCGCGTCGCAGTTCCAAATCTGAAATACTTCAAGTTCTGATCGGTGTTGCTACTATACTTTGGGGAGTTTATCTGGCAAGCGAACTGTTCCTTTTTTTACGAAACGAGCAGGTTACTCGCCTGATAGTAAGCATCACACCTTCCCATAAACAAACACACCACCAATCAGAATTTAAATTACAAAAAACTACATGGCACTGATCTGCGCTGGTCCCGAGACATAACATGTTATGTTTCATAATGCCCAGCGATTTCATTAGTTTCAATGTCCATTAAACCGGAACACAGCGGCACACACTGCTGATTAAAAGAAATAGACAAAGCGGGGCCACCTAACTAGACGTACTCTAGTATGAGAAACCTAGCACGTTACCTTACTTTTAAACAATATTTACATCAGTCAGACAATTCTTATATCAATCACTGATTAAAGTCCGCAACTAAGACACTAATCAAATTGAAATCCATTGCTAGAGTTCTGCGCAGATAGTTCATTAAACAACATATCCTGCATTTTACTTCTAACTACTAACTTTCTAATAGGATCTAGCTGTTTGAAATAAGGCGTCAAAGAATATAAGAAAAGCACGTCAGATTCATCTTCGTTCTTTTTTTTTCTTTTTTCAGGGATCGGTTGGTCATAATTGATTGACGGTTCTCGCTTTATTATTGGTATTTCTGTGTCATCGCTTGATTCGTCGGAGTCCTTCTCTGACAGTTCGTTATCAGTATCAATTGCTTCAGGTTCGTTCCCAGATTTGAAGACTAGGAATGAAAGGCACTTGAAGTATCGCCACGATCCGTTGTACGAGTCAGGATTCTTGTTCAGTTCCTTCTTGTAAGTGTCCCGTAGGCTTTTCCATTTACTTCTCAGGAACATAGCTGTAAAAAAACGCTTCACTTGATATTGTGTGTAGGATTCAAAAATTAGTGACGTCATTCGATATTTTGATTTTGCTTTCTGTACTACAATGATTTAAATATTTTAGTTTGAATTTCCAATATTTTAGTCAAGTTATAATTTGATTTATTAATTTATTAATTATTAATTTGATTGCTTTTTTACTTTTCTTTTACTTTTATTAAGTCAATTTGTGGATAATGGTGTGGGTTGTATGTTTACATAAGTTTTCATTTAGCTAAGTTTGCATGTTCTTACCATGTAACTATCTAGGTAACAGTTTATTGTCCCTACTCCTCCTTCTCCTTACACCGACCCTTATCCCACTCGCAGTAGGGTCGGCACGACATGCTTTTTAAGACATGTTGCAGAAAGATTTGGCTTACAGTTTTTACGACCGGATATTTGATATGCAAAGGTCAAGGATCCTTTGATCCGCCTTGCTTTAGCACATTTTAGCGCCATTAAAAAACTCTAACGCGGCAAAAAACCTCCTCACAATCTAGGCTGGTAAGTATTTCATATTTGTATCTGGCTACAAATTATACTTAGTTGAAAAAGAAAATAAAAATGTCGAACTCGATAGGTGGTACGCCCGCATCAATTTAGTCCTATCTCGATTTCTCGAATAACAATTGAATAAAAATAATAAATTCGTATTTGAAAATTAACCGATTCATTTTTCAGCCCCTTTATATAAATACCTACAAAATATTAAACATAACAATATTTTTAACTTAACTGGTGAGTCTACATTACACTTAATAATGTGAATTGTACCAACTAACGCCATCTATGTACTCCTCATGAAACTAAATGTTCACATTAATTCCGCTAAATTCCGCGCGGTGAAGCGATGACAACAAAAATATTATCACTGACCTGGTACATTATTCATTCTAATTGATATATCTCCCCAAGCTCTAGCCACTGGATTCCTTTTACTGTACTCTTCGTCATAAGGATTCCATAAACAAGGTCGCCGGTTAACCTCTTTTATAAGTTGTAACGTTTGTTCTCTGTTAAAAGTAATTTTGTTAGACATCGCGATATTAATATGATTTCGTGCGGACAAACCTCTGGCTGTTACAGACGGCGACTGGCGAGAATCGGCAACGCGCGGCCCGCGGGGTGCGGGCGGAGCGATCGACGACCGCGCGTCGACGCGACGCGCGAGCGATCCTAGGGTTGCGAGTCGGGACTTTAGTTAAACGATATGATTCTAATCAGAATCGAGAGGAAATAATATCGATTTATAGATAGATATATCGATAGATAAGCGGCCGAGAAGCGAAGACGTCCAATTTGGCTTAACGACTGCTGTCAGTTGATAACAGCCGGGACCGACTTCTTACGTGCCCTCCGAAGCACACAGAGACGCTTATATGAAATAAAACTAAGCGGTCACCCATCCATAGACTGACAGTGTAAAGGGTTACTTAACTTGCTAATTATTTACCGATCAGCGCGCGTCTCAGTTAGTGTTAGAATTGTAAAATATGTATGTATTTATACATAAAATATATTTTTTGGTTTTTCAATTTAAAAGTATTTTTTACCCATTGTGATATTAAAGATCATTGCAATAAAATTGCGTGTTATAGTTTATATCTACCCGTACTTTAGTTTTAATTTTATGGTTTTCATTTAGACTTACTTACCTCCATTTTAATATTAACCTCATAATTATATTGAGGACGAGCATTTCATGTGGTTGGGATTCTCCATATGAATATTCGAATCTAAACGAATATCGCTTGTGGTCCGTCCCTAGTCCCTATCTGACGTAGTCACGCGCGTTACTCTGCGCGCGGCGCGGCGTTGCCGTTTGTACGCGCGAATCCGCGCGACAATCTTGCCAGTGCATCGTCGCGCCAGCTGTGTTGTGTGTAGAATGCGTCAATGTTACGCTGGCGCTGGCAAATGTTGGAAATAATTGAAAATGTATATATAGGATAATCTGTCAAAATTAGAAATCGACCAATAAATTTGTTGATAGCGCGGCGCTACTCATTCTGCTGAATTGTAGTTCTCGCAACGTACTGTCCGTGCCTGACATTTACGTTACGAATTATGACCACCGGGGCTGTTTTGCCTTGACACGTCCTGGTTTTGTATTTTTTTGTTTGAAGTCACGACAAAATGATAGTGTATGTTATTATAATATGACTTTAATCCCTTTGGGGAGAAAACACCCATAACTGAAACAAATATTTGTGAATCTCACAAACATTTGTCTTGGTGCGGGAATTGAACCCGCGGCCTCTCGCTTCATAGCCGGCTACTCGCCCACATCGTATAGGATGGCGGCTGATGCATTACTGTCACACAAAAACTATAAAACAAAGTCACGTACACACAGCAACATGAGCAAGAATGCACTATCTTTCTAGTAATTTATACCATAGCATTTCAGAATCGCTTTACCACGGGGAATAAATAAACAAAAAAATCGTAATAACAATGTTTATTAACGTGATGTTTAATGCTTCACTCAGAGACGCCAATTAGATTTTATTGTTAATTGGCCAGTTCTTTGAATTAGTTTACTAAAGTGAAAACTTCTATAGGCACGTTAGGCGATGGATTATATAAACGTGGAAATAATCAAATTCTTATATATGACTAATTGACAAATTAATTTAATTGTGAGATATTTGAGTGTGATATTTATTTATTTAGTTAAGGCGCAACATATTGTGATGATTACATTATTACAACTAGTTAGGTATTTACCCAAATATACAATACAAACATTCGTCTCGATGCGGGAATCGCATCCTTGTACTTTCGCTTCTCAGCGCTCGTTATAATATTAATAATAAACAACTTGCAATAAATGCAGTTTTAAACCTGAATGGTCATAATAATATATACTTATTTACAATATATTACTTAATTAATTTAAAAAGCTATACTTAAGTACTTATATTTCGTTTTTTCTTAGAAGTCATAAGTAGTAAAGAAATATGGCGGTATATGTAAAGAAACATGATGTGTAATTGATTCGTAAATTGTGATTTTCGTGCGAAGTGGGGTTTGTTTACTACATAAGACATTTATAGAAATATAGGGTTTACATGCTCAGTATATCAAAAGAGGAAAATTAAATTATTATACTTATTAATGTACCTAAATATAAAATATACAAGGTTGTATAAATAAATACCTGTCTTAAATAGGAGCATATCAAAATAATCAGATTTTTAATTATTCAAATTTACGGATCTTTAAGAAGGGTACTTTCCTTTTCTAAAAGTACGACAACGCATTGAATTAAATAAATCTATTTGTGACACTAGCGACGTTGACGACAACGTGGTACCCAGACTCAGAGGGACTCTCACATACGACAGAGCAATTTTTTTATTTGCTTAAATGATAAGATGAACAGATAGCATGTCTGGCCATAAACAGAAGCAACAACTGTTCTGTGTGAACTCTGAATTACAACGCACTGCATGGCATTAGACTGCGCTCGTCATCAACATAAGTTAGCCAAGTAATTTCACTGGCGTCAATGTCCTTCAAACAGAAACACAACAGCGCACTACACACTGCTGCTTGGTGATAGAAAGAGACAAAGCGGTGGTACCAAACCAGACGGCCTGTCGCATACGAGGGACCTACCACCTAATAAACCAACTAGCAGTACCGGCTATTATAACAATAACATTAACTATTCATGCCGCGTCTTTTGCTGGCGTTCTGCGCTGCTAACTCGTTGAGAAGCATGTCCTGCATTTTACTTCTAACCACCAGCCTCCTCATCGGCGGCAGCTGTCTGAAGTACGGTGTAAGTGACTTTAAGAACATGACATCGAAGTCGTCTTCCTCTTTCGTTTTCTTGTCCTGGATAGGATCTTCATCACCCCAAAACACTTCCTCACTTTGCCCTAACGATTCAAACTGCACCTCATACTCTGGCGGATTGTCTTGTTCATCCTCTGTATCTTTCTGTGCGACTTCGGCCTCTGTCTCGTTGGCATCTGTCCTGAACACCAAGAACCTGAGGTCGTCGAAGTGATGCCACGTGCCGGTATATCTATCACCGTTTAATTTCTTCAATTCCTTCCTGTAGGTGTCTCGGAGGGTTTTCCATTTTGTCTTCAGGTACAGTTCTGCGGGAGAAAATGTAATTATAATATATGTTGATAACATTGAGTAGAATTTTTTAATGGTAGAGCCGCGCTGTAGACAGTTTTGTCTACAGTACGAATGAGCTAGCTCGACCGGGCCGTTACCACTGTCTCACAGAACACTGACGTAAAGTAGCTTGCTGCTGCATTTCGTACGGTGAGTGAGATATCCGGAGGCCCAAATCCCCCTCCCCTTCCCAATTCCTTAATTATCCCTTTCCCTTAAGGTCGGCAACACGCCCATGCACCTTTTGGTATCGTGAGCGTACATGGGCGGCGGAAATCACTTACCATTCGGTGACGAATTTGCTCGTTTGCCAGACTATGCTGTAAAAAAGAAATCACAAGCTAAAATGAAAGGAGAGGAATAGGAATTTGGAAGCGGGGAATTGGGCCTAAGATTGGGCTAAGCTGTTGCGTTAATGTCGGTTTCCTGTGAGTTACAGGTATAGAACCAGCTGGCCTATTCATGCTGTTGACAAGTGTCCACAGCGTGGCTCTACCATTTCTAAATATCCGATTCATGCGAAAAGTTGTAGTAGGTAGGCGTACGAATTAAAAAAAATACTAATAAGTTGCGTCTAGCATCAAAAGTAAAAATATTTAAAACTAGCCTTTGCTCGCGGCTCCACCCGCGTGAACGGCCTTTTCCGGGATAAAAAGTGGGCTATGTTACTCAGTGATAATATAGCTTTCTAACGGCAAAAGAATTTTTGAAATCAGTCCAGTAGAGTTTTAGTTTATTCGTTATGTATACAAAAATACAAATCTTGCCTCTTTATAATATTAGTATAGATATCCATACCTTATGTACTTCGATTTTTATTGGTAGAATTAAGATTCGTTAAATTGAATTCAATAACTTAAAAGAACCCTTATTTCAAGTCAAAATCCGCCATTTCAGTGATCACGGTCCACGGATTATCGTCTAACGTCGGTGACATCACCGAATATCCGCATCATAAAGCATAATGGCAAAACTCGTACCTACATTAAGATTTCCCAAACCATATCTTCGGCAAACCAGTCGGCGAGGGCGCGGCGGAGCGCTCGCTATCACCGTCAGTTGATTATTCCATTCGTGCGCGTCTCGCGTCGCTCCGAGTTTCCGTCAGCGGAAGATCGGCAACGTCGCGTTTAACTCGACGCATTCGACCGATAGTCTGCGTTAAGTGCGCGCGTGTTTCATAAAATGTTCGATACAGATAAATTCATTTGCGAAATTCGTGACAGACCTTGTATTTGGGATAAAGAGACTGATTTTAATAATAGGGTGGTAAAGAAAGGGGCCTGGGAGGAAATAGCGAAAATATTTGACCCCACTTGGGAGCGACAGACGATTGCGAAACAATACGAATACGGTAAGTTTCTATTATACAATACATACGTAGAGGATTTACTGCTGAAGAGTAAACGCGACCATGAAAAGAATTAGGTATATTGTCTAAAATAAGACTTCATTATGAGTGTGTAAAAAGTGTTTCGTGTAGCGAGAGAGTGCGTATTGATGTCCGTATTCGGTTGGCACTTGCCACTTGTCAGCTAGGCAGCCGCGGCGTATATGACGCTCAGCTCAATCGAATGATGGTTGTCACCGTCAACGTATGTCACTCGCATTGACTCGCGAGTCGCGAATCGATTGCGGAAAAAAACGATGACAATATTGTTCTGAAATTCTTCAATGCTCTATGATTAGATCTAGTGATCTGGAAGACTAAAAAAAGAAAATACAGTCGAATTGAGAACCTCCTCCTTTTTTGAAATAGTTTAAAAATGCACTGTAACGCAAAAATTGTTTTCTCTGGATTTAACTACTTAAGTATTTATAATTAAGTAATTACTGCAATACTTATATTCAGTACAGTAAGTATAGAAGTAAAATAGTACAAAAAAAGCACAATGTACCTACAAACTATAATTTTTTTCAATTTGTGTAATTAATATTTCAACCGTTTTCTTCATTATGTAAACGTGTTTATTCACACCAATTATTCCGCCTATGGGCTATGGATTAAAAAACACGATAACAATTCTAATCCACAAATACCCACCCAAAATATATTAAAACGCTATGTTATGTTGAACTTACACACTTATTTAAAAAATATGCCTGACTGTCTCGGTGGCGCAATTGTAATGCGTACGCGTTACGATTGAGGCTAACGCTGACGTCTCGGGTTCGATCCCCGGGTCGGGTTAAGTGGTATTGGGGTTTTCTATTACGGAATGCTCAGTATTCGCCCGGAGTCTGGAATTTGTGCCCGGTATGGCGATAGGCTCGCCCCCTATCACATCGTGGGACGGAGGTACGCTCGGCGAAATGTGGGTGTACTGGTTACACCTCTGCCTAAGCCTTCGGGGATTACAGGCGTGAGTGCGTATGTTAAAATATATATATATATATATTCACAGTTGACGAATTACAAAAGAAGTGGAAACATATAAGAGATTATTATGTCAGACAAAGAAAAAGAAAAATTAAAACCAAGAGACGTGGCACTACTTCATATATCGACCTTCTTACGTTTTTGGATATTAAGAGCGAACCAGAGACTCCATCAGGGGATACAGGCGACCAACAAGAACTCCCAGTTGAATACGAGGCTGAGGATGTTCATGAGGATCCTCTAGATTCCCCAACAGATGAAGAGGAGCCAGTCTCTGGATCCTCCTCCCAAGAGTCTAATATGATACATTTTGAAGAGGCATTGATCACTGCCGTGAACAAAAAACCACACAATGAAGATTCCGATACAAATTTCTTGCTATCATTACTTCCGCAAGTGAGAAGTTTAAGCGAAAGGCAAAATTGTGAGTTTAGGATGGAGGTAATGAATTTATTATATAAAATTAAATATCGTACACCTTACACGTATCACAGAACCGGTACTGTCATGAAGAAAAGGAGAAGACCAGTTGATTAACCGATTAACGTTGAATAATAATTATAGGTAGGTACCTAATATATAAGTTAATGACTGCCATTAGTGTTTCCTTTTTTTTAATACTATCCCAAAACACCCAACCTGTTGAGTTGCAAATCCTATTTACGTCCGACACATGCTCTTTTATTGACAGCCTCCGTGGCGCAGTAGGCGAGTAGCCGGCTGCGAAGCGTGAGGCCATGGGTTCGATTCCCATACCGAGACAAATGTTTGTCTAATCCACAAATATTTGTTTCGGGTCTGGGTGTTGTGGGACCACAAGTCCTTCGTAGTTCCCGACACCCACGATACAGGTTAACCTAGTGTGGGGTCGGGACTATGTGTGTGACTTTTGGGTGTATTTATTTATTATAAAACTGACCGTTCTGTGTAGTGTTTGCGTATATTTTACTATAATAAATTAATTGCTGATTAATATAATAAGTGTTGGCAGACATTCCTGTTTATCGGCTATTTCGAGGGTAGCCGAGAATGTAATGCCGGGTAGAATGAAATAATAGCCGTGCAAGTAGTAAACAAGTTGTACGCCTGGTGGGGAGACAGTTGCTTTATAAGAGAGCGCTCCGTCATTGGGAGCTCAGATTAGGGCTGGAGTGCCTACAAGCATTCGCCCGAAAGTCCGGTGTCGCTGACTAAAGCCGACTCACGGTCAGGCTGTCAGCAAGCGTCCATCCCAAAAAAAAAAAAAATGGGAGCGCTCAGTTCTGTGAGTGTTGCGGTACTGTGAGTACTGTGAGTGTTGCGGTACTGTGAGTACTTGACATTACTATGAAGTTACGCTGGCTCAGTTGAACGTATTGTTGCCTAGGAGCACTCAGTTCATTCAGAGCTCATGGCTGACAGTTCTAGCATAAGTATTATTATGTGGCCCATAAGCAATTCCAAGCCGCTAACATTATCTACATGTTTCAAACGTCCTTCGTTTTTATAGAAGCGATTAAAGCTATTTATTTTTTAAATATGAGTGGTAGAGCCACGATGTAGACACTTTTGTCTGCAGCATGTATGGGCCGGCTCGTCCGGGTCATTACCACTGTCTCACAGAAAACCGGCGTAGCAGCTTGCTGCTGCGTTTCGTACGGTGAGCGAGATATCCGGAGGCCCAAATTCCCCTCCCCTTACCAATCCCTTACTTATCCCTTTCCTTTAAGGTCGGCAACGCGCCCATGATTATTTTAGTATTGTGGGCGTACATGGGCGGTGGAGATCACTTACCATCAGGTGACCCACTTGCTCATTTGCCGGCCTATACTATAAAAAAAAACGACGCAAGTCCCTCGTAGTTCCTGATACTCACGATACAGGTTAACCTAGTGTGGGGTCAGGAGTCAAGACTGTGTTGGGTGTATTTATTTTCGACTACTACTAACGCCATCTACACAACAGACATTGAAACAGTCGTTATTGATGCAACTCCGCGCCGCGCGCCTATTTAGCCTAGGTACGACGCGCTGTGCGCGAGCCGTGACCGATAACATCGTGAATTTACCTGGCGTTTCCAGAATCGTCCCTATTTCGTCCCAGGATTTAGCCACGTTATACTTGTTGTTGTAGTCTTCATGTTCTAGGTTCCATATCCAGGGGCGTTCTTTTACTTCTGCTATGAGACGCAGCGTCTTCTCTTCACTCAAATTATATTTCCTCGGCATCGCGATGTGCCGCGCGAACGAGCATCTGGCGGTAACTGATCAGCGCAGTACACGGCGCGAAGCGGCAACGCCGCGCGGGACGGTCGAACGTGATGGTGCAGTTAAACGACGCGTGATTGCGGCGTATTTCTGTTCTATATTATAAATTTACTAAGAATTTACTAGATTTGAAGAGTGTGAAACTAATCGCGTATACTTTGTGGCTAATTTCGTAGTAACGTCTTACATACTATGTTTACACCAGCATTACGCAATAATATAAATATAAATAAAAAAATAAAAAGCCTTTTAATTTCTTGCCACTAAGTAGATACACATTTAAAAAAAGTTACATCATATAGTTATCATCAATTTAAAACAAAAGTGTTTTTATAATATATTAATGTTTTGTTAGATGACTAAAGAGCTTATTATTAATGTTCGTTTACTATTACTATGTTTATTATTTAGGTATATTGTATTATGTTAGTCTGCAAGAACCCCTCCTCGGGTGTAGGCCTCCTCCAAAAGTGACCACATGTCTCTGTTTTGGGCGACGTGCATCCATTTATGACCCACCGTTTTTGCTATATCATCCTGCCATCTCGTGAGTGGTCTTCCTTTACATCTCTTACCCCTTGGGCCTTCCCATGACGTTATTCTTTTTGTCCATCTAAAGATGATTAAAGACTGATTTATGCAAATATGATCGTTCAGAACGAGACTTCAATAAATTTAAGTTAAGTAAGTACCTATTAGAGTACTTACACAAATTCCGACAGTCTCCGTGGCGCAGTAGACGCTGTGAAGCAAGAGGCCGCGGGTTCAATACCTGTACCGAGATAAATGTGTGTGTGATACACAAATATCATGTTTTGGGCTCTGGGCGTTTTCTCCCCAGAGGGGTTGACGTCAGGTAGGTGGCCGGTCGTAAAATTACAAGCCAAATCTTTCTGTAATACCTATGTGTTAAAAAGCATGTTGGGCCAACCCCACTGCGAGTGGGATAGGGGCAGGTGGAAGAATAAAGTACTTACACAAATTAGACGAAAAAAAAACGAATTGGAAAAAACTACAAAGTTAACAACTATATTGAGTCGGTGGTATTGCAGTTTAATGCTAAAAAAGCACTGCTCCATAAGATCCTCCATGATGTGAGTTGAGGCGAGCGGCCTGTCGCAGGCTCAAAAAAACGGCTGCCGCTTGGGATGGAAGTTTTTTTTATTAGCTTGAATGACGAGAGGAGCAGGTCGCTCGCCTGATGGTAACTGGTAATCGACACGCCTGCTCTTAAATAGATGCAACGCGACACATAACTTCGAATTACAAAGCACTGCATGACACTGCACTGCGCTTGTCATTCCAAAGCTTAAGTTGTTAAGTCTCATAATGCCCAGTAATTAAAATAGGATTTTCCCCGCGGGGATAAAAATTTATGTGTATTCGCACTGATGTTCGGTTTAAGGACATTGCAATTTGAAGCCAGTGAGTGAAATTATCGACCTTTAGGACTTATTTCATAATTTACGTTTAAATGTAATCCGCCAAATACTAAGTATATTATACAGCCAAACTAAAAATTACGAATACATTTGACCTTTAGTTTTGTAAGAGTTGTTAGCTTAACTCATTATTATAACGCCATCTGTACGTACTATTGAAAACTTTTTAGTACGCTAGTTGGGAAGTACGGTTTTATGGACAGCGACATAGAATAATAATAATTATTTTACAAACAGCCAAGTTCATACTGGGTAGTAAGTGTAGATGTCAGGAAAAAAACATTTCATTATTTAAAAATAGCATTTTGAACCATTTTGTTCTGAAAGAGCAGAAAAGATTTATTGCAACGAATATTTTATGCCTCATTATTTGTTCAAATTAAACAAAAACGTGTTATAGCATCGTCTATTATCAAAATAAATAAATAATAATAATAAATACACCCAACCTGCAACCTGTATCGTACCTGTATCCTGTATGCAATACTTAATCGTTTTTTATTTTCAGATAGGATTAATATAACATCAAGTTGTTTTTTTTTATTTATATAAACTAAGTTCCAAGTACCTGCTTAATTAATACTTATTGTCATAAGTGTTAAAAGATAACATGGGGACACTTTTTAACGTAAATAAAACCGACTCAAATAAAGTAAAAAAACGAACAATAAACCGATTTTGATTTGTTAATTATCTATAGGTCGTTTTTATTTTCATGATGAATGACACAATACCTACTGTATTGGGAGCAACATTCTTTAGATTGATTATTTTTACCACGCTTTAATGTCGACGGTATTACGCTGACCTTCGGTAGCGCTCGAACGGAACGCCAACTAAATAATATATTAATTTTCAGCTCACTACGCGGAGCATTGGCAAACCCGGTGGGAAGCAAAACGCTTGCTGTCGCCGTCTTTTGATTATTCTATGACGTCGTCGCATCGCAACGAGTTTCCGTCACTCCTCAGCGGAAGATCGGCAACGTCGCATTTAACACGACGGCATTCGGCCCGTAGTCTACATTACACACGCGCGTGTTTCACAAAATGTTCGATACAGAAAAATTCATTTGCGAAATCCAAAACAGACCTTGTATTTGGGATACAAAGGAAAAGTATTTTAGTAATCGAGTAATAAAGAAAGGGTCCTGGGAAGAAATAGCGAAAATATTTGACCCAACTTGGGAGACGCAGACGATCGCGAAACAACAAGAATACGGTAAGTTTATTTTGTTGATTTACATACATAATATATGTAAGTGATATTAATTTAAGTTATAAACTCAAATACGATTCATTGAACGATTGTATTGAGCGGCTCTTACGGAGTGTCGCATGTAGGCTGTTTATAAGGCGATTGCAACTTGCGAGTCGTCGCGTCCAGTCGCGTCGCACTGGGGACTGGGAATCGCTATCGGCCGCTCGCCAGCCATTTAGATTGCATATCAGTCATTGAATATAATATGTGAATGTGGGTGTCACTCACAACTTACTAAGTAGCTATGAAAATTGTTGGCATATTCTGAAAATCTTACATAAAATATATTGCGTAAAATCAGTTTTATTGAAAATTTTTGCAACTTTTTTATATAGACAACTATTTTATTTTTTATAGCAGAGGCCGGCAACCGATCAAGTGGGCCACTTTATGGTAAGAGATCTCCACCGCTCATGAACTCGCACAATATCCGAGAATCATAGATGCGTTGCCGGTTTGGGAATGGAATAAGGGGAATTGGGGCTCCGTATATACGAAACGTAACAGCAAGATGTTACTACGTCGGATTACTGTGAGACAGAGCAGTGGTACTAACTTTGTCGAGCCGACCCATTCATGCTGTAAAATAAAATATCTGCAGCGTGGCTCTACCGCTTATAACTTTTCACCGGAATTTCGTTTCACAGTCGATGAACTACAAAAGAAGTGGAAGCATATAAGAGATTATTATGTTAAACAAAAAAGAGGAAAACTAAAAATTATGTCGAATAGACGGGGTACTGCTTCATACATGGACCTCCTTACCTTTTTGGATGTTAATATTGAACCAGAGGCCTCTTTATGTGGTATAGATGATCAACAAGAACTCCCAGTTGAATACGATTCAGAAGACGCTCATGAGGAGCCACTAGATTCTTCAAAAGAGGAGGACGACCCAGGACCATCTTCCCAGGAGTCTAACATGATAAATTTTAAAGAGGAAGTGACAAATTCTTTGAACAAGAAACTTAGAAATAAATCGGCATCTTCAGATGCCGATACAATTTTTTTACTATCATTACTTCCACAAGTAAGTAGTTTAACCGAAAGGCAAAATTGTGAGTTTAGGATGGAGGTTATGAATTTATTATATAAAATTAAATATCGTACACCTTACACGTATCACAGAACCGGTACTGTCATGAAGAAAAGGAGAAGACCAATCGATTAAATAATTAACATTGAATAATTATAATAAGTTGCAGATTTACTACAATGTTTTCTATTAATTAAGCCCAATACACCCAATCAGGCTCCTTTTGTTGAGTTCAAATGAAAAATTAGAACTAATAATATATGTATTAACACGTTTTCGTCAGATTTAATCCGTCTGAAAAATAATAATTCCGAATGTAGGTACAGTTAAATTGTGCAGTTACATCAGCGTATCCTCTGTAGACTGATGCAACTCCGCGCCGTGCGCCTAGCCTGTACAGCGCGCTGTGCGCGAGCCGAGGCCCGAGACCGATAACATCGTGAATTTACCTGGTGTTTCCAGAAGCGTCCCGATTTCATCCCACGATTTGGCCACCCTATACTTGTCGTTGTAATCTTCATGTTCTAGGTTCCAAATCCAGGGGCGTTTTTTTACTTCTGCTATGAGACGCAGCGTCTTCTCTTCACACAATTGATATTTTCTCGGCATCGCGATGTGCCGCGCGAACGAACGTCTAGCGGTTACTGAAGTCTGAACTAACTCGCGCCTCGGCTCGCGGACTGCGGTGCCGGGTGCGTACTGCGCGGTGCGAAACGGCAACGCCGCGCGGGACAGAGTTGAGACTTGAGAGAGCGTGCAACGCGAGTCATGAGTTACGATTGCCGCTTCACGCTTGGATTGGATCAAATATTTGTAGAGCGTATGGTAGAGCGTGGGTTGTTATCTATCAAACAGTTAAGTTCAAACAATAACATATTTATAAATAATTTTATGATAAAAAGCTTAGATGCAGTTTTTGTGTACTGTTGCAATGTCAATATTATAAAAAAGTTAACGTATTAAATGGTAGATACTTAATAGGTACTGACAGACCAATCTGACCAAATTTAAACTCATGATTTTTTAATCATTAAAAAGGCATAAAATATAGCATATATAGTTTTTTTTGAATTGCCTACTATTGGTCGGTTTGTCGAAGACGTGTGTGTGGCGTCACATCGCGTCGTGGAGCGGCGCGCGTCGTTTTGCGCCTCGTTGATTTAGGGCGGATACCGCCAGAATCCGCGCGAGACGCATAACGGACGAGAAATGACGTCGCCGACTAGCGTTGCTAGATATATTTTTCCGAATAGTGGGACTTACATAAAAAATAGGTAATACATAATAGTTGTTAAAATATTTGAATTACAATCTAACTAAAATAAACTTTCTTGAGAGGCCGCGGAACCGTTTGTGTGACCCACAAATATTTGTTTCGGGTCTTGGTCTTAACCGACCGTCTGGAACCGTAAGTTCCTTGAAGTTCCTGATACCCGAGATACAGGTTTAGCCTAGTTTGGGGGCAGGAATATGTTTGTGACTGTTTGTGAATATGTTTGGGTGTATTTATTTATTTAACTTGTAGTTCTGCTATTCTATCTAATTCTATGTGTGCTAAAATTACCTTGGGTGAAAAAGCGGATTTAAGGTGACCACACAAGGATTCGTTCTGGAAGGACTAAAAACGGGACGCCCGACAAAAGGGTGACATCTAGCAACACTATCGGTGCACTCACGCCTCAAAAAACGTGTCCTATTTACAATATTCCTTAGACGGACTGAAGGTAAATAAAACAATAATACGTACCTAATATAAAATAAAACTAGAGATAAAATTATACTACTTTCGCCTAGTATCCTGGCATAAGGATACTGATTTAATTAATTTATGGTACAAATAGTTTATTTATACTACGAAATCCAATCCTGCCAGTGATCTTATATTTACAGATATTTTTTTTAAATTCGGGCAGCGCCATCTGTTGGTACTACTGAACATATTTTGTCATGCAAGTTGTGTGTAAGTACATTATGATGTTACTGTACAGATGTCAGTTACTACTTGTTGCTGGCAAGTATGCGTAGATGTCAGGAGTACAAGGAAAAAATATTTAAATTTCATCAAAATATATATTATTGGTTTACGTTTATGTACGTTATGTTACGTGTATATGTAGCTTAATTTTATAGCAAAGGACGGCAAACGAGCAAGTGGGTCACCTGATGGTAAATGATCTCCACCGTCCATGTCCGCCCACAATACCAAAAGAATCATGGGTGCGTTGCCGACCTTAAAGGAAAGCGATAATTAAGGAATTGGGAAGGGGAGGGGTTTGGGCATCCGGATATCTCACTCACCGTACGAAACGCAGCAACAAGCTGCTACTTTACGCCGGTTTTCTGTGAGACAGTGGTTATGACCCAGACGAGCCGGCCCATACATGCTGTAGACAAAAGTGTCTACAGCGTGGCTCTACCACTGATAAAACAATGAGCGAATATCTACATCCTGCCAAGGGAATGGTTTTTTTCAAATAATATTTGAATAAAATCAAATAGCAATGAACAATATTCTTAATAAAATATATATTCAGATATCGTAACACGATGATGCGTTTTCGTTATTTCTTTCTGCTTGGCGTTATTCCGGTTTACCTACTTATGACTGTTCCCTTAATTATTATATTTTAAGATATATTACCTTACTACGAATAGAGGTTTTCACAGATATTCCATACAAAATGTGTAAAAAAATTACTGCCAGTAAGCAAATCTGTCGAATTTATTGTTGATAGACAGAATAGTAGGAAAGGCCATTAGTCGCTTATCCTTCACCCGGTTATGACTTGTAAGCATTCTGTGTAGTGTGACAGAATACTTATGGACAGCATGGGCTCTCATGGCTTGAGTGCCTTTTGAGCCGCCGATTTGATCGTACTCCGGTACGATCTGACAGGCATTTGTGTCCGAGCTACTCCTTCAGTTTGACTCAAAACGCGACATTAGGTACTGGAGTTTATCTGCCACATCACGTACACCAAGAACGTATTATTTATGGTGGTTTCTGGTCATTTTGTAACAGCAATTTGAGACCCATGCGAGTGTTTTTTTTTTGGTCTTACCATTATGATTATAGCCAGTTGTAAAAGACTTACTAAACTTTATTATCTTGCAACTATAATATTCATGCAACTGACTGTGCATAATCGAAGCTGAATATAAAAATAAAATAACAAATCTCGTTCACATTTTATTTAGAGACATCGGTATAAAATATATGAGATATAAAACAGCACAGTCGTAATTAAAAATTAAAATACATCAATATACGAATATAAAACACGTCAATATTATAAAATCAACATTCGAACTGTCGGAACATCGTCTCCCGCGGCGGCTTCGTAAAACTTAAACATTTAAAAAATAAAATATTTCTTTCTAATTGAGTAAAGTCTGCCTCGGGATACTTTAAATAAAAAAAAATATGTGCCACAGTCAAAGCTGGAACGGTCATTTCGCGAATTAAATGCTGAAATTGTTCGAATTTGAAATTGGCAATGGTTAAAGTCAGTTGTGATTTTAATTACCTATTATCAATGATTTCGCACAAATGACCGTAACTTTGACAATATTGTATTTAAAACATGTCGAAACTGTATAATATTGGGTTAAAAGGTAATAAAGTTAGATAAGTACAAATTTATTCACTGTGATATCCTTTTCTCTCATTCCACAAGCTGTTTTAAATACCAACAAAATTTCTTCTACCAAATCATGTGCAGAAACTCATGCAAACATTTTGTATCTATTTTTCGACGATATATATTATTTTTAACCTTACAATTATTTTTATCACAGTGAATAGAGCTTAGGTATGGGATTAAGGGTGGGGGGATTCGGAAATAGGTCCCAGGAAACGGGATTTACTCCCGAACGAGATGAATCATCAATACACCGACTGATATGGTTCCAACATCGATTACATGATAGTGAGTACATATTCTAACACTAATTATTTAATGCATTTCACATATTACGTACATATTAGCAAATGATTATCTGGTATAGAGGCCTATCCAAGGTTAGAGTTAAAGGTACCCACAGTAATGTGGAATTTTATTCAGGCAAATCGTCTTGTTAAACCCCAAGTACTCTAAATTACTAAGGTATTTAATCAATATTATTGAAAGAAATATATTCTCTCTTTGAAGTAGTATAGACATTAGATGACTCTTGGTTCTCCCTGAACGAGCCGCTATTCTGACATAATTATGGTAATACAATCATGTCAGCGAAACTCCAAATATACTAGCTTTACGGAATGTTTGACTTTACGTTGTCAAAGGAAAACAAATTAACTTCATGTGGTTCGCAATACATTCTGAAGTAACTGAGCATTATCCATAACGTCCTATAAAATATAAACGAAGTAACTAAACTCTCATGCATTAGAAGACTTGATTCTGCAGTGTGGTCATACCACGTTCTTTGGCACGGAAATTCATAGAAAAAGCTATAAATTTTGCTATAATAATAATAATAATTCGGCTTCATATCAATGCAGATGCTCCCTGAATGATGTTTGGCTGGTGGCGACAAGAGCGGTAATAGCGCAAAATTCTTGTTTATATGGCGAATAAATTCTTACATTAAATATTGCACAAAAAGCGAATGGTATAAAATAATCTTTGGCAACGCTTTCAAGCTGTCGGACTTAAGCTTAAAATTACGAAAGAAACAATATCCAATCTAACATTTACTGTATAATATTAAAAATAATTACTAACATGAGCTTAAGCTATACATCGAAGAGCATAATTTATATGGAATACTTAAACAAACACCGATACCAGCACAACATACAATGTCTTCTTTACTATATTACCTTAAATTAACGTACTAGATTTGATAATACTTTTATTCGATGTTAAATTTGCTGGCTTTGTAAACATTTCAATGACTTCAGTTTATAACGTGTATCCAGATGATGACTGGTTTGACCAGCAATTATTGTGAACAGTTATTTCTCAAAATTATTATTAATTAGATTATATTTTTATAAGTACATTCTAATACAAATATGATAGTTATAAACGTCAAATTAGAAGTAAATAATCTTAAAATTACTTACACATCGAATTCTAATGTTTCCCATAATTGCGTGTCAAATCAAAATAAACTTTCAACTTGTTTTGCATAAATGATACACTGGACCAAACATTGGACCCGAAATATAGGTGTCAACATCAATCCATACTCAAAAATATGAAAACAAACAATTAGTTTCAATAAAAATAACAAAACAGTGATGTGTTGACGTAACCAAAGTGTCTGAAATTATTTTCTCCAAAAATTTTAGAACACTCTTTTTCAGTCTCATATGATGAAAAATTCCAATATTTCAAGTATATACAGATTTTTTAATGTGAAACGAAACAATTCCCGTGTTTTTGTGGACACTCAGTACCGACCGGTCACTCCATTGACAAAATAATATTCAATGAGAATCATAATATAGTTTACCTAGATACTATTTTTGACAAAAAATGCTGCAATATTCGTACGTAAACGTTACACTTGGTCTATATTATGTATTAAGTACATTATATATGATAAAACATCGAATTACAACATCAAATATACATTTTAATAGCTATTGTTAATGATATTTTCTTAAATTATTAAGTATCATTAAAATCTATAAAGTGTACGAAAATTAACAGATAATACAAATTGATAAAAATGGTTAAGTGTGTTTTTAGGTTATTTTAGGAGTAAATTAAGGCCTAAAATTATAATATTGGGACTTGGCTAATACAAATCTGTAAAGAGCGAACCTATTTAATATACTTCGTCTGTAATTAGACGAACATACCACACAGTCCATATGATAATAATTATTATGCTTATCGGCTGCTCTCTACTTTAGCAAATTTTCAAACAGCATTAATTTTAATTATTTAAAGAATAACTTAGTTAATGTTAACCTATATAAGGTATAACCGAATACTGACTTTATTCTTATTTTGATGATTGACATTTTAAGTCATAGAACACCGTTACACCGTTGGTTATTATAATTTCACCAAAATGAAATAGAATTTTGCGGACTAGTACTTACTGACATTACACCTGAACAAATAAATATTCTCAATCTCAAAGGACGGTAAGAGAAAATAATGTTTTTGAATATGTTTTAATCTGTTGAACCGTTTATTGTGGACATTTTTGAATTCATATTATTAATGAAAAAATATTTACTAATAATACGGGTAGCTAATTGTAAAATTTTCAAAAACATTTAAAACTATAATGTATGACAGACTTAACGTTTCAAAATGTATTTTGAATTGATGGAGTTTACTAAAAATGATATGTGTGTAATGTAGTATGCCCATTAGCATCTCTATAGTACTTAGTCTGTGGTCTCGTCCGTGCATCACCTGCAGGTTGACTGTTAGAGAATGCCTCTGGTATTAGACATGTTTTGTATATGAAGTTTAAATAAATTAATAAATAAAATATTATGATAAATGGTAATAAAATAATCTGAGTATGGAAGGAGTACCTATTTAAAAATTATAAAGTAGTTCACATTAATAAACAATCTAAATAAGATTTTCATTCGAAACATTCATACAAAATAGCGGCTGATCTAACGTATTTTCTGTTGTTTATGATTTTGTCGATTATTGACGATCTTTAGAAATACGGCATAATATGCTCTCATTTATTTAAGGTATAGTTAACTTTAGTTAGCTAAAGGTAGTATTTACGTTCCTTTATTTAGTCAGAACCCAGAAGTTTTAAGGGCTGTTTAATTTTAAATCGGCATCGTTAATAATTTGTAGAATTCTTAAATTTTAAAAAATAATTCATTCCCGGCTAACTTCAAAATTCTATTTCCATCTTTTAATTTACAAAAAATGATATCAAAGACATTTACGTTCTATTTCTTCAAATCAGTTATATACTTTCGCCGTTTTATAACTGCAGATGTATAAAAAAGAATCATGGAATGTCTTAAAACGTTTTATTCGCATTTAAATAGCTGTTATAAAATATGAAGGAAGTAATTCAACCGCTTTGATGCACAAGGTGGAGTTTAAAATAGTTTACTCAACAATGACGTACGTTGCATAAAATATGCATTTGCTTCCATTTTATTAAACAATATTTTGATTGTGTAACAGTTTCAAAAGGATCTGATTTATACCCAAGGTTGATGGCTCTAACGCTCGAGCCACGGTATGATTCGATTCAATGGTGTCGAGGGTATTAGGAAATACGAGAAACTTTTGAACGTACAACACCCTCACCCAAAACAAATATTTGTGAATTGTGGATCACACAAATATTTGTCTCGTTGCGTGGATTGAATCCGCGGCATCTCGTTTCAAATTTGATGACGCGGCCACGGACGCTGTGAAATGGTCAATTCCTCTTGACTTCTCTTATCAGTTTGATTATTTTATAATGTTATGTTAGCGTATCTGCACTAATATAGATTGACTGTGGTTTTGAAAAAGCAGTTAGAATGTACTCTAGCGATAAGATTGTTTTGCCTTTTGTTTAAAAAATTTATCGTCGCTTATACACGAAGAGAAATAAGACTATATATATGACCATATACCTAGAAGATTGTTTCTTTTCAAAAGTAGATCAACACGTCCATATAAACGATCAGCCGCCAAAACCCAACACTAAACGGAGGTACAACACTAATGACTACTGGTCAGTATGAACTTAAGTGTCGCTTGTCGCAGACTGCTGCTTCATTAGATCCACGTCGCGACCAACACTGGACTGCGACTTTAACTTGGGATTCTGATCCGATTTCTCATGGGTCTTGTCGTGCTTGTCTGGCTTGTCATGACTTTTGTCATGTCCTGTTTTATCATGTCCAGTCTTGTCATGTCCCGCTTTATCATGTCCAGTCTTGTCATGCCCCGCTTTGTCATGTCCCACTTTGTCATGTCCCGCTTTATCATGTCCAGTCTTGTCATGTACCGCTTTGTCATGCCCAGTCTTATCGTGACCGGCTTTGTCATGCCCAGTCTTATCGTGACCGGCTTTGTCATGCCCAGTCTTATCGTGACCGGCTTTATCATGGTTTTTGTCATGGGCTTTATCATGTTTGTCATGTCCATGACCACTTTCCACAACGCTCACTCCGTTCTTGTGGGTAGAGGGCTCTTGTTCCTCGTGGTCGCCTTGACGGAATTTCCGGTTATACCAGTGCAGGCATATGCACCTGGAAAAAAAGTTTGTTTATTAGTTTGATGTAAAATTATATTTAAAAAAGATTAGAGTTCTGATGTTTAATAATACTAAGAGTAAGACCTCGCAAGTGGATAAAATGGTTAATGTTTTTTTTTACTAGCTTGAGTGACGAAACGAGCAGGTCGCTCGCCTGATGGTAAGCGCCACGCTTGTCCATAAACAGTAACAACACTACACAGAACTTTAATTACAAAGCACTGGCCTGGACTGCACTCGTCGGGGTGACATAAGTTGTTAATTCTCATAATGCCCAGTAATTTCACTGGCTTCAATGTTCACTTTGCCCGACCCGGGGATCCAACCCGTGACCTCAGCACAGCAGACGTACCACGTACCCTTAACAATTAAGCCACGCAGGCCGTCAAGGTCTTCTATGAGAGTGGTAATATCAATCAAGCCGGCCCATTCCTGCTGCAGTCAAAAAATGTCTTCAGCGTGGTACTACCATTTTAAAAAACAACCACTAGGAATAAAAGATCTACCTTAGCACAGCGCCAAGCACTCCAGCCCCAACAAGGGAGGCTCCTGCCCCCATCAGGTAGTACCGGTGCTGAGCGGCTTCAGCTCCTGGAGACAACTGCACTAGACCCACTACCAACACCACGATGCCCAGGAGTAACGAACCCACCACTGCGTGCAGCGCGGCCACCTGCAAAAAGAACAAAAGGGATGTCATGATGAACTGCATTTGAAATCATCATTTTTTTTATAGCATAGGCATACGAGCAAGTGGGTCACCTGATGGTAAGTGATCTCCACCGCCCATGTACGCCCACAATACAAAAATTATGGGCGCGTTGCCGACCTTAAAGGAAAGGGATAATTAAGGGATTGGGAAGGGGGGGGGGATTGGGCCTCCGAATATCTCACTCACCGTACGAAACGCAGCAGCAAGTTGCTAACTTTACGTCGGTTTTCTGTGAGATAGTGGTAACGACCCGGACGAGCCAGCCAATTCATGCTGTAGACAAAAGTGTATACAGTGTGACTCTACCACTCACAAATCATAGCGTTTAATGAATAATTAAATAAAAGAATGACATAGTTTATGTAGGCAAATAAATAGCGCTTATGACATATATCAATACAAAAATAAAAGAACGATCAAGAAATCATGTTAACTTGTATACCTACATAGCATCATAAACAATACACTAAATCAGTTTATTTCTATAATCTTTATCAAACATTTATAATGGAATAAGTCCAACATTGTTATGAAATTTAAGGGGGGTCGATGTGGACCGCGGGGATTACCAAAACATCACTTTTAATACTACCGCCGGATCCAAGAAGACCCGGCGAAACAAACTCAGTGGGGTTAATTTTCTCGTCCGCCTGATGGTAAAAAGAAGCAACACCACTCAGAACTTTAAATTTCAAAGTACTGTATGGCACTGCATTACGCTTGCCAGTCGTCATGTCAGACCTAATATGTCTCTTAAGGCCCTTTTTCTTTCTTTCTGCATGACGTCATCCCGGCTGAATGCCAGGACCCGCCTTCTCATCATCATTTGACGGTGGATTTGGTATTATATGGGGCGACCCGCCGTCTGACCCCACAACCCGCAATGGGAATCAAGTTTCGCCATTGCCTGGTCCGGTAATCAGCAAAGTGGTGATTGCGTTGATGACGTTGTTTCTACGTTGGTGAGGTTGGTTTTGGACCTAAGGTATTTGTGGACCACTTATACCCCAATTACCCAGAAATTTTATTGGCTTCAGTGTATTTCAAGTCGGAAACCAACAGCGTTTACCTACACATTTTTGGTTGACAGCAGAAATAGACGAAGCTATACCATACGGACACTCGCATACGATTGACCTACTAACCAGCTAGTATGATTGTGGATAAAGAAGTAAATTCATACAGCTGATCAATTAGAATTACGTGTTAGTTATTTGTCCAGTAACGTACTTTCTGTATGTACCTAAATACAACGATGTGGCCTTGAAGGCAATGTATATTCAGATTTCTTAGCTAACAGTTATAGCTAAGTGCTAACAGCTATAGCTAATTGCTAACAGCTACAGCTAAGTGCTAAAAGCTATAGCTAAGTGCTAACAGCTATTCTCTAATTTATCAAAAGGTTTGGAAAGACAACTAACGATCAAAGGAGCGTACCTACTTATATTAATTCAACTTCAGAGGCCTTCTTTATGGACTTTTCGTAGGATGTTTACAGAAGACCGGACATGCGGTGAGTGAGATATCCGGAGGCCCAAATTCCCCTCCCCTTCCCAATCCCTTACTTATTACTTATCCCTGTCCTCTAAGGTCGGCAACGCGCCCATGATTATTTTAGTATTGTGGGCGTACATGGGCGGTGGAGATCACTTACCATCAGATGACCCATATGCTCGTTTGCCGGCCTTTACTCGATATAAATAAAAAAAAAAAAAAAAATTGCATTCGCTTTTATAACGAGCTCTTGCATTTAACTATACTAATTAATTCTAGAAAGAAATGGTAACTGACGTACCTTGCCACATACATAGAGCTCATTGCGAAGCCGATGGTGCACGGGCGAGGGTGTAGGGTCTGCATCAGGGGCTCGGCCCAGCTGCAAAGGCAGCTGCGAAGGCCTTCGCCCTACCGCACCCCCACCACGTTTTTCATTGCGCCGCCGCTCGTGCCGCACCGCAACTGCTGGCATTGCGCCGATCATCTTCGCTATAGGGATTACTCGCTATTAGTTCCCCCTGCTTATGCTAGCCTAGTACCTAGACATTTAAAGCCCGAAGTTTTTTTTACTATTTTTTTCTGATGTAGCTATCTGTCTTTCTTTCTACTCATTACGAAGAAGCTTATAGCTTTGTACCTCCGCCTGTCTGAGTGGACGAAGTAAATGACTACTACTTTGGTCGATTACTTCTTAACGACTGCTATTTATTTAAACGTGCTGATTATTTTACTTTTTTTTTATTGCATAGGCCGACAAACGAGCAAGTGGGTCACCTGATGGTAAGTGATCTCCACCGCCCATGTACGCCCACAATACTAAAATAATCATGGGCGCGTTGCCGACCTTAAAGGAAAGGGATAAGTAAGGGATTGGGAAGGGGAGGGGTATTTAGGCCTCCGATACTTACTGTAATAAGTACATAAATTCTCTAAATACGAGAATTCGGAGGACATCGCTTTTTTATTCATTATTATGCTTCAAAAATACAATCTGAATTAAATAGAAAATAGAGAAAATGTTCAGTAAATTATAGAACAAAATTAATATGCTTAATTTTTTACGATAGGTTTCAACTAGTTTCAAGAAAAATGACTCTTAAAAGCACTCAAGAGAAGAGATATCGTTAAAATGCTTACATGGAACTATGTACAACATTTATCGCAGGTATTCCCGAAGAATTTATTTATTTTATAAAAAAAAAACCACTATATTTACTTTTATATTTTAGATTTGCTTTTGTTATTTGTTTATACAAATTAATAAATACACCCAACAGTCGCACACATAGTCCTGACCCAACACTAGGTTTGACTGTATCGTGGGTATCAGGAACTACGAGGGACTTGCGATCCCACAACACCCAGACCCGAAACAATTATTTGTGGATCACATCAATATTTGTCTCGGTGTTGGTATCGAACCCACGGCCTCTCACTTCGCAGCCGGCTACCCGCTCACTGCGCCACGGAGGCAGTCAAGGTGAGGATGTGTATCAGATTTTATAGGAAAGAAATGGGATCCTTATCCCATTTCAGACCTTTTCCACAATAAACTTTAACAATACACTTGACATTCTTTAAATATTTTTGGAAGTAATTGGGTATATCATTAATTTATCTATTTATATAATATTTGGCATTACTGACTGCCTCGGTGGTGCAGTTGTAATGCGTACGCGTTACGATTGAGGCCAACGCTGAGGTCTAGGATTCGATCCCCGGGTCGGGTAAAGTGGTATTGGGTTTTTCTATTACGAAATACTCAGTATCAGCCCGGGGTCTGGAAATTTGTGCCCGGTATGGCGATAGGCTCGCCCCCTATTACATAAGGGACGGAGATACGCTGGGTGAAATGTGGGTGTACTGGTTACACCTCTGCCTACCCCTTCGGGGATTACAGGCGTGAGTGAGTGCGTATTTGGCATTAAAAAGAAAAAAAGCGTGTTTATAAACAATGTGTAATAAAGCAGTCATTTATAGTGAATACCTCTGATAAAGACCTCTTGTTCCCAATTACCGGGTTATTAGTAAAACGGGGGGTTTGAAAGCAAAGAATTTAATTACACTAAAATTATTATCCAGAAAACGGTTCCATCTATATATCATGGCTATTTAAGGAATTGTTAATATTACTCTATTGTATGAAGTTAGACTCATACCAGAGGATGATAAAACTAGCCGTCAGGATGACTCTAGGTAGAAAGAAAGAAAGACTAACTTATCAGGAGTTAAATTTGTATACGATATGATTTACTGTTACGTGGCCACATTGCATAATTTTGCTATACTAGGCTTACATATTGCTGTTATAAAAGCAGTTCTTACTGAATTTAATCAGCAAGAACATTTGAAGTAATAGCAGTAATCCTTAGCAGTTTAAAGCATAAATATAAATGTTTAGATGTCCGTACCCTAAATTCGGTAAAGCATGTGTCTATTCATACATATGAATAGAAACATGTTCGTTGCTTGCTGTTATTCATACGAATAACGTAATGAGCAATACTCGAAAATGTATATTGAGAACCTTTACACGATTGCCAAACTTACAAGCGTTAGCCCTATTTTGATGTTAGCAACCGAGACCTCGACACACGACAAAAGCGCCACGTCCGCTTTGTATGTAATTGTATAGGTACGTTTTAGTATGCGACTAAGACAGAACACCGTGGTCGGTGACGCACTTTTTCCATACAATTTCATACAAAACTTCTTGCTACGCCTGACTTAAGACACGTGTCGTGGTCTCCCTGTCTCGGTCGCGTACCTCATAACAAGCCTTTCGGAAAATACGTGGTGATAAGCGCAGGTTTTACATCATACGGCCAAGAAAGCTTGCAGATTATACATACGACATCATAAGTGGGTCTTTAAAGATCAGTACACATTAGTGGGCAGGGATTGGGCGGCATCTTCATCGAACACATGGCGATTTTCAATTTTGCCGTAATACTCTATACATTGTCAACTAATTCCAAATTCTGCCAACGTATGTGTGATCTGTCGGTAGCTCCATAATAGTTGTCAACTTAATGATGACGTCTTGTTTGCCAAACACTTGGCCATAATTGCAAGCTGGCATATATTGTTTGGGTTTTCAAGCATTTGAATAAGCGCTTCGTGACGACGTGTTTACCAAGCGTGTGGAGGCTGTTTTATCTGTTCGCGCACAATACCTTGTGTTTCCGTAGAATTTAGGTTCGGAAAGCGTCTAAACATTTAAATCTATGTTAAATATAATTATTAAAAACAAAATAATACACAAATGTTATGACACTTTCGCTTGAATACTATTAAATGTCCGCAATTAATAAATTACATTATAAATTTTGGTCACGCGAAAGTGTTAAGCATTGCAAATAAATTTGAGATAAGTTATAAAATATCAACTTACATCTCTGATTTTCTCTTGGTTGAAGCAACGACTGGAGCATATCTGCAACAAATATGTTATCAATATTATAATATATAATAATAAACACCATCGTATATAACATTCTCTTGCTGGGTCTGAAACAGCTTCGTGGTCTCTTCCATCTCGGCTAGAACTAAAAAGTTCGCAAAATCTTACTTCTGCCGGACCATCAAGCTATGGAATAGTTTGCCGGCACTAGTGTTCCCTCCTTCCTATAATATGGGGTCCTTTAAACGGAGTGTGAAGAAGCAATTAGGCAGGCCGGCATAATTTTGCCGACCTACGATAGACACATCGTCTGTCGTTGGTCGACAGTATTCTTGGATTGCGCTGCACTTAACATCAGGTGTAGCGTAGTCAATTTGCCGAGCCAGTATAAAAAAAAAAAAAAAAAAAAAATCGGTACCGAAGCAAATAAACTTAAAAGCAATAACGATAGTAAATTGCATTTGAAAATAAATAATATCGTTGCCTGTGATAAATAAATTGTTTTTCTTTCTTTCTTGCAAATATCAAATGTTTTTCATTTATTTAAACAGCTATTTTCTCGCGGTATATTGCGCATAATCACGTTGGTTGGGCGGACGGAACACAGGAATAAAGCTACCTAAAACAATACATTAAACTCTAGCCTCTGCAACATATAAGCCAAGACCAAAGTTTCACTACCTACTTTAAAATTTCAAAGCAAAAAAATTGCCTCTTAATAAATTGCATCATAGGATTAAATAAAATGTACAACTTAATACCTTCACTCCATATCCACTGGTTTATTTTGCACTGATCTTGCCAGGAATAAGTTGGTTACTGTCTGGTATTTTTATGGCAGAGGACGGAAAACGAGCAAGTGATTTACCTGATGTTAAGTGATTTCCACTGCCCATCAACATTCTTCAGCTATGAAGAATCATGGATACGTCGACCGAAATTAATTGGGTGATTTAAGAGATTGAGAAGACGAAGAGGATTTGGGCCTCCGGATACCTCATTCACCATACGAAATGAAACAGCTGCTATTTTACGTCGGTTTTCTGTGAGACAGTGTTAACAACCCGGTTACGCCGGCTCATTCATACTGTAGACAAAACTGTCTACAGTTTGACTCGACTGGTTTGTTTTGAAATCCAGTCCGTTTATAAATACTTACTCCTTTATCTGTATACATAAAAATGAAATGCTGTTAGTTGGTAACGGCATCACTCAAGAACGGCTGGACCGATATGGGTGTTTTTTTTTTTATTATTGGTAATAATACGAATACGGTTATTGTAGAAATAAAAATTGGAAATGTTGCTCGGAAAATTGGAATATTTATAAAAAATTAAATTGCTAAAGATTTTGTAGAAAGACCATAACTTACGATTCGAACAATGGATATGCGTAATTCATTTTTTTGTTTTTTTTTGTTATGTTATTTATGGTTCCGGAAAGTTAGTAGGAAAAAAATCGGAATGATCACAATTCAACTGAAAATAAACAACTGAATTGATTTTTCGTCATTGTGTGACCGATTTGGAACTTTTGAACGACTTGTTATTCGGTCATATTCAAACCATATTTCTTCCAGACAATCCTTCCTAGCTGTACAATGTGTTATAGAAAGGTGTGGTTATATTTAAGGGTTGTTATATACACATGACATTGGGTATTTATGTACTCGATCCTATCAAAATCTAGGCATCTTAAAATTTCCTGCTAATTTTAATCACTCGTTTACGATCAATAAGATCGATCACATCACTAAAATGCTTTACATTTGTTCCAGCTAGGCAATCAAATTTGGTATTACGGGGGGTGAAATAATCATATCGTACACCATACGTTGTTTAAATTTGATTACACCTCTCTGTAAGACGTTGTATAACATAATGTTATGACCCACGGGAGCGCAGCAGTAGTGAACCCGGGTGAATCGCAAGGGACGCTAGTTTATAGTAATTTAATCTACTGAATGCTACGCTTTAATATTCCAATAGAAGAGCAGAACCAAAGATTCATGATATAGTGAGGTATAATAATGTATGTATTTTATATGTCCCACTGCTGGGCACGGGCCTCCTCTACTGAATGAAAGGGGTTAGGCCTTAGTCCACCACGCTGGCCTAATGCGGGTTGGCAGACTTCACATACCTTCGACATTCTTATGAAGAACTTCTCAGGTTGCAGGTTTCCTCAAGATATTTCCTTCACCGTTAAAGCAAGTGATAATTAACAATTAATAGACACATAACTTAGAAAAGAGGTGTATGCATTTGGGGTTGGTTTCGAACCTGCGACTTTCGTCTCGACAGTCCATACCACTCCCCGCTCAGCTAAGTGAGGTAGGTATACTTATTTAAAATATTTATGAATAACTAATGTCCCGTATGTTATTCAGGTGCAGTAAAACTAAAAATATAAAAGGCAAAAAATGTATTTATTACTTTATTAAGTGTGTTATAAATTGAGTGAAATCAAATATTTATCTAACGTGGTGTTTTCTGTGATTTGAGACAAAAAACGGGCGCCCTGCGAGAACAAATGATTAAGTTACATTTTTCGAAAAAATTTGGCCACTGTTTTGTTTTTTAATCTTTCACCCTTTTTTATTAACCGAACAGTGCTAATAAAAATTCAACGTTTAAAATGTGATAAAAAATTAAATATTTATGAAAACGTTACGACTGAGATTGGTTTTTAAATATGCATCTAGTAATTTGTTCTCACAGCCAAAACCCTTAAAATAGCCGAGATATTACAAAAATCTTTTTCTTAACTAGTGAAAAAAGAGATGAACAGAGCGTTTGCGAGTTCTGCGTACAAATTACTTATATCGAGACCCTGATACATTTAAGGTTTGCTGTTGTGGCAATCTTAGAAAATCACACAAATAATTGTCCGACTCAGGGAATTTAATATTTTCCATAAGCTTAAAAATCGAGGCGGTTTACTTTTAAAACATTTTAACAAACTTATATGCAGAAATCAGCAATGGTTCAGCTGGGAGTAAGTAGTACAGACTGCCGAGACGAAATCGCAGAATCGCAACCAGCCCCAGGAGCATGCTCCTCGGACTTTTCTAAAGTTATATGTGTATTCATTATTAATTTTCGCTTACAATAACGGCAAAGGAAACATCATGAGGGAATTCTCCATAAGAATTTCGAAGGTGGGTGAAGTCTACCAACTCGCATGAGGCCCGTTGAGGTGGACTAAGGCCCTAATTTTTATTTTTATATGAAAATATTTTACAGGGCAGTGCGTGCTATCATGTTTTTACGACGCGGCTCTAATTTTAATTATTGTAGTCAGGTTTAGAGTTAGGTATTTCTGCCACACTTTTGCACAATTTGTCTAAAGACATAATTTGGTATTTAGGTTCAGTCATAATTAACTTAGTTACTTCTAAATTAATTAAAGAAGAGTTTGGTAATTATTACGTAAATAAAATATGCGAATACTTAGACATTTTTGGTAATTATGTGATATTATTTAATTACTTTGGTTTTTTTTCCAAAAAAAATAAACTTCATACCAACTCGCAATCGCTCTGTGTCATATGTTTGTAGATTTCTTGCTATATATTAATACTTTACATGTAAATAACTAGATAGAAACCTTTTATTTCAATATTTGTAAAACGGAAGGTTATGAAATGGCTTATTACTATAAACAGTGTCACCGTACAGTGGAAAACCCTGATTTTTAAAAGGACAGGACAATAATAATACATATTAATTTATTATACAGGATACTGCAGGAAGGAGTATCCTTAAACTATTATAATATGGATGATTTTTTTCTATCTGGTATAATAAAACAACGTATTTTCGAATTTCTATCAATACTTTCGTATTGCGACCCTAATTCAGTTAATTTTAATCGGTTATAATGTGAACCAACTGTTTTACTATAAAGGTAGGTATTTTTGATACTAAGTCCAATATCTCAGCGTGGAGTTATAAATGATTCTTTTGTATATTGACCTACGTAAATATTGAACCTACTTTCTGCAAAATCTCAACCAATCCAATATAAGTGACTGTAACGTAGTACACTAAAATATTTTTAAACAGGTAAAAATGCGAACACATTTTCACAGGAAATTATAAATATTAACAAGTAGAAAACACTGTACGGGACCTGTTTGAGGAATAGTTAAAAAATAACTCTATTGTACTATGAGGAAATGAAATGGATGGTTTACAATCAATTCCACCCATATTTCAATATTACATTGAATATTACAAGAATAATTACAAAATTTCTTTAAAACAGACCTTTTTATTAGTAGGTAAGTACACGATTTCAAAATCGAAATACATGACTTATAGTGTTGCAAAAGTGTCAAACATATACATATACATGTCATTTACATTAAAGTCTTTGTGTAAAAATTATTCCGTTTCGGAGTGTAATTTTTGTAATATTCAATTCAACAGTTAATGTTATAAAAATTGTAGTTGTAATATACGTATAACGGAAAATTATCTTAAAACACCTATGAAAATATTTAGAATGTTTCCCTTGTTATTGCCACGGTTATGCGAGTACCCTCGCTTGGATGTTTTTTATGGCACCGTAACCATTACGTAAAATATTATTACAATAATTATCTCAAATATGGTTGTAGCCTATACATTATAGTTTGTAACTGATGAAGTTGTATTCAACACGAATAGATTAAATGTTATCAAATAGGAATTATAACTCTAAGAATATAACAGTCTTTAATAAAATGTTAGTTTCTTCCACGGAGTTATTCCTAATTAAAATTATTCTGAGTAAACAAAAAAAGTAGACGTTTTGTATAATTATTATGATTTCATCAAGTCGCTACGTGTATATAGTTAATTTTTTAATTGGAGAGACTAAAGAAACTTCTCGTGTGTGAAGTTATTTACTTATGAACGTGAATTATTTTGTGAAACAATCTGGCTGCACTTATTATTTCTGGGCTGTATCGCAACTTTGTGCCATATTGTAGCTTTAAATAGTCTCTGACATGGCCTTTTCATCAAATTACTCTCTCGTCAAAACAAACAACATAACAGCAAATGCTATTGCAATTTGAGTCATCACCAAGCCAGTAAC
Source organism: Mimas tiliae (assembly GCA_905332985.1). Lineage (NCBI taxonomy): Eukaryota > Metazoa > Arthropoda > Insecta > Lepidoptera > Sphingidae > Mimas > Mimas tiliae. The sequence goes on along the minus strand of HG995247.1, from coordinate 1,494,747 downwards.
TGGTAACACGTGGTTCAGAATAGGGGTAGAGGACTTCTCACTGGCCAAGCACCACAGTAGGTCGCTGAGCCCGCGGAGTTAGTTAATTCTTGATTATAGACCTAAAGTCGTGAACATAACTTGCAGTTTCAATGCATAGCCTACAACCATCTTATAAATTACAATATTTAAAGTGCATTACAAGTGTATAGGTAATTTAAAAAATGCGCAAAAGCGTTCATAAAAATGTTCACGACACCGAAACAGCGTGGAGACAAGTTGAGCTCGGCACATCAAACAACAAATTAAATACTACAAATCATACAACAATCACAATTCATGTGGGATAAATTCACTCTTCAACCAAGGTCGTTTAACTGTCATTTTAGTCCGGTTTTGGTTCAAAATGTATAAATTAAAGCAGCCAGGAGGTCAATTCTCGTAATTTTAAATGTTCAAAATATCATTCCGATCTAGTCTCAGTAGTCTCACCTAGCACGAGCAGTAGCATTATACCGTTTAGGCTTCAGTCAACTTTTATTCTACATTCAATCTCATTACGATCTATGTTCACATTTGACGTTGATTATTGGTATAAGAGAATGCCATTTGCAACTTTCTTGACGCTGAGACTACATCGGAATGATATTTTGAACATTTAAAATTACGAGAATTGACCTGCTGGTCTTATTTGGGTCAAAATAATTTATTAACCCTCCACGCCAAAAGCAGGGTGCTTTTTTAAATCATTGTCTGTCACCTTAGCTCTCGAACAGATAGTGCAAATTGGCAATGAAGATTTTTAATAGATAATTTGTTCTGAATAGGTGTATTTTTCTAACTATCAGCGTCGGGGGTTTCATCGGGTTTAGACATCAGATGGTTCTATAATTTACATAAACTAACACAAATGGTAGAACAATGACATAATCTCATAAATACGTCTTCCAACGAAGATGCTTCAACTAATCTCGAAGACCAGATATTTTCAAAATGACAGTTACCCAACTCTGGTTTTGATTCAGCTTGCGATTTGCGCTCAGCTGTGACAGTACAGTAAAACAGGTCAGCAGGTATCAAATCCGGTTTAGTATTTAGCCTAGTTTTGAGAACTTTGATTGAAGTATCTTGATATCTGAAGTTATTATCGAGTAACCGAAGTCCTAACTTAGGACAAGTTAGAGAAGAAACTTAAAATAACTTATTCGATTGAAATTGAATTCTATTATACTTGAATGCAGAAGAATTATAAATAACACACAACAGTTAGACATAATCATTAGCCCACAATATACTCTTACGATTTTTATGTTGTGTCGTATCAGGAACTAAGAGAGACTTTCGGTCTCACAACATAAAATGTTTGTGACTCATATACAAAGACTTTAATGTATACTACTAGACGGCCTGTTTAGAAGCAAACTTGCGTCACATAACGCGGGAGTTTGACAGCTCACAGGCAGGGAACGTGATAGGGGTTCTAGTTGAGAGTAAGCGAGATGGTAATATTGAGTTCAGGTCAATTGACCGCAACTTAGTGGTACAATTTTCTTTCTTTGCTCATATACATATTTGTCTCGGCTACTCGCATATTGGGCTACGGAGGCTGTCGAGATGTTATGTAGGATTTAGTCCACATATTTATCCTGGCACAGGAAAATGACTACATAACATCTGTTTATAAGTATAGTAGAGTTCATATGCAACGGCGAACTACGAGAGATGTTCAATCATAAGAGGTTTATCTAGATTTCTTGACACCGCTGACCTGCCATATTTCTGCCTAATGCAATTTTAATAAAATTCCATAAGATGATATCGAAAGCGACCGAACAGACGGTCCAAATGACATTATATACATGTGACTTAGCGTATTATCCTAGGTTAAAAAGTATCTAAATATAAAAGTGTATAGGCACGAGAAACTTCATACTTATGTGCATTGGCTATACACGGGGAAATAATTCTGTTCATTTAGTTTTTATTGATTGAAGGGAAGGTACTGGCTTATTTATTATCTCTCTAATTATTTTTTCTGTGGGACTGGGCCGGCCATATATGTCGAATGAATCCAGACAGATGGGCCAAAAATATTACAGACTGGTCACCAACCGATGGTTACCGACGACGTGGGCGACCTAGGAAGAGATGGAGGGACGACATTGTAAATTTTTCTCCAAAGTGGCAAGAGATCGCCCAGGACCGTGACAAGTGGCTGAAGTTGGGGGAGGCCTTTGCCCAGCAGTGCTACACTAAGTAGGCTAATAAAAAAAAATGCTGCGGTTTTAAATATATCAATAACAGTTATCTTATTTTGATGATTAATAATACCCAATTGTCACACACGTGGTCCACAGTAACATACGATTATCTTGGGTCATGGGTATCAGGAATTACGAGGATTTGTGGATCATACAAACATTTGTCTCGGTGTAGAATCGAACTCACAGCATGTCATTTCACAATCGGCTTTTCACCTTCAGTGCCTTGAAGGCTGTGTAGCTCGATACTACAGGAAATGTCAACTTATCTGATCCGAAGAGTTCGCATCAGAGTTCCGATATCGATCCTGTATTTTTAAAGAATACAGCAGAGTACAAATGAGCAAGTGGATCACCTGATGCGAAGTGATATCCACCGCCCATGAAGATACTTGAAGATACGCGTCGTCGACTTTAAAGAAAAGGAATAATTGAGGGATTGCGAAGGGAAGGAGATTTAGGCCTATATTATAGGTCTGGATAGGACTCACTGTGCGAAATGCAACAGCAAACTTCAACTCAACGTCGATTTTTTTATAGAGCACAGGCGGGCAAACGAGCAAGTGGGTCACCTGATGGTAAGTGATCTCCACTGCCCATGTATGCCAAAATAATCATGGGCGCCTTGCCGACCTTAAAGGAAAGGTATAAGAAAGGGAAGGAGAGGGGGATTTGGGCCTCCGGATATCTCACTCACCGTACGAAACGCAGTAGTCATTTGCTAGTTTACGCCGGTTTTGTGAGACAGTGGTAACGACCCGGACGAGCCGGCCCATTCATACTGTATACAAAACTATCTATAGCGAGCGTTCTACTTTAAAAACTTTGTGAGGTAGGTATAATATGGGAGACATAAGGTAGGATACCATGTGGAGGTCGTAGTTACATGACGATTAAGTTTAGTGAGTAAAACCTCAACGCTTTTCCAATAGTAATTTCTTTCGAATGGTAATCAATATAGTTTATTTATTTATTTTTGTTCCGACATAAGTACGTTCAGAGTTTACTGGAATGTAATTTTATTACATATTATTCAGAATTATTTCCGCCGTTATTTATTCCTATATTGTGCATTAATAATGTTTACGATAAATAAGGAATATATTATACTTAAATCTAATATATTAGTCGGATGTTACATAATATTGTGCTTAAAGAAATTTTAGATAAATTTACAATTTTGTACAATCACCATCATAAATACGTTCTCGTTCAGATTTTGTGTGCTTATTCATAAATCTTGTCAATCGATGTCGATTGAAATCGACATTTTTTTTAAATATTATTAAGGCTGCTTCTTGAAAACTGTTCATTGTGTTTCAATTCAAAATATATTTCTATAAATAAATAATGCAATAAATAGAATACGTACACACATTTTGTATCCGAGATAACATATTTATGACATTGAACGTACCATCACAGAGACAGTACATTTAATAGAAATCCGTAGATTTAAGTAAACACCTTGGATATCACTTATACGTTACACAAGCTAGCATGTTCTAGACATTCAGGCGATAGAGTAGACACTACATTATGTTAGGAAAATATTTCAGCGTAATAACATTTTTATGTCCTTTTATCGCCACAACTAGGTATGATGAAAATTTATAAAATTGTATTTTAAGATTAAACTTACATTCAATTCATTGCTTTATCTTTGACTGAATTAAGAATAAAATTCCAGACTGTATGACGGATAAAGGTTTATCTTACTTATTTATTATATTTTTTTATTAGCATTAATGATGAGATGAACATAATGCCCGCCTGACCATAAACAGAAGCAACAGTAATAATAACTTCGAATTTTGAAGTACCGCATGGCCCTGGTTTGCGCTCGTCACCTCAGAACTTAAGATAATGCCCCATGATTTCACTAACTCCAATGTCCTTCAAACTGGAACACAACAGTGCTTACACGCTACTGCTAGCCAAAAAAAATAGACAAAGGGGTGTAACCTACCCAGACAGCCTATCGTATACGAAGGAACTACCATCTGTTAAGTAAAGTAATTTTATAGAATAAAAACTTAATTGCGACCTTGTTTGATTTACATTGAATTACTGACCAACAAAATATACTATAGTGCTCCAAATCACATCCCAAATTTTGAGAGTTTCACAGAAGTTCAGGGAATGCAAACTAAATTCCTTTTGATATGCAAATGAATCGAGCCCTTTCCTTTTAAATCTTCTATGCCCGTTAATACGGGCATAACGGTTTTTTATATACAATAAATTTCTAGATACCTATTAGATCCAAAGTTTGGAACCATCATAATATAATATGTATATGATTCCAAATGGAATACCTAACGTTTTAAACAATGCTTTGTTGCAATGTGTCACGGTAAGCGGTAAATTCATTTAATAATAAAATTATATTCAGTACTTTGAAATATTTTCCTAAACCATAGATCTTATAATAGAAAAAAATGTGCTATTTTACAAGTATACTGTGCAATTTTACTTTAATAAGGCAATATTTTATAAACAGCACTTACGATAGACAGAGCAGGAACCGAACCTGAGATAATACCCGTGGCCAGGCTAGGCTGGACTTAAGAGTATAATAAACTAGATCTTTAGAGCATAATTTTAGGTTCGATGCCGATAGATAATACTTGCAATTATAATTTATAAAGAAAATGTTTTCTGTGACATACTTTATAGCTCGAGTTAATTAACGGACCATACATTAAAAGTTAGATCATTTTATTGAGAAATAGGGTATTTGTTGTGTAAACGAAGTCTCCGCTTACAAAATACTATGACATTTCAAAAATAGTAAGAGTACATTTTTACTATTTATTCTAAGATACATAGTTTTGTATTTTGTGAAGTCACAAAACGTTTTACATACGTACTCACGCCTGTAATCACCGAAGGGGTAGGCAGAGGTGTAACCAGTACACCCACATTTCGCCGATTTCGACGTTTTCTTCGATAAAATATATCATTAATTTTATAGACACTTTAGTTATAATTATGTTGGGGCATAGTAAATCGTCATAGTTTTTCCCATTATATCGTAAATTAGACATGAACTACAAAGTATATCACAACAGAAAATGTAAGAGACAGGTTAAAATTACTAGAAAACCAGAAGTGAAAAGATGTAAAAACTAATTAATAAATTTTTGAGCATTGTGAAGCTAAGCTCATGTCGTGTAAGCTTACATTAATATCATTAATATACACATAATTTGACTTGTCGGCCGAAGTCGGGTACAGAGTCCGTTTATTTACGACCCCGACTGTACCACAGGAATTTCACAGCCTCAAATAAATAAACCTAATATAAGATACGGTGGGTTGTATATTATGTGAGAACTTAAAATTTAAGACATTTAAGAAACAATCCAAATATATTATTTTTGGTTAGAGAAATGGAATGCATGCTTTGAAGTTATTTATTATAGATTCAATTTGACCCATAATAGGATAAGTTTTTTAAGTGTTTACATACATTTTAATTGGATTACATAGGATTGTTTCTTAAACGTCGATTTTGCAAATATTTACAATGAAAATACATATGTAAAAGTATTTAAAAATAATTTGCCAATTTGGTATTTTGGCACACCTTTTTGAAAACTAAATATTTTTGATAAACTTAAAAGTTTCTATCGGAATGAGATCATTAAAATAGAACATGAATAAGTTTAAATATCATATAAAATCGTATGTTGTAAGGACAGTATATTACAATCAGTCTCAAGCCAATACACCGTAGTGACTGACGATTGTGTCTGAAATACGAGATAAATCGATTGTCATATTGATATAATCATTTAATTAGACAATTACATAAAATAGTAACAAATTTATAAAGAATTTATAATTACTATTTAATGTTACTTCTTAGTAAAATTTTATTAAATAGAATTAATTTTCAATTACAATTAGTTTTGTTAGAATTTTATCAGACACAATCGATTGTCGCTGACGAGGAATCCCATCCAATTATTGAAATATAAATAGCAACCCTTTTATAACTGCAGTGGTATTTAATCGCTACACGCAATTGCTGTATGTCACGCAAATCCGTTTGAAATGCGTTAAGGGAGACTTTGGGGGCACGATCAATACAGAAAACCAAGACATCTTCGTACGAACTATGTTTACTTGTTGCGGCTGATTGTCACTGTCTCTTACTTTAAATATTCTCTCATTTTAATTGCAAAGCGGACGTGTCTTGGTTTCCAGTCATTGGTTGCGCGTCGGAGACACTTCTCTCGGTCGCCCGCTCTAAAGTCTACCTTAATTTTACGAGTGCAGTTATAATTCGGTCCGAATGCTAACAGTTTACTGTTACACTAAAAACAGTTGGTCCGTATGCTCAAATATGAAATAGTTAAGCATTAAACATAAAGTCCACTAGAACGTTGGCGAAGCTTCGAAGCCCATCCACAGACAAATTAAAAGCGATAAAGTCACGCGATGCGGAACGCTCGATACAACTTGATGGCTGCACGTAACACTTCTAATCACAAGATATACAGGTCCGATCCATTAAGATGGCTTAATGCTCATCTCTTAAGTTGAGCGGCCAATCTTTGCCAATTTCCTAATTCCGAATGTCGTTTTGAGCTTAAATTGCTTTGCGGAGCGACGTCACTGCTTGCTTGATAAGAAATATGATAGAAATTCTTGCGAAATAATGTAACGAAGAAACGAAACTTCGGAATCGGGGAATGAGCGATCGCGTTCAGTTTACATGCGGGACATGATCATGTAGCGTCCGTCGGCGAGCAGCTCTCGCGTATCAGAGGGCGAGCCCGGGCTCAGGCTCGCAGCTACTGACGGCGTTGAGTACGTGTCCTTGTTGAACCTGCCGAGCTTCCGGTCTGACTCTGATGCCACGGAGATTTCTTCCTCCACAATCTGCTCAAGCGGTGATTCCCTCATGGCGTCTCCGTTCAGAGCGAGAGCATTCACAAACCCGTGCGCCCTATCGGGTGAGGGCTGGGTGTACGTCTCTGTGATGGTCTCTGGGAGTACCTCTGTGGCTCTCGCTCGTCGCGCGTTCTTGGTATGCATGCCACCGGTTTCCGCATCCCTTTCGAGCCTGTGACCGGACCGTGACCGAGTTAGCTGCCTCTGAACGTAGTCTTCTAATGCGTCTTCTTCACTCTTGGTCAAGTACTTGTGTAGCGCAATAAGGAAGATGCCGATTGCGAACGCGAACAGTCCCGAGCACACTAGTTCGTTAAACCAGCTGACTGAGCCGATGCTGCTCCAGGATGTCACGTCGTCAGGCAGCCAACCACTAGCGATTAAAAACACCCCAAGCACTAGAAAAACGACTCCAAGGTGGAGCATGCCAACGGAGGAGACGACCTCATTGTCGGTGGTTCTGTTTTTGCGGTAACGTCGTCTTTCCAAGCTGCCGGTGGAGCAATGTGGGGAGGTGACTCCTGACTCAGTGGACTGCAGGGAGTAGCGGCGCTCGCGGGCGCGCTGCTGCTCGGCGCGGCGCTTGCGCTCGCGGCGGATGGCGAGCGCGGAGTGCAGCCCCACCGCGTGCATCCTGCAAGCACGGGCACGGGTGAGTGGCGTGAGTCAGGCGGACGCGCGGTCTGGCGGCAGGCGCGGGTTGCCGCACGCCTGGTGAGGTGGCCGCCGACCCGTGCCCGTGCCGTGCCGCGGAACACATATAACCCAGGAAAAGACTTCACATTTTTATACGTCAAAATCGAAGTCCATTCCTTTTATAAATACACTTACATTACGATTATAATAATTACATTATTAATAACCATAAACCATTAGACTTTACTACGTAAATCATAAAGGAATGACAAATGTGTCAGTTTGTTAATTCAAAAATTATGAGTGAAAATTATGCATTAGGTGTATACTCGAAGAATCTCATTTAACGCTCGAGGAAGTCGCGTCTCGAAATTATGGTTCGTGATAAATTATTCAAGTGACAAGAACAGTTTTCAGTTTCCGCGAGCCGAGCGAAAAGGACCCGCGTAATGGGGGTTAATGTAAACACTCAGCATTCAACATGCAAAGATAAAATGTACCATGAAAACATTTCTATATATAACCAAAAATATTTCTATGATATTGTCATTATAACGAGTTACAGAAGATGTGGTCATATTTTAGAGTCATTACATACGCCTTACAGTAAGTACTTGTGTAACGGCTTTCTCAAAACCGAGACAGCCTAATATTTCACATTAATTTTAATCACATTTTTTTTAATAATACAAAATTGATATGAAAAGCGGTCTGATGTCCGATGATCTTAAGTTGTAAGCCGATATCGACATGTTACTCATTCGATAAATATATTCTATAATTATATTTCTATAATTATTTCCTATGATAAAGTACAGATTTGATACTACGGGGAATAAATTCTTACATCGTACACTATATGTATATTGCATAAATTTACATACACCTTTCTGTAACACGTATATGTCATTACCTCATATAAATTTAATATGCTGACTGTACATAAAAAATTAAAGCTGCAGTTTTCCCACATTTTCCTTTGTTTAAAAATGTGTATTGAAATGAAAAATGTTACTCTGTGAGAATATTTAACACTAATACAATAGAGGATTTTTAAACCTTTGTACGATGTAAAAAAATAGTTCCTACAGCTGAGGCAAAATGTAACATATTTTAAACTTAAAATAAAACATGAAAATCTTTCAGCATTTTGTGACGTTGAAACGTGGAAGAGTGTAGTTTCTAGAAATAGGAAGTACTTTTTTGTTTTGAGGCGCAGAAATCCAATTTCTGCTATGAGATATTGGGTCAAGAAATATAAATCCGTTTGTGAATTTTGCTACGAGCATGTTCTGACAGTTGTTTTCATATTTTCTCTGTATTTTTTACGGTAAAATCCTCTGATTCTTTTAGACCAATTTATGAAAGTGATTTTTGTTAACGCAATTTGACTCAATAGCTGTAGAACTCTGTTAATAGCATAGGCCGGCAAACGAGCATGTGGGTCATCTGATAGTAAGAGATCTCCACCGCCCATGTACGCCCACAATATCAGATCAATCATGGGCGCATTGCCGGCTTTAAAGGAAAGAGATAATTAAGGGATTAGGAAGGAGAGGGGATATGAGCCTCCGGATATCTCACTCACCATACGAAACGCAGCAGCAAGCTGCCACTTTACGTCGGTTTTCTATGAGACAGTGGTAACCGTCGTGCTGTAGACAAAACTGTCTACAGCGTGGCTCAGAAGAAAGTTTTCATACACAAATCTTAATAATATTGCCGAACAAATCCATTGTTTAATTTTGCTAGGTGCCACTAAGGTGCCAGGACGACATAAATTGATAAAAGGTCACGTCAATTTCGCGCAGGCGATCCTTCGAAGTTTGTAAATCAAACCAACACGACGTTATCTTATATCTGCTGGGGGGACCGAGTGCCAATTTCACATTAAGTGAAGGGTTCTGATGATACTCATAGCTGTTGACGGCACCACTCATTGTGGAGTTTATAAACAGTATCGGATGGTAAACCTGTTGAGTTTTATGATGTCCTGGTATCGCATTTCTTTTTAAGTGGCTGTTATGGTTATTGGAGTGTCTGGTTGTATGTATCTATTGTGTTATTCGGTGAAATAAAGCTTGTAATGTTTATGAATATTGCTGAGTTTATTATGTACGGGTAGTTTCATAAAAAACACATATTTACATAACAAAAGCTTACGCCTGTATACCTGAAGGTGTAGAGATGAGCCTAGTGTCGGGCCAACGGTTCGCCGAGATTATTTCAATCACGTGGTGTAATAGGAGGCGAGCCTATCGCCATATCAGGCACAAATTCCAATCTCGGGCAACTCATGTGTGTGTGATTTTTCAAATCGTAAACTAAAACAGGAATTGTGATTGCCTGACCCTGGGATATGAACCGTCCTTACGGTTTCTCAGCCTAATTAGAATGACATTAGACCAATGTGCCGAAACTCTTTTCTGTTATTTGTCTTCTTAGAAAAGTATGAAAGTCAAAGACCAATTACTTTAGCCCAGTGTTTGTAGGTCAGAGTAAACAAAAGGTTCCAAACAATGGCTCATGCAGTGTCGTACACCAGGTGATCGACAAGTCTTGTAATATTGGCCGGATCTGGCGTGTCGCCAGGTTTGCCACACTGCCGGTATCAGGGTTGGCACGTAGTTGCGTCTCAGTTCGCACACTTTTATTACATCCTATTTAGTATTTCGAATAATGATTGAATGATTTTTTTATTTCAATATATGTTATGCGTTTTTTTTAATACTGGCTCGGCAAAGTGACTACGGTACACCTGATGATAAGGGTCGCGCAATCCATGAATACTGTCGACCAACGATAGACACTGTATCTATCACAGATCGGCAGAATTATGCCGGCCTGCTTAGTTGCTTCTGCACACTCCGTTTAAAGGATCTCATGTTATAGGAAGGAGGAACACGTGCGCCGGCAAGCTATTCCACAGCTTCATGGTCCGACAGAAGTAAGATTTTGTGAACTTCTTGGTCCGAGCTGAGATGGAAGAGACCACGAAGCTATGGTTTCGCAAGCCAGCACGCGTGGTTCTGTTAAGATTCTGATTGTTTTGCTATTTCGTTCGTGCTGTAGTTATGATCTTTGACAGACAGAGTTTTCAATTTAGCTAATATTATATGCCACTTCTGCGCCGTTGGGCGCTCGCCAATCGCTAGTTTTATGGTAGAGATTTCTCAATTGAGATATTTCCTTACGTTTGAATAATGATTCTGACAACGGAGTTAAAAGGAACAACAGCGTTTTATATATTTCGATTACACGTTACGCTGATGTGATAAAAAATAACGCAGGTAGTTGTTCCAATTATTTATTATTAAAACTGCATCGGTGGTGCAGTTGTACTGCGTATGCGTTACGACTGAGGCTGACGCTGTGGTCTCGGGTTCGATCCCCGGGTCGGGTAAAAGTGATATTGGGTTTTTCTATAACGAAATACTCACTATCAGCCCGGAGTCTGGAATTGTGCCCTATATGGCGGTAGGCTCGCCCCCATCACATCATGGGACGGAGATACGCTTGGCGAAATATGGGTGTACTGGTTACACCTCTGTCTACCCCTTCGGGATTACAGGCGTGAGTGCGTATGTATATGTAAAATTAAATAACTGTTAGACAACCCTACTCGGTAGGTCGATAATCAAAATGACTCATACATATGTCGGGGCATACATCAAGCACGTCGATGGAGCCGATACGCGCAGTTCAGTTTGTTTATCCGTATCGAAAGTGGGATAACAGCTGCTAATATATCCAATACGCCGCCCCCACTGTGCTTATGGACTCCTAGTCTCATTTTTCTGCACTGTTATTTTTGTTTAGTCATTTTAAATGTGTCAAATCAAGTAATTGTAACGATTTTCATTAATAAAAATACAATAATATACCATTATGTATCAAAAACCCTGTTGTTCTTTTTAACTCCGTTATCAGAATCAATATTTAAACATAAGAAAATATCAATTAAGAAAACTCTACAATAAAACACCGATTGTCGAGCGGCCGGCGGCCGGCGGCCGGCGTCTCAGCAAAAGTTGTTGTTTCTCCGTGGCTCGTGCGGCGCGGCGGCACATACTTGCTATTGCGGCAAGCCATTAATACAACCGTGAATTAGTTAAAATTCGAGATTTAACTAACATTTATTTTTAATACCACTTCTGTCGAGCCGCCGTGCGCCCGCCAATCGTTAATTTTATGGTAGATTTATCATAATTAACATATTTCATTATGTTTGAATATCAATTCTTACAACACAGTTACAATGAACAACAGAGTTTATGTTACACATTGTATATAAGGAATATAAAACAGAAAGGGGTTTAGTCCCTCAGCGTCAAAACCCAGGACAGATTGTATCGATTCAATTTAAATACAAATCTACTTAAGTATATCTTAAATTACTAATGCATTACACATATTTGAATAACATTTTGATTGCATAAATTATTTCTGAACAAATGCCAGAACATCTACTGAATTTGTTACCAAATGTATTTACACAAACATATCAGATAACCTGTACCGTACTATTAAAAAGAAGAAACAACAATTAATGTTACTTATTACTTTCGTAACATCTCTTTGAAGGATTGTCTAGAGACGTAAGCAAATTAAAAAATATCAACAAGATTTTATTATTTAAATTAATAAATAAGAAAGCTTAATATAACCGTTAAAGAGTTAAAAAGTCGGTTAAAACCTATGATTCCAATTAGAAAAAAACATGATCTGTAACATTTAAATGACTAAAGAGAATTTCTTCAAACAGATCTAAAAACCATCTCGTTTTATTTTTATTTTTTATTGATTAATTTATTTAAATACAATAATCATTAGTATATGCATTCGAAAACCACTGAGGTTTATAGTGATGCTATATAAGATATACATTCACATTAGATTAACAAAAAATAAAAGTAATAATTGTTTAATTTGTTTTTTATATTAATTGGTGTAATACTGTTGCGTACGTCGGTAGGTAAGTCATTTATTAATCGTGGAATCAAGTAGGAGGTAGTTCGTTCACCGTATACATTGGTGGCGCTGGGTGTGCAAAGTCGGTTACGCGCAACTGCACGCGTGTATAGAGGATAATTAAAACCAGGTTTTAAAAAACGCATTGAAATCAGTGCATTCGTAGGAGCTACTATACCGAAGACAGATATATAATCACACTGCACACATATATCGAAAAAGGGGTCATAACATTCTTCTTTATTATCAGGGTTTAAAAAAGCTTGAAAAGATAGAATATCGTCGTTGATATTGCAATACGTTTCATGTAAATTTTGGCGCACTTTACTGGAGAGGCGAATAACACTTATTTGTAGAAACTATCGGGTGCGGCAATAGTGGTTTTATAGGCTTGTTAACTATCTGTATTTATTTATTTTACGGACGCGTTTAAAATTAGATATAGGCCCGATTCGATAAAAAAATATGAAAAATAACTTAGAACGAATTGTAATATCAACGAAGATATGAGAAAATAAATAAAACGGTGACACAGAGGTATGGAAGGAAAACTGAATGTAATGTAAAACTTATACATTAAAATCATTACAAGAAATAGTAGTCCAACATCGTATAATATTTAGATCAGTTTATTTTTGTACGTCTTGCTAAGTTTTTTTTATTGCCTTGAATGACGAGACGAGCAGGTCGCTCGCCATCAACGCCACACCATAAACAGAAGCAACGCCACACAGAATTTTGATGAATTTGTGTTACAGTGATGCGACAGCTGTAATCGTATACATTTAAGGCAATAGTGACAGGCAGAGTGTAAGTTGATCACCAACATCTTTGGGCCAAAACCAACCTCACCTGGTACCCTTTGCGGATTAACAGACAAAGCAATGGCGAAACTTGACTCAAATGATGATGGGAAGGCGGACCCTTGCATTCGCCAGGCAGGCATTCGTTTAATAATCTTTACAAGAGCGATCACATCACTCACGCCCGTAATCCCCGAAGGGGTAGGCAGATGTGTAACCAGATCACTCACATTTCGCCGAGCGTATCTCCGTCCCTTATGTGATAGGGGGCGAGCCTATCGCCATACCGGGCACAAATTTCAGACTCCGGGCTGATACTGAGCATTTCGTAATAGAAAAACCCGATACCACTTCACCCGACCCGGGGATCGAACCCGAGACCTAAGCGTTGCCCTCAATCGTAACGTGTACGCATTACAACTCCGCTACCGAGGCAGTCGTATTGTGAGTCGTGAGGTATAAATTATTTGTATTACTTAAAAACAGTCTCTAAGCATCACTGCACACCTAGTAATCATCTCTTTAAATTGCTAGAACCGTCATAGCCGACCATCACATGTAATAAAAAATAAAATGCTTTATTTATATGTGACAGAAAAGAAAAATATGATTTGGTATTACGGGGTATGAAATACTTTTATCGTACACTACACGTTGCTTAAATTAGACCACACCTTTCTGTAACATGTTGTATAGTTCTCCAAACATCCGGGTACACTCGGAATATACCGATCTATTTCCGATTACATCTGACCTGAATAAATGCTATATCATTAATGTTAGTGCACGTTTATAATGTTCCTACTCGATTTACTAGGTAGCTTGGCTGCTATGTCTACTTTTACTTCCTTATTCATCATTTTATGTATCAGTTGAGCAATTTTTAACCATGCTGCTGTATTTCTTACGGTGAGTGAGATATCTGGAGGGCCACATCCCCTTCCCTTTCACAATCCCTTAATTATCCCTTTCCTTTAAGGTCGGCAACGCGCCCATGATTCTTCTGGTATAGTGAGCGTATATGGGCGGTGGAGATCATTCACCATCAGGTGAGCCACTTGCTCGTTGCCTGATTAATTGACATCAGTTGACATACCTACGCGATGCTTACGCATCTTGCATTAAAAAACAAGATTTAAACATCAAATAATATTGCTTAAGACCATCTTAAATTTCGTATCCCATCAAATACTTTCACACAGAAACTGGATATAAATATACTCCAAGTCGATATAATTATATAAAGTTCAGTGTCTTTAATCAGAAGAAACTCCAACAGACTCGGAAACAAGATGTCATCTAATGACCTATATTTATAATGGAAGCGTACTGCCAAATGGAGAGTCGGGTCGAAAACATATCTCATTTCAAATGTATATTATCACTTCGTTAGATATGCCTGAATCAGTATCTCGATAGACGTAAACCTAAATAGACCCCGAAAATATTACAATCTGTATAAAAACTAAATTTGCCATATTTTTATACCATTTTGTTCGTGCGGGAAAATCCATTTATCACCTTTCCAACACAGCGGTGAATGGACGGTTATGTTGGATTCATCAGCCTTCCCCCTCAGTTCAAATCCGAGTGAATGCTAGATCGAAATTATAATCAATTTTCCTAGGTCGGTGTACTGACCAAAAACCCTGCAGCGTTTCGTCGGCGCAAATTGGACGATTCCTGGGTATCCTGGAATACTGGGATTGCTACCGGCACCGCCTAGCCCCAAATTCTTTTTCTTCATCTATGGCAGCACGAGAATTTCGCACTGCAAGTGTAATTAGCTGTAGAATAATAAAACTAATGCAGCCATATTTTTGACTCACTAGAATTCTCGAGGACGTTTTTATGGCCTAATGAATTCAGTTTAAATTCATTATCAAAATAAACTTACTGCTGTCACTAAATGACCAAGTCACTAGTGGTAATAAGTTCTGAAAACTGTCACTCTACTGGATCGTTAAATTGTCAGTCTGGATTGTCAAGCATCGCCACGTTTAGATCAGTTGAAAGAAATACTCGTATCTGTGACTCTAACAACGTGGGAAAACCACTATGAAAAAGAAAATTGAATTCAGTTTACGTATTCACGTGAGTAGGCATTATGGAGGTATTAAAATTGAGTAAATATTATATCAGTTTTGAAGTGAAAACTTCTTTAGCCGCGTTGGGCAATTTTTGGTAGGGGAAAATCTAATGGGTTTGCGTCACCGCCATGTTCATGACGCGATGGGCCGTGTGCTGTGCGCGTTAGACACTTTGTTGGATGGGTGAAATCTCGTGCGTTCGCGTCACCGACATGTTTATAGCAGTATATCTGTAGCTATACAGCTGACGTATTGTGCAACATTAGTGCTGTGTAAATCTTATAAGTGAAATGGAATGGATTTAGTGAAAAGTTCAATGTGTATATACTGTACATTTTTGGAATTGTGTTTTTATTTGATTATTATTTGAATCGTTTAATGGTAGAATCATTGTGCAGTACAATAGTGAGTACTAAAAACCATATAAACATGCATATAATTGTTGCTCGGAGTGTCGATAGATGTGAAAACCAGATTGATGTTGATATTTTTAATTCAAACATTATGAAATTTTAATACTAAAAGTACTAAGTTTTCACTTATATCGGCAGTCTCTGCAACTAGCAATATTTTTTTATTATGTTCATAGAACTGTGGGGCAGTGGGAGAGTAGCCGGCTATGAAGCAAGATGCGGTGCGTTTCATTCTCGCACCAAGGCAAAAATGTTTGTGTGATCCACATGATATATATAAGTTCTTAAACATATTTTCTTTATGCTAGATAAACGATTCATTCAATTCATAAGTTGAAATTGCTGTATACAAGGTACGTCTACTATTATGAACACTAGTTATATGCAATTTCAATTGCTGCACAAACAACATAAATTGAAAGCATATTATCGAATTGAAAAGTGCTACTTTCCAATGCTATGAATGATGCATCGCTTACTGTTAATGGGTTAGGAAACAAAGCGGTGCCGCTGTGGTACCAACCCATACGTCCTCTCGCATACGAGGGATCGCATTAAAAAAATATAGACACATTGTAAACCTTCTTTTTGTTTGCTGGTTCAGGTTGTTGACCTGAAATCCGTCGCGATCACGGGATTTGTTGGGATTTGCTTTACGACCGTACGAATGTACCGTGTCCGACCTTTTAACGCTATTTGTTTTCGTTAATGTATCGAATATTTGCGTATCCGAGCGCTGTCGATAAATACCGATTTTATTAAAACGTTATTTCTGATTGCTATGTTATTGGTTTGGCAAAATGTTTATCCGTCTGTAAAATTTAGATTTTTCAAATAAACCTTTGAATATTTGAACGGCGGAACTCGCTGTTAGTTGCTACACGCGATCATTTATAATATATGTATTTGATGCCGTGTCGAAAGTGCGTCAACTGTTTTATATCTATCAAATTTATAATCTAATAAATTTATGGCATTTCAATTTTGATGATAAAATTAAATTGTTAACATGGTAGCAGTGATAGCTCAGCGGGGAGTGGTACGGACTGTCAAGACGAAAGTAGCAAGTTCGAAACCAGACCCAAGAGCATACACCTCTGACTTTTCTAAGTTACGTGTGTATTAATTGTTAATTATCACTTGCTTTAACGGCAAAGGAAACCTTCATACCTAAAAAGTTCTCCATAAGAATTTCGAAGGTATGTGAAGTCTCCCAACCCGCATTACAGCGTGGTGGACTAAGGCCTGACCCCTCTCATTCAGTAGAGGAGGCCCGTGCCCAGCAGTGGGACGTATATAATACAGGGCTACTTAAAAAATTATGAAATGCCCTTTGATACACGGGATCTGTATTTGGAGCTTACTTCTTATATAACATTATGAAAAGGAATTGGTTAGTCTTGTTTATAATCACGGTTTGACTAATGCAACATATTCCAAAATTAATTGATTTAAAACGTTATATTGTCAACCGCACGTGGTGCGCTATGCTGATTAACGGACAAGGCAATGACGAAACTTGGTTCCCGTTGCGGGTTTTGGGGGTCAGGAGACGATCCGTACGAGAGGGCGAGCCCTGGCATTAATTAAGCCGGGAAAATGCCAGACAGAAAGAAAGATTAACATGGAGTAGATAAATTATAACCTTTATTTATCTATGCTAAACATGGACGGTGTTATGTAGATATTGCTTATTAAATACCGCAACAAAATCCATTAAATACCAATTTACTAGAATCATAAATAATATAAATATATTTTAATGGTACTATTCCAGCTGTCTTGTGAACTAAATGTCACCAGGTCAACATAAAGACGCGGCAGAACATGCACGCTCCAATTCACTTTAAAGCATCTTGAGGTAAGAGTTGTTTAAATGGCTCTTCATAGTTCCTGTGTTTCTGGTACTTTGTGAGATGTAAAACATATGTTTCTTGAAATCAAACATGTAATTATATTTATTTATTTTTCATTCTGGTAACCTCTGTTGAGGAGATCGTTAAGCATAGACAGACAGACATGTCTATTGAAAGTAATCAAGAAAACATGATTTTCCTGATAGCTAAAATACATAAGTATTAAAACAACTAATTGTATACCCATAATTTATTTATCAGAACACGCTATCTTTAGAAGTAACGTAAGAATATATTAGGTGCTAATTTGATGTTCTCGTTATTAATATTCCGATACCTTGTATTTTAGCGATTTTATTTTTAGTTTAAAATAAACTACCGTGTCTATACAAAACAGTCGTGACGTCAAACCTTTAAAATTGACTCATTAGCCTAACATTAGCTAAATTAGAAGTTTCATAGTAGACTGAAACAAATATATTTTGGGTATAAAGTAAATCGCAGTTTTAGCAAATTGTGTTATTTCAGACTACATACTTACATAATATATCGAAGAAGTTCGAAATATATTACTTTCAGTTTGTTGAATATTGCATAGCCTCCGTAGTTATTATTTCATTATTGGCTGTACGATTAAGAGTTCCATAGTCAAATATGAAAAAAACATAGGTCCATTAGTTCCTCTGGTTAGTAACCTTTTAGTAACAGTAGTTATGGCGGGAAATATTGACGAAGGGTATGGCTTGCAAACCATCAGCATAACTAAAACCAAACTAAATCTAAATCAACCGTTAATTTAGTTTACCTTTACTTTAAAGCGAATCTACAGTATCTTGTGTGTATCAATTGGGTAGTTTCCTATATTGTATTTTATACATTATTTTATAAGTAACAGAAAATGATACACCAAAGGAACCCTTTTATTAAAACACAATCAAAATTGGTTCAGAAATGTGCCCGCAGTTATGACTTTAAATGTTGGTATGAGGAGAAGTGGGTGCGTAGTAGGGATATCTCACTATCTCGCTTGCACTCGTGCACCATAATGAACATTTTACACAGTGACGTCAAAGGTTGCATCGTCTGTCATTTGACAATTACCCCCTCTACAGGATTTGAATGGCTTCTAACTTATTTATTTTTGGTCCGATTTATAAAATTCTTTCTGCAATATATTTTGAGTAACGTAACTTATTGATGTAAATAATAAAAAAAATCTAGTCAACTACCCTATTAATAGTGTAGGTATGTACTCGTATGTTAGTCCTGTCAAATTAAGAAGTACTAATTTTAGTTATTAACTTATTCACTATTACTTATCAAAAATTTCAACGTGTCTAAAGGTTAATTAAATTAAAAAACATTTTCCTAAATACCGTAGTCCTTGAGTCTGTACTACTAGGAATTCAGAAGTACCACGGTGTATAAACATGGTAATAGCGAGTAAGTAGGCAATGTACTCGTACTTTCAACAAGCCCAACTATTTATTGTTACGTGCGTCTGAGCTAAAATTAACCCGAGTACTAAACGTGGCGGGTTCAACCGACACTTATAACGCGCTAATGTGTTATTCATCGCGGCATTGAAGGGTTGAAGGTGATGTACTCATCAACAGAACGTGTAAATTTATTCTGACATAAATATTACCAGGAGTAAAAGATCTGGAACATTCTCAAATGTTAAGCATTATTTGACTCTTTTCAATACAGGAAGTTATGTAGCCAGTATTTCGAAAGAAATCTATGAACTTTTGGATGTATATCCTATTTACATTACATAGGCTACTTTTTATGCTGGAAAAGGCTGTTCACACGGGCGGAGCCACGAGCTAAAGCTAGTATTAACATAATATCAAATACTAAGATTAATCTTACTCAGAATTCGAATGGAGTGCCAACTGGTCACGTTACTTTAAGAAAAGAGCAGTACTTTTTAAATGGCAGCCACGTTATAGGCAGTGTCTACAGCATGAATAGGCTGGTTCGACCAGTTTACCACTATTTCATACAAAACCGACGTGAAGTAGCAGTTTACTGTTACGTTTCGTGCGGTGAATGAGATATCCGAAAGCCCTAACCTCTCCCGTTTCAAATTCATGAATTATCCACTTCCTTTAAGGTCGGCAACGCATTCATGATTCTTCTGGTATTGTGAAGGTTACCATCATATCATCAGGTGACCCACTGGCTCGTTTGCCGGCCTCTGATATATATAAAGAAGAAATTAACTTAATCAAGGACAATGATTATTTACAAGACTACAACAAAAAATAAAGGCTACGGCAATTTTCACCTTTTTAAAATTACGAACATGTAATGATGATATTAATACACTTTTTTTCTTCTGAGTGAGTATTCAAGAGCAGATGACTAGACAGATTGCATATTCGTACCTATTCGTAAAAAACTAAGATTGCTAAAGAGCAAAACTTAGTAGGTAGTAACCTACCTAGTACTGATACATTTCAAATTCAGATATAGTGGAATAATAAAATACAAGCAAAATGTAAATTCTTTACGTATTTGAGATCCGACGCGACGCGACGCCTTCATGGCTGCCCATATAACGATGGCCGATGACGCATCGCAATCCACTGAGCCAAATGCAAACTATACAGGATATTTCATTATCTTTACATGTTAAACCGAAGTCACGTAGAGTTGAGCTCCTTTTAGAAGGAGAGACTTTATCCCAAAGCTTTGTATGCTATGAAAATAACAGAAAAATAATCATTTACGAGTTTGTGTCAAACAGTTTAAAAAAATAATCGTATAACGCGGCCTGGTAAATGCTCGTTTTCTGTTATTTTCTCGACAATGTCGTACAAGAAACTCTCCGTCTAAACAGAGTCCGTCCGTTTATAGAGTGGTAGAGCCACGCTGTAGACACTTGTGTCTACAGCACGAATGGGCCAGCTCGTCCGGGTCGTTACCACTGTCTCACAGAAAACCGGCGTAAAGTAGCAGCTTGCTGCTGCGTTTCGTACGGCGTGAGTGAGATATCCGGAGGCCCAAACCCCCTCCCCTTCCCAATCCCTTTCCGTTAAGGTCGGAAACGCACCCATAATTCTTTTAGTATTGTGGGCGTACATGGGCGATGGAGATCACTTACCACTTGCTCGTTTGCCGGCCTATGCTATAAAAAAAACCTTACTCTCATAGAGTTGAGTCAACATTTCCAACTGAAATGCTGGATTTGAAGGTGGAAATACCAGACAATTCGGTTAAAAACATGACGCAGTATAAGAGCAATAATAACTAACGCAATGGAAACTGGGTCAATTAAGTCAAATTATTTTTTTTTTCTGGAAGTTTTTCAATTAATTTACATAAATACACACTCACGACTGTAATGCCCGAAGGGATAGGCAGAGGTGTAACCAGTACATCCACATTTCGCCGAGCTTATTTTCGTCCCATGATGTGATAGGGGGCGACATTCCAGATTTCGGGCTAACACTAAGCATTTCGTGATAGAACAACCTAATATCACTTATACCCGACCCGGGGATGAATCCCGAATTACGATTTCGTTAAACATTTGCTTAGTATCAGCCCGGAGTCTGGAATTTGTGCCCGGTATTGCAATAGGCTCGCCCCCTATCACATTATGGGACGGAGATACGCTCGGCGAAATGTGGGTGTACTGTTTACACCTCTGCCTACCCCTTCGGGGATTACAGGCGTGAGTGCGTATGTATTTACAGTGGATGCCCGAGGCACTGCGCAGTGGATATTACGCCGCTTCAAGCCGAGAATGTTATTGTTTTGTTCCTGGAATATAGAGCGAGAATCGGTTTCTTTAAACGAATGACTCTTGATTTCCTCCATCAGGTTTGGTCAGCGTTGTGCAGTATTACAACTGTGCAGAGGGAAATACAAACACACACAACATAGGTATCATACGTAAGGTCAAGTTACTCACGCCTGTATCCATGAAGGGGTAGGCAGTGGTGCAACTTGTGTACCCACATTTACTTATCTAGTACCTATAGCATTTCGGCATCCAGATACGTTACGATATGTAACAGTATGCCATTTCGCGTCGGTTTGTTGCGAGATGGTGATACTACCCCAGTCTAGCCGGTCTATTTATGATTAAAACAAAGCTGTCTGCAGCGTCTTTTTTTGTTGCATAGGTCGGAAACGAGCAAATGTGTCACCTGATGGTAAGTGATCTCCACCGCCCATGTACGCCCACAAGACTAAAAGAATCACGGGCACATTGCCGACCTTAAAGGTAAGGGATATTTAAGGGATTGGGAAGGGGAGGGGGATTTCTCTCTCACCGCAGGAAACGCAGCAGCAAGCTGCTACTTTACGTCGGTTTTCTGTGAGACAGTGGTAACGACCCGGACGAGTTATTTTTAATCGATTTATTGCAAATATTGCGCGCTGTATTCTCGGTTGCATAATTACTGCACTCTGAATCCATAGAAACACAGTACTGTCGCAAAGTTCATGCAATTGTTGCGATAAACCGCTGTCCGGATAGCGATGCGGTGTCCGGCTTACGTTCCGGACGTGATCCAGGACGTCCGGCGCTATGTAGGGTAGTAAAATCAATGCACAGATAATGTATTCCTTATCTTGAAATGTTATGTCATAATATAAAAATCTAGCTTAATATGAGAAACGGCGATGGCCTAGTTGGGCATATTAGGGACTGCGGCCAAAAGTCGGGAGTTCGAAGCTGCACAATTTACTTAGAAATATTTAAAAATGATATGCCGTCGCCGCGGCGTCTGTTCCGTCCTTATATGACACGGCCTTAATATTTTTTAGCATCGAGCAAGCAAAATGGAAATCGTCCTTAAATGTAATTGTTTCGAACGAAAATGAAATTAAA
Source organism: Mimas tiliae (assembly GCA_905332985.1). Lineage (NCBI taxonomy): Eukaryota > Metazoa > Arthropoda > Insecta > Lepidoptera > Sphingidae > Mimas > Mimas tiliae. The sequence continues at coordinate 1,471,984 of HG995247.1, read as the reverse complement.
GTCATCTTATTTCGATGACTAAAACACTAATGTCGGAATATGTAGTCACGCAATGTCAGCTGTTCTCCAACCACTAAACCAACAGTCTAAATATAAAGCAATCGTAAATATAACTCACGGCACGTTAATTAAACATTTTCAAACTAACGTCGAATATTCATTCATTTCATTCATTTATTCATGCGTAATATGAAAGTATTTTTACGTTTCTACACCACTTCATTACGGAAATATGCTAATTAAAATGCTATGTACTTTTACTTTTTTTGTTAATGTAGGAAAGCAATCAAGTAGGCCACCTAGGTTCATCAGGTGATAGGTCCCTCGTTTGCGAGAGATCTGGGTGGGTACCTGTTTAATTCTGTCGCCAACCAGCAGTGCGAATGCATTGTTATATTTCGGTTTGAAGGACATTGAAGCTAGTGAAATTCCTGGGCATTATGAACCTTAACTTATGTCTCGAAGTGACAAACGCAGTCCAGTTCCATGCAGTGCTTTATAATTCAAATTTCTGCGTGGCGTTGCTTCTGCTAAGGTGACGCTTACCAGGCGAAAGACTTACTCGTTTCCTCGTAAAGGGTAGCAAAAAAAACTTTGGAAGACTATGAATTCCTAACTCGTACTTTGATGTAACTCCATGTTACAGTTCCATTTTAGTTACGTACTAGTTAGTACACCCGCAGTTGGCTGCGTTGTGAGTTGCTTTCGGTTGGTATATAGGTCAGTGCACTTCACATGCGGCTGTAGTTAAATTCTGTTAAATTTAAGTTCTTTACATTTAAGTAATTCTGTTAAGTTAAAACTGATACATATCTCGAGAGGAAACCGAGGGAAATCGAAGAAACTATATATCTATAGTGTAACTGCGTCTTTTTTTTTTATAGTATAGGCCGGCAAACGAGCAAGTGGGTCACCTGATGGTAAGCGATCTCCACCGCCCATGTACGCCCACAATACAAAAGCATTATGGGCGCGTTGCCGACCTTAAAGGAAAGGGATAATAAGGCATTGGGAAGGGGAGGGGGATTTGGGCTCCGGATATCTCACTCACCGTACGAAACGCAGCAGCAAGCTGCTACTTTACGCCGGTTTTCTGTGAGACGGACGAGCCGGCCCATTCATGCTGTAGACAAAATTGTCTATCGCGGTTTCACTCGCCTGCATGTTACTGCTCTGCTCCCGTGGTTCGTAGCGTCATGTCATATAACATTGAACCATTGTTTCATCATCTCGACAAAGCAATTAATGGTCTAATAAGATTGATCACATCATTATTAAAAGAAAACGAAAATGCTTTATTTATGTTCTAACAATGCATTCGGACTTGGTACTATGGGCACTGAAATACTTGTGTCGTAACACTACTTGTTGCTATAATTTGACCACGTATTTCTGTAACACGTTGTATATCGAGTATATACACATACCGTCGCTTAGCTAACAATACCGCGTAACTCGAACATGGGCCCTGCGATATTGTCATGGATAAATTGTTTTTGCCGCGTATCCAATAAATTTACACAAAAAATTAAATAAACCATACAAAGCACGATATTCAAATAGTTCTGTCACCGCGCAACTCATTGGTTGTAATCACACATGTTCATAAAAAATATTCAGTTTTATGTCTCTCCTGAAAACTAAGCCAATTTAACTTGCGCGGTATTGTTAGCTAAGCGACGATATAGACTAATACATACAATATATATATATATTTTTTATTAGATTGAATGACGAGACGAGCAGGTCGGTCGCCTGATGGTAAGCGCCACGCTTGCTCATAAACAGAAGCAACGCCACACAGAACTTTAATAAAGCACTGCATGACACTGGACTGCGCTCGTCACCCCGAGACATAAGGTGTTAAGTCTCATAATGCCCAGTAATTACAGTGGCTTCAATGTCCTTCACACCCAACAGTGCTTACACATTGTTGCTTGGCGGCAGAAATAGACAAAGCGGTGGTACCAACCAAGCCGATCTCTCGCAAACGAGGGACCTACCACCTTGTAGACGTATACAGACGAATTGCGAACGTTCCTCCGTTTTTTCGTCGGTAAGAAACGACAGAATTTTATACATCCCATTAGCTGACCTCTACGCTGCATTCTCGCGTTATTTTCATGGAAATTGCTTCAATAATAATGTATCAATTTTCTCGTTTTCGTATGATAAACAGCAAGAGTTTATCTTTATTGTAAGTGAACTTTACGAACATTGCACAAATGTATTTCGACGCGAGGTTAATTGCGCCAACTCTCATTCAAGCCGGTTAATTGCTTTCCAAATTACCATACAATGGTCCTGCGTGTTTACATTACATTTAAAACAAATATACTGAAGCTGTGTTATTGGTTCTGAGTGGTAGAGCCACGCTGTAGACAATTTTGTCTACAGCATGAATGGGCCGGCTCGTCCGGGTCGTTACCACTGTCTCACAGAAAACCGGCGTAAAGTAGCAGCTTGCTGCTGCGTTTCGTACGGTGAGTGAGATATCCGGAGGCCCAAATCCCCCTCCCCTTCCCAATCCCTTATTATCCCTTTCCTTTAAGGTCGGCAACGCGCCCATAATTATTTTGTATTGTGGGCGTACATGGGCGGTGGAGATCGCTTACCATCAGGTGACCCACTTGCTCGTTTGCCAGCCTATAATATAAAAAAAAAAAAAAAAAATTGAAAAGAGTATTTTTTAAGAAGTATAAACAAATATGTAAGCCGAATATCTATATAATTCATGAAATGTCATATTGCTTTAAAAATTGTATTTGTATTTTTGAGTCTACTCTATTCTACATGTCTTAGCATAAGATAGTCGGACGTATTAGAGTCCTAAAAAGCTATGCATCTATAATTAATGTAAACGCTAGATTTTCATCCTGTAATAATGATTCTATCTTCTATCCATATATAAAAAAGAAAAGTCCTGACTGACTTATTCACTGACTCAACGTCCAGCCCCAACCCTTGGACCAAAGCTGAAATTTGGCACAGAGGTTCCCTTTACGATATATACGAGGAATAAGAAAGTATATTTCGAAAATCCAACACTAAAGGGGTTAAATCGGAGTTCAAAGTTTGTATGGAGAATAAATATATCGCTTGAAGTAGTAAGCTACTGGATATATAATATCAAGATATATGTGTGTTATTAAAATATACTAAAATTGGGTAAATTTCGGACCCAGTTATATGCCAGAAAAAAATACGTTAAAACGGACATTGAGTAATTCATATGTCATTAAAAAATGGAAAATAATCTGGCAGTCAACATTTCATAAATATATTTATCGCTTTTTATACGAGAAAAACCGCGGTCGAACACTAGCATATCACGCATAACCCACACACGTGGGATGCGGTAATCGAGGTGTACAGGCGACCTTGGCAGTGTCCACAGCGACGGCCTCTGCCGACCCAATAAAATGAGCCACGTTAAAACAACAAACAGACCTCGTATGTATATAGCCCACAGTACACCAGTGGCTTCAATTTATCTTTGTACAACTAAATGAGGCGAGCAGGTACCTCGCCTAATGGTAAGCGCCACGCTTGTTCATAAACAACAGCAAATTTTATCTACTTCTGCCATCAAGCAGCAGAGTGTAAGCACTGATGAGTTCCAGTTTGAAGGACATTGAGCCGATAAAATTACTGGGCATTATGAGATTTCCATCCGCGATTGATTATTTTGTAAAGTCGAAATATTTTCAACACTCGCAATTTGTGCAATGTACATGATATATTTTTAATAGAACTTGCAGAGTTTAAACAAACATTTTACCCGATATTTCACCAGGAGCTTTTATCAAAAATAACCTTTATCCTACTGCACATTAATCTTAACACAAAAAGGTAATTCATAAAAATAACAGTTTATTTACACTGTCTGAAAGTACTATTGAAAAATACGTACAAAATATCGAGACAGTAAATCTTTCCAAGATTCTATCTGACGACATCGCATGTGTAGCAAACAAAAGATGTAGGTATTAAGACTATTTCGAACGGACGTGCGTTCGAAGTTCAATCAATTACGTGGGCGTTTCTATTTGTCATTGAATGTGGAACTGCCCAAACAAATCCATCAGGGAGTAATGTCGGAACATTTAAACAATGAGCTAAACTGTTTAATAGTTGTTTTATTATAAACCTTCGGGTTTGATCATCTACCAAACGTTTTACTGTCAAAATAAAGTAAATGCCGTTAAACTGAACTATGTTTTGGCTTTTGTTGTCCAGAAAAAATCATTGAAATAATACTAGTTTATACGGATTTTATCGAGGTTTAATTTGATTTTAGTCCCGACGATTCGAAAGCTTTTCAGCCTTCTATACAGTTACTTCAGGCCGGCATAATTCTGCCGATCGTCGAGGGACGCCATGTCTCTTCATGGTTGACATTGTATTTGGACTGCACTGCACATCAGATCCAGTGTCACTTTGCTATGCTAGGATAAAAAAAGACGGGAGAAGCGCAACCTAACTCGTGTACACTCTGCGGCACGTCTTTTCTATTATTATAAGTCTTTTTTTATCATGATAGGATTCTGCCTATCAACCTTTTGCTATTCTTAGTAAGCAGCCTGCCTCATGGTAAGTCACCACCGGCATAGACATCGGCAATGCCAGGGGCAGTACCGCAGTTCTGACGAATTATCGCGAATAATACAATGTGCGGCGTCAAGTTGGTTGCGCCTCGTCCGTAGCTCGTGCTAGCACATGTCGTTTAACTATACCATCAAATTCATCAAGAAATAAACCATGGTTGAATTTAGATTCAAAAACACCCATTTTAATAGCATTTCTGCGGAGTTTTTTATTCTTGTGTTCGGCAAATACAGGGGCTACCAATATTGTCTTTGGACGTAAAGATAAATGAAGACTTTACTGTAATGTAAAACAATATTTAAACCAAGGAATCACGTTCACCGAGCTTATTTGGGTCCTATAGGTCGCGAGCCTATCATCTCGGGCACAAATTCTGATTCTGGGCAAAGGGAGGGTTTTTTAAATCAAAAATTAAAAATTAATGTTGATTGCCTTATATGGAATTTCAGTAGTTCTTAGCCTATATACATACTACGCTGTTACTAGACGATATCAGATTGACATAGATAATGCATAAATACCTATCCAATGTAGGAATAAAGAAAGTATAAAAAATAATGCAACCGCTGGTAGTCCAAATAAATTACTAAACTGATTTTGTATCGTTTGTAATTTCGAACCTCCAGTTTACAAGTCGTTTTCATGCAGAATAAAACACAAATAGTAACTGCAGAACATTCTGGAATGTGACCGATATGTCTCAGTTTCCTTTGTTGTTAGAATAAATACGAGCGCGGCATTGAGCGCACCTGTATTTTACAGTCTAACCGTTAGCGATTACTACATTTCCTGGTTTTATACGAATTTTATATCGTCTCGACGACCGTGTGTCGTGCGGTTTAACAATTTCACGTGGTTCAACAAATGGGTACATACTGTTCAAAACACATAAAGATTTTTTATCTCTTGGCAAGCTAAACAAGTTGCTAATTATTTACTTCATAAGGCCTTTCCCGTAGTAGAATATTTGAATTACCAAAGTTATTTAAGGTACGGAATAAGAAAACGATTCAAAATTTGGATTCTGATGTAACCCGTGACACAGGTTTATAATTTTGTCACATAGCAATCATAAAGCTGATATGTCTACTGAAAACGGGGTATGCATGCAAATATACTTGTTAACTTTGTGATTTAGAAACTACTTACTATTTTTTTCTCTCTAACACATACAATATTACTATGTCGTACATGATCTAGCATTTTCTTTAGTAAAACTTACAAATTACCTACTTATATAATACTTTCCGAGTAGTCGGCATCCCCTAGATATCTATCTATATATTAATATGTATGTGATGAGAAAACTTCAGACCCCTTTTTAAGCAAATTGCGGGTACGGAGGAGTGTGAGATTTGGTAAAGTTAAAGTTTACATGAAGGAAGAGTGCAGAATTTATAATATCTGTAACAAATATTTACATTGATTATTTCATTAAATGAAATAAAACATCGCCCACACTGACAATGTCTAAATGTAAAATCCCGTAGCTGGAATTAAACAACAAAAAGTATATGATTATAGAGGTTGAATTTCGACCACTACGCGACCACTAGTCAATATTAAATAATGATTTCTTTCGAGCAATAAATACATCAACAGTAAAAATAAATTTCGATAACGATGTCTAGATCGGAAGATAATAAATAGCACAACGATCCGGAACAGAGGATCGCTTTAAAAATACGCTTGATGGACTTTCAAGAATAACTATCATAATAAATCACTTTATTATTTAGCGTCATGGCGTTCAGACTTTAGATTCACAAACTAGTTAGTATATGCATGCGGATTGTTTTGTATTGAACTAATCCAATAGAATTACATGAGATTATTGGACTAAGAATTAGAGGAAAGTAATTATGTACCTAAATTAAAACAATATAAATTCTTAGAGCAATTTATGTTTCTAAATTGTGCATTTTTTTTATAACATCCCGTCAGCAAACGGGTCATCTGGTGGTATGTAATTCCTAACGCTGACCAATACCCCAACAATAATGAGTGCATTGCTGATCTTTAAGAAACGGAATGGGGAGCCCCTAGAAATGTGCCGATGTGAACGTAAAATTGCCATTTACCTAATAGAATTCTACTAATTTATTTTTCCTAGAATTCCCCGGGAATAAATGTATCATTAGAGAATATACATATTTAAGCGAAATATTGTGACTTGTTAGTGAAGCTAAAAAAAATTAACAATTGATGTTAAAACATGTTTTATGAAAACTGGTCATAAAATAAAACGGGGATTCTAAAAGAAATATTATACGTTGGATAGTCACAGATTTTCAATTAAATTCCACGCTGAATACAAAATTTTACCAGAATATTAACTCCCAAAACAAATCGATCAAAGCAAATCCAATAACGGTTCTGATAATTGAATACCCGAAAAATATATCACAGACATGACAACCCAACAGCGTTATAGTACGCCACGTAGCATCCCGGCAGGCGGCCTCCTGTCTGCCATAATACGCCGACGCATCGCTTTTATTGGCCTCCGCAAAATAATCTAGATAAACAGCACCCGTGGGTCATAGCATATACTAGTTCTGTACTACATACATACGCACTCACGCCTGCAATCCTCGAAGGGGTAGGCAGAGGTACACCCACATTTCACCGAGCGTATTTCCGTCCCACGATGTGATAGGGGGCGAGCCTATCGCCATACCGGGCACAAATTTCAGACTCCAGGCTGACACTGAGCATTTCGTAATAGAAAAACCCAATACCACTTTACCCGACCCGGGGATCGAACCTGAGACCTCAGCGTTGGCCTCAATCGTAACGCGTACGCATTGCAACTGCGCCACCGAGACAGTAACTCAATTTATTAACGTACATATAGCTTTGTTAATTACCTTTGCATTGGTCATCGTTGTTTGGGATGCAATGAATTTATTTAGTGTTGTTGATACTTTTGTTCATTGTTGATTCTAGAATCTAGTAAACGCGCCAATTCCAGTCGTTGTCTGCTGAGTCAGAAAACGGAACACATAAAATCAAAATGCGTACGCGTTACGATTGAGGCCAACGCTGAGGTCTCAGGTTCGATCCCCGGGTCGGGTAAAGTGGTATTGGGTTTTTCTATTACGAAATGCTCAGTGTCAGTCTGGAGTCTGAAATTTGTGCGCGGTATGGCGATAGGCTCGCCCCCTATCACATCGTTGGACGGAGATACGCTCGGCGAAATGTGGGTATAATGGTTACACCTCTGCCTACCCTTTCGGGGATTACAGGCGTGAGTGCATATGTATGTAATATAAGCATATGTAAATTGAGTTATTGGGACTTTAAGTCATGGGGATGAAAGCTGGTGAGTACTCTCGAAATTAATCTGGTCGCTCGGAATCCATCAGTCATTTAAATTACTACAGGGTAAGCAACAATTGAAGTAGGAAATAATGATTTTAGACCTTCGCATCTGTTTAGGTATTATTTTTCTTGTTGTAATCTTCACATTCATCAACTTTGAATATAATTCCTGCTTCCACATTTATCTATGCTTATTCAACTGTATGGTTAGTAACGTGTTCTCTAATCAGAGTAATTTCTGGCTCATTGGTTTTACGGTTGGTCGTCTGCCAATCATTAGTCTTCTACGGACATAATCTGTTCATGCTTACATAGGCTAACGCATTGTAGTATTTTATGGTGAATCGTTATGACTATAAACAATTTTTCATGAGGCTAGTGACTGTGCTGATGACCTAAAATGCTACATAATTCGTTTTACGTAGATAACGTAAAACAGAAAAAATCATTGTTATTCTATGTTCCCAAAGGTAACAAACATTTCAGACTAATTGGATTTTTTAATTATTGTTAATTATTGTTTAAATAACACGAAAAAAAATATCTTCATTATTACTTTTTTTTTTTTTACTAGCCCTTTATTATATACGTCCCACTGCTGGGCACGGGCCTCCTCTATTGAATGAGAGGGGTTAGGCCTTAGTCTACCACACTGGCCTAATGTGGGTTGGTAGACTTCACATACCTTCGAAATTCTTATGAAGAACTCCTCAGGTATGCAGGTTTCCTCACGATGTTTTTCCTTCACCGTTAAAGCAAGTGATAATTGACAATTAATATACACATAACTTAGAAAAGTCAGAGGTGTATGCACTTGGGGCTGGTTTCGAACTTGCGACTTTCGTCTCGACAGTCCGTACCACTCCCCGCTGAGCTATCACTGCTACTGCTACTTTTTTTTACAAATAGATAAATACAAATTTTAATATGTTTTAACTTCATTCTTTCTTTATATTGAATGAATTAATAAATTATCTTATATCCATCCAGCCGCGAGCAAACGACTAACAAATTAAGTAATTAACTCAAAACTAGCTTTGTATGTCATATTGGAAAAGATGCCATGATTAGCAGCTAATAGTAAAGATGTAGACCGATGTTTTCCGCATCAAATATATTGCATATATATAATAAGATATTGGGATATATTCATAGAACAAAATAATTACTTGGTTAGAACTAATATAATATCAACTGGCAAGTTGTAACTGGTAATATTAGAACTGCCTCTTTATTATAATCTCTGCCTCTGATCTGAGAATCGAGATCCTGGTGACCTGAAACACAGACTTGGCTTACATCAGGCACCAGCAAATTATTGTTCTTATGTATTTCAATGTACTTAATTATGATGACGAGAAAATAAAGATTTTTTATTATTATCATTATCACCCCAGATATATTTAATTAGTTATGAAACCAATTTTAGAACTACCCAATAGGTAATTATTACATGATCATTTTTTTTACTTGGTTCCTGCTGATCACTAGTAGCGTATAAGTAACAGTTATAGTCGACTCTAATAACAGTAAATATAAACATATATATTAAACCATTGAAACTAACAATAGACGCCATTTCACGAAAGGCCATTTCTATTTTTTCTGACGTGATTTCGCCTAGTTCTAAGGAATCTGATAACGCCAAATATAAGGTTACCCTTTAACTTAACTTGTACATTGAATTTAAATGAATATTTTTTACATTGTACTGTATTATGCTATGAAAATAAGAAATAGGCACAAGTTTTTTTGTTTAATGCTTATTCACAATCAGCTGATCCAAATTACTAGATTTTATACTGTGATGAAAATATTGTAATGTTTTTTTATTTACGACTTGCGTATTAGTGTTTAGAGTTACTAATTAAAGTGCTAAACTATTAGCCTAGAAAACTAAGCTTACTTACAATTAAACTATTTTAAACCACATGGCCTTAAATTATTTAATTGCGTCTGTAGCAAGAGCTAAGGAATATTTTTTACTTGGGTGGGTTGGATAGATAAAGATATCTGGGAGGTGGTTAGCAGGATTAGGGATTTGGGGGGGGGGGGCAGGTCCATCCTGACCAGTCCCTTGCTACGTCTATGATTACACACTAACTCGTCTTGTTACAATTAATTACTTACTAACTTAATTTAAAAAATGTTACTCATATAATATTGCGAATGCTGTACACACCTTCAATAGGCATGTGCATCAGTTCTTTTTCACATTGTTATTATTTCTTGTAATTTTAATGCATATGTCACTGGTGTGTTTATTTAAATAAATAAATAAAATAAATAAATGATTGATAGTGAACTAATGAATACTCTTTAGATAGTAAAATTTTCCGAACTTGGCTGACACACTACTGTGTGTATAGATTATAACCCTATAGTCAAAAGCAATAAGCCACAGCAGTAAGCAGTAAGCATAAGCAGTGATAGCTCATCAGGGAGTGGTATGGACTGTCGAGACGAAAGTCGCAGGTTCGAAACCAGCCCCTAGAGCATACACCTCTGACTTTTCTATGTTACGTGTATATTAATTGTTAATTATCAATTGATTTAACGTTGAAAGACACATCGTGAGGAAACCTAAGATGTTCTCCATAAGAATTTTGAAGGTATGTAAACACTGCAAACCCGCATTAGGCCAGCGTGATGGACTAAGGCCTAAACCCTCTCATTCAGTAGAGGAGGCCCGTGCCCAACAGTGAATCGTATATAATACAGGGCTAGTATTATTATTATTTATAGTCAAAAGCAATATGATGATGGAATGATTTATACAATTAATTACATAGACTAGAGTAGATAAGAATTACCTTTAAGGCGAGATCAGATGATACACTCGGGAAAAACGTTCGAGAAAACATAATTTTTTCTTCCATTTCATTTTTAGTGAAACAAGCAAAATGACTACAGTGAACGAAAAGTAAACAGTCATGAAATTAGAATCATCAAATTGAAAATGCAATATAATCATTAAAATGTTGCAGACAAATGTTTGACTCAAGAGTCTGGTTCCATCACATAGTGTTTAACTTTTACGAAAGATACTATAAATAACAACAGAATTTAATGCTTCAACTCAGATACTGACTGAAAAATATTATTCCAATCATTTACTTGCTACGTAAAGAAGTAGATAAATACTAACAATTTCTTAAATGGCTAACTATTTGGAATTGCTGATTCGTTCAGTAGTAAACAATCTGGATTATTGAAGATACACCATATACTTTTTATACACCGAACGGTCACATACATAGTCCTGACCCCACACTGGGTTAAACTGTATCGTGGGTATCAGGAACTACAAGGGACTTGGTCCTACAACACTCAGACCCGAAACAAACATATTTAGATCACACAAACATTTGTCTTGGTGGGAGAATCGAACCCACGGCCTCTCGCTTCACAGGTGGCTACTCGCCCACTGCGCCATGGAGGCTGTCAATCTGTCTCTTCAAATAGAAAATAAAAAACTAGGTAAAAGATAACAAAGCTGGGAACACTGTAATGGTATTTAATAGAAGTTAATACTTGGAACACGACACCCCGCCAATTCCCATTTATGTAATGGATTTGTTCCCGCCCCCAGTACACAATAGACTATTGTTTTATTATGGGTGTATTCTGTACCAAGCGGTAATGGTGAGCTTATCGGTAATACAATATCCTAAAATATCTGATGTCTTATCACTTTTTTATATTTGAGAAAGAATCTGATAATAAGACTATTTTTCATTAAACTAAGATTTTTTGTCAGCAATAAAATTAACAAAGAAAACTGGAAGAAAAAAAATTAAGACACTATTATTTTCCAAAAAAAAAATTACAACTTTAGATGATAATTAAGGTATTCAATATTTTTTTTACTTTTACATTTCACAAAGAACATTTAACAATTAATAATTTCTAAACTCGTGTAATAAAGGAATTCTATTACACACAATAAAATCAAAAATGGGACGCTGGAGACGGTTATAGGCTACTTTTTATCCCGGTTGTAGGCTATTTTTTATCCCGGAAAAGGCTGTTCACGCGGGCGGAGCCGCGAACAAAATATATAATAATATAATATAGCTAAGCTAAGCTAAAGCTAAGTAATATCAGTAATGATACATATGAAAGTTTGGATGCTTGAGTTTATGAATTTCGATGTTTTTAGTCAATCACGCTTCAACTGCTGAACGGATTCAAATGAAGATTGGCACACGTGTAGACCATGACAGGGTATAGGCTATTTTTTATCCCGTAAATCGATATTCACGGTTTCCATGAGTAAAAGCTAGATAGTTTAGTTAAGTCAACAATATGCGACATGATATTCATTCCACATAATAGTAATAGACTGGTCACGGGGCTTGCAATTTGAAAGCATTTTAAAACTATCATCCATCCAAGATTAAGGGTTGCAACATGGTAGTATATTGGCCCAATAATGGGACAATTCGAATACATGCAACATCCTTGCTACACAATTCATTGTTAAGCCAATACAGAACACTAGCATTGCAATTACTGGAGTAAATATCTCCCAAAATTTAACTAACAGTACAACGTTCAATAACAACCAAAATTCCCAAATTCCCTATGACATTGATCTCACTTCCCAAAGGCGTCGTAAAAATTTTACGATCGACCACAGCGATTACAATGGTTTTGTTTATATTATTGTAAAGTTAGAACACGTTACAGAGCATGGTAAAAATAGGTACACACGCTTGTCTCTGCCCACAGCGCGTTTGTGAGCTCCAATCTCTATGAATGTTATAGAATATAATAGAAAACTCTTTACGCTGGGTTTACGCTCATGCGGAGATGGCGAAGCACTGCACTACGCTGTTTTTGTAATATATTATGGCAATGTTTGTGCGTTGGTTTCATACATTTGACAGATTATAGTGCAAATGACATGGAACCTTGTATATATCTTAGTAAGGCTGGGAGAATGGAAGTTTGCTTAGAACTATGTACTGCTCTGAATTCGATTTTGCTACTACCAAAACCTGAGGGCGAGCACGAACAACTTACGAATAAGTATTCGAATCGAGAACGCTAGCATTTGTATGATTTTTAAACGACTTCAATAAAAGGAGAAGGTTCTCAATTCGACTGTTTTTTTTTAATGTTTGTTACCTCAGAACTTTGGACTGGGTGAACCGATTTGGATGATTCTTTTTTTATTTGAAAGCCGGTGCTTCACGTGTGGTCCCATTTCGGAAGTCGGTTTCTAAGTTTTGTTAACCGTTATTTTTTCAAACTAATTTTTGACATTTCGATTCGAATACGTTTTCGCAAATTGTTCGTGCTAGCCCCTCAGGATAGATAAATAAGCGGTCTACGAATATTATCAATAAAATAACAGATTTAGGCGATGTTTGATTTGCATTCACCCTGTCGTATTATGGTCTCTTATTAGTTCCTCTTAAGATGTAATTCCGATGGTCGCGTCCCGAGCATCAAAGATGCCGCGCGCTTTTGGGGCCTGTGAGTACTCTCCTTCCACCTGCCCTTATCCCACTCGCAGTGGGCTCGGCGCAACATGCTTTTTAATACATGTTGCACATAGATTTGGCTTGTAGTTTTTACTACCGGCCGCCTGCCTGACGACCCTTCTGGATTTGAGTACTACGCACTTTAAATAAGGGAGACCTCCGACATTAGTATTATGAACACATATTGTCACTGCCTGAGAAGCTGCAGTTTAATCGGGTGACGCCAGCGCTTGACACTTTTTTTATAGCATAGGCTGGCAAACGAGAAAGTGGATCACTCGATGGTCAGTGTTCTCCACCTTCATAAACATCCACAATACTTGAAGAATCATAGACGCGTTGCGACCATAAAGAAAAGGTTAAGGGATTGGGAAGGGGAGGGGGTTTGGGCCTTTTTAGTTTTTTGTGTATCTGTTTACCCGAGCTAATCTCCAGAACGGCTGAACCTATTTTGACAGGACTTGTGTTGGTAGATTCTGGACTTTTTTGAGAATAATTTTATCCCGGATTCATAACGCAACAGATTTCCACGCGGGCGGAGCCGCGAGCCGGAACTAGTCCTCATTAAATGATAATGCGGATGTACCATTACGTAGTGTATTAGGAAAACGAGTATTTACATTCCACTAATACAGTAAATCACTGAATTCGACTGTTGGTTTATCACTCGCCTACGTTAGAATAATAAAACATACCGATGCAGGTCGGAATTGGATCGAATCGGCCGAATAAATGTTTCGATAATTACAGATTGCGATATATTTTCGACAGTGTTCCATCAAAATGACGATCCTGCGCAAGATGGCACGGGACGTAACCTCTTTTGACGCACAGGATTATGTTGGCCTGAAGGGACTAGATATATACTGACTGACCCCAGAATGGGTCACCAAAGAGAATATGGGCCACTATGTTTGGTTTTACGAGGTGGTGAGTCCCTCGTATGCGAGGCCGTCTAGATTGGTACCACCGCTTTGTCTATTTCTGCCGCCAAACAGCAATAAGCACCCCTATTAAGTTAGTTGGTAATATTGAAATTAAACCGGTTTATACGGATTTTATCGCGGTTTAATTTTATTTTAGTCCCGACGAAAGCGTTTCAGCCTACGTGGGTCACGGGAGAGACTGAGGTGTAGGTCGTCTCGAAAAGTTAATGTTACATTGTTAAAAGTTTAACTTTATTTCAATGTGCAATATTCGCATAGACATAAGAAATCATACATACGCACTCACGCCTGTAATCCCCGAAGGGGTAGGCACAGGTGTAACCAGTACACCCACATTGCGCCGAGCGTATCTCCGTATGGTGTGATAGGTGGCGAGCCTATCGCCATACCGAACACAAATTCCAGACTCCGGTTTGAGACCTGAGTATTTCGTAATAGAAAAACCCAATACCGCTTTACCCGACCCGGGGATCGAACCCGAGACCTCAGCTTTGGACTCAATCGTAACGCGTACGCATTACAACTGCGCCACCGAGGCAGTCATTTCTTTTTCATTCTGTTACATTCACTACCATTCCCATATAAAAGCCCACACAATTCAATACAAACAATATGGAGGTCTGTTTGTTTTCAATGATTGGGGTTGAGTAATGCAAACGAACTCAGTATGGTTACCAAGTCCAGTGCTTTTCCAAGTGGCATTGTCAAGTGTTTTGAATATAGATACAATAATAATATTTAGGTTCTGTTTGGTAAAATGTGGTGTGATTAATAATTACTACAAGGAGCGCGTTTATGGTCTTTTTTAATAAAACAGAAAAAGTAACGTTAAATTTCTATGTTTACCTGAAAAATATTATGAAAATACAGACCTAGTTGAAAAAAAAACATAGGTAGTTATTAGTAAATCTCCTTAGTACAACAAGACGTGAACAAGCAAGTCGCTCGCCCGGATGTAAGCGCCCTACCTGCCCACAAAGATACAACACAACACAGAACCTTGATTTGCAAAGCACTGCATGGCACCCGACTGCGTTCATCACCGCGAGACATAGGATGTTAAGTCTCATAATGCCCAGTAATTTCACTGGCTTCAACCGTAACACAACAGTGCTAACACACTGCTGCTTAGAGGCAAAAATAGACAAAGCGGTGATACCAAACCTGACGGCCTCTAGCATACAAGGGACCCACCACCTAGTAAATGTTAGAACAGACGGAGGTTAGTTGGTCATAGGTTGAGAGTCGTTCGCGGTCGGTTCTTGAGCTAATAGATCAGCTCGTCGATTCGTAATTAACTTATTGATGTATGTAGGTCAACTGATACTATGTTAGCGGAATAGAATATTTCCCTCGCGACTTACACGTTATAGCAACACTAATCTGTTAAGAAATGTTGTGTGTTAACCCCCGACAAAAAAGATGCGCAATGTTCAGAAGGCCAATTCTCGTAATTTTAAATGTTCAAAATATCATTCCAATCTAGTTTCAGCGTCAAGAAAGTTGCAAATGGCATTCTCTTAAACCAATAATCAACGTCAAATGCACCTAGCCGTTTTGGCTTTCACCGTTTTGGCTTCAGTCAACTTTTATTCTATATTCAATCTTATTACGATCTATGTTCACATTTGACGTTGATTATTGGTTTAAGAGAATGCCATTTGCAACTTTCTTGACGCCGAGACTAGATCGGAATGATATTTTGAACATTTAAAACTACGAGAATTGACCTTCTGATGTATGTGTATTTATTCATCGTGTTAGAAGTTACGTGAGACGAGTTTTCTTTTATTAATACCAAACGACAATAGTCACTTCAACTCATAGTTTATTGGTTACATTTACAATGTCACTGCTTTACAGACCACAACACCATGTCAGGATTCTCTAGAGACCGTTCTCTAATTATAACTTAAGACAACTAGGACCGATTAGTAAACCAGCATAGCTACCGCGTAATGAACACTTGGACTATCAACTGACCACTGTACTTAATGAACTGGAGACTGTCTGACTGACTGCGGGCGAAAGACCTCCAGTTATCGCGACAACCTCTTTTACACTATTTAACTACCCTTCTACAACTATTTCGCACCATTATTATTTCAGTGGACCTAACGTTGCTTTCTCAGACACCCTCAATATACCAATATTAAGAGAAAAAAACTGTTATATATATTTCAGATCTTTCTTTCACATTTTTATAGCAAAGGCTGGCAAATGAGTAAGCAGGTGACTGATGGTAAGCGATCTCCACCATCCATGTACGCCCACAATACCAGAAGAATGGGCACGTTACCGACCCTAAAGTTAAGGGATAATCAAGGACTTGGAAGGGTAATGGGATTTGAGTCTTCGGATATCTCACTCACCGTACGAAACGCAGCAACAAGCCTCTACTAAAGCGTCGGTTTTCTATGAGGCAGTGCTAACGACAGGATCGAGTCGATTCGTGCTGTAGACAAAACTGTCTACAGCGTGGCTCTACAACTCAAAACCTGCGTCTTGTGTCATCTCTTAAGCACGTATTCACAAACAAAACTTATGTGAGCTCTGTGCTCAGTGTAGATTTCTGTGTACTGCGACATATATTTTTTTAACCCCCTTAAACCTTCGACTGTCCGTCCACAATTGTTTATTTTGGCAGTTTGATCCACAGACCTTAGCCTGCCGCGCTTATATTAAAAAGTGTTTGTGTGTTGACATTTGATAAACTGTGGTCAAATGAGCGCATTTATATTTATAGTTACTTATGTTCATGCATGTAATGATTCTAATAAATTCCTAGAAAATTGTTTTCTAAATTAAATAAATGGTAACGGGTTTAGTTCTTTTTACTTCACATCGTGGCGATTAAAAATTATACTGATTATAACTGAATAATACACCCAACAGTCACACACATAGTCCTGACCCCACACTAGGTAAACTTGTGTCGTGGGTATCAGGAACTACGAGGGACTTGCGGTCCCACAACACCCAGACCCGAGACCAATATTTGTGGTTCACACAAACATTTGTCTCGGTGTGGGAATCGAACCCACGGCCTCTCGCTTCGCAGCAAAATAAAACATAGATTATCATGAGTATTAGCATGCGATATAAAGCTATACAATTTTAGTGTGACGTCATACACGTTATGCGATTATTTAGTACGGGTAGCACTTGTAACCTGGATTTATTCATTTATTTATAAATAATATTCCTAATTCTGTGTAGTCAAATCATAATTTTGTGTGAACTCGTATTTCGTTTCGTGTTCGATCTGTCTCAGCCTCGACTTTGGTTTGAGCGATTTGCCTAAAGGGGTCCCAAAAGTGACTATTTTATGCCGAAGAGGGTCTCTGTAGGCTTTTTTATAAATAAACCCAACAGTCATATACAATATCCTTACCCTACAGTAGGTTAAACCTGTATAGTGGGTATCAGGAACTACGAGGAATTTGCGGTCCCACAACACCTAGACCCGAAACAACTATTTGTAAATCACAGAAACACTTGTATTGGTGCGGCAATAGAACCCAAGGCTTCCCGCATCGCTGCCAGCTACACCAGTAGACGACGTAACTGTACTACACCAGTAGTATGACGACTTAAACAATACCAGCTTAACAGTTCTGAGTCTTATGCCGTAGGGCTTTAGTATATCGACTTAAAACAGCCCTGGCTTAGCAGGACGTTCATTCCCATGAGCCTCCTAGGTAAATTAGTAACCTCATTGACCTCATATTGCCCTGGGGCATTGAATATAGTCTTATTACCTCACGTGACCATATGTGTATTGATATCAACCCAAGAAACTATTTTAGACTCCCGCGATTTCCAGACTAAATAATCATTTAGAATTACTCATTTTAAGTGCGCAAAATAACCTAGATTTTTAACATAGTGCTAATAAACAAGAAGCTTTTAAACGTTATGAAATGTATATAAAATATTTATTTAATGAGATCCGAGACGCCGTTCATCTTGTAAAGTAAACAAACAAAAAATATGATGTATGTACTAAACTTATTAGAGTTGTTCAAATCATTTTCATATTATGTGTACAAATAATTTATAGTTTTATGATGGTTTAATTTGATACATAAGACGTTAATTTGGCAACCATGATCGCTTCATTGATGTAGTAGCACGTGCTAAGGTTGTGAAATAGATGAGGTTCGATTCGCAGATTAGGCCATTGAAGGCAAGCTTTTAACCAACTTTTAAAAGAGGATTTATAGCGAAAAGTGATTTATCGCCGAGGCAATGCAGTTGCAGAATAAAAGTTGGACGCAGGAAAAAATCTTAGTTGCGAAATATTAGAGAGTGGACAGGCATCGCGAGTGCTGCAGAACTTTTTCGCCTCGCAAGAGATAAAGAAGAGTATTCCAAGCTGACAGCCAACCTTCACTAGTTGGAGAGGCACACGAAGAAGAAGAATGCAGTTGCAATGTCTAGTGAATTTGTTCACAGATCACATACCTAATTGATCACTAGATTTAGAATTAGTCTTAAAATCATCTTTTACTTATTGATCATATTAACAGATTGACAAATGTACAAGCGGGTCTCTTGATGGTGAATGACTAACATTTACCTGAAAATATACCGACATCTCATGGTTGAATTATATTTGGTCGAATCGCAGTTCTTCTAGTCACATGTAGACCGGAAAACGTCAATAAACATACAGACGATCAGCCAATACAATTTATCGATAATAAATAGCTCCTTAAACAAAATACCTACGAGATTCGTTTGATGTTGGACTTCTATAATTGTTACTGTCGGCGTACTGCCATGTTGATATAAAATTTTATGTTTTCCGGTCGTACAATAAAGGGTATCAAGTTTACAGACAAACACATTCCGAATAATCTTATATATAAAATTCTCGTGTCACAATGTTCGTTCCCATACGCCTCCGAAACGGCTGGTCCGATTTGTATGAAATTTTGTGTGCATATCGGGTAGGTCTGAGAATCGGCCAACATCTATTCTTCATCCCCGTAAATGTTAAGGGTGGCCCACCCCTAGATTTTACTGTTTATTTTTTAGACAAAAAAAAATGTGTTTATTTTTTTTATGATACAGCATTAAAAAATACAAACCAATACCTAATTTTATAGCGACATTAGTATTTTTGTCAGCCGCGTTTCTCGTTGCCGACCTTAAAGGAAAGGGATAATTAAGGGGTTTGGGAAGGGGAGGGGGTTTGGGCCTCCGGATATCTCACTTAACGTACGAAACGCAGCAGCAAGCTGCTAGTTTACGTCCGTTTTCTGTGAGACAGTGGTAATGACCCGGGCGAACCGACCCATTCACTCTGTAGACAAAAGTGTTTACAGCGTGGCTCTTATCACACAAACGACGATTGTAAAACAACTTTTTTCAACGGTTGTAAGGAACTTTAGAAACGTGGTCATCAATGCTGTTAAGTATGGAAATCCATTCGTCCCTCATTAATATTCATGGTGCCTCAGTTTATAGCATTCACTCGAATGATTTAATTGCACGTCCAGCTCTGATGTAATGACGAGGGTGAGTGGTGTCCTCCACTAATATAATATACAAACGGATTCACGCCTGTTTCCCATCACGCCTGTTACTTCTACTTCTACTTCTACTTCTACTTCTACTTCTACTTCTACTTCTACTTCTACTTCTACTTCTACTTCTACTTCTACTTCTACTTCTACTTCTACTTCTACTTCTACTTCTACTTCTACTTCTACTTCTACTTCTACTTCTACTTCTACTTCTACTTCTACTTCTACTTCTACTTCTACTTCTACTTCTACTTCTACTTCTACTTCTACTTCTACTTCTACTTCTATTTCTTTCTTTCTTCTACTGACCCAGCATTTCTCGAGAATATCTCTGACTTAATCTGTGAACGTTTGCCGAGGCCTTCCCTTCCCAACTGTAATGTTCACATACTCGCCATGTATATTTGTATCGTTAACCTTTTTTCATCCATTTTCTCAACAGGCCTGAACCATCTTAATATTGATACTTGAGTCTAAAATAACTTAAATAATGTACATTGATAATTTTGCCGGCCTTAACATTCTCAAAATTATAGTCTAGAATTAGCATTTTATGAAAAAAAGGCTTTAGCTTTCGCCCATCTGAGCTTGAAAGTAATAAACAACGCCTATTTCACCTATTTAGACGTGGATTTTCGTTATTTTGTGATTACTTGGTGAGTGAGTGAGAATTTCGCTTTCATAAAAATACAGCATTTTGTCATTTAGAGTTCATCTAGAAAACTAATTGATCTTGAAGTAGTAAGTAGATTATATATCTAATATTCTGATTTCGTAATTAGACATTGTATTGACATTGCATTTCGCATTAATGAAAATAGATATATAGCATTTAGAGTTCACCTTTTTAAAATGGGTGAAGGATTAATATCCCTCACTACATACACCCTTTAGAAAATGATCTAAAGAATATTTTTTCTTGCCCATATGTTCACGCCCCACATCCCGCTATAAGGGAGTCTTGACCTACTTTCACATTACCGTTCACGGGGTATTTAGATCGCAGATGTTCTATTTAAATGGCCACGTATCGATCCATACGTCCTGGAAAATTTCTATCCTTTCAGATTATATAACAACCTCAACTATCTTTTAGTTTAGAATAATAATTTATTTATTACACTTCACAAGGTGGTAGGTCCCTCGTTTGCGAGAGGCCGGCTGGGTTGGTACCACCGCTTTGTCTATTTCTGCCGCCAAGCAACAGTGTGTAAGCACTGTTGTGTTTCGGTTTGAAGGAAATTGAAGCCAGTGAAATTACTGGGCATTATGAGACTTAACACCTTATGTCTCAGGGTGACGAGCGCAGTCCAGTGTCATGCAGTGCTTTGTTATTTAAAGTTCTGTGTGGCGTTGCTTCTGTTTATGAGCAGGCGTGGCGCTTACCATCAGGCGAGCGACCAGCTCGTCTCGTCATTCATGCTAATAAAAAAATAAAAAAATATATACATGGAGTATAAAGGCGGACTTAATGCTAAAAGCATTCTCTACCAGTCAACCTTTGGGTGGTGCAGATATGTTAAATTGCATTCATTTTTGTTTTTAAACTTTAGTTTGACTTGATTAGGATGCAAAAATAAAACAAAAAGTGTTTACAATTATTTTGCCTATACATAATTTGTTTGTGTATTTAATATTTGAATAAGGTTTTTCAATATCATATTTTTTTTGCCTGCAGCACTGTTTTTGTGATTATGTTCTGTATAGGCGGTAGGCCCTTGGGGACTGTGCCCTTCACGATAAATAAGTGATCCCCATATTTTATTTATTTATGTTACAAGCGCACGCGCGCGTACATACTATACACGTTACATTACTTCACTTACATATTATTCCGTACCATTACACGCATTTATATTATTGCATTGCAAATCTTAACTGCTCGTAAAGTTCTACTTATTGCTGTCGGTATCATATCCATGAAGAGTAGTCTATTATTGTCTTGTTTTCTTTTTAACCAACTGCAAAAAAGGAGGAGAGCCTTTATTGGGCGCATATCTTATGTATTTATTCAATTTCCTTTTTTTATTCTCCGCCAAATATGGGCCGATTATGGTGAAATATTTTTTGTTCGATAGAGTTTACCTGTGATGTGGTTCCATATATATTTAGTTCAGATCAGATGACAGAGTGCGAGTAAAAAATGGAACTCCTCAAGGAATAAAGACGCATTTGTCGCGATTGTATTTATATTATATGTGTATTTATATTAGATTTTGTATGTATGTTACATACAAAATCTTTAGCTACTACTTAAAAACCGTCTTCGAAAACACACTGAAAAGTCAAAATTTAATTCTTTTTGGAATTGGTGTCTATGCCACTGCTGTTGAACTGAAATTGCAATTACCAATTGGTCACTCCGTGGCTGTGCTACTTGCCTTTCAACTGAAATTGCCTGTTAGGTATGCAAGTAAATAAAATACCTACAAAAGTAAAATTAGAAGCCTTTTGTATTTTAGTAGAAAATAGTTAAAAATACAGTCGCCCTTAATGTCAACTACCATAAAGGTCGAGGGCAGGCGAGTGGCGCGGCTATCATTTATTCATCACCACGTTATACTTCGCCACGTTTATATTAAACGTTTAACATATTTTAAACATAACTTTAAATATATAAAATATCTACTCGCGGACGCGCCTACAATAATTCTTATTAGATACGCCACACAATATAATTAAGCGTCTTGGGGTCTAGAACCAATGGCAAACACCGAAACTTCGGTAACCCTCGGGCCGGTTCGGCTAGTGCGGCAGAGGGAGTTCGGAATTACTCGCGCAGTCAGCTGTTGGACACACTCGACGACACTAGTGTAATTATCTACTGAGAGTCTGATCTAGGCACCAGTAAAAACCTATAACGGTTGTTAATTTAAAATCCTTGAGCTATTCCCAACTAGGGTAAGTTGTGCACAATTCCTATTAACTATCCTGTATAGTATTAGTGATATTTAAAGCATTGATTTGTGTTGTTTGCTACGAATAAAAACCAGCTGTGCCTGTGTACCGTAACCGTTCAAAACTTAACGGTCATTGTTAAACATTGCTTTGCATTCCACTTGATTTATTGATGCATTGCAGTGAGTTGTTATTTTAATTAAGTTTATTGCTTACTTGTATTCCTTTGGCTTTTAATAATAGATTATTAATGTAGTTCAATGCCACAACCGCCTGGGATAAGGAATTGCCTTTTACAATCACCGATCTCTTTCTCAACTCGCACATCCTACGCTTTCAGCAAGTGCTTAATATTAACATAATACTTTAATCGTATTATAGGAACTCCGTTAGGGATTTCTAGATCCTTAATCGCTGCCTCCGTAATCCTCGTGCTGTGGGCTGACGAACCAGAAGGCGGATATCACCTCTGACGGCGATCAAGGCCTGTGGATATCTCCTCTGGCGGCGTTCAAGACCTGCCATCCGCCAGCTGCCTTGGCATCCGACCTGCCATCAGTCCTGACCCCTACGAGTCGTGCGCAGTCCAAGAGGAGAGTGCGGTGACCGTTGTTGGAGCTGAACTTGGCCATAATTTTCTACCCGCGACCCTGCTACTTTACTCTTAAAATATAATAATTTGTTTTACTGTTAAATTTTGTTTCACTGTAACCGCCATCTAGGGTTAAACGTGACAAAATCAATGGGTGATAATACCTAATAATAAGCCCGTTTATTTCCATATCCTTATGTTGCATTTCAAATGTTATGAGTGGTTATAGTTAGTAAGTTTATTTAGAAACTAGGTGTTAGTATTATTAGTTTTCTTAACAATTATGGATATGGACCCCTTCTTGGATAAAGACCTCCTCCAATTTCATCCAGAGTATTCTGTTTTTGCCTGCAGTCGCCCAATCTTTACCTGATTTTTCTATAATGACATCAGCCCACCGTCTATGTGGCCTGCCAACTTTTCTTTTTCCTGTTGAGCCACTCCATTGTTCGTATGGTCCACCTTTTGTCGCTAAAACGTGAGATATGTCCAGCCCACTGCCATTTTAGTTTTAAGGCTTTTGTTAGTGCATCTGTTAGCTTAGTTCTTTATCTAATTAATTCGTTTTTTATTTTATGAACTCTTCTAATTCTTAGTATGCTTCTTTCCATTGCTGTTCTAATTTTATGTTTTATATTGTGTGTAAAGGTCCATGTTTGACAGCCATATATTAAACAAGGGAAAAGACAGGTTTGAATTACTATTTTCTTCATATTTAAATTGTAATCTCCTTTTAAAATTTCTTTGAGAGACCAAAATTTCCTCCACGTTTTATTTAACCTTCTTTGAATTTCTTCTTCGTTATTTGAATGGCCAAATGATATTTGTTTGCCTAAATAAATGTAACTGTTCACATAATCTATGTTGTTTCCTACTAATTTAATAGACTTTTTTAGGCCATTAGTAATAAGTTTAGTTTTGTTTGTGTTCATCTTTAGACCTACTTTGGAACTTTCTTGATCGAGTTGATTTATCATTTCCTCCAGCTCTTTAGATGTTTCTGCTAGCACAACTATATCATCTGCAAATCTAAGATGACTTAAATAACTGTCTTTTATTCTTATGCCTTTATTTCTCCAATCTAGATTCCGAAAGATATTTTCCAGTACAGCAATAAATAGTTTGGGTGACAGAGGGTCTCCTCTTTCTAGTTTTATTTCATCTCTTGTTTCAAGTTTTACTCTGCTTGTACTGTTTTGATATATGTTTTTTTAATATATTTATGTATTTTTTCCCGGATGTTAAATAGTTTTAGTGCCTTCCAGATCAATGGATGATATTTCCATATAATTAATTTAAAACTGTTCCTACATACTTACATAAATATAAGCTAACACATATATGCAGTGATAGCTCAGCGGGGAGTGGCATGGACTGTCGAGACGAAAGTCGCAGGTTCGACACCAGCCCCAAGAGCACACACCTCTGACTTTTATAAGTTACGTATGTTTTCATTGTTAATTATCACGTGCATCAACGGAAGGAAACACCGTGAGGAAACCTGCATACCTGAGAAGTTCTCCATAAGAATTTTAAAGGTATGTGAAGTCTGCCATCCCGCATTACAGCGTGGTGGACTAAGGCTTAACCCCTCTCATTCAGTAGAGGTGGCCCGTGCCCAGCAGTGGGACGTATATAATACAAGGCTAGTATAAAAACACATTGTATCCCCGATGTGAGACAATTCAAACTTCAATTATATAATACTGACTTACCGAGGTGTTACCTGATAAGAAATCAGAATAAGAAATCATTTATTGCACACCACACCATCACACAAGAGTACAATTAAGATAAGATCTTATACCTGACACAAAAATAAAAATAACAAAAACATGACAATAAGCTATAGTGGCAAAATGGCGTGCATTTTACCGAACGTCATGGTATGGGTGCAAACGGGACATATATATTTGTACTCAACAGGATAATGAACACAGTACATATGGTGTCAAATCGGAGCTAGTGGGTCGTTCAAGCGAGTCGTGTTCAGGAATCAGCCAGTGTATATCCAGGAACAGTCCGGAATAATTCTGGTGAGATATTGTCTTTCGCCGGTCGCCGTTATATTTGGACTGTATTATACTTACCACCAGGTCCAGTGTAGTCACTTAATCGAGGATAAAAAAAACACTCATGCAGACAGACAAAGGTGTCAAACTTATAACACCCTTTTTTTGTTGGGGTTAACAAAGAAACCCGCAATCTCTTATTGCGTTTCATAAGGGGAGACTTCGTAGCAACTGCGTAGCACAGGCTGTGGCCGCCTACGGTGCTACGAGGTCGGAACTCGAGTGACGATCCCAACTTACAGTTTTAATTTTAGGAATATTAATTATTTAGGGTCAATTTATACTAGCGCAGAGTCGAAGCGCATCGAAGCGTCTATCCAAAACTGAACATAACAAATTCAACCTTAACTCCACATCGTAACGCACATATTACTTCTGACATTTTAAAAAGACGCGCGCATTCTTCGGCATTCGCTGATTGGTGCGCTTCGACTCTGCGCTAGTGACCCTTAGGTTTTAAATTAAAGTGCTGCTTTTTTTACTAATTTCTCTGGATTTGTCCTAGTTTAAAAAGCGTCCGGAGAGTATTATCAATAATATCCAGGTAAATAATGATGAAATAATTAAAGCATTTAATTAAATGTCACCTCAAGTAGTAATAAAATATGCATCCGGAAATATTATATTTTATCCAAATGACCGAGGTCTTGGATAGCTTTGTTCTGTGGGACAATAATAATATAATTTTGATATTATGAAGTGTTTTATTTAAAAAAAGTTTGTAGCTGTTGTTTTATACATACATGCATACGCATTCACGCCTGGAATCCCCGAAGGGGTAGGCAGAGGTGTAACCAGTACACCCACATTTCGCCGAGCGTATCTCCGTCCCATGATGTGATAGGGGGCGAGCCTAACGCCATACCGGGCACAATTCCAGACTCCGGGCTGATACTGAGCATTTCGTAATAGAAAAGCCCAATATCACTTTTACCCGACCCGGGGATCGAACCCGAGACCTCAGCGTCAGCCTCAGTCGTAACGCGTACGCATTACAACTGCGCCACCGAGGCAGTCATGTGATGACCGATGTACAACTAAATAAACGAGACAAGCAGAAAACGCCACGCCTGCCGATAAATTAAAAAGTACTGCATTGTGATTATCACCTCGTGATATAGCTTCCAATAATTTCACTGGCTTCAATACACTTTATAATCCAATAACATTTGATTATTGTTTTACATTTAAACAGAACACGGACTCCGAGCCTAACTTCGAACTTACAACAAATTAGCTTTTTCAGCCTGTCCTGAATTATGTAGCTTTGTCTGGCATTTAACCTAGACTATTTGGGGACATGAATAAATCAACATTTAAGTGAACAGAGGCTCTCTCTCGCATATATTTCTGTAATGGACTATTTCTGTTATAAGTTGATTGCTTTTACTTTGCCGGAAAATTGGCAAGCGCTTTTATTGCTCTTGCACAGTTTTGGCAGCGACTAGCTTACGAGCTTTATAGGCAACTTGGAGATAAGCTGTCACTACGATACATACAAATACAAAAGTTTTTGATTGAATATCAATTAGGCAGATAAATAGCAAAGTCCAATTTATACAATGACCCCGCACTAGGCGCACATGTATCGCAGGAGGCCCGATTGAATGCCAAATTAGCTTGAATGACGAGACGAGCAGGTCGCTCGCCTGATCGTAAGCGTCACGCCTGCTCATAAACAGAAGCAACACCACACAGAACTTTAAAGTAATTACACTGGCTTCAATGTCCTTCATACCGGAACACACTGTTGCTTGACGGCAGAAATAGACAAAGCGGTGGTAACAACCCAGCCGGCCTCTCGCAAACGAGGGACCTACCACCTTGTGGTATTATTGATTAATTATTGTTGCTTATACGAAATACCGTAAAATATATGGTACGAGAAGGTGAACCCTGGCATTAAACAAGAATAGGGCCAGTCATCACTCCGTCACTACATCTTAAACAAATTTATATGGGGCTTCTGTTCAGGTGAAACGTATCGAACACAAAAATAATCATCACAATTAGTGCACATATGGCTGGGATATAGCGTAATATACAAAAACCAGACGAATTAAGAACCTTCTCTTTTTAAGTTGGTTAAAATAATATTAATACCAGTCCTGTATTATACACGTCCCACAGGTGAGCCCGGGAAGCTCACGGGCTCCTCTACTGAATGAGAGAGATTAGGCATTAGCCTAACACACTAGCCTAATGCGGGTTGGCAGACTTCACATCCATGAAATTCTTAAGGAGAACTTCTCAGGTATGCCTCAGATTTATGACCTCATTGATCGAATGGTAATATTTTATATCAACTTCGAAAAGACGTAAGTTCTATATTTTTTATGTATGCTACTTGATGCTTCTACCAAATGTGAACGGATTTTGATGACTATAAGGCAAGTAATCCATCGAAAACTATTCTGTATAAACTCGACACATGTAACTTAGAAAGTTAGAAGTGCATGCTCTTGGGGTTGGTTTCGAACCTGCAACTTTCGCCTAGGCAGTCCGTAACACTGCCCGCTGAGCTGTGGCTGCGAAATCAGCTTTCGAATTAAATAATACATGTAAAACAACCTAATTACTTAAGCGCTACGATGCCACAGACGGGGTTAAATTTATCATACCCCTCTTTTGTATTGGGTCAAAAATAAAACTGGCTAAAAATGCATTTTATTGCATTCATAATATTTGCAGCATTATTAAATCTTTTGATATTTAACAACTATGATAAAATAAATGAGAAATCAGTAGAGAGTAGAGTAAGATAGAGATCCGGTAGCGGTAAAGAAAAGCGGTTTCCGCCTTGAGATTATAAGCTCAGTTCAACTTGAGATACCTATTTGAGACGCCTTTTAACTTGAGCCCTTGAGGCATTTCAACCATCCGCCTTATTTGATAAAATTGTAAAGATATTACAATCTAAATATATCATGAATATTGAATGAGACATAAAAATTGGCAAAACGGTTTTTCTTATCATAGATCGGCAAAGTGACTACGTTACACCTGATGGTAAGTGCAGCGTAATCCAAGAATACTGTCGACCAATGACAGACGATGTGTCTGTCTATCGTAGGTCGGCAAAATTATGCCGGCCTGTAATAGTAACTTTTTTATAAGCTTTGGATGACGACACGAGCAGGTCGCTCGCCTGATGGTATCTAAGTGTCACGCCTGCCCATAAACAGAATCGTCACCAATCAGGACTTCGAATTATGAAGTACTGCATGACACTGAACTGCGCTCGTCACCCTGAGACATATAAGGTGTTAATTTTGATAATGCCTATATTTTACTGGCTTCAATGTCCTTCAAACCGAAACACAACACTATTTACACACTGCTGTCTGGCGGCAGAAATAAACAAAGCGGTGGTACCTACCCAGACGGCCTTTAAATCGCTGTACAGATTTTATTCAAACATAGCTAAAATCATCTCTATTATGCAAGCTTTCGATATAAAGCGCTTTAATCGGACCATTAATTTAGGGCGGTTTTTTTTTATTGCATAGGCCGGCAAACGAGCAAGTGGGTCACCTGATGGTAAGTGATCTCCACGGCCCATGTACGCTCATAATATCAGAAGAATTATGGGCGCGTTCCTAACTTGAAAGGAAAGGGTTATTTAAGGGATCACTCGAAAATTAACACTCAACGGTAAAAGTACATACATAAAAAGCACGATTAAAAGTGCCTTCTTTTTGAAGTCTATTAATAAAATATATATACGTAATTGGATTTTCACATTACATTTCAGGATGAAGAAAATGGCACCACAAAGCTGACAGAGAAAATTACGATTTCCTGTCGGATCTTTTTTATCGAAGCATTTTCCTTATGGCGTCGTTTAACAGTTGCCGGTTCCTCTTGAAATGCATTAAGATCAACTTTTGTTCGCTTTAACAATGACAAAGGACTTTATCGAAATCGTGATAAATAATTGTACTATTTTTTAAGAGTTAGAGCTTAAGTTTCGAAATATTTTTATTTTTACTCTTTTTATATTTTCCTGAATGACGAAACGAGGTCCCTCGCCTAATTGTAAGCATCACATCTCCCATAAACAATAGCAGTTGCGTTCAGTACTTTTAATTATACAGTATTGCCTGGCGTGCACGACTCGTCACTTCAAAATTTATGGTGTCTCTCATAATGCCCAGTAACACTGACTTCAATTTCCTCCAAACCAGAATATAACGGTTCTTACACGTTATCGTTTGGCGACAGGAATAGGTAAAGCTTACCCAAATGGACTGTCGCATACCCGAGAGCCTACCGCCTAGATGCATCTACAGGCTTGACGGCTTCTGCATCAAGTCAGTGTTTAGGCAAGACCATAACACTATTATATCCCGGCCGTACATATAGTGAAAATCCTACCATAGTGGCTCATTCAGGCGAGTCTTGTTCCAGCGTCTGCCAGTCCATATACAATAACTTTAGGCCAGTATATTTCTACCGATCGTTGTGGGACGCAATGTCTCTTGACTGACTGCACTGTACTTATCAGCAGATGCAGTGTAATCACTTCACCATAACAGGATAAAATAAATGTATCACAAGGAAGAAGTAGACAATGGCGCAAAGAATACTACACACCTATGTGTTCCCCAAAGTATATCGATCCCTTGATTAAATTGTACATACGCACTCACGCCTGTAATCCCGAATGGGTAGGCAGATGTGTAACCAGTACACCCACACTTCGCCGAGCGCATCTCCGTCCCATCATATGATAGGGGCGAGCCTATCGCCATATCGGGCACAATTCCAGACTCCGGGTTGATACTAAGCATTTCATGATAGAAAAACCCAATGTCACTTTACGCGACCCGGGAATTGAATCCGAGACCTCAGCGTTAGCCTCAGTCGTTACGCATACGCATTACAACTGCGCCACCGAGGCAGTCAAATGATTAAATGATGATTTAATTGTATTTATATTATAAAGGGTGAACAATGATAGGAACAATCAAAGGTCATCCAAATAATTGCCAAATTTAGATACTCAACCCGCGTGACTAACGAAAGTAGAATGTCTAACTTTATGTCCTTAATAAAGGTTAAAGTAATAGAAAGTGTAATGTATAGATTTATTAACCCACTATCAATTCGTGGACTGCCTCGGTGGCGCAATTGTAATACGTATGCGTTACAACTGAGGCTGTCGCTGAGGTCTCGAGTTCGATCCACGGGTCGAGTAAAAGTGATATTGGGGTTTTCTATTACGAAATGCTCAATATCAGTTCGGAGTCTGAAATTGTGCCCGGTATGGATAGGCTTGCCCCTTATTACATCATGGGATGGAGATACGCACGGCGAAATGAGGGTGTACTGGACTTACACCACTGCCCACCCTTTTGGGGATTACAGGCGTGAGTGCGTATGTATGTATCAATGCGTCGTTTAGTGTTGCACATCTATAAATTTCTGATTATCTTTAACAGACCTCAAAAATGTTGTCTGATATGAAATAATATAATCTGGTTCATTAATGCTGAAGACAGTTTTGTCTACAGCATCAATGAACCAGCTCGTCCAGGTTGTTGCCACTATCTCACAGAAAACCGGCGTAAAGTAGCGGCTTGCTATTGCGTTTTGTATGGTGAGTGATATATGCGGAGGCACAAATGCCTCCCCCCCTCTTTACCAATCCTTTAATTAAATATTGCCTTTAAGGTCGAAAACGCATAATTTTTCTGGTATTGTGAGTAATGGGCGGTGAAGGTCACTTACCATCAGACACACTTGCTCTTTTACTTATTTCTGCAAAAAAAATGACCGCACCGCGATTCGAATTTGAACTCTGTTTTTGAAATTTTTATATTGGTGGAATACCTATATTTTTAATATCTAGGTATATTATAGGTTAATTGCTTATTGAAAGTAAATAGGTATTTATTAGGTATCATGTATTAATTATACAGTACAGAAATGAAAATTTGTTTTACTATGTAAAACTTGTCAGCATGGTGTCTTTCTGACATATCTTTGTTCTCCTAGATGGTTTATTTGCTATTCAAAATGTTGTCTGTACAGTAACGCGACTGAGCTTTTAATCTAACCGAAATTATACACATTTGTGATCAGAGGAAGTTAATGTTATCCCATATTTCAAATAATTGTACACACAAAGGTTTTTTGAAATCGTTTTAGAACCAATCAGTTTCTACGCAGTTTTACGCGATCGCAAAATGGTGGATTTATAAAACCGATAGAAGCGAAAACTAATTAAACTGAGCAGTATACGACGTAATAAAATCTATAGACACGTTCAAAAAAACAAAGTATGTGATTGCGTCAAACAAATACAATTTTATGATCATTGTTTAAGTTTCGAGGAAAGCTATTAAATAACTGAAAACGATTATAAATCTAATATTTAACAATCAAATATGAAACTGCCAATAATAAAATGGATGTGTTCCAGGAAATGCCGTTGGTGCAATAAACCCCGATCTAGAAAATAAAATCTTCAAAATGCGGCCGACCGTACGCACAGAATATTCGATTGGTAATCATTGAACGTTATCTCAAAATAGATTATTGAATTCCTTACGATATTGATCTTAAAAACATAATTATCGTTTGTAAAATCGATATCAAAAATCGATATCGCGGCGTCCAAACAATAGAATGTGTTAATTTGAATATTCACCTGAAGTTGATTCAATGCGGCCGACTGTGTGCCGGTAACTGCATTTCGGGCACAGACACACACACAGATAGGCACAGGGCGCGGGCACAGCTATCAATCACAGCACGGTGCAGAGCTCGTACGAGCGTCCCCGGGCCAGCACTCGACGCGACTGCCTCGCCCCGGTCGATATCCCCTCCGGACTCCGGCCAACAGGTTACGTGCGTGCGCCGAAGTGTAAACACTGTCTTGCCGACTGCTGGCCGGTGCATGAACTACTCATAATCAGAGGTTCGTTTTTAGGTTAAGGATGGGGGGGAGGGGTTGTGGCGTACCTGCAATATTAGAGAGTAATGATGTGGGGACACAAGCTATTAAATAAAAGCTAGATATCAATTATCAACAACTATCCTTCATTAACTGCCTGCCTCGGTGGCGCAGTTGTAATGCGTAAGCGTTACGATTGATGTCAACGCTGAGGTCTCGGGTTCGATCCCCGGGTCGGATAAAGTAGTATTGGGTTTTTCTATTACGATATCCTGAGTATCAGCCCGGAGTCTGGAATTTGTGCCCGGTATGGCGATAGGGTCGCCCCCTATCACATAAGGGACGGAAATACGCTCGGTGAAATGTGGGTATATTATGGGTGAATACTGGTTACACTTCTGCCTACCCCTTTGGAGATTATAGGCGTGAGTGCGTATTATCCTTCATTAAGTTAGGTTATTCCATCGCAACATTTGCTTTTAAATGATATTAGAAATACATACCTATTACAATTAAAATTCAGTATAATCACAATCTATTATAAAGAAATCTCAAAAAACGGCCGAAGCATACCAATTGTCAAGCAGTTTCACATGGGAGAGGCATTTATGCTGCAAATACAATATACAAATTTACAGAAACATGTAATAACATACACATTATAGTAGACGTGTAATGAGGCTGTTAGACCAGTAATTCCTGGGTTCGATATCTAGGACAGGCAATCAAAATGTTTGTGAGATTTTTGATTGAAAAAACACGCATTAATTACTTGTTAATTACCTATAATATTTGCAATCCGTAGGTGCAGTAGTACCTCTGCCTACCCTATTGGACATACAGAAGATTGATGAGTATACGTTATGTAAACATACACACCCTCGTTCTCAGTTTATGTATTTAACCCGTCGACAAATTGATACGTAATTGTCGATTGTATTTACATTGTCATTCGCTTGTTGACAATTTCATTAACTTTACTTTATAGCTCTTTTTGTAGGAGATTTATGAAATGGTAGATAAATAATGAAAGGAAAATATAAAGTCAAGAAAAACGTTATTAAGATTGTTGTCTTAGTAAGGAACGGATTTAAATAAAGTCTTGAAATAATGCGTACATCATCAAACACACAAACCGATTTTAATGTAGTAAAAGAAAAAATATGTATCTCATGTTCATAAAAAAATATTACATTTTATTTTCATACGTCGATACTAACTTGCATGATGTTTATTTTCAGTTCCAACCTAATGTAACTTTAATGTTTCTATAGAAAAATGAAAATAAACATTATCCTTGCAAATCTCCTCAACGGATTCTAACACAGAGATTCCGAATTTGAAGTAGAATCATGAAGTTTTTACTTATAATTATTCTTCTAGACATGGTCATTATAATTATTGTTTTCTTCGAGCTTTGTTAGTGTAGAAGTTCGTCATCCATGACGTCATAAATATCAGATGACCTAAATCCAGACGTACTTTAATAACGCTAGATTAAATAGAGAGATATAATATGTATACGTCAGAGATGTGTAAATACTGACGCATCGGATAGTAAATATATAAATATTAAATTCCTGATTCCGCGATAGCTCAGCGGGGAGTGAGCCCCAAGAGCACACACCTCTGACTTTTCCAAGTTACGTGTGTATTTATTTAAGAGTGGTAGATCCACGCTGTAGACACTTGTCTACAGCATGTATGGGCCGGCTCGTCCGGGTCATTACCACTGTCTCACAGAAAACCGACGTAAAATAGCAGTTTGGTGCTGCGTTTTGTACAGTGAGTGAGATATCCGGAGGCCCAAATTCTCCTCCCCTTCCCATTGCCTTAATTATCCCTTTCCTTTAAGGTCGGCTTATGTTTAACAAAAAAGCTCATTATAGTGAAAAAAGGGCGTCCAAGCGCCTGAGAGTGATTATGCAGACCTGAGAGCAGCTCAAATCTTTCTGACGTAAAATAAAGAAGATAAGATAAAGTTGACATAAATACACTTTAATACAGACTAAAGAACAGCCTCTGAGGCGCAGTGGTCGAGTAGCCGACTGTGAAGCTAGAGGTCGCAGGTTCGATTCCTGCACTGCGACAAATGTTTTTGTTGTTTGGTCTGGGTGGTTCCTCCCCAGAAAAGTTGACGTCAGGCAGGCAACCGGTCGTAAAACTACAACTCAAACCTTTCTGTAACATGCTAAAAACATGTTGCGCCGACCCCACTGCGAGTGGGATAAAGGCAGGTGCAAGAAGACTATAGAATAGTTAGGGGGCAACGTCCTAACCAAACTGCACCGACTGCAAGTAAATTGTTAGTATTATTTTTACATTTTCACATATTCTGATTCCATAACATAATGGCGTAGTTCAAAGAGTCACGTGAGAACAATGTAAACGAGATATATTAGGAACTTTATTTCGATGGGTACTTTAGAGGCACGTTTTGACGTACGCGATTGAGAAAGGGACACAGTAACGCGTGACGCGAGTTAGGACACGTGCGCTTTGTATGAAATTGTATAGAAACTTTAAAAAAAAAAATAGTAGCTAGAATGACGAGACGATCAATACACTCGCCTGATGGTAAGCGTCACGCCTGTCCATGAACAGAAGCAACACCACACATATTTTTTTATTACAAAGTATTGCATGGCATTGGACTGCGCTCGTCCGTCACCCCGAGACATAAGATGTTAAGTCTCATAATGCTTAATTAAGCAAAATCTTAATTCTGCCGGACCATTAGGCTGTAGAATTGTTTGCTGGCACACGTGTTCCCTCTTTCCTACAAGAAAGGGTCCTTTAAACGGAGTGTGATGAAGCAATTAGGCAGGCCGGTAGAATGATGCCGACCTACGATGTATACCGTCTGTTGACGGTCGTCATTATTCTTGGATTGCGTTACACCATCAGGTGTAGCGTAGTTATTTTGCTGAGCCAGTATAAAAAAAATTGTAAACGATGTCGGAGCTAAGACAGTATTTTTATGCAACTGAATAGTATGACATGCAAAATATGGTAAGTGTAACGCCTGTCCAGAAACAGTGGCAAAATCACTCAGAACAGCACTGCGTGAGGTACAAAACATTAAGTCTCAAAATGCATGAGCATATTAATTACTGGCAGTTAAATGACTGGTGAATCAACTGGCTTCAAAGTCCTTGAATCTGGAAAGCAACAGTGTTTTCTGTTTGGTGATAGAAATAGTCAAAGCGTTGGTACCTACCCCTTGTGTGCATGGTGCAAAGTAGACACTATTGCAATAGTGAATAACAATAAAGCGAAGGACACTATCTCAGCATTGCGTTACACAAATCTAGGTCAAATAAAGCTAAAATGTAAAAAGAACAAATACTTGTTTGGCACAGCAACTCCAATAAACAAGGGGGTTAAAGGTTCTTGCGTCATATCAAGGACTTTCTGGAACGCGCAGTATTTCATGACGTTCGCAGATAATCCGCGCTTACAGAATTATCAGTGGCCTAGACTCACTATTACTTATTAGAAATACCGGGTGTTGCAGAACGGGGGTATCAATAATAGAACCACATACATGGAGAGCGATTTAAAACTCAATGGTAAATTCAAAAAACTAAAATTGATCTTAATTTTTTCAACAATATTTTTTATTCTTATCTCTAAATCGTATTGCGACCTGGAAGCCATCTAATAAATTTTAATTCAACTGTGTGTATTAAACATGCTTAGTTACGGCATACGTAGTTCGTTAACATGTAGCAAATAGTCCTTGGATCATAAAAGTATTTTCTCGGTATAGATTTTAACTTTGTTTTATTCAGTATCTATTACTTTTATGTAATTTTTATTTATACGGGTAGGTTACTTGTTACTCGCCCTATAAGTGCAGTTTATATTGATACCACATTTTTACAACATCTTGTATATAAGTAATTGGTATATTAGACTGTGCATTTTCATTTCTATCTATACAACTGAGACAAAACGACTGTTTTATTTTTAACCCCAAACAAAAAGGAGGAGTGTTGTAATTGTTACCCCTTTGTCTGTTTGTAGGCATAGATATAATATCTACAATAATAGACCTATTTAAATGCATTATTTTGTTCGAAAGCTGGTTTAATTAAGATATTCTTATATTTGGACTGCCTCGGTGGCGCAGTTGTAATGCGTATGCGTTACGATTGAGGCTAACGCTGAGGTCTCGGGTTCGATCCCCGGATCGGGTAAAGTGGTATTGGGTTTTTCTATTATGAAAAACTCAGTATCAGCCCGGAGTCTGGAATTTGTGCCCGGTATGGCGATAGGCTCGCCCCCTATCACATCGTGGGACGGAGATACGTTCGGCGAAATGTGGGTGTACTGGTGACACCTCTGCCTGCCCCTTCGGGGATTACAGGCGTGAGTGTGTATGTATGTATTCTTATATTTGGAGAAAATCTGTTCAGCCGTTTAAAAGTGATAGGTGTTTTTCTATGTGTGAGTTACACCACTCAAATCAATCAAAAATCTTTCGAGTCAACAAACAATAATAATATTCATTTCCAATTTTATCCGTGGCACAGTGGGCGAGTAGCCGGCTGTGAACCGAGAGAACGCGGGTTCGATTCCCGCACCGAGATAAAATGTTTGTGTGATCCACAAATATTAGTTTCCGGTCTGGGTGTTTTCTCCCCAGTGGGGTTGACATCAGGAGGCGGCCGGTCGTAATAAATAAAGCCAAATCTTTTTGTAAAATGTGTTAAAAAGCATGTTGCGCCGACCCCACTGCGAGTGGGATAAGGGCATGTGGAAAGAAAGAAAACCAATAATTGCCGATTTTTTTTATGGCATAGGCCGGCAAACGAGCAAGTGTGTCACCTGATGGTAAGTGATCTCCACCGCCCATGTACGCCCACAATACCAAAAGAATCATGGGTGCGTTGCCGACCTTAAAGGAAAGGGATAATCAAGGAATTGGGACGGGGAGGGGGTTTAGGCCTCCGGATATCTCACTCACCGTACGAAACGCAGCAGCAAGCGTATAGTAATACGCCGGTTTTCTGTGAGACAGTGGTAACGATCCGGACGATCCGGCCCATTCATGCTGTAGACAAAAGTGTCTACAGCGTGGCTCTACCACTCATATTTCTCTTATCCTCTATATTATATTCTATCACATTAACTTCTTCCTTAAATACGTATACCCCGACAAAGTTGTGATGAAGCTCGTCTGTCTGTGACAGGTGGGGTCACGCAATATATAGATTACGCCAGTTTGATAACCTGTCAGCGGGGCCGAGTCAGCCCCTATTTCTCTCACATACCTGCGTACAAGTAGATAAGTATTGATTGATATGGCTATATTGATTTAAGTTACGCTATGTTTTACGCCTCGATGGCGAATAAGGCCAATTCTCGTAGTTTTAAATGTTCAAAATATCATTCCGATCTAGTCTCAGCGTCAAGAAAGTTGCAAATGGCATTCTCTTAAACCAATAATCAACGTGAAATGCACCTAGCATCAGCAGTAGCATTATACCGTTTTGGCTTCAGTCAACTTTTATTCTACATTCAATCTCATTACGATCTATGTTTACATTTGACGTTGATTATTGGTTTAAGAGAATGCCATTTGCAACTTTTTTGACGCTGAGACTAGATCGGAATGATATTTTGAACATTTAAAATTACGAGAATTGGCCTCCTGGTTGTAATGTGTACGCGTTACGACTGAGGCTGACGCTGAGGTATCGGGTTCGATCCCCGGGTCGAGTCAAAGTGATATTGGGTTTTTCTATTACGAATTGCTCAGTATCAGCACGGAGTCTGGAATTGTGAGGATGTGAGAAAAAATAAGTTTATTATATATGCGAAGGATCGAACTGCAATTTTCCAAAATCCAGTATTAAATTGAATTTCGCAGGCTAGTGCTGATCTTTCACCTCAATTATCCCTTTCCTTTAAGGTCGGCAACGCGTCCATGATTCTTTAGTTATTATGTATGTTCATGGGCGGTGAAGATCACTTACCGTTAATTGTGCTTGTTCGTTTACCAGCCTCTGGTACTTATATAAAAAAATCTAATACTAAAAATAAAACAGACGAATAAAAACTAAAATGATGAAAATAAAAAATAAACATCATTCGTCAGTTTATTTTTTGTTAAAAAGTTAGGTATTCATTTTCTATTTTAAGTTTAAATAATTATCGAAATCGGTGCATAAATGACGAAGTTTGACTCCCGATTTGACCCCCTGAGGAGTGGAATTTCTTTTTGAAATTGAAATGAAACCATCTTCGAGTTATATTCTTTCGAATGAAAAAAGAATCGTCTAAATCGGTTCACATTTGGCGGATCTCCGCCAAATGTGAACAACATGCGTGGTTATACATCAAAAAATAAAAATATTTGTGTCGAATTGAGAACCTCCTCTGGTTTCGTCGGTATATAAGTTAAATATCTCTCCCTAGATATAATCCCACACGGTAATGTTCCACCCTGTCACTGACATTTTCCTCGGAGACTCCGTACTCAATGTAATCTTTTCTCACTGCGTCTCACCTGGATTCAGGATCTTTCATTATTTCCTCACAATCTTTAAATGTTTGTCTATAATATATTAAGAAGTTATTTTTATATAGCACATACATATCGAGACGGCATAAAGTGATATCCCTGTATATTCGTGCAATCCAGTTTCATATACGAGAAATGTAAACGAGTTCCAAAGAAATTGTTTCTCCAAATATTTTTGTAAGCATGATTCAAGTCATTACGGCGCGGCGCCATCTTATTATTCGTGTAATTCTTGTATTTGTGAGACATACAGGAAAACGTTCAATTAATATGTTCTTAATCTGGTAAAAGATGTTGATATCATCGAGGCATTTTAAATAGGACTTATGACGATTGTTTTCGCCAGGATGACTACTATTTAGCTAAAACGGAATCCGACAGGCTAAAAATATTTTTGACGTATGCTCAAGATCATTATACTCCATGAATGTGATATCGCTACCTATACTATATGGCAAGATATATAAGCATTGGATGAGAAGTCTCATAATGCCCTGTTAATTCCCTGGTTTCAGAGTCCTTCACTTCGGAACACTACAGTTTCCATACAATAGGGTAGTTGACTAGATTTTTTTTATTATTTAAATAAATAAGTTACGTTACTCAAAATCTATTGAAGAAAGAATTTTATAAATCGGACCAAAAATAAAAAAGTTAGAAGCCATTCAAATCCTGTAGAAGGGGTAATTGTCAAATGACAGACGACGCAACCTTTCACGTCAAGAAACCTTTCACGTTGCGTTTAAAGACTAGTAGAGACTTATTTTGTAGTTATCAACACAAAACACGGTAAAGGACCATTCACACAAATAGTTTATCAAACGACAGATGCGAGAAAACGGTCCTTTATAAAGTCTATGGAGATGATTAAAAGTACGGTGCGTTTAAAGACTACTAGAGATTTATTTTGTAGTCATCAACACAAAACACGGTTTAGCATCAGTCACACGAATAATTTATCAAATGACAGATGCGATAAAACGGTCGTTTATAAAGTCTAAGAAAACCAAGAATCGTAGATGCAGCCTTGAAGATGAGAGTTTTGTCATATTATCGCCCTTGTCATACGAGAAACTCCCTCCATTTAAATTGGGGTTTATTTGCATGTTTCATTCAATTTATCCAGGAACACTTATCTAGAAATACTTGCTGAATTTTTATTATAATTGATTACAGATACTATTGATATTTTATATATTTAAACAACCAATAACTCGGTGGCGTGTTGTAGTGCGTGCGCGTTGCGATTGAGGTCAGCGCTGGGGTCTTGGGTTCGATCCCCGGGCCGGGTAGAGTGGTACTGGGTTTTTCTATTGCAAGGTGCTCGGTATCAGCCCGGAGTCTGGAATTTGTGCCCGGTGTGGTGATGGGCTCGCCCCCTATCACATAGGGGACGGAGATGCGCTCGGCGAAATGTGGGTGTACTGGTTACACCTCTGCCTACCCCTTCGAGGATTACAGGCATGAGTGCGTATGCGTACTAATAACTTATACATTTATTTATTTCAAAATACGATATAAATAAGGAACATTTAAATCAACTAAGTTCAATTTAATAATTATTTTACGTATTATAAATGCAAGTATATTTGTATACGAAACACTAATTAAACAGTGATTTCACTCAGAATTTCGTATAATATTCTACTGCTGACTACTGTGCACTCATTAAAGCTCAATTAATATCTACAGACATCGTGTGTTACCAACACGTACCACCACAGACATCAAAATATTATTTCATACATTATCTATGAACGTATTTGCATCTATCAAACGACACGGGTCGACAATAGGGTAGTTTCCTATATTTAATTTTATTAATTATTTTATAAGCAACAGAAAATTATACGCATAAGAAACCCTTTTATTAAAACACAGTCAAAATTCGTTCAGAAATGTGCCCGCAGTTATGACTTTAAATGTTGGTATGAGGAAAATTGGGTGCGTAGTAGAGATATTTCACTATCTCGCTTGCACGCGTGCACCATAATGAACATTTTACACAGTGACGTCAAAGTTTGCGTCGTCTGTCATTTGACAATTACCCCTTCTACAGGATTTGAATGGCTTCTAACTTATTTATTTTTGGTCCGATTTATAAAATTCTTTCTACATAGATTTTGAGTAACGTAACTTATTGATTTAAATAATTAAAAATAATCTAGTCAACTACCCTATTCTAGCCAAGGACGTCTTGTCTGTGCCGGTACTTGTCTCAACGTGTATGTAGATATGAATGGTATTTTATTTTACTAATTAACCTCCGACAAAAATAATTATAATTTAGACTCCTTTACTTGCGTGAGTGTGTGTGTGTGTGTGTGCGTGTGTGTGGTATCGTAGCGCCTGGAGTGGACAGATTTAATGCGGCTTTTTCATTTGAATGCTGGTTTAATAGAGATTGTTCTTAATTATGTTATTAGAAAATTTGTCGGGTCCTTTAGAAATCAAGAAATTTTCCTAATTAGTGTCGGAGTTTTTTATTTAGCATAATTATTTAATCTAATGGCGACGGCTATTTCTGAAGCCATCCTTGGACATCATCAGCTTTCCTTCTTGGTGAAGAGTGCTGTGAACTTGCCCGCCTGGTATGTCGGCATAAACGGGAGGTACGAGGTCCAATTCCACCTAAAAATATAATAAGAATATGTTATAGTGAATGTGGTACGTAGTAGTATACGAAGTTATGTATCTTTCGTTTCTTTCTGCCTGGCGTTATCCCGGCTTATTGCCAGGGCTCGCCTTCTCGTTCCATAGATTTGACAGTATTATGTGGGGCGATTCGCCGTATGACCCAAGCACAACCCGCAACGGGAACCAGTATTTCTTAAAAAAATACGCGCCTAATTGAGTACTGCCTCCATTTTTGAAGTCGGATAATAAAATAATTGATAAATATTTATATAGAATAACAATTAATAAAGTGCTTAACAAATTTTCGATTTTGTCAAGACTTTCTTTTACATGTTTTCATAGCTAAGATTGTGTGACGTTATTAATGTTTACATTCAAAGTTCTGGGTTGTGTTGCTTCTGTTTATGGTCTGGCATTCACCATCAGAAATTATCAGAGATGAAGTTAGTCACTTCACTCGCCCTCTACACCTACCATCCAGTCTCTGAAAATAATAGCCGCGGCGCTTTGAGCATCTAACTTCTGACCGGATAAGTTAAGTTGTGTGTATTGTGAATTGAAATTCAAGATTCGAAAATCATTTCGTGTGTTTATGTTAAAATTAATGTTATTATTAATGTTGTGATTATAAAGTCACAACATTAATTCCACTCCTGGATATGTTAAATTATCTAAGAGGTGAAACTGATTTACTGCCAATAAAATGTTTTTGTACTTATAATACTAGCCCTGTATTATGTATACGTTCCACTGCTGGGCACGGGCCTCCTCTACTAAATGAGAGGGGTTTAGGCCTTAGTCCACCACACTGGCCTAATGCGGGTTGGCAGAATTCACATACCTTCGAAATTCTTATGTAGAACTTCTCAGGTATGCAGGTTTCCTCACGATGTTTCCTTCACCGTTAAAGCAAGTGATAATTAACAATTAATATGCACATAACTTAGAAAAGTCAGAGGTGTATGCACTTGATGATTGTTTCGAACCTGCGACTTTCGTCTCGACAGTTCATACCACTCCCCGCTGAGCTATCACTGCTCATATAATGTGAATATTATATTATTGAATACCTTCTTATGAAACTCATTCCTATGGGGAAGTCATATGTGTCGCCATGTTCTGAAGCTCCTGCTGCTTCTAAAGACATTTCTTTCGCCCACACCGCCAGCCCTCTCTCCTCGTCAGTGCCTAAAACAGCGAAATATAACTAGAGTCACGCTTGAGACAGTTTTGTGTACAGCATGAACGGTCCGTTCAATGGTACCATTGCCTCACAGATAATTGACGTGAAGTAGCCCAATATTGTATTTCGTACGGTTAATGAGATCTCCGGAGACCCACATAACCTCCCCTGCCCCAATCCCCATTCCTTAATGGTAAGAACGCATCTATGATACTTCTTATATTGTACGGTGGAGCTCATTTATCAGATGATCCCATTGCTCATGTCTCAATAACTATTATAAAAAAACTTGCTTATGGCATATCAATAGCTTCGTTAAACTTTTAAAAAACATAAGACCTATGGTTGAGTTTCTTGGTGTTTCTTCTGAGACCTGTGGATATTTACGAAGCACCAGTAGTCTATGTAATGTGAATGAAATTGACGTATAAAAGTACTTTTACCAGTCACGTGTACAGAAATCGACACTTAAGAGCTCACTTGAGTGTTGTTAAAGAACACGGCCCTAAATTACCTATTTTGCTTAATAAACTTTTTGATTTTGATTGATTTGTTTTGATACACATGGTCCGCATTCAATATTTCTTAAAGTTAACTATAGGACTTTGTATTTCCCAAAATATAAATTATTGAAAATCCGAACCAAAAACAAGCCCTCTGCGTTCGAGTAGCTGGATCTTCTCAGAGTTTGGGTCGCGCCGCGTTAAATCCAGTGTAAATTAAGCCCACTGAGTTTATTTCGCCGGGTCTTCTCAAGCTGGGTCGTTTTGGATCCGGTGGTAGTTTTAAAACATTTGCCGTTTCGGTAAATGTCTGTGGTATGGATTCAAAATATTTAATAATTCTGGACGTTTCCATAGTACAAATATTTGCTAATGTAAAATGAAACTACGACAAATAAATAATTTAGTGTAATTGCCTAGTGTATTTGACGATGTTATGTACGTTAAGTATACATTAGTTGATATGATTTCTATACATAAGTTTCTTTATTTTGTACTGACTTGTCATAAGCGCTATTTTAATTTCCTACATGATTAATAAAGTATTTGATTTCATTGAGCTTAGTTTACCTGGTATAAGATTGTCGAGTAGACAGCCGACGAGTCCGCCGACAAGTATGGAGGTGGAGAGCAGCACCTGCAGCGCCGCGTCCAGCGCGCGCACGCCGGTGCTGACGGCGCCGCTGTGACTAGACATCCAACGAGTCAACACCAGCGGGAAGAACAGGCTGAACCCGATGATGTACAGGTTACGAGAACTGTTCAGGTTCACGTACTGAAGGGCGGAAAGACCTGGTGAAAAAATGTCGTTGATGTTATAAAAGTTAGTATTGCTGACGCCATTCGCAATGAATTCCGAACAGTCAATACACTAAAATAAATACAATCAGAATAGTTTTGTGTTGCTGAAGTAATATTTTGAGGGTGTTTAACATATTTTGTTTTTTTTTAAGTATATTTTTCAATTAACTTGTTTAATATAATGCCACGTCATCTTTGAAGAAAGTTATTTAAATGAGAATTTATTTATGAGACGGGTAAGACAACCATACCCCAGAATAGATA
Organism: Mimas tiliae; assembly: GCA_905332985.1. NCBI lineage: Eukaryota > Metazoa > Arthropoda > Insecta > Lepidoptera > Sphingidae > Mimas > Mimas tiliae. The sequence goes on along the minus strand of HG995247.1, from coordinate 1,427,696 downwards.
ATCAAGACCGTTAAAGCAAACTTTTACTATAAAATTATAACTTTATCAAAACTCACCAAACGCAGAAATCATTCCAAACATGACACAGAACAGTCCACCCACGATCGGCTGCGGAATGATGATGAACACAGCGCCTAGCTTGCCCACTACGCCTTGGAGTACCATTAGACCGGCAGCCCATTGTACGACGCGACGGGATCCCACCTGATTATCATCACTATAATTATTAATATTATCATCTTTTCCTACAGTATCTACAGTATCAGTAGCACAGGATTCAGTCTTAACAGTGATCACTGACACTAATAATAATCAGGGGTATACATCAGCAAATAGGTTTAACAGGTCGTTGAAGCGCAGATTAACATTGCCCATGAAGAATGTTTTTTTGAATATTGGGATAAGGACCAGGAAACGTGACATACTTCCAATTGGCGATGCTTCCGTGGCGACTTCATTAATACCTTGATTACGTGTTTCGGCACTAGCTGACATCTATGGATTACCCATTATTTTGTGGAGTAACATTGCGATTGTGACGTCTCATCGTCTTCACTTTGGACTGCAACTGAACTTATTTCAAGCTAGCAACGGCTAGTACAACAATGAGAGTACGAAATTGTGTGTATTGTGTGTGTATAATGTTCTAAATCAGTGAGGCAATTCTCACTTCCCTCGAAATAATCTCGGATTCGAATCAGCGATTCTCTACTGTAAAATTTCGAATGTCAAAGTAATTTTCTAGAATCTTGTATTCTCAGCTACAATCGAAATAAAATGCGTAAAAATCTCTATTCGAAGGGGCAAAATGTTGCCATTATAAAACATAACAGCGCGCGAGGCGTTCCGTTCAACATAAGTAATGCGATTTTTAATCGCATGCGATAACTTACCATGAACAAGATACTGATAAATATATTTAGATGTATAACGTATTACAACAAGTGTAGTATACGTGTTTTTTTTATTATTATAACATAAATAACGAGATAATCACAATGAGAAAATTTTAAAATAAGTTTTTACATTGCCAATTCCCAAGATTTGCAGTAATTGAACGTAATATGGAAATCAAAGTTTAAGCGGGAAACCTATTCTATCTAAGTTTAGATTTCATGTTATTCTCGTTGTGTTTATTTTGCTCTCAAAATGAATACAATCCAAAAATTACCCAAGTACCCAGCAGACGCATTTTCTTCCAAATCGTGGAAGCGGATCTACATCTGCGAAGTGTAAAATTTTCACCAATATTTTCTAAGCGTGAAGATGGAAAAAGATGGATAAATTTAAGAAAAATTAAATGCCCTTACTGGCGCAAACAAATAGTGGGAGGGTTGGTGAAAAGTAAATAAAATACAGACCAAATTACGATTTGAAGCCCAAAATACCGATCCCCTTACCAATCCCTCAATTATCCCATTCCTAGGTATTATGGGCGTACATGAGCGGTGGAAAATACTTATTATCAGGTGACCCACTAGCTCGTTTGCCTGCCTATGCTATAAAAAATATGTTTATTTAAGTATTATTCCAATTAATTAGATATTATTCTAATTTGTTGCATTTGTTACAAAAATATACAGAGTTATATAATATAGAAAAGTAGAGTCAGGATTTAGAGTATATTAAATAATACTATCACTTTCACTGCTATAAAATCCATCAGTTATTTGTAACCATCTAATTTACTGCGACATTTTACCTTCTCTAAGCAAGTAAATAAGTAGGTAAAACTTGGGTAAAACAGGAAATAAAACATAGATCATAAAGTTAATATATTTCAATAAACTATCACCACTTCGGAAATAAATAGGTTTATAAATACATCTTTCATTATTTGTTAAATTGCCATATTCACTTTTCTCGACACACTCGTACCACAAGCTTAGTCACAAGCAAGTGCAATCATCAGCAATATCAAACACGCAAACAAGCTAGCTTCCTTTAGCATATTTATTGTTTGTAATACATACACATATGCACTCACGCCTGTCTTCCCCGTAGGGGTAGGCAGAAGTACACCTCTGTACCTGTATTAATGTGGACACCCACATGAATACCATCTAATGTACTGGTTGCAACCAGTACACCCACATTTCGCTGGGATTCTTTCCGTCCCATTTTGTAATAGGGGCCGAGTTGTTTGTAATATTTACTTTGTTTATCCATTTTCAGACATAGTATGATCGTAAAGCGAATGTAAAAAGGAAATTGTAATTTATAAATAAATTAAATTAAATATTTTGACAGTTGACGTTGTCATTTGTATTCGACATTTACGTTTCGAACGCTCTCTACCATTCGAAGTAACTCTATCAGCAACCTACGAGATATTTCGAGCCCGAGATTTCCAGAATAGCTCAACGTGAATTTCATTCGAAAAAAGTTCGAATCCGAGATTTTTCTCGAATTCGAAATGCGCGAGAATTGCCCCACAGGACTTCAATCTTCGTAGCTCGGAAACCCACATATTCATTAAACTTAGTAAATTAGTCTACCTACCTTAGTAACACCAATGGCTCCCACATTCTCGCCGAACGTGTTGGTCCCGTTGCCAGAGCCCCAGAGTCCTGCGAGTACTGTGCCTAGACCTTCCGTACCGAGGCCTCGGTTGATAGCATGGAGAGGGGGCGGTGGGGCCGCTACAAATCACAACCAAGTCACACACATAGTCCTTACCTCATAATAATATACAAGTAATGTGTCATAGGTATCAGGAACTTCGGATATTGGTATCGATGCATGGATCGAACCCGCGGCTTCCGATGTCTCAGCCATTCATATTTGCTGATAACTGTAGCTGTAGCGAGAACCCTCGACGCTGAATGAAGCTGAATCATTTTGATTGTTTACAATTTACGAATTGACTTTAGTGATGATCAATAATATGTATTATGTAGATAGTTAGGTAACGTAGAGTATGTGTACGATCTGATGGCGTCGCATCACAGGATGTACCCCAGCCGCAAGCTAAGCATATTTTGTAAAACAGTAAACAGTTCTTAGAACAAGTACATGTTGTTTTCATGTAATTTGAGACATCACAGGTGTGCTCCAGACGCTACCTCAGCACTTTTATCGTAAACATGTCGAAGCTTCTAAAATAAGTAATGCGTATTGTTTACATCGCTCGACCATATAAATAAGGAAATTGTACATAAGTCTAATAAAGATCTTCATCCTGAACAGTCTTTTAAAAAGCTCCTCGAGCCGTCGCCCGATTTGACTAGATACTTTGATTACTTGTAGCATCTAGGAATCCGTTAAAGACAATCATGTAGTTAAAATTGTGGATGTACTAAAAACATCTTCTAGTGCAAAAACAAATTATATTGCTTAAAATTATGAAAGGTTCTTGTACAAGGTGGCAGGTCCCTCATATGCGCGAGGCCGTCTGGGTTGGTACCACCGCTTTGTCTATTTCTGCCGCCAAGCATTATTGTATAAGGTTGTGTTCCAATTTAAAGGACATTGAAGCCAGTGAAATTACTGGGCCTTATGAGAGTTAACATATTATATTTCGGGGTAACGAGCACAGTCCATGCTGTGCTTTGTAATTCAAAGTTCTGTGTGGTGTTGCTTCTGTTTATGGGTAGGCGTGACGGTTACCATCAGGCGAGTGACCAGCTTTTATCGTCCCTCAAGCTAATAAAAAAACGAAAAAACTTATTTGAAAAGGGAGGACTTCGTGATGGCATTTATCATCAAAAGTGATTACAAAAAGCTCTTTAAAACTAATTACAAATTAGATTTTCCTTTCACTACTGATCTTACCAACTGCGTAATATAATAATCAAAATTACAGGCAGATATTTTAGGCCGATTATACCACGTGTATCTGTTCCTTTTGGAAGTGAATCAATACAGCTCCCGATATATTTGTAACTAAGGGTTACTGAAATAACACTGCGGTGGAAACGTCTGCACTGTGTCTCACTATGAATGCATTACTATTGACTTGGTGGAAATGCTGAAGCCAGAAATAGGATAAATTGTGGTACCATAATTTAACATTTTGCATGAGATAAAATCTGTTATGTTGTTAAGTGAGTCCTTAAAAACTTTTCTTTTTACGGCATAGGCCGGCAACGAGTAAGTGGGTCAGCGGATGGTAAGTGATCTCCACCGCCCATGTACGCCCACAATACCAAAAGAATCATGGGTGCGTTGCCGACCTTAAAGGAAAGGGATAATTAAGGAATTGGGAAGGGGAGGGGGTTTGGGCCTCCGGATATCTTACTCACCGTACGAAACGCAGCAGCAAGCTGCTACTTTATGCCGGTTTTCTGTGAGACATTAGTAATGACCCGGACGAGCCGGCCCTTACATGCTGTAGACAAAAGTGTCTACAGCGTGGCTCTACCAAAGCTCTACTAAACTACCCTTAAACCTGTCAATAAAAGCTATTTTAACCCTCAGATATCATGAAGGGTGTTATAAATTTTACCCCTTTGTCTATTTGTGTAGCCGTCTGTGGCATAGTAGCTCCTACACGAATGGATAGATTTGAATGCGGTTTACTTAGCAATTCTTCTACCTGTTCTTATCCCACTCGCAGTGGGGTTGGCGCAACATGCTTCTTAACACATGTTACACAAAGATTTGTTCTTATAGTTTTTACGACCGGCCGCTTGCCTGACATCAACCCATCTGGGGAGAAAACATCCGAAATAAATATTAGTGCGTCTGGGAATCGAATCCAGGTGTGGGAATCGAACCCAGGTACTCCAGCTACTCGCCCACTGCGCCATGTCAAGAGGCGGTTTATTTAGTATTACCGTCCTAAATCCTTGATGTTAATGAGTAATATCACCTCACCACACATCCTCGCCGTGGTGGGGTAGTATCCGATAGACTCCACAGTGCACGCGAGTACTCCAGCCAGCATGCCCAGCACACCGGCAACACTCACGGTAGGGGCGCCCCATTGGCCTATACAAATTATAATATCATAGGACTTATTTAGACCATGTCGTGACCAGATTGTATGCTGATTAGTAAAATGCAAATTGTCGATATTTCCAATGCTTGCAAAGAGTTCATAAATGCCCGACTGCCCTAAAATACACCCAACAGTCACACACATAGTATTTACTCCATACTAGGTTAACTTGTATCCAGGGACTTGCGGTCCCACAACACCTAGATCCAAAACAATTTTTTGTTTGTCTCAGTGCGGGAATCAAACCCAAGGTCTCTCACTTCACAGTCGGCTACTCGCCCACTGCGCCATTTAAAATTTCCTCAGTTGCACGTGGTACACTCTGCTAATAACTAACCGACGAGGCTGGTGGTAGCCTAGTAGATTGTGGGAGTCAGATTGTAGGTCGCCCCACATATACCAAATCCACCAGCAAAGCATGATGGAACCATGAACAAGAGGCGGACCCTGGCATCAAGCTGGAATAACGCCAGGCAGAAAGAAAGATACTATAATGTTAACCGTACCTGGATAAGGCACTCTAAACCATGGCGCGTCCTCAATGATGTTGATTTTAAGGTCAGTCCTGGCAGGATGTCCAGGAGCGAATACTCCTGTGATGGTCAGTATGCCGCAAACTACCCACATTATCATTATTGTGAGTAGTACCTGGAAAATATACTCCTCTTTAGGAGACATGGATACCGTACACTAAAAGCTACTCAATTCAAGTTGCTTATTTCGGTCCAAAAGTCCATGTAATTAAATACTATTTTTATGTTACATTTCCTAATGCTAACTTTTTTTTCTATAGCATAGGCCGGCAAAACAGCTTGTGGGTCACCTGATGGTAAGTGATCTCCGCCGCCCATGTACTCCCACAATACCAAAAAAATATGGGCGCGTTGCCGACCTTAAAGGAAAGACATCATTAAGGGATTGGGAAGGGGAGGGGGATTTGGGACTCTGGATAGATATCCGTTTTGTACGGTGAGTGAGATCACTCACCGTACAAAACGCAGCAGCATACTGCTACAAACGACCCGGACGAGCCGGCCCACTCATGCTGACAAAAGTGTCTACAGCGTGGCTCTACCACTCATAGCACCACTACCACTCTTAATCTAATAGTCTTCGAAAGGACAGTCAAGCCGCTCTACAATAACTTTTAGAATGCTGTTACTACTATTTCTTAGACATCGCATAGCATCTTAGCCACGCTGTAGACTGTTTTGTCTACACCAAGAAAGGACTCGACCACCAGTGGTACCACTATCTTACTGAAAACCAGCGTGTAGTGGTAGGTTGTTGCTGGGTTCCGTACAGTGAATCAGATTTCCGGAGACCCAAATCAGCCATTTCGATAAAAACTCACAGCGCATGCAGCAATGTATTTAAAAATAAATTAACTCGACTACTACTAAATAAGTTATATTATTAATCTAATTTTTTTTTTATGATAGAAATATTGACATTGACCAATTTTGAGATAAAACATTTTTATTAGGCGTTAAACATGCGTTAAACAAAGCATGAATATTTTGAATTGTAATTAGTTAAATTTATGACACTTTTTTAATTTATAAGTAATATTAATATTTGCACTTCAAGAATGACAGTGTGCGATTCTACTTATATGAAATATGCTAACATCCCCATGTAACCACATTCTTGCAAATAAAAGTATCATTTTCAAATTCATTATTCATTCAAATTCACGGTGATCAGAGGCATACGTTAACTGAAGACGTATGTTGAAGAAAAAATTGCACAAGGGACATAGGTATAGAAACATACCTATTCTAAAGTTACATATACCTCCAAAATAACGGGTATTTTACTTTATTTCCAAAAAGAGCAGTTTCATTGTATCAAAGCTAAACAATAAAAACAATTTTCAAGAAAACATACTTTGTTTTAAATTTATTATCGTAATACACAAAAACATTTAATTAAAATTACTTGACAATCTATATTTTTTTAAATTTTAACAAATGAATTTTAATTTACATACATTTTGATTCTTATATCTCATTCTTTAAATTCTTAAGTTTACATGGGTCAAATATAGAGGTTAATAATATAAACGGATCTTACCGGAAACAGCTTGAATAGCGGGAACCATATGAGGGAACATCCATTACCCTTCTTGTATGCTAGTGTTGGTACGTGCACGTTGGTCATACACTGCGAGAATATTGTCAACAGGGTGAATGTACTGAAACAAAAATACCAAAATAGTTTCATAAAGATAACCATACTTTTAGTTATAATCACCTGAATGACAAGACAAGATCGCCTGATAGTAAGCGCCACGACCACGCGTACCGGGCCCACATCTCAATATCAAGCAACTCATGTGTGCATAACTCAAACACAAATTCAGATTTGTTAATTAGAATCTGAATTTACGCCTAGTTTAGTACAAGTATTGGTAATTTTGTAAAACGATAAGTTTCCGTTTTCTCTCCATACGTCGAGTAGCAATAGCCACTGGTGGGAACTATGATGAATTAAAATTGATAAATTATTTTATATTTATATAAATACGACCTGCTCTTCTCGTTATTCAAGCTAATATATATGTAATGAAATGAATGACATTTCATTAATTTGAATTTGCCGCGCTTCGCGTATCTATGTGGTCTGTGGAAAATGGTAGAGAATCGGAGTGACGTGTGAACTATGATTAAATGGCGGATGACGCATAAATTACCTTGTGAAATTTAATGTTATAAAAACATATCGGAGGATACAATTGAGGAAGCGATATTAGTAAACTTTAAATGTCGTTTCTTTGTATTTTCAGGTGAGATAGAAATGTAATTGTCAAAACTTGCTAAGTGTTGTAATATTGTAATACGTGTTAAATAAAACAAAACCTTTGTATTTTCAGAGAAACAATTTGTGGTTTATTTCGGGATCCTCAATAATATAATCTTATATATATAATTATACATATAATTTAATAATATTTTATAATCATTTTTACATCATACCAGCTTGTGCTCGCCGCTCCGGCCGCGTGAACGGCCTTTCATAAAAAGTAGTATATCCAAATCCAGGTCATGGTCTACCTGTGTGTCAAATTTCATCCAAAACCGTTCAGCCGTTACGGTGATATGGACTAAGAAACAAGTTCCCAAACTCACAAAGATCCAAACTACGAGTACCACATTTATAACAGTAGTAGGATAGTGGTAGAGCCACGCTGTAGACAATTTTGTCTACAGCATGAATGGGCTGGCTCGTCCGGGTCGTTACCACTGTCTCACAGAAAACCGACGTAAAGTAGCAGCTTGCTGCTGCGTTTCGTACGGTGAGTGAGATATCCGGAGGCCCAAATCCCCCTCCCCTTCCCAATCCCTTAATTATCCCTATCCTTTAAGGTCGGCAACGCGCCCATGACTCTTTTGGTATTGTGGGCGTACATGGGTGGTGGAGATCACTTACCATCAGGTGACCCACTTGCTCGTTTGCCGGCCTATGCAATAAAAAAAAAAAGTAGGAAGTAGAAGTAGTCGAATACAAAATTCGTTTCTGGGCAATTCTTTCCTTTTTTAACACGTTTTTATTACCTTCATAAGTATGTACTTATGTTTGTAACGGAAACTTTGAACATGATTTTGACCCCCTTCAAAACGTCGGATTAACTCGAAATTTGGCACACTTATCGAGGACCGACGACAATTCAAAAAATGAAATTAATTTTTAATTTAATTAATTGATTAAAATTTTATTGTTAATAAATAATAGTTTAATAATTAAAAAACACGCTTCTATAGAAAATCCAACTAAAATGAAAAATAAATAATACTTTTTAAAATATTTTTTTGTTAAAAAGCATGGTGTCAATAGTTAGAAATACTTTATTGCCAGATATGAGTAGAAGGATTATCATTTTGACAATATCTTAAAAAGCATCCCACGCTTTTTTTACAATAAAATATTTAAACTATTATCTATTTTAAATTTTTTAGTTGGATTTTCTATAATAGCGTGTTTTTTGTGTTTTAAACTATTGTTTATTACACTATGGAATTAGGAGCTTGACACTAAAATTACTAATAGTAATTTTATACGAGTTCGAAAACTGTGAATGTATTTTAACTTGTACTAGACCTACTGGTATTTAGGACCTCACGATTTATACAATCGCATATATCGATTTATAATGATCCTCACGATTGATTCGTTGTATATTTATATGCAACCTCGCACACCGCGCCGCACAAGTCGCATCGTAATGTCATACTTTACAATAAAATCGCAGGATCCGTTCGTAACAGACATCAATGTAAGTCTCTACAAAGTACCTATTACATGATGTGAATTGCTGTTGTAAGCTAGCCACTTTGTAGAAGATCGGCACAAGTGAGACGCTGTGGCAATTAATTCTAAGTCAGAGATCAGCGAACGAACAAGTGTTTCATCTTATGCTAACTGATCCCCATAAAGTCTCACAATATCATAAGCATCATAGATGCGTTGCCGACCTTAAAGGAATGGAATGGAGATTGGGAAAGGATGAGGGGATTTGGGGCTCCAGTAACGCACTCATCGTATAAAAGTGCGATTAGCTGCCACTTATAAATTCATAAAGTAATGATAGATTATACAACGTGTTACAGAAACATTTAAACAACAAACAGAATAATTAAGGGTCGTTACATACACCTGCGTAAATGTTTATGTACCGAATCTTATCAAATACTAGATATTTTAAAATTTCACGCAAATTTTAATCACTTAAAAAGATTGATAAGATCGATCCCATCGCTATTAATTATTTGCATAATATGTTACATTTGAAACAACTGTTTGTCATTGTTGTCCAAAGTTGGATAGCGACATGTTACTCCTTCGAAAGAAAAAGAAATTCTTTATTTATGTCCTAGCAATGCAATTTGGTACTACAGGAAGTAAAATACTTATATTTTTAACAAACTATATAGCTTAAATTTGTCCACACCTTTCTGTAACACGTTGTATAACAGTTGAAAAGGATGATAGGGATTTCGGAATCCTTGAAGAATCTGGTCTGTTGTAACACGAAACCAGACTAGCGTGCTGCTTTCTTAGTAATGTCAATATGCTCACGAAAATCTAACTTTGTGTCCACTATGACACCCAAGTCGCGTATATTTGAAACTTCATTGGTATGCATATTATTTATATAGTAAGAAGAATTTATGGCATTTTATATCAGAAAAAAGTCGAGTAAAGCCATGAGCAAAAGCTAGTAAAATACATAATCTCCTCGCTTAGACATCATCCTATACAATTTCAATTTAGCTAGCTAAAAACAAGAGAATTAGGAAACAGCTTACTGAGTTGCTGCAGGACGCGACTCCTGTGTTTTATATTGAAGACTCAACTTTACAGAGATCGGTTCAGTTATTAACGTCTTATTATGTGGACATCAGCTTGTAAATATATAGATTACTAAGATTTCAGTTATGCGCTACGGTGATCTTTGGTTATCTTGGAAAATTCGAAGAACGATGATTATACAAGTATAAAGCGATTAAAACATTAGACTTTGTACACTATTTTTCTCTGAGAGGGTCCGCAAACCGGACATTCACACCAAATCGTAAAAACGAAGATAGCCGAAGCGCATACATACATACGCACAGCCTTCAATCCCCGAAGGGGTAGACAGAGGTGTAACTAGTACACCCACATTTCGCCATTGGAATTTGTGCCCGGTATGGCGATAGGCTCGCCCCCTATCACATCATGGGACGGAGATACGCTCGGCAAAATGTGGGTGTACTGGTTACACCTCTGCCTATCCCTTCGGGGATTACAGGCGTGACACACACTAACCCCCGGTTTCTGAAAGGCTGATCAATGTTAAATTTACTAATCAATTGTCAAATCTCATGTCAAATCGATATTGAGTTGCTAGAAGCGTGATCAACACCTTTGATTTGACACACATGTTAGCTAACATAACTTTCAAATTAACATGAAAAATCGTATGTCAAACGGTACTAAAGAGAGATCAAATATTATAATTATTTTCACTAAACAACGTTTCAGCAACTGGAATTGATTTGACAGCGATGTCAACTAAAAGTTCTGTTAATGTTGATTTGATCAGCCTTTCAGAAACCGGGCGTAAGAGTCGGCTCGACATTTGTTCAATTCTCGCACCGAGACAAACGTTTGGGTGCTCCCCAAATACTTGTTACGGATCTGGGTTTTGTGGCACCGTAAGTCCTTCGTAGTTCCTGATACCCTCGATACATATTAACCTAGTGTGGGGTCAGGACTATATATGTTACTGTACGTGTATTATTTAATTTCACAGTGCCTCTTTGTGAGGATCCATAGACAGCGGTGATTACTTTTTTACACTGTGGGTGGGTACAGTGCAGTTCAAATACGATGACAATTGTCAAGAGACATTCGTGCTCGACAGTCGGCAGAATTATGGCGGGCCGAAGTAACAAAACGTGACTCTTCTGAACAAGCCACAATGACATATTTTTCATAATGTATACATACGGTGGTCGCTATCCAGTTGTGTACGAATATGTTTTACATACCCTCCCATAAATTGGCATGCCAGCTTGCCAATGTTAGGTATGCCACCTGCATACGTATCACGGGCTGAACTGTATTTAGAGGCACGGGCGTACCGTCGCTTTGATCTCATCAGGTCGGCCATTTTGTAATCAAACGCCATTTTGTGACGCGTTGAATTTTTTAAACTTCAAAAAAGGAACGCGTAAACGACTGTTAATTATGGCTATTAATGTCGAAAATTACAGGTATACGGCCATTGAAGTTTCCTCGGCTTTGAAGAACCCGATGTTGAAACTTGTGTGAATTGTTAATGTTGTGTTAGAGGCGATTACATGTGTAGCTTTTATTAACCATCCAGTCAGAAGAAGAAAAAAGAAAAAATATTTATTCGCAGCCAACAAAAATTATAAGGAAAACGAAAATACAAAAAACACTTATATTAGATGTGCTCGTCACAAAAACTGTCAGTCAGAGATAGAGTGTTATATATTTTGATACTTTATAAAGCTTAGTTTGGCAAAAGACTAAGTGGGTCACCTAATGGTAAGTAATCCCAAAAGAAGACGCTGTAGACAGTTTTGTCTACAGCATTAATGGGCCAGCTCTTCCGGGTTGTTCCCACTGTCCCACCTAATTCCGACGTGCGGCTTAGCGGTTTGCTGCTGTGTTTCGTACGGCGAGATAACCGGATATGTAGGAATGATATACAGTAAAAGCTCTTTATTCGCGGCCTATATGTTCCGTAAATAAGCCGCGAATACAGAAACCGTGAATATGGAATGGTAATTTATATGGGATTGTAGGGGATACGTGACAAAATAAAAAAATAAGTATATAAAAAAATGAATTTAATTGAAGTTTTTGACCATATTGGTTAATTATTATCTTCAGGCTTAGGCAATGGTTTAAAGAATTTTGATTTTTCTTCTTGCTTGGCAGTTTTTAAAAGCTCCTTCAATTCAAACTGATATTCAGCAGTGGCATTAGCAATTTGCCTCTTAAAAATAAGACTTCGTTCCATAGACGGATCAATTTTTATAAAGAAATCACTAAGTTCATTTGCCATTCTTAAACCTTTACTAAGATTTTTCAAATTAAATGTCACGTTTCCCGTGCTTGTTGAAGCCTCTTCTTCAATGGTCTCTGAATTTAACATTTCTTCCAAGTCGGTTTCAGTCAAATCTTCATCTTCAAGCAACTTCTGAATGTCACTTGATTCTATCTGTTCGAACCCATCTCGTCCTATTCCATTCGCAATTTCGGCTATTTTTGCAGTCAATGTTTGAATTTGCACAGATTCTTCGTCATTTTCCGCAGTCAGAGCAGGCCACAGTTTTTTCCAGCATGATTTCAATGTGTATGGCTTCAGTTCTTCCAATGATTCTTTTATGTTTACTATGCATTTTGCAATGTCAAATTTCTTCCAGCATTCCATAACATTCATATCAGGATCACATTCCATATTATCCAATATGATTTTGAAGGTTCGTCTAATGTAATAGAGCTTAAAGGTCTGGATTATTCCTTGGTCCATAGGTTGAAGCAAAGCTGACATGTTGGGAGGTAAAAATGCCACTTTTATATTTGGATGCATAGTTTCAAGTTCGCGATGATGACCTGGTACATTGTCCAAAACTAAAACTGCTTTAAAGTCTAAATTCTTTTTTTTTAAATAAGTTTCAACTTCAGAAACAAAACAATTCCAGAACCAGTCACAAAAACTAGAGCTTGTAACCCACGGTTTCTTATTAGCACGCCAAAACACTGGCAGGTCGCTCTTGTTTTGATTTTTTAAACCAGGAAGATTTAACGATTTGTAAAGCATCAGTGGTTTAATGATACAATCTCCAGATGCATTAGAACATAGCAGCAGTGTAACTCTATCCTTTGCTGCCTTAAATCCAGGGGCAGACTTTTCGATTTTAGAAATGAATGTTTTGTTTGGCATTTTCTTCCAAAACAGTGTAGTTTCGTCTGCATTAAATATTTGCTCTGGTTTGTATCCTCCATCAGCTACTAGGTGTGCAAATTCTTCTGGATATCTTTCTGCTGCAGCAGTGTCTGCAGATGCAGCTTCTCCAACGATTTTAATGCTATGCAATGATTGTCTCACCTTAAATTTATTGAACCAACCTTCCGATGCTTGAAATCCTCCATCAGTACATTCACCGCCACAGCTACCATCAGGTTTTTTAAAATGTACGTAAAGACGCTTCGCCTTCTCCCGGACCATTGCACCACTCACGGGCACCCTTTTATGGTTGCGGTCTTCAATCCATAATGACAACGCCACTTCCATTTTTTCTATTGCTGGATCACGAACAATTTTCGCTGACAGTAAAGTTGAAGCTACAGACGACCTTATTTTATATTCAGATTTTTTTATCGATCGTACAGTTGATTCGTTGACATTGAATGAACGTGATATGGATGCAAACGACTCTCCAAGGCGTAAACGATCAAGCATTTCTATTTTCACTTTAAGTGGTAACACAGATTTTTTTCGCGGCGAAACTCGTTTTTCATTTTTTTTAGTCGACATTATAAATTAGGAAGACAGCGGTAGAGACGTGTTACTCGCTCACAATTTATGTAACGAATGGAAAGATGATACAATAAAACACGCAAAGCGGCTCTTACCAAAGGACAGATCGTCTAATGTGGCCAGCATTTAAAAATATACTTTATGCATTGATAGGTAATAAGGTTGATTTCATTCTGTTTGCTTACATTCTCAATAACGCCGGCGCGGCGAACGCGGCTTGTGTCAAAGGCGGAACGAATTCAGCGGCGATATCATTTAACAACATACTTTAGGCAACGTTGTAATAAGGTCTATTTTACTTTTTTATTAGTCCATTTGACGACGCATTTACAAAGGATACATTGGATACCTAAATATTGGAACCCTTTTTATCAATGTGTATGTACCGATGAGATCCGCGAATACAGAAATCTTTAGCCGCGAATATAGGAATTGGGTCGCATTATTTTAATCCGCGAATAGTGAAAACGCGAATGAAGGAAGTGCGATTAAGGAGCCTTTACTGTACATACACAATGATAATGTGTATATATATATAATTCCTACGTTCCAAACATTCATCTGTCAATTGTAATGTAATTACTTATAACAACGATTTACGTGAGAAGAGTAAGTATTATTTTAAAAATATTAAACGACGGTAATCACTTCAACTCATGGCTTATTGGTCACTTTTTCAATTTTTTTTTTATTGCATAGGCCGGCAAACGAGCAAGTGGGTCACCTGATGGTAAGTGATCTCCACCGCCCATGTACAATATGACTGCTTTACAGATTACAACCATATACAGGATACTTTAGATACTACTCTCTTATGAATTATAACTAAGATCGAACTATGATGATCTTAATGGATAATCTTAAACTGGAGACTGACTGACTGACTGTGGGCTGGGCACTGGCAATTGGCAAAATGGGCTCTAATTATGCCGACGACCTCTTTTATACGATATACCTTCCACTACTATATCGCACCATTATTGTTTCATTACACCCAACTCTATTTTCTTAAACACACCCAACCAATAAAAAGCGAATACTCTGATATTATATAACGTCATTACTGATAGATTCTGGACCAAATACAAATAAAATAAGCAAAGACATTAAAAAAATAATACGCAAATCGTGCCGTGACAACCACATCGATGCAGATTGAATCAATATCAAATACTTGTTGCACGGCGCACGGGGAGTGACCCCACCCCATGCCTCCCTTCACTTCACCCCCATACCACGAGTTTATAGCGCACGTCCCCAGGAGAAGTCGTTCCAACGTATTAACTGAATTTTACTGTCGAAAATATGAATAAATTATGATTGGTGGTACTTGGTAGGTACCTATATTTTTTACTGCCCATTCCAAATATGTAAAAGATAAATACTGTCAAATATATGCCTTCTTCGAATTACGAATATTGCTGCATTTTTTTTTTGTATTTCGCAATAATACTTCTTTTTATAATCCCATCGTACGCATGAGTAGACAATACAATGTCTTAAACAATGATAGCCCTTCTCTAGATCTCTTTAACAATAATTTCGGTTTATACAAGCGACAAATTCATAATATCCTCAGAGACTCACAAATATGACATTATGAAAATTTGCAAAGAGAATATAAACCTCTACGTTGTAACCACAAATCTGTAACTCAGCTTCTGTAATTACTCGATTACACTACATTACATTTTCTAATTATAATTATTTATTAACAACTCGTAGTTAGATATTACTTGCTAGAACACATGTTTTGGGTTATAATTATTGTCCATCAAATATGTTTCTCATAATGTTAGCGCATACATGATTGTAACCTGTTTTGTGTTTAATAAATAAATTAATTAATAGATGCAAAGACTTTAATTTATACTACTAGACGGGCTGTTTAGAAGTAAAACTGCGGCACGTAACGCTGACAGCCCACAAACAAGGAGCGCGATAGGGGTTCTAGTTGAGAGTAACCGAGATGGTAATATTGAGTTACGGTCAATTGACCGCAACTTAGTGGTACAATTTCTATGTACCGCGCAGCTTTTATAGTAGTATACATTAAGGTCTTTGTATAGATGTGCCAAGTTAAATGTGAAATGGCAGTGGAAATATAGACAGTGTTCCCAACTTTGTGGAATTATCCCTAGATTTGGTGGGTTGGACCCGCCGATAGCGTGTAAATTTTGCTATCTAGTGGCTAGTGGATGTTTTAGTGGTTTAGTTAACTTCTTAGTTAGTGGAAAGGAATGCCTTTATCCACTAAACAAACAAATTAACATGTTAAGGTTTTCACATCATAGATATACAATTTCACTGTTCATAGATCTCCAGACGATTTTTTTGAAAGAAACTAGAGGCTTTGCCCATGTTTTTCCACAAAAAATTAAATTAAAAAAAACTTAAAGTCCGACGAATATGAGACATATCTTACTTTCTTCCCCACATTATTCTGCATCGATTGGTATCGGTCTCGACCCCATACCTCCAGCGGTTTCGGAGGAGATAGCGTGACAAGCTTTTGGCAGCGGTGGCGGCGGCGCCAGTTACTTTTTTTTGAATAGAGAGATGACTATGCTGACATTGAAGGTATATTTTATTTGGTATCCTGAAAGTCATTTTTATAATTTCTCGAATGTGGCTGAAAATAAACGAATTACCTACTATGAAATATGTGTGTCATAACACCTGAAATATCCCTCATAATGAATTATTACTCGTAAAATGGCAATACTGGAACGAATAGAGCGACGGCATCGAGGTTCTTCGATTCACAGTTAGCTTGGTACATCTATACTTACGCAATAATGACTGCCATTTATAAGACAATAGCGTTTGATTTATGTCCAATTTGAAATAGTTGTTTAAAAAACTGAAAATACAAACATTTTGTGTTATTTTCTGTTTGACTGATTAGTATAGTTTTATTTTTGAATGATTGTTACTTAAAAATATCTGTGGCGCAGTAGACAAGTAGCCAGTCATGATGTGAGAGGCCGTGGATTCGTTTCCCGCACCAAATCAAATAATTAGTCAGCGTGATCCACAAATATCTATAGGGCTAGTACAATTTTTCGAAAACGATGAAAGTTTTCGTTTTCTTTCCATACGTCGAGTATCAGTAGCCACTAATGGGAACTATGACGAATTAAAATTAATAAATAATAATACTAGCCCTGTATTATATACGTCCCACTGCTGGGCACGGGCCTCCTCTACTGAATGAGAGGGGTTAGGCCTTAGTCCACCACGCTGGCCTAATGCGGGTTGGCAGACTTTACATACCTTTGAAATTCTTATGGAGAACTTCTCAGGTATGCAGGTTTCCTCACGATGTTTCCTTCACCGTTTAAACAAGTGATAATTAACAATTAATACTCACAAAACTTAGAAAAGTCAGAGGTGTATGCTCTTGGGGCTGGTTTCGAGCAATTAATAATAAAGTTAATTTTATTTCATATTAGGCGAGTATGAAATTTGTTTTCAAGGCGATTCTTTCCTTTATTACCGTATGAATTACTAGTTTGACACTTCGACGGTAGTAATTTTATATGAATTCGAAAACTGCGAACGTATTTGGAACTAGGCCTACTGCTTCAGGTCTGAGTGTCATCGAGACCAAACGTATCTCATAGTTAATGACGCGATACAAGACTCGTATTTTAGTGTGGTTTAAAGACTGTGTGACTATTCGGTGTTAAACACAAAAAAATACAAAAATAATGTTGCATGACACATCAACGGATGTGAGCCGGATACAGGTTTAGTTTGTGCTATTTTAACTTAACTACGTGAAAATTCTCCGACATATCTCGGTAGTTAATATCTCAACTTAACAATACGTTCGAATCCACGAACAAAAAATGTCGACTGAACAATACAACGCTTGTTAGTGAATACTGTATCAACAGGTATAATTAATATTGAGGGTGACACGGAAAGGACTTCGCCCACCTATTGTCATTATTGTAGATCGTATCTTAACAAAACGGCTCGGCGGTTTGAATGATGTCATAAAAGAATAATGTTGATTAATAAATAGGAAATTTGGGTAATTTTTTTGCATTCCCACTTACCCACTGATAGATATATACTTGGTGCATCTGAATTATTATTTAAGGGAATAGATATATGTACAGTAAGTATTTCAATTAAAATAAGGTATTTGATTAGATATTTTTTCCCTAAAATCTATTATCGAAAGAATTATATACATCAAATCAAAAATAAACAAGTTAGAAGCCATTCACATCTGCTGGAGGGGGACACCTGTGAAATGGCAGGAGGATGCACGACATGGCAAGTTACGTCACAAGGCAGGTCACACCATTACGGTGCACGGGTGGGAGGGAGCTAGTGAGATTTTCCCACTACGCACCCACCTTTGCTTGTACCAATATTTAAAACAAATTAAAATTAAAATTAATTTCACTAGCTTCAATGTTCTTCAAACCGGAACACACCAGTGTTTACCCACTGTTGCTTGGCGGCAGCAATAGATAAAGCGGTGGTACCAACCCAGCCGGCCTCGCCTACGAGGGACCTACCACCTTGTAAACCATATTCGTACTAATTTGTAATATCCAAACATTCCCGAAGCGCGGGTTATGTTTGTGATGTAGAGCGACGAGTTTTTGATTGAAGGAAAACTCTAATGTCACTTTATAAACTTTAATACATACATACGCACTCACGCCTGTAATCCCCGAAGGGGTAGGCAGAGGTGTAGCCAGTACACCCACATTTCGCCGAGCGTATCTCCGTCCCACGATGTGATAGGGGGCAAGCCTATCGCCATACCGGGCACAAATTCCAGACTCCGGGCTGATACTGAGCATTTCGTAATAGAAAAACCCAATACCACTTTACCCGACCCGGGGATCGAACCCGAGACCTCAGCGTTAGCCTCAATCGTAACGCGTACGCATTACAACTGCGCCACCGAGGCAGTCTTAACATACTAAACTTAAATGAATTATTAATATAATAAACTTAGTAAACTTTAATGAATTATTAAATGGCACGTTAGTGCTGAAAGTCTAGCCCCCGGTTTCTAAAAGGCTGATAAAATCTACATTGAACTAACATAACTTTGACTCGCAGATCAACTGTTGGTAGAATTAAACCAGCCTAATGTTACAGGATATACACTGGCTGGAAATAAAGTTTGAATTTCGTTTACCGCGCATATTACATCAAAACTGCGATACAAATCAATAACGCCCGGGCTCAGAGCGTTTACCTCTGACCTTTAGTTATATACAAGTCTAGATACCGTACTGTGTGGTATACCTAAATACAACGTCTATCTGACAATAATTAGAAAAACTAAAATTGGCAGTTGTAGAGACTGCCGATAGAAGTGAAAACTTAGAACTTTTAGTATTAAAATATGAAATTTTATAATGTTTGAATTAAATTTATCAACATCAATCTGGTTTTCACATCTATTGACACTCCGAGCAACAATTATATGCATGTGTATATGGTTTTTTTAGTACTCACTATTGTACTGCACAATGATTATACAATTCAACGATTCAAATAATAATCAAACAAAAATACTATTTCAACAATGCACAGTTTATACACATTGAACTTTTCACTAAATCCATTCAATTTCACATATAAGATATACACAGCACTAATGTTGCGCAATACGTCAGCTGTATAACTACAGATATGCTGCCATAAGCATGTCGGTGTCGTGAACGCACGAGATTTCACCCATCCACAAAGTGTCTAACGCGCACAGCACACGGCCGCTACGCGTCATGAGCATGTCAGTGACGCGAACCCATAAGATTTTCCCCTCAAAAATCTGTAACTTGTAGACGTAGAAGTCGCATAATGACTCCTTCGTTTTGTCACAGCATGAACGGGCGGGCTCAACCGGGTCGTTACCACTATCTCACAAAAAAATCGACGTAAAGTAACAGCTTGCTGCTGCGTTTCGTACGATAAGTGAGATATCCGGAGGTCCAAATCCCCATCCCTTTCCCAATCCCTTAATTATTCCTTTCCTGGCAACGCGTCCATGATCTTGGTTTTGTGGTCGAACATGGGCGGTGGAGATCACTTACCCACAGTGGACCCGCTTGCTCGTTTGCCGGTCTGCTATTAAAAACTTCAGGCAAGCATTGCTCAAGCGATTGTCTTTCGACGATCGACATTATATTTTTACTGCACTGCAGTGTCTACTTTTTCGTGACAGGATAAAAAAAATATATAGATGATACATATAGATGTCTAAGCGGATGTCTTCATATGTTGCTCAAGACCACATGGTCTTTCAAACCGATAGACATCTATCGTTTTGAAATTGGTTCACGCGTTTAGGAGCTAAAATAGTGTTTACACACGGTTCCTTGGTGGGAGAAATAAGCAAAGCGATGGTACCAGGTAGGTCATGATTAGAAAATAGATATTTATATCAAAAAAACTATATTCACACGTGTGGAGCTGCTAACTAAAGCTAGTTTGATATAAGAACTTCGTACGCAAAGTCTACCAATCTACATTAAGACAGTGCTGTGTGGTGGACTAAGGACTAACCACATCAGTGAAGGAAGTCCGTGCCTGCTGTAGTAGAATATATAATACGAGAAGCCCAAATCCCCCTCCCCTTCCAAATCCTCCAATTATCCCTTTCCTTTAAGGTCGGCATATAATCATAAGATTACATCAGGTGACCCACTTACTTATTTGCTGACCTCAGCCATAAAAAACAATACATACATACGCACTCACGCCTATAACGCTTGCAACCGCATTTCACCGAGTTTATTTCCGTCCCATGATTTAATTATAAGGGACGGGCTTATCGCCATACCGGGAAGTATTCCAGACACCGGGCTGATACTCAACATTTAGTAATAGAAAACCCCAAAATCACCGCCACCGAAGCAGTCAGTAAAGAAAGAAGCATGAAAAAATCCTTCTGGACACGTATACAATCAAACCTCCGACCTTCCTAGTTTGAGCTGCACATGCACTCCCTACCACGACACCCCTCCCGCTCGAACTCGCGTCTGATTGGTCAAACAGGATGTATACGTCAACGTGGCAGTGTATGATTAGTCCTTACCACCGTACTGCGTGCTTAGTACATTTATTTAAATTTGTGTTTCTTTTTTAAAAAGCTTTTAGTACGAATGCGTATTTTTTATAGCATAGTCTGGCAAACGAGTAAGTGGGTCATCTGATGGTATGTGTTCTTCATCGCCCATGTATGCACCCAACACAGGAAGAGTTATGGGCGCGTCGCCGACCTTAAAGGAAAGGGGATAATTAAGGGATTAGGAATCAAGGAGGTAGGAAGGAAAGAACTAAATGTTACCCGTCGGTATATATTCGACATGCCCAAGGTGGTAGCTCCTCGTATGTGAGAGGTCGTCTGGGTAGGTACCAACGCTGTGTCTATTTCTGCTGCTTAGCGGCAGTGTGTCAGTAGTGTGTGTGTTGTGTTTCGGTTTGAAGGAAATTGAAGCAAGTGAAATTACCAGGCATTATGAGACTTAATAACGTATGTATCGGGCTGACGAGCGCAGTTCAGTGCCATGCGGAGTTTTGTAATCCATACTTCTGTGCGACGTTGCTTTTGTTTATGGCAGGCGTGACGCTTAACATTAGGTGAGTGACCAGTTCGTCTCGTCATTCAAGCAAGTAAAGAAAAATCAACATGCGTACTCCGAATATAGCCATAGTAGTGGCTACCCTAGGTAAATATTAGCGTCTAGTTTTAGGCCAGCCGTTCTTCCCTCAGTAACAAACATTACCTAAGTTTCATAGCTCTTATTTGTACTACAACCTTAGAAATTTGCATAAACACATATGTGTACACGGCTGTATAGCGACCATACACTTGAACAACCCGATGTTAAGTCTCATAATGCCCAATAATAATACTAGCCCTGTATTATACACGTCCCACTGCTGGGCACGGGCCTCCGCTACTGTATGAGAAGGGGTTATGTCTTAATCCACTACACTGCCCTATTGCGGGTGTGCAGACTATACATAACTTCGAAATTCTTATGGAGAACTTAGGTATGCATGTTTGCTGACGATGTTTCCTTCCAAGCGATAATTAATAATTATTAACACGTAGCTAAGAAAAGTCAGAGATACATGCTATTATGCATAATGATAACAGACATAGAATTGATAATAGAATAGGTGAATTAAATATAGTTTAAACCAAAACACAATTTTGCTTACAAATAGTTTTATCTTATAAATAAAGAGGTAAACACACACCCGCCACTGTAACTCCTGTAGGCTTGTACTTGTACTAGTACAAGTTTTAATAGTTTTCCTAAATGGTGAAAGTTTTCGTTTTCTCTCCATACGTCTAGTATTAGTAGCCACTAGTGGGAACTATGATGAATTAAAATTAATAATATGGTTAATTTTATTTCATATTAGTCGAATATGAAATTTGTTATCAAGCGATTTTTTCCTTTATTACCGTATGAATTACTAGTTTGACACTTCGACAGTAGTAATTATACAAATTCTAAACTTTGAACGTATTTGTTACTCATACTAGGCCTACAGTAAGCCAGGATTGACAGTGGCACGCATATTCATTTGAGTGGTAGAGCCACGCTGTAGACACTTGTCTACAGCATGTATGGGCTGGCTCGTCCGGGTCATTACCAATGTCTCACAGAAAACCGGCGTAAAGTAGCAGCTTGCTGCTGCGTTTCGTACGGTGAGTGAGATATCCGGAGGCCCAAACCCCCTCCCCTTCCCAATCCCTTAATTATCCCTTTCCTTTAAGGTCGGCAACGCGTCGATGATTCTTCTGATATCGTAAGTGATAACCACTGCCCATGTACACCACATGACATCACTTACAATCAGGTGACTCATTCTCTCGTTTGCCGACCATGAAAAAAAAACAGCTGAACGGATTTACATGTTTGGCAATCAGGTAAACCATACCTGGACTAGAACATAGGCTCTAGACGGGCTGTTGAGACGTAAAATTGCGTCACATACCTCAGGAGTTTTGTTTGACTGCTCATACAGAAGGAGCGCTATAGGGGTTCCAGTTGAGAGTAAGCGAGATGGTAATATTGAGTTACGGTCAATTGACCGCAACTTAGTTGTACAATTTCTATGAACCGCGCAGCTTGTCTAGTAGTATACATTAAAGTCTTTGGCTATTTCAAAGCCATCCACGCGGGCGGAGCCGAGAGCAATAATGAAGCAAAAGTAAGTATTCAGTACTCACCCTGCAGCCACACCCCACTGCTGCGAGGCGGCACTGGCGGCGTGGTCGAACAACGTCAGCCCCACCAGCGCCACTGTCGGAGCTATCGTCAATGGCGTCACAAACCGCAGCAGAGAACCGATCACACCGAAGTAACCTGCACAAGGGAATTCATGTCCTGACTAATGGATTGACATTTATGCATAGTATAGCAATAGGTCATGCACGGCAGAGTGTGATGGAGTAAGAAATAGTGAGGCAAAATAGACGTGATTTTTATTAGCTTGAATGACGAGACGAGCAGGTCGCTCGCCTGATGGTAAGATCGCTATCGCCACGGCTGCTCATAAACAGAAGCAACGCCACATAGCACTTTAAATAACAAAGCACTGCATGACACTGGACTGCGCTCGTCAACCCGGGACATAAGGTGTTAAGTCTCTTAATGCCCAGTAATTTCACTGGTTTCAATGTCCTTCCAACCGGAACACAACAGTGCACACTATTGCTTGCTGGCAGAAATAGACAAATTGGTAGTAATAACCCAGCCGGCCTCTTCCATACGAAGGGCCTACCACCTTGTAAAACATGTGAAAGAGGATGTAGTGACAAAAATTAAGAATGAGATGGCGTGCCCATGTAGAGGGGATGGATGAAAGAAGATTGAAGAAATAAATATATAAGGCGAGTGTAAATGGTACAGTTGGGAGGGGAAGGCCTCGGCGAACTTTCTCAGATCAATTCGGAGATATTTTCAAGTCCAGGTCAGAAGTAACCTAAACCGACGAGAATGCATGAAAAATTTAATGAGAATGAAAGAGGCCAAAGATGTGTTCAAGGACGGCAGCAAATGGAAATTTGATGTATCTGCCTACCCCCATGGGAAACAGGAGTGAGTCTATGTATGTATGAATAGCAATAGCCGCGCCGCCTATCACATCATGGAACAGCAATAAACTCCGCGAACCATGAACGATTACACCACTGCCTACACTAGAACACAGCCGTGAGCTTAGGTATTGTATATACGGACGCACTTATGGATTACTTATCATGATAAATAGACCTCTAATATCTAATGCTCGTCCATCAATTTCGTTCTAAAGAAAGCAATGATCATGCAATATTTAAAAAGGACGGGAAATAATATTTATTTCAACAAACTCTGACATGGATTTAACGTAATACATACATACGCACTCACGCCTGTTATCCCTGAAGGGGTAGGCAGAGGTGTAACTTAATACACCCACATTTCGTAATGTGATAGGGGACGAGCCTATCGCCATGTCAGGCACAATTCCAGACTCCGGGCTCATACTAAGCATTTCGTGATAGAAAAACCGAATATCACTTTTACCCGACCCGGGGATCGAACCCGCGACCTCAGCACAGCAGTCGTAATGCATACACATTACAACTGCGCCACCGAGGCAATAGCAGCAGTTTAACGTAATACATGTAATCATAATTTTAACTCGCGACAAAAAGAAGGGTGTTATAAGTTTGACCCCTTTTCTGTTTGTGGGTTTGTATCTGTCTGTCCTATAGTAGCGTCTAGACGATTGTATCAATTTGAATGTGTTTTTTTGCGTGAAAGCTGGTTTAATCAAGATAGTTCTTAGGCACGTTTGAAGAAAATATGTTTAGCCGTTTCAAAGAAACAGGTGTTTTTCTAATAGATTTCGGGGATTTTTAAATGTTAAGTTATCTTATTCCTTATTAGCTTTTGCTTCGCCCGTGTGAAAGTCTTCTCCGGGATAAAAGTAATTCATAATCTTCGGTGAAATACGTATTTATAATTTTGTAGAATAGCGTGTCGATTTTCAAATGAATCTGAACAGTGACTTATTATTTCCCATACAAACGTACCTTTTCCTCTAAGGATTGATTTTAAATAACGCCAAAGACATTCTTTATTAAGTGTATAGAGCATTCATATCAAGTTTTAAGTAAAAGGAAATGTTTCATTTCAGACCAAGTATGTACATTTGCACCCTTGACCAAATCGTTAAAACCCCCGACATCAGTTATAAAACATCTATCTTATAAATGACTGAACAGATTCTCTTTAAACGTTGCAGCGTTGCTAAGAACCATCGCGATTAAAACAAAAAAACACATTCGAATCGGTCCATTCGTTTCGGCGCTACGATGCCATGGATAGTTCACACGCACAGAGAAAGGTCAAAAGGGTTAACATATATAAACCCCTCTTTTTGTTATGTCTTATTTAAGTTGTCTGTACACATACAACGTGTTACAGAAAGGTGTGGTCATATTTAAGGGTCGTTACATACACCTGACAGTGAGTCTTTATGTACCGGATCTTATCGAAATCTAGACATCTTAAAATTTCACGCTACATTTAATCAGTCGTTTATTACAACCGATAACATTGATCACATCCATATAGATTATGTGAAGTGTAAGAGCGAGAATAACGATGCCGGAGTGAGAAAAACTTATCTATTTATAATATAGTATTGTGCTCCAAATTTGCAAGTCGAATATTGACCAATATGTCAATATTCGACTATTCATTCGATGAAAAATAAAATTATTTATTTATGTCCTAGAAATGCAATCGGATTTGTACTACGGGGGGAATACTTGTATTACAGTATACGTTGCTTAAATTTGACCAAACCTTTTTGTAACACGTTATATATCATAAACTTACCCATAAAAACTTGGAACAGCGCAGAAACAGCGATTGCTCCAGACAACTCCCGCATCCTAATTGTCCAGACTTCCCTCCTCTGGTCGTCAGTCATGGCTTCTAAGATGTTTGGAGCTGGACATTGCCACTCCGGCAGACCCAGAATTGCCAGGGTCGGTACCAAGAAGGATATTGTACCGCCCTGGACGATGGGTAGACGACAACCGAATGTAGCTTGCAGCCAGGTTATTAGTCCTGTGGGGTAGAAAGGAAAGCAAGAATTTAAATATCTTAAAAATGGGTCAGCTGTTATGTATTTTGACAACTGCATAACAAGACGAGCAGGTCGCTCGCCTGATGGTAGGCGCCACGACTGCCGTTAGATAGTACCAATAGTACACAGAAAGTTGAATTAGATAGTACGCATGGCGCTGAACTGCGCTCGTAACCCCGACCCCTAAATATAACCAAACCATTCTGGACCAAATCTTCCGGAATAAATTAACAATAGTGAAAACGAACCAGTTGTGTAGGAGAAATAAGCGAACAGACAGACAGACGTAGGTAGCGAGTTTGTTTTACAATATGTATTGATTTCACATATAAAACTGTATAATTTAAGAACAGGTCTTTGATTTCAATATCTAGTGCAATCGGGGGTGTAACTCAGTGGTAGAGTGTCTGCTTCGCATGCTGAAAGTCCTGGGTTCAAGTCCCAGTACCTCCAACTTCCTCTGGAATATGTAACTTTTTACGGTGTTCACTATTTTCTACAAATTTTTATTGTGACAACCTACATATGTTTAAGTCAAGTCAAGTATAAGTCTTTTGAAAAGTGCTTTGAAATAAGAGTGGATTGGCATGAAAAGTGTATTTTTATTATTTTAATGTAGTCTTATAAGGTTGTAAGGGTTTTTATGGGTATTGCGCCACCTATCAGTCACATAAGGAACTGAATTTAATAATGCAGAATAGTGAATTCTCATACAGTGCAATAGATGGCGCTGATTTCAAATTCAATCTCATTTATTTTCTTATTGGCGAAATATATTATCAGTAGAAGCATGAATCATATCTAGCTCCAATGTGCGAAGCGTGCGGTCGTGGGTTCGATTCCCGCACCTAGACAAATGTTTGTCTGATTCACAAATATTTGTCTGGGGTCTGGGTGTTTTGGAACCACAAATCCGTCGTAGTTCCTGACACCCACGATACAGGTTTACCTAGAGTGGGGTCCGAACTATGTGTGTGACTGTTGGTTGTATTTTATATTAAAATTCAATCCGCAGTACTTATTACTATCATAATTCGTGCCTGATCTGGACCATCTTAAGCCACAATGGGGCCACTGGGGAATAAAAACTATAATTTTTGAAATTTTGGTAAAGTAATACGGTCATTGCGTTCCGACATTTCAGGGTCCCGTCAGAACAGGGAGCCTAAGGGTGTGTGGTGTGCCCCCCATCCCTTATAGCAAAAATGGAACTATACGTACCTGTGACAAATATCATGGTGGAGATAATGTTGGATCTGTCAGGATCTGTCTCCTGCATGCACAGCGCAGGACACAGGATGAATGGGATGGCCACTATGGCGCCGATCATGGTCAAGTAGTGCTGCAGAGATAGAAAAATATCTAAAATCCGTTTCAAATTAATTTAATAGGTATTTCAAATTCGATGATTGAAATGAATGACTGCCTCGGTGGCGCTCGGTCTCGTGTTCGATCTCCGGCTCGGGTAAAAGTGATATTGGGTTTTTCTATTACGAAATGCTCAGTATCAGCCCGGTGTCTGGAATTGTGACATAGCGATAGTCTCACCTCCTATCACATAATGGGATGGAGATATGCTCAGCAAAATGTGGATGTACTGGTTACACCTCTGCCTACCCCTTCGGGGATTACAGGCGTGAGTGCCTATGTTCCAAACCTCAGTTATAACAAACACATCGCGCCTCGTGTCGTGCCTTCATTGTGAACATGGCGCGGTCGCACGAACAAGGAGTTTCTCTGTCATATTTCCTTCGCTATCTGTGGGTCAAGTGTTTCTTGAACCACAAATAAAGTTAGTAATCGCTGTTAGATTCAATTGCAACGGACTTTAGGTACACATGTTCAATAGATACACTGATGATCAAATTATGGACAAGCATTAGAGACTAATGGCTTTTCCCAATATTCTGTCTATCGAAAGATAGCAAATCTTCTGGCAGTAAAATTTTTACACATTTTGTGTGGAAGATCTATCAAAACACTATTGATAGTAGGGAACGGCCGATAGAGGGAGGTGACAACATCTTCTTCTATCTGCCCTCATGCCACTCGCAGACCGCACCATGCTTTTTAACACATGTTACAGAAAAAAATGGCTTGGAGTTTTTACCGGCCACCTGCCTGACGTCAACCCTTCAGCCGAAAATTAGGGCTGTTGACGTTGCTTCTAGGCAACGTTGCAGAATTAAGCTGAATGTCAGCCAATATCCACACATTAAATTAAGAAATATTATTGTCGATTCTTGTATTTGTGTCCTTTTTTTTGGCATAGGCCGGTAAACGAGCAAGTGGGTCACCTGATGGTAAGTGATCTCCACCGCCCATGTACGCCCACAATACCAAAAGAGTCATGGCTGCGTTACCGACCTTAAAAGAAAGGGATAATTAAGGAATTGGGAAGGGGAGGGGGTTCGGGCTTCCGGATATCTCACTAACCGTACGAAACGCAGCAGCAAGCTGCTACTTTACGCCGGTTTTCTGTGAGACAGTGGTAATGATCCGGACGAGCCGGCCCATACATGCTGTAGACAAAAGTGTCTACAGCGTGGCTCTACCACTCAGTCCTTTGTTGTAAGTGTGGAAATAAATGCATTTTCTTTCTTTCTTTCTTCTGGGGAGAAGAAGAGAGGAAAGTGACAACATATTATTATAAAAAGCATTATATGAAAAAGGAACAAACCTGTAAAGCCATGAATATACAGAGGTACCAAGGCGGTGTGTCATCGATTCCGTATGTGACATTTCCTTTTCTTTCCCCAGCGTTGCCCTCATCTGGCACATCTTCTGAGCGCTGCAACAAAACAATATTCATTGATTGATGCTCTTTTTTGGCCGCAACTAGCATAAATAACTTCTTTTGTCTGGCATTATCCCAGTCTTTTGCCATGATCCGCCTTTCTACTTAGACGCTTCCACTTTACCCGGTCTTGAGCATACACCGTGAGTCCATTGGCTTTGTGATCCTGTGATAAGCCAAGCCAGCGGTTTTTGAACCATGGTAGGCGTGCGGTCATCCGTGGAATCGTACCCATGTACGAACTGGAATTTGCATAGGTATTTGCGACCTACCTACTCTTGCGATTCCCTCAAAACGTGACTCAATCTTTTTTCTCCCTGACGCCATCTCGGCCCAATGCACGAGTTCGCCTTACCAAGGCAATGACTTAAAAGAAAATATAAATGTTACAAAAGGCGGGTAGTTTTTGCTTGTATTTGACCTTTTTTCTCATTTACAATATTTTACAAAAAATAATCTCAGGTATAATGCAATAAGCAATCATGTTAAAGATACTCGAGCTTCGAAAATAAAGGATTTTGACTTCGTTTCGTAAATAAATTCCTATGAAATCCTACGAAATGAAATAGGATTTTCTATAAACCATAGATAGGGACAAATATCGCTAAAAATAACAAATAAAATGTGTGCAGAAAGAGAAAAGAAAAAAATCACATATCTATGATTTGTTTTCAATTGCACTAACTCCAAAGAGAATAGATTAGATAGAATTACGAGTAATGAAATGAAATGAAATAGTTTTATTCATCATGTAGGCAATTAAAATAGCGCTTATGTCAAGTCAGTACAAAATAGAGAAACTTATGTAAGTACAGAAATCATATCAGCTAATATATACATAACATACATAGCATCGTCAAAATACACTGGGCAACTATAAAGTTTACAATATTTTTATATTAGTCCAGGATTGTTAGTAGTTATTTTTGAATTTTCAGTCTTCTTATTTTGAAGTCGGTTTCTAAGTTTTGTTAAACGTTATTTTATAGTAGATCTTATCATGTATTCTAATTTATTTACGGTCATCCTTCTACTATTAAAAGTGTGAAAGTTTTGTGAGTTTGTGAATTTGGTTGTTTGTTAGTCAATCACGCCATAATGGTTAAACGGGTTTGAATGAAATTCGGCACACAGACAGACTATGACCGGGATTAGGACATAGGCTACTTTTTATCCCGGAAAAGGTAGTTCACGCGGGCGGAACCGAGAGCAAAAGCTAGTGTTCAATAAACGATGTTTAAGTTAACACGGTTCGATTTTAGTTGATCAACTGATTGGAGTCAACAAAATCTGTATGGATTTTGTTCGATTGAAAATTGGGCCCAAACTCCCCTCTCCTTCCAAATCCCTTAATCATACCTTTCATTTAAGGTCGCCAACGCGCACATGATTCTTCTGGTATTGTGGGCGTACAAGGGCGGTGGAGATCACTAACGATCAGATGACCTGCATGTTCGTTTGCCTGCCTATTCTATAAAAAATACTGATTGGCTTAGGTTATAGAAAATACCCCAGATTAAAGTATATTTCCGTCTCTCATGTTTACTATACATCACACGACCACAGCGTGAACTACATACAAACAGATATCCAAACATTTACTCATTCATTATTAATAATATCTATAGTCAGCTACCCGGAATTCAGTGACCATTGTAAACAAAAATATTAGCGTATTTTTACTATATAATGACGTGTTTGAACACACGATAGTGTTTGGACTGCGATAGTGAATTAAAAATAGATTCGTCTGTTTATTTACACATTACATTGTGATAACAAAAAATGATTACGTAGCGGGCTTTGGGATTGTTATTCTTCTTCTTCCTGTCCTAATCCCACTCGCAGTGGGGTCGACGCAATATAATTTTTAACATATGTTACAGAAAGTTATGGCTTGTAGTTTTTACGGCCGGCTGCCTGCCTGACGTCAACTCATGGTGAGAAAACACGCTGACCCGAAACAAATATTTGTAGATCACAAAGATTTTGTTTCGGTGCGGCAATCGAACCCGCGATATCTTGCTTCAATTAGTCGAAACTTAACTAAATTTGAACAATTTAGTTAAATTAGATCTCCAAAAGATTGGAGAAAAATAGCACTGGAAAGTATAGTAGATAAGTGGAGGGAATTAGAGAAAGCCTATCATATCACAGGACAGTCTTTTTTTACGTTGGGAAACCCCTCCCCCTTTATGGGTACCCCTCGACTACATACATGGTCGGCCGGGGCGGTTATGTCCGACTCCCACGGACTAAACCCAACGATTTTCCTCCGGGTGCGCTTGTTCGGTCGGGGCTGCGGGGACGCTTTTGTACTCTTCCGCGGCCCCGTCACAGAACAGTCTGACCTGGTAGCTACCTAGAAAAACTAATAGTCAATAGATATAGTTAAGTATCTAGTAGAGTAAAATTATGTTCATTTGTTCTTTACCTAAAATGTTTATGGATTATCTGAAGACCAAATATTGTGCTTGTTTTTCTCAAATAAGATATTTTGTAGTAGGGCTTTGAAGACGAACTTCTAGGTCATGGTAAGTGATCTTTAACGTTCATGCGCACTAATAGGTACTAAAGTATCATGGATGCGTTGCGACCTTGAGGATTTCGAAGCGGGATATGACCTTCAGAAATCTCACTTATCGTAGATAAAATAAGTTGTTTTTACTGTTTTGTACCTTGTTTCTTCTTTCCTAGTGTATTAGTGTGTCTCTTTTGTTGAATAAATGTTTATTTCTGTCTTTATGTCTAATTTCTGTGGACAACGGTACTACGCTAGTCTACAATGTGACTCTACCAATTAATTACTACATAAGCCTCATTTAGATGGTTTAGTAGATGATAGGGTCTTCGTATGCGAGGTTGGTACCGCCACTTTGTCTCCGCCAATCAGCAGTATATTTGTTGCGGTTTGAATTACATTGAAGCTTGTGCAATAATATATTATATCTCGGGGTGACAAGCGTAATCCATGCAGTGATTTGTAACTCAAAGTTTTGTATGGCGTTGTTTCTGTTTATAGGCAGGCGTTACTCTTACTATCAGGCGAGCGATCTGGTTCTTTTCATTCAAGCTAATAAAAAAGACGAGGATATAATAGATCAAGTGGGTCACCTGATGTGGAGTGATGTACACCCACAATAACAGAAAGAATCATAAGCGCGTTGCTAACCTTAAATGATAGCGATAATTAAGGTATTCGGAAGGGAGGGGGATTTGGGCCTGGATATCTCACTGACCGTACAAACCGCAGCAACAAAGTTACTTTACGTCCGTTTTCTGTGATACAGTGGTAACGACCCGGTCGAGCTGGCCCGTTCATGCTGAAGACAAAACTGTGTACCACTCAAATAAATAATAAATATTTTATGTAGACGATGGTTCGTGATTCGTGGCTATACAAGGTTAGTCGGAAAAGGTGTACTAAGCCGAAAGGACGTAAAATTACCCGTACTTCTTAATAACTTTTGTATCTACAACTTTTTCAATTAATCCTATAGTTTCAGAGATAATGCTGTTTAAAGATTTTATAATAACTACGCTAACTACCCTAAAATTAAAAAGAAATAATTGTTTTATATATGGAACATTAAAAAAATGAGACATACATAGTATAAATCAGTGATACTTTAAGTTTGCCACGGCTTAGTACACCCCTTCTGACTAACCTTGTATAAAAGATAGAGCTACGACCCACCGCAGTTGGCCATGCACTTGGGTGACCCAACAGGGCCCAGGAGCAACTAGTAGCAATATACATTAAAACAAGATCAAACACACTAACTTCTTACTCATAATAAACGCACATTCATTAAGGAACAGTACTTTACAGTAGTAAATCGACCAGCTTCCAATTTCGTCGATTTATCAGACCTCGTTAGGATAATTATCACTGCAATATAGACTTTAAACCGGCGTGCTTAAGTAAAATTTTCATTGTGGAGTCGATTACATCTTGTTATGGTGTTTTATGACTTATTGTCATACTTTCATGAGTCAGCCAATTGTCTAACATTTGAATTATTCTTTCTTTCGATACGAAGTGAATAATTTCCGGATTGATTCTGTACGTTTTGTGGAAAGAATATTTCGGTACCACAATTTATCTTCGTACATTTGATGTCGACAGCCACCGTGGCGCAGAGGACGAGTAGTTGGCTGTGAAGCGAAAGGCCGCGGATTCGATTTCCACACCGAGACAAAATGTTTATAAAACAATCTGCCTGCAGAGGTGTAACCAATACACCCTAATTTCGTCAAGCGTATCTACGTCCCACGATGTGATAGGGGGCGAGCCAATCGCCATACCGCGCACAAATTCCAGACTCCGAGCTGATACTGAGCATTTCGCAATAGAAAACCCAATACCACTGTTACCCGACCCGGGGATCGAACTCGAGACCTCAGCGTCAGCCTTAGTCATACGCATTATAACTGCGCCACCGAAGCAGGCAGTAATTTTAATAACCATAGCTTCTTAGAACTTACCAAGTCTCGCATAACATTCTCCAGACCAATTTGTATCACGTTATTGTGTACCATCTTCGGAGCTGAAAATAATTATTATATATTGTTTTTTTTTCTTATAGCATTGGCCGGCAAACGAGCAAGTGGGTCACCTGATGGTAAGTGATTTCCACCGCTCAAGTACGCCCACAATACTAAAAGAATTATGTCTGCATTGCCGACCTTAAAGGAAAGGCATAATTAAGGGATTGGGAAGGGGAGGGGATTTGGGCTTCCGGATATCTCACTCACCGTACGCATCGCAGCAGCAAGCTGCTATTTTACGCCGGTTTTCTGTTAGACAGTTGTAACGACCCGGACGAGCCGGCCCATTCGTGCCTCTACCTAAGGATAAACATTATTAAACAAAAAACTTTATAATATTGCTGTGTATTAGAAAAGAACGCCAAAAATCTGAAATGTTATCTACTGTATGTCACGTCTTTCAAAATTATTAGCTTTTTATAATTCACAAATATCTGTATTCTAGGTCACGCCTGAAGTGCCGCATACAACCATGCCTGACTAATAAATTAACAATAAATTAAAAATACTTGTTTACATGAAATTAAATAAAAAACACTTTATGAAATATAAAACTCACCTTCACAAATATCAGGAATAAAATGTCTTTTTAAATAGTAAAAATAAATAGTGCAAGGGAACTGCGTTCAGCCAGGCTCGAGTTTCACTCAATGACATCACAAAATGGAAATTATGTTCTTCTTTCTTGGTGAATGGCGACGAGCATGGAGTAGCTATTCCGCCAATGTCACGTGGTGAATGGAAATTATTATGAGACGGTTGACGGCGCTGTCGTCACAACTAGTCGCGGTCTTGAAGACGACTGTTACACAAATGGAATGAAAATCTGAAAGATATTAAACGTCTCGATTGTATCTTTATTCGTTTATTAGCATCCAATTGTGTTTTATTTGCACAAAGTTCAGAAAATCCGTGTAATATGGATATCATATGTATGTATCATATGTCGTTTACAAATTACGATATTTTTGTTACATTTTCCACAATTATATTTTTAATGCCTATTTTTGTAACTAAATAAAATCTGTTCATGTTTTTATAGCAGAGGCTGGCAATCGAGCAAGTGGGTCACCTGATGGTAAGTAATCTCTACCCCATAAACATCCAGGGTACCAAAAGAATCATGGGTGCGTTGCTAACCTTCTCAAGGTGCTACCCCACGTCGGATTTATATAAGTCTTTCTGTCAGTGGCAACAACCCGGACGAACCGGACCATTGATGCTTTAGATAAAACTCTCTAAACCGTGGCTCTACCACATTTATTGATTTAGAGTACCTACTTATATCAATACCATGTTTAAATCACCTCAAAGGTCTAGTAGCTGCATACTTACACAAAAAAACCGAAAGGTCCAAGGTTTGAATCCCACGTGGGACAATCTCAATGTATGTTTGAATTTTCGATTTGAAAATGCACACATGATAATGTCGAGGGTTGGAATCTGTGCCCGGTATGGCGAAATGCTCACCTAGCACATCGTGCGATGGTAATAAACTCAGTGAGCTGTGGGTGCACTAGTTACACCCCTGCTTACCTCTTAGGGGCTACAGGTGTGAGCGTATACTATACTATGCTATGCGATTGAATTATAAACGACAGCATAGAATTTTAACAAAAATTTAAGTTCTACTAGAAATGGCTGACGAGCTAGTATTTTTATGGCTAATTAACCCGGCAAACAAGCGTGTGGGTCATCTTATGTTAAGTGATCTCCACCGCCCATGTATACCCATATTATCAAAAGAAGCATAGTCGCGCTGCTGACCTTAAAAGTAAGGGATAATATTAAAAGTAAGGGATAATATTAAGGTACAACTTATCGGAAAGGACGAAGGGGTTTCAGGCCTTCGGATATCTCACTCACTACTCACTATCTATTTCCCGCTAGTTTTCTTTGTGACAGTGGTAACAACGTGGTCAAACCGGTCCATTCATGCTGTAGACAAAACTGTCTACAGCGTGGCTCTACCACTACAAGTATTATTCAGCAGGAATATATTTCCGACTCTTCTTACTCACAAAAATATTTATCAAGCCGTCGATAACATGTTAGTGTGAATTTATGCAATCCTTACTGCCTTAATTGTAGCTTATTGAATTTTTCCATCTTTGTAACGTTTATTTACTAGGTTTGAGTTGACGTCACGCTTGGAAACGGTTTTGAAATCAAAAACAAACCTAATTGAAGTTACAACTACTACTACTTATCAATATACGTTTTTTATAGCAGTTAAACTTTCAACGTTTCAATATACCTACATTTTTATTCCATGTTTACATTTCTTCTTCTTCCACCTGTCCTTATCCCACTCGCAGTGGGGTCGGCGCAATATGCTTTCCAGCAGATGTTACAGAAAGATTTGGCTTGTAGTTTTAACGAACGGCCCTAACGTCAACCCCTCTGGGGAGAAAACACCCAGGCCCGAAATAAATATTTGTAAATGGAAAACATTTTGACTCGGTGCGGGAATCGAACCTGCGTCCTCTCGCTTCAGAGCCGGCTAATCACCGACAGATTATCATATTTCATCACAGACCATGGTATTTCCGACCCATGATGTAATAGGGGGAGGGCCTAATACTATACGCGGCATAAATTCCAATCCTAGACAAAGATGTACTTAATTCAATAAACTCCATTTTTTTATTGCCCTTCTAGGAGATCGAACCCAGGGCCTCAGCGGTTTCGCAGCCTTAGTTTATTCTATTGACCTTCATTGGCAGATAGATACAAGGTGATATAAAATCTACTACTTAAGGCTATTGGAAAGCAAAAATATATATAACATCCATTTCGAAATTTATTTATTTTCCATCCAATACAGACATATAGATTTTAAGTGTATACATTAAAATTAGTTCGACACTTAAAGCTTCAGCTAGGGAGTACTCCAGCATCTTAGAAGCTGGTAACATTGGATGACTATGACCACGTTCGGAAATCGGCTGACAGTACTGTCAGTAGAGCGGAACAATTATAAATTGGCGGGGGCTAGTTTTGGAAAGAATTAAAAATCGGCCAATGAGCATTTGACTCAGCACACAGCCACTCTCTTCCGCCAACCTATAGTTATCGCATTGTACTAATACTGGTTTAACTAGACTATTGCCCATTTTCTGAAAGACTGATCAAAACAAAATTAACTAATCAAATGTCAAATCTCATGTCAAGTCAAAGTTTAGTTGCTAGAAACGTGGTCAACACCTTTGATTTGACACACATATTAGTTAAATGAATTTCAAATTAATATTAAAAATCTTATGTCAAACGCTACTAAAGAGACATAGAATATTATTAATTTCCACTAATTAACGTTTCAGCAACTCGAATTGATTTGACACCGCTGTGAAATCAAAGTTCTGTTAGTTGAATGTTGATTTGATCAGCCTTTCAGAAACCGAGTGTTAGTGTATCCAGTTTTACTGACAGTTGCTGACAGTAATGCCATTTATAAAACCAACATAACGGTGATACTTTCCCGTAACCTCAGCAGCGCTGGAAAGTATTTTAGATCGAAAATCTATAATGACAGTACTGTCAGTCAATTTTCGAACGCACCCTAAATCTCGCAGGGACACACATATCGAAAAATATCTTTTTTGCTATAATTACATTCCAAAAGGTTTATTCTAACGGCGGTATCAGAGGGACTGCATAATAATATGGGCTGATGTAACATAAACTTTACACAGTCAGGCAAAACGGCTGCAGTTGGGTGTTGTGAACGCATTGTGTCTAAATAATGTGTAAATGACGTCATTGGGATTATAGTTCGTGCGAGGGAAGGAGATAATCGTTCCCACTTCGCATCCACTCTTTCCTTTCTATGCCGCGCTATATTGATTTATTTTTTAAGATAAATGCTGTTGCATACAAATTAATTTTAAGACGAAACATGGTAAAATACCCTATTGATTAATAGTTTAGGCAGCATGTAAATGCAGTCCGTCTGGTAGCAGCCTTAAATCTATATAACTGTTAGAAAATGTTAACATTACTAAGAAGTTTTAAAATTTTCTAACATTGTAGACAGTTCTAAAAATTGTGCTTAGGTATTGTGTCGCAAGTGTGAAAATCCAGCGATATGTATACTTCTTACATTTCATTTTAAATAATATTTCGAGGATGCCCTAAACATCAAATAAGAATAGCTGATCGACTGAAGGAGTTTATATTATATTGTTGATTCTACATTTTGTCTCGTTTACTGTCTTTTGTATGTTGCAATGAACATGGTGTTACCGAAAAGAGCAACCTTAAGGAAGACATATCTTTAACATATAGCAGAAACGTCACGTAGAGTAAAAAGTTCTCGTGACTAACAAAAACTGAACCCATTCTATTACTGTTATTTTAAATCGTTCGCGTTAAGGAAAATATGAAACATTTTAGGACATCCTCCAAAAAGTTTTAACTCTGGTACACGTACAGGCACAAGTCGTGACCGCAAACTTCAACTCCACAGTCGTTTATATTTAAGTCTGATTGGCGGAATGAAGGAGCGCGGGGCGGCGACGCTTCACGCGATTGGTCATCAGTCGTTGCTTATCATCTATTGGACTCTCAAATGCCCTCACTACTGCTCATCTGTATTCACAACTCGTGCCGGTAATTATACATACCAGAATTTCACACACAACATAAATATTTAATACGAAGTACAATATCTTACTATACTCATCGTATACTAACATTTAAAATGTACCATTAAAGTTTTATAAGTTTACTCATACATATATAATAATACTATCAATGTATAGGCCATAGTACCTTACATTTAAAATTTGGCTGTAAACCATGGGTAGACCACCGCGCCAAACTTGATCCCCTTCAAATTCAATTTTTTTAAATGTTGGATCTTTAAATCGTTTACGCACATCCGAACCGAATCTAACAAATGTCGGTCCGAAGTAGTGATATTTGTGCGAGAAATTGCGTAAAAAAAATCCGATTTGAGGATAACCTCAGCTCGGATCATCCCTGATTCGAATCGGATACACTTAATTACATCCACTGAATATGCATAAAGGTGGTAAAAGGTATGAGTGCGTATTAAAGGGATATCTAAAGATATTATTCCCATCGGGTCCTCCACGGTGGTCCCCCTGGAAAAATTAATTAATAAGATCGTAACTACGTTACTAGATCTTTACAATAGTCTTAAAATTAACCATGGGATTTAAACATTTCAGAATCCAAAATTTTTGCATCTACCCATGTTTTCCTGTATCAAGTCACTCTCAAGTCTTAGCCAATTCGAACCACCAATTAACACCCCCATACTAAAACGCTTCTCAAATATCTGACTAACGGCTACTTATTCTGTACCGGGTCAGTATTGAAAGATAAGAGGGTCTTAAATTCTAACTAATATTATAACTGTGAAATTGAGTTTGTTTGATTGTTACGCTTTCACCCCTAAATCGCTGAACAGATTTTAATGAATTTAACTACACGGATAGATGGGACCCTTGACCCGGTTATAGGATACTTTTTATCCCGGAAAAGGCTGTTCCCGCGGGTCGAGCCGCAAGCAAAAGCTAGCATTTCATATATTTGAGTAGCGTTTAAGTATTTGATGGAAATACATACCATTAATAACATAAAATATTTAATTTTGTTACCCCATCTATACCGGTATCACATTAGCAGTCTTCGACCATCAAATTTTTAAGTCTTTGCCAATTCGAATACGCCCTTACTCTAATTTAAGATAACACTACATATTATTGTAAACATTTAACATTCTTAATAATATAGACATTTATTATTAGGGTTGCCATAAAGTATTCTTACATTTAGTAGAAATATACCGTGGTAGGAAAGTATGTGAATGCGTCGAATTTTTTCTGCCTTGCAGGTAAAATTATGTTCAAAACATGTACACATTTAGTATTCTGTCAACCTATGTACTTGTGATTAAAATATACGAGCAATGTAACTTAAAATTATATTAGTAAAAGAGAGTTGGCAACCCTAATTACTACCACATAACACACACTTAGAAGTTATAATATTTCATAGGAACAGTTGAAAATGTAAAATGTAAGAATCGAAAATTAGAAATCCATTGCGTTGGATATTCTGAGTATAAAATCATCCCAAATGTAAAATAGTATAAAAAATGTCGCTTCAAACAGTCATACATTTACCAAATCTATATTTTACTAAAAGTTACAATACGAAAAAGTACCTTAAATAAGAAAAGTCATATAAAAACCGTCGAAAAATACATGAAACAAATAAATAGTTGCTGACTTCTCAAATATTTTGATAATTTATGAAATAAACGTTTATATTAACACCACTAAGATATGCCAATGACAAAACGTCACTATTAAAATCCCCACTAACACGGAAAGAGTTCAACACACGACAAGGGTGAGAACATAATAGAAAACCGTCATTTACGACGCCGTGTCATTTAATTCGACAGCAAGAATAGTATATGCGACCTCGTAGATTACTTTTATATTCTCGTCTATGTCGTATAAGACACTCTTCGTGTAAATGGTGCTTCATTTTCTACAACACCGAATAGGGGAAGGGGAAAAACACTTTTTTCTATATACCGTGATCTATATAGTGGAATCTAGGTACCTGTCCATGTCAGCGTGACCAATTTAATAATGTACATCTTATGAGTAACTTACTATAGCTATCTTAACCGTAAAATAATGGCACAGTTTTCCCAACACTTATATTAATATTTAACCCCGACATAAAGGTGAGTTAGAAGTTTTACCAGAGGTCTGTCATTCTGTCAGTCAGACAGACTGTCAGTCAGTGTAGTAAGGATTACTACAGTACTAGTAGTAGAGATACACAGGTGTCTATCTGTCATTCTTTCCTCTGTCTGTCTGTCAGCCAGTGTGTCTACTCTATGTATCTATCTGTAATTCTGCCAGGATGTCTATCTGTCAGTCAGTAAGTATTTATTGTGTGTATCTATATGTCATTCTGTCAAGTCTGTCTGTCAGTCAATATGTCTTTACTTTCATATCTATCTGTCATTCTGTCCGACAATCAGTGTGTCTTTACCCTGTGTATCTATCTGTAGAATTGTAGCAACTTTAGCAAATAGACAGATTTGAATGCATTTTTTATTTTATTTCAAAGCTAATTTAATCCAGATGATACTTAGCTATTTTAGAAGGAAATCTATTGAGCTATTTAGACGTTTAATTTTTTATGTTAATGATGTTGGGAGTTTTACAGTTGGGTTATACATGCACTAATATCTACAATTGAGTGACGGTTATTTTAGACTATAAGATTACCTAAGAATAACCTAATATTACTAGATTAATTGCCATACGAAAGGACGTCATTGTTCTTACCTAGTTATTATATATAATAGATGTTCATTAAACCTACTCTTTACAAACTGTACCCCGGAGGAGTTTACTGTATTATAAATATATTAATTATCTAAGCGAATAAGAAGTTAATATACAATAGCTTATAATTACGGAAATATCAAGATTTCCACAAGATTAAAGTAATTGTAATGTGACGGTAGAGTCTAGAGTAGCTATATTCAGCAATAGCCAATAACAAACATCTGCTTAGTATGGAATCTAATTGGAGTGCGAGACAGAGACGCGCGACCGCGACGCGACGTGTGAAGTTACTTGATGGATCAGTGTATTGGTCCTCTGCGTTGTTTCGCACGTCACCATAGCTTATCACGGTCGCGCTCCCCAAAGTGTACCTTAATATTAAGCTAGGTTAGTAGCTCTTTATCCTGGCATGGCACGTGACTATAATGTCGGCCGTTAGAGACAATTACGTCCCTCGACGGTCACTAGAATTATACCGGCCTGAAATACTGGTACACTGGCTGACCCCGGAACGCGACTCGCCAAAACCACCCACTACGGGGTTTTTACCCGCGTTTTATTGTGGTTGCTATCCCTTCGGGTACATATATGTGTCAGCTACCCTATCTCGAGCAGTTGGTAGATATAGTAGAGAGAGACAGCGAGAGAGAGAGAGAGAGAGAGAGAAAGATAGCTTGAGAGAGAAAGATAGCGAGAGAGAGAGAAAGGTAGAGAGAGAGAGAGCAGTAGATACTTTATACGTTTCCGCAGA
Organism: Mimas tiliae; assembly: GCA_905332985.1. Classification (NCBI taxonomy): domain Eukaryota; kingdom Metazoa; phylum Arthropoda; class Insecta; order Lepidoptera; family Sphingidae; genus Mimas; species Mimas tiliae. The sequence goes on along the minus strand of HG995247.1, from coordinate 1,386,101 downwards.
GATACGTATAAAAATTACAAAATATCAAGCCCTATTTACATGGAGAGATTTTTACGTACGACCAGGCGAAAATATCACGGAAGACTGTAATTTACGATTCGACGCGTCATAAGATTCTTATTTTCTGAAAAACGACGAGGCCCGGTGAGTGACAGTTTTCTGTTGAATTCTTGCCTGGGTTGTGTGTTATGCGATCACGTCTCACCATCGAAATGAGACTTAATCTAATCGTAGAATAAATATGAATACGTTTAGACTTAACTAAAAACATCCACTAACATACATACTGAGTTGTATTTGCCAATAAATAAATAAAAAGATGCTATATGTTAGTGCGTTCCGATGTCGCACCGTTAATTTGATGTAAGTTGACCGTTATGGATGTTCTTAAGCTATAAAGAGGTTGATGAAATCGGACAAGAGAGAACTATATAATTAAATAGACGATATTCGCGTAACACTCGCATTGTATTGCACAGAGATTGCGAAATCGTCCGAACTACATTGTACCCTGTAGGTAAGTAGTTGATTATTCCTTAGTTATATGGTACAAGTTACTTACTTAAATCTAGACTCTAATTATTATTACATCTTAATTTGGGAACTTACTGTGTAATTATCCAATTAAATTCTAAACGTCACAACAAATTTCAAAAAGCTGCCGAACCAAAAAATTATGGGGTGACATATTAAAGATATAAGAGCTAATCAATTTACTACGGAGGATGCTCACGATCGGGCGAATTGAGTGAAAATAGGAAGGCAGATCCTGGCTGAAACCGGGATACCGCCAGGCAGAAGAAGATGAAAGAGAGGCGCAAAGGAGCAGATGGATCACTTGATAATAAGAGATCACTGCAGCCCATGGACACCTACAATACCAGACTTAAGAAAAATGTCATTTAAGGAGAGTGTTAAATTTGAGGCAGCCGGCAATCATACCAACCGTACGAAACACAACAGAAAAGCTGCCATTTCACGTTGGTTTTCTGTGAGACAGCGGTAACACCCAGATCGAACCGGCCTATTCATGCTGAAGACAAAACTGTAAACCATGCCTGCCTACTTTCTAACTGTAAATTTAACACGATGAAACTTAAATAATATAATTAATTATAAGAGAAATTTAGAGTTTACTACAAAATGTGTGAGGGAATTGTTGACTTCTATCATTATATATACGTTCTGTGTTCTATTTTTTATATACAGATAAACTCTATCTAAATTTACCTACTATACACATTAAATACATACTTATAACTATGATCAAATTAAACTTACCAACTAACCTTATGAAAATAATATTTAGTAATGAAAGTATTAGCTTAAGATCTTAATTACGTTAACTTAAAGTAGGTAAATTGTTTATTATTTTATGAACCATTTAACGTGTTCCGTGCCTGAGTTATATACATTGACATTCTAGATAACATCACATACTTTGACATAATATGTACAATAATATATACAGTTGGTACTCTCTCGCCAATCCACCGCTCGGTTATCCAAGAACTATTGATGGGAAAAGTCGCCGTTTTTCTGAGTCCAAAATGGTCTTTTTTTGTTTGCCTTTCAATAAGTCTTCATTTGTTCATCGTGCCTATAGAGGTCGTGCATGCTATACCCGGAGCTATAATTTCTATGCAATCATAATCATAAATAATAAATGTTTCAATATAAATTAAGCTGCTCTATTTCCTATCAAATATTGTAAAGCTTTTACGCTCTCAATAATAATTCTAAACTAGTATTGAAAAGAGCAACGTTAGAGTTTCTTGTTCGTTCTTCTCTAGCGAAACAATCTTCTGAACTGGCGGTAGAGTAGAGATGGAATCTAAACAATGGCCAAAGCCCAAATTCCCTCCCCTTCCCAATCCCTCAATTATACCTTTCCTTTAAGGTCGGCAACGCGCCCATGGGCGGCGTTGATCACTTACCATCAGGTGACCCACTTGCTCGTTTGTCGGCATATGCAGTAAAAAAAACAATACACATTTTATGGGTTCAATAAATATTATGATTCTGATTTTGACAAAGTTTTTGAGTAGATCGCTCGCAGAAGCAACATCACGCAGAACTTAGAAAAACAAAATACTGACTGGCATTGGACTGTGCACGTCACCCCGAGACATAAGTCTCATAACGCCCAATAATTTCACTGGTTTGGATGTCCTTTAAACCGTAGCTCAACAGTGCATTCAAGGTGGTTGTGCCTATACACTATAACACTGCTGGCTTCTCTTATCCGCCATTGTATGGGAATTTTATGTAACAGATTAGCGAGAGAGTACTTTATAGTTTGTACTTTGTAATTAATAACTATTGCGTTGTATTAATAACTTTGTAATTAATAACTATTGCGTTGTATTAATAACTTTGTAATTAATAACTATTGCGTTGTATTAATAACTTTGTAATTAATAACTATTGCGTTGTATTAATAACTTTGTAATTAATAACTATTGCGTTGTATTAATAACTTTGTAATTAATAACTATTGCGTTGTATTCATAACTTTGTAATTAATAACTAAGTCTTTGATTATAGATAAGTTAATTTAAGAAAACGAAAAAGTCAAATATTTTTTTAACTGCAACGAAAAACGGAGGAAACAGTCATTTATGATACATATTACAATAACATCTTAGGAAACACTAAACATCATGATGATGGTAATTTAAGACAAGTTACAACATTAGATATTATATATTAATTTTCTCATATTTGTCTAAAGAGTTGCGGAAATTCACTGGGACATTGATCGCATATTCGTACTTAATCTAAAAATAAATGATTACCGAAGAGCATAATTTTAATCGTAGTAATCATGTGGATATTCATCTACCCCTTACTAAATGGTATAGTAATATAATGTTAATGTTGTATAACTATACCTAACCCTCTATTTATGTACATACTTTTTATCAACGTATTACTATTTGTCATAGATAGAACATTAGACATTTGCGGCCAATTTCAATAAACCATCTCATTCCGTATCTACAGATCAATCCCGAACATAAACCAATCAAACTAACATATTTAGTAAGCGTAGCATTAAAATTTTATCTTTATTGACTATGCAGGAACAATCTGTAGATTCGAATCGAAATTCATTGAATTCTGCCGTTAGACGTAATAAATATCTTAATTTAATTAATAAGGTACTGTCTTCCCACTTTCTTATAATGTACATTTATATGATAAACTTATGAATATCCCTCGCCGTACGATAGGAACAGAAAACTGCCCTTACACGTTACTTTCCTGTGAGACAACCTGTGGTAACAACCCGGACGAGCCGATCTATGAGACAGTGGCAACAACGAACTGTTCTGTTTTAAATATTATTCACTTGATTGTGAAACAAGCGTTTAGTATCCATTTTACAATTTCCAAATTGTTATTAAAAAAAAAATAGGAATTACCAAAAATTGTAGCTAAATTCTGATACTGTATCTGGCAGATAAAATGACCTGTTATCTATATGTACTACTATAACTTTAGACATTTAATTTTAAATATTTTTTTGAATCTTATCTATTGAAACTAAATACAAAGCAACTACCTTTAACTATTCTAAATTAAATGTCATGTCAGTGAGGATGAATGGTCCATCTTATTTTACAATATGTATAAGATTATAAACAATTAAAATTTAATAATTTTATTCACAAAATTATTATTAAACTCCCACTATTAATACTACTACTGTTCTACATTTTATTTGTCATCATAAACGTTTGGTTACATCTAATTTTACAATACCCTTAACCATAATAATAACCTTAATTTACTCTTCTATACTATTATTTAAAAAAATATAAATTTCTTACTTATCCTTAGGTACCCCTGACTCTGAGTGGTATTACATAGAATTATTTAGGAGCGTCTAAAGAGCAACTTTTTAATGGAATATTGTCGGCGATATCCAATTGTACTCAGCAATGTTCAGCAACACTTCGCCAATCCGTATATTTTAACAATATTACGAGCAATATCTACAATATTGGGATAACATTGATATACTTGTCACATATTGCCATGAAAATGTTGGTTTAGATACCCCTTTACAAATGTACGCTCTAGTAGCGAGTTCTAAATTCCTATCATACAAGTTATTATATAATATAAGTACAGCTAGTTATTCAGCTCATTCTTGCCCGCGGTTCAATATGTGATATGTTTGTATAGAGTATAGACACAATGACCGTGTCCCTGTCAATAGTTAAAGGACGAAGCGACGGTTGACGGCATGGTTATATTCCGTGGTTGAAGCGTCACTGTCTAAAAAAATTACTTAATGCTTGTAAATACAAGCTCATGCACAAATCAATCGAAGTGTCTATAAGAACCAATCTGCATAGGAACAAGATATTATTAGTTTTTTTAAAGCAAGTGGAGTGATGGTAAGGGATCACTATCACCCATGTACCTATACGATGCGTTTCTGACATCGAGGGAAGGCTCAATGTTCATTACATAGCGAATGAAGGGGATTTTTTTAATAATGATGAGTGACGAAACGAGCGTGTTGTTCGCCTGATATTGAGCGCCACGCCTGCCCATAAACAGAAACAACACCACGCAAGAATCTCAATTACAAAGCACTGCATGGCATTGGACTGCGCTCGTCACGCCGAGACATAAGAAGTTAAGTCTCATAATGCCTACTTTCACTGGCTTCATTGTCCACTAACTGAAGTATGTGATAAAATAATGAAATAAGGAGATACTATACTGACGCTTAAGGACGTTTACAACTTGAAAAGCCAGATGTAAAACACTATTTCGACAAAGAGTTCTTATACGACATACGCGAGATTTATCAGAAATGTAATTATCTTCATAGGACTTATTAATGGATTATCAACGGGATTCTGGGATGGACCAGCAAGATTCTAGTTTGGGCCGGCAGGATTCTCCGCTTATAATACTATCGTCCATGGTCTTCCTCCTAAGATCTCTCTAGAATCGTTGTAACCAAATGCAGATCGACTATACTATACATATCTTATTTAGTGAATGACGCACAGGTCATTATTACAACTATTAAATTCATATTACCATAACATCATTATTAAACTACCTGTTCTACATTTTATTTGTCATCTTTCTGGGTTTTTTCATCTAATTTTACAATATAAGGCGCACGTAACGCTTTAGATATTATTACATCTAAAAATAACCTTAATTTACTCCGTCTATACTATTATTTAAAAAAATATCAATTTATTTCTTAATCTTAGGTACCCCTGACTCTGAGTGGTATTACATAGAATTATTTAGGAGCGTCTAAAGAGCAACTTTTTAACGGCATATTGTCGGCAATATCAAATTTAAGTCAGCAATGTTCAGCAACACTTCGCCAATCCGTATATTTTAACAATATTACGAGCAATACCTACAATATTGGGATAACATTGCTAAACTTGCCACATATTGCCATGAAAATGTTGGTTTAGATGCCCCTTTACAAAGTAACGCTTTAGTAGCGAGTTCTAAAATTCATATCATACAACTTATTATATTATACTACTAAACTACCTATTCTACATTTTATTTGTCATCATAAGTGTATCCAGAGTATATCGATTCTTTGTACAATATAAAATTAATTACGATTAATGTATCTTATCCATATCTTATTTAGTGAATGACGTGCAGGTCGCTCGCTTGATGGTCAGCGTCACATTTGTCCGTACACAGTAGCAACACCACCCAGAAGTTTGAAATACAACTGCATGGCACTGCACTGCGCTCGTCACCCTGAGACATAAGATGTTAAGTCTCATAATGCCCAGTAATTTCACTGGCTACAATGTCCTTCAAGCCGCCACACAGCAGTGCCAACACTTTTTTCCTGGGGAAACTCTCGTGAAGGTATCCGCATTCCCAATACTATGGATTGGAGATGTTGAGGGCATGTGGGATGGGGATGTTGTTATGCCGGGCTCATCAGCCTTAAAACCCAGTATGTATGTAGTATTAGCTTGAATGACGAGACGAGCAAGCCGCTCGCCTGATGGTAAGCGCAACGCCTGCTTATAAACAGAAGCAACGCCACACAGAACTTTAAATAACAAAGCTCTGCATGACACTGGACTGCGCTCGTCACCCCGAGACATAAGGTGTTAAGTCTCATAGTGCCCAGTAATTTCACTGGCTTCAATGTCCTTCAAACCGGAACACAACGGTGTTTATACACTGTTGCTTGGTGGCAGAAATAGACAATGCGGTACCTAAGCAAAAGTTATACGCTGCCATACCGGCTTAAAACTGGCGATGGTCTTCTTCAACATGAGTGGGACGGTCTTAAGGGATCTTGAGTGTACCTACTGTGGATTGCTACCGAAACCACTCCAAACAACGCTTACACTGCTGCCTGGCGGTTGAAAAAGACAAAGCGGTGGTAATTACCCAGACGGACTCTGGCATACGAGTCCTACCACCTCATGTACTATAACTACCTAGGACCGATTATATATTTACCTACTGTTTATTCTTTGAAATCTTCTCTATCGAAAGGTAGTCTGGTAGAGATCACTATTAGCGATAAGACATTAATAATTCATTATTGTTACATTTATAATATTGTTTCGTTTTTCTTTACTGTAATATTCTGCATGGTTACAATAAAGTGTTATCCATCCATCTATCTATCTATCTATCTATTTAACTTAGCGGATATCACGCTTTACATCTAATTTACTACTCATTTAAGCTCACTCCAAATACATATATATTATGTCTATCCTAAGTCTTACTGTCTTTTTTATTTTTTTATGGCATAGGCCGGCAACCGAAGCAAGTGGGTCACCTGATGGTAAGTGATCTCCAACGCCTCCTCCAATAACAAAAGAATTATGGGTGCGTGGCCGACCTTAAAGAAAAGGGATAATTAAGGGATTGGGAAGGGGAGGGGGTTTGGGCCTCCGGATATCTCACTCACCGTACGCAACCCCGTAGCAAGCTGCTACTTTACGCAGGTTTTCTGTTTTCTGTGAGACAGTGGTAACGACCCAGACGAGCCGGCCCATTCATGCTGTAGACAAGTGTCTACAGCGTGGCTCTAGCACTCAGAACATACGAATACTTATGATCTTTAGGTAAGTCTCTAGGTAAACTTGTACTAGGCCTACTGAACTTTGAATTAAAAAGCACTACTTGGCGCTGGAATATGTTGGTCGACCGCCAGACACGGTAGTTGATACTAAGAAACACGTTAATCTGACTTGAATGAAAGCAGCACAAGATAAATAAATGATTGTCAAAATCGAAAGGACGCTCAGATACAAACAAAATTTAAACCTAAAATACCATATCGTAAAGTTAAAAGTTATTACTTAATACTATGTATACTCCTACCTACATTCTATTTTTGAATATAATTATAATATTACACTTATGTATTTATACCGTTTTTTTTTAATTTTGTATAGATAATTAATGTCATTACTTTTTTTAATTTTGTATAGATAATTAATGTCATTACTTTTTTTAATTTTGTATAGATAATTAATGTAATTACTTTTTTAATTTTGTATAGGTAATTAATGTCATTACTTTTTTAATTTTGTACAGATAATTAATGTCATTACTTTTTTAATTTTGTATAGATAATTAATGTCATTACTTTTTTTAATTTTGTATAGATAATTAATGTCATTACTTTTTTAATTTTGTATAGATAATTAATGTCATTACTACTTTATACCTATAATAATAACATACACCGTTATAGGTATGACTAACATGAGGACAATGTGTCGAAATACTGTTAGGTTGCCTTTCTCCACCATTGGGACAATACAGGCTAATACACTAATGGCCGTTCATATTAATCTATTTACTGACAAATTTGCTTAGTGGCAGTAAATATTTAACACATTTTCTAGGGAAATGTCAAATCACTTTGCAAGCAAATCTATCTATAAATAGAGTAAAGAGAACGGCCATAAAATAAACTATACACAATGGCTTAATTAAAACCTTACCTACTTATTTATAATTGACTTTTACATTTTTATAATATCTAATTAATAAATCTCGTCATAGATTCAACATTTATGAAGTGGAAGTTAACTGGAAATACGCAGAAAAGATTCAATAGACAAAAAAAACGATGATTGTTGTATTGTTGGCTTGAATAACAAAACGGGCAACAGAAGCAACACAATAAAGGAACCAGAACTTTGAATTAAAAGCACTGCGTGGCGCTGGAATGGGTTTGTCGACATAAGTTGTTAAGTCCCATAATGCCTAGTTTTACTGGCTTCAATGTCCTTCAAACTGAAATTGAGACCCGCATCCACATCTGCATTTGCGGATGAGAGTCTCAAAAAATCCGCATACGCTACATCCCTGGCATGAAGTGTACGCCACCATGTTAGCGTTTAAAAGTAAAACTTTACACCTAATAGATAATGAATATGTAGTATTTACAACTATTTATTATAAACTGGAATCCCACTTAATTTTAATCAACGATTTTTTTTGTTTTATTTTTTTTTCACCTACATTAAACTACGAGTCTATCTTGTCTGTTTATTGATTCTGAGAACATCTATCAAGTTAAATATTATTACCACTAGTTTTTTATCCTGATAATGATGACGATAAAGTGGTAAAGTGCAATTCAAATATGTCGATTAACCAGGGGTATTACATCTCTCGATGGTCACCAGAATTAAACCTGTCTAACTGGATGTTCAATGACATGAATGGAATAAGATCATCACGGAATGGTATCCATAGGACGGCAAAAGAGAATATGTTGGTCGACCGTCAGCCACGATACTTAATGATACTAAGAAACACGTTAATCTGACTTGGATGATAGCAGCACAAGATAAATAAATGGTTGGCATAATCGAAAGAAGGCTTGTGCCTAGCAGTGGGTATGTATAGGCTTTGTATTATGTATCTAGGGTATAGGCTACGGATGGTGAGGAATTGGATGTACACGACGTTTCGAACCATGAATGGCCGGAACAATCTTTAGTATCTATTCATTGTCGGAAGAGCCCCGACGGCGGGTGTTTCGGCATGTGTACGATGATCATACCCAGTCGGGTCCAATATTGAGTACCCTCCTACTAACAAAATATAATTTCTAGTGGTCGAAACACGACCTATTTTTTTAATTTTGTTCTATTACGTCAGCTGCGAGATTTAACATTCAGGAATTGTCAGTGTGAGCGTAAACAATGAATGATTTATTTTCTTTCAATAAATGTACATATTTGTTCCAGATATCATATATAAATAGTATTCTGCACTCCTCCTTCATATAAACTTTAACTATGTGTAGTGTTCCGTGTCTGTTGTGTTTGTACCTGGGCTCCTCCACCCCTGCACCCAGTCCTGTCGCACACCACACGTGTGGACACGGATAACACTCAGTTATGGGTACCTCGCCAGTCGGGAGAGAACTGCGCTCCCCGTAGTGGCGAGCGTATTTATAAGGTTCCGTCTGATGTAGACCATCCTTATCCTTATCTACCGCCACTATCAAGTCTGTACTTAATACTTAATACCTTTAATAGGCAACGCTACACTATGCCAAATCTCACAATCATCCGTGCCCGTAATATTCTTGAAAAGGGGTCCGAAGGTTTCTCTTCACGTATTAATTTATAGGTTTCATTCAGGCGATCCGGAAATATCAAACACAAACCGTAAACGACTGCTTTAGTAAATTTTTGTATCATTTGATGTATATTTATATAATTTTGATGCAGACATACTAGCGGTTATAATATCTATCTTTTCTACAGGCTAACCTACACGAGACGTGATCACAAACTTCACTTGCGCAGTAGTGCATCTATAGGTCTGATTGGCGGAATGGAGGAGCATGGGACGTCAACGCTTTTCGTGTTTGGTTCAATAGATATGACTCGTCATCTATTAGCCCTTTAAACTGCTCCCACTACTGTCCATCTGCGTTCACTCCACATGCTGTGACTATACACGATCTAATTATTATTCTAAAGTATGTATATTGTGTTCCCTGCACGCGAAACTTCTAAGCCACTATTATAGTTAGTTGGGTGTATTTATTTATTTATTTATATTAGGATGTATCTATGGCCAATCCTATATACATTTATTATACACTAAGATATTTAAAGCCTATTATATATACACCGATATATACAAACTACGGCATATAAAGTATTTAATGAGAATAATATCTAGTAAATTATCGGTTTTATACAAACTACATTATGTATATTAAGGTATATCTGCAGCGTTATTAATAATGTATTTTAGTGTATGTGCTAGCTTACCTAATCCTTTATATATTTGCTTATATTATCAAAAGTTGAATATAACCTATGTTATTAACCTAGACGTTTAAAACATTTGTGACACTATGACGCCAAAACATTTGAAATGCAAAAAATGTTCCTTAGTTTCACAAGGTGACAGAATGGATCACATCGTCACATTAGGTCGTAACATTTGACACACAACCCCACTTGTTTCTTTGGTAAGCGTATCTGACACAGTCACGGAGTATCGATGAGTTTATTAATGATTTTACCGGATCTTTCTGGCGCCACATCACCTTCTCTTAATTCCTATTGGTTATATATAATTAGGTATTTATAATGTTTTTAATGTTCAGTTTATAATACATTCTTAATTTTATATTCACGGATTTAGTAAAGTTATTTTATAGATACACAAAATTATATACACTATTTACAGTATGTACCTTGGTGTCTACCTAAACTTGTAATATGTTTATGACTACACAACATTCTAAAATTACACAGCTATGTAATAATATGACTTATATTAGAACAATGTTAGACTAATTACAATAAAAAATAATATCAAAAGGGGAAAATGAAGTGGTTTAGTGGTTGGATTGTACCATCCGCCGGTTAAGTTAACGTTCAAATCAATGGTTAACATTGTTTTGACAGCTTCCGTGGCGAGCGGGTGAGCAGCCTGCTGCGAAGCGAGAGGCCGTGGTTTCGATTCCCGCACTGAGACAAGTGTTTGTGTGATTCACAAAAATAATGTCTCGGTTCTGGGTGTTGTGGGACCGCAAGTCCGTCGTAGTTCCTGATACCCACGATACAGATTTACCTAGTGAGTATCAGGACTATGAGTGTGACTGTTGGGTGTATTTATTATTATTACATGTATGTCTTACCATATCTCGGGACTATTGAGTCCCAGACTTTTGGTAGGCGTGGGTGGGGCCAAAGCCAACACGTAGAGGCCTGTTAGACAAATTTAATCTAATGTTGAGATGTGACACGGTTATCCCTGTATACACTACAGTAGTGTACCCAAGGACAGTCTCCGGATGGTGTAAGTTGGACTATTGTAGCGATGGGTAAGAAAATCTACTGGTTTATTGAGGTGAGATGTTGGTGGATTTGGTAACGAGGTCTATGGGAAGAACTATGGTACCTGCCTGACCTATGTTAAAAACACGGATAAAATAGGCAGGTGGTGACTCGCTAACTCAGGTAAATGTGCTCCTCAAAATAGTCGCTAAAAAACGACAAGGCAGCAACACAGACGAGTGGCTAAATGGTGGAGAGGTGTCACTGGGCTTTAAACAACGATCATTTGCTCCCTTAGAATCCCATGCCCACTAACCACTTACGTTTCAGATCCAACCCTCGAGCATAAACCTTTCGCGATTCCACTCTGACCGGCCAGTGAAGGCAAGCCAGAAGTGAGGAACCTGTTCCTCATCAGTGTTGCTCCAGCCGGCCAGTGAAGGCAAGCCAGAGATGAAGAACAGGAGCCTCCCCGAGAGCACTCAGGTACGTAGAGTCGCTACTCTCCAAATATTTTAATGTACTTATACTACTAGACAAGCTGCACGGTACACAGAAATTGTACCACTAAGTTGTGGTCAATTGACCGTAACTCAATATTCAACTGGAACCCCTGATTTGATTTGATTGTGGGCTCCTTTTCTCCGCACTTAGCCCGTTGAATGTCGGGCCATTGTGCGATAGCGCTCCTTGTTTATGAGCTGTCAAACTCCCGCGTTATGTGACACAATTTTACTTCTAAACAGCCCGTCTAGTAGTATACATTAAGGTCTTTGCTACTCCCCAACTAATTATTATCATAACAGGTTGTACTTATCATTTGTTTGACAACTTTCGTGACGCAGTGGTCGAGAAGGATTGGAGACACCGTGACAGGAGTGGACTGGAGATAGCTCAGCAGGGACTGGCAAGGTCGAAACCAGCCCCTAGAGCATGCATCTGGCTTTTCTAAGTTACGTGTGTATTCATTGTTAATTATCGGTTTACGGTAAAGGACACATCGTGAGGAAATCTGCACATCTGTTTTTTTAGCCCGGATGACTAGACTAGCAAGTCGCTCACCTGATGGTAAGCGCCACGCCTGCCCACCACACAATACCTTGAATTACAAAGCACTGCATGGCATTGGACTGCGTTCGTCACTCCGAGACTTAAGATGTTAAGTCTCATAATACCCAGTAATTTCAATGGCGTCAATTTAATTCAAACCAAAGCACAACAGTGCTTACACACTATTGCTTGGCGGCAGAAATAGATAAAGCGGTGGTACCAACCCAGTCGGTCTCTCGCAAACAACCTACCATATATTTAAAACATGTGAGAAGTAAGAAATATGTGGGGTCTGTTAACCCGCATTAGGCCAGCATGATGGAACTAAGGTCCAAAAACTCTCATTTGTAGAGGAGGCTCATGCCCAGCAGTGTGACAGTAAAATACAGGGTTGATATTATATGATTGAGGGGCGTGGCATTTGAACCTTAGTCATAACGGCTTAATTGTGGGAACGATCTGTAGATTTGGATTGAGTTCGCTTATTAAGATTGACGACATAAGCTAGAAAGGGACAAAATATTCAATAGGTAAAACATTATCACATTTTAAAAACCTACTTCTTTTTGATAACTCGCAACATATCTTTACATTTTTTTTTCTTTTTATAATTTTTATAAGTACTTATATCTATACCTACCGGAGTAACACTGTTTTACTGCTTTTAGTTTTTACCTTAACTTAAATAATTTAATAAATGCTTAAAATAACATTGTCAATGGCATATCTTTGTGGTTTCATCAATATGTTTTCATTGAAAAATAATATTACAATTAATTCAGTTTAACCGAAAAAATAGCGGTCGCTAATTCTATTGTGTTTTTAAAACGATATAAAATAGTTACGCAGTCAGTTGCATTTCAATGTATAAGTAAGTTTAATCGACTTCAATAAAGAAGGTTTTAGTTCCAACTATCGTTAGGGTACGTATTATATAAGTCTTATAGTTAATTTATTATCCAAACGTTGAACACTTACAAATAAAACCAGAGCAGTGTAGCTCATAATTAAGATATATTCACACGTACGACACAAAAAATAAAGTATAAAATACATCAACACTGCGCGCCTCTTTAGTAACTGGTTTTTTACTCGCTTGAATGACGAGACGAGCAGGACGATCGGTGGTAAGCGACACACCTGCTCATAAACAGTAGCAACTCCATTCAGAACATCAAATTACAAACAACTACATGGCACTGCACTGCGCTCGTCACCCCGAGCCATAAGATGTTAAGTCTCTTATCGCAAGTTATATTGACCGACAATAAGCGTCTTTAAAATAATGCAATAAACAATGCATTACATAGAAAACACATTTTGGTGTATTTCATAAATAGTATAAGTCAGAAATTTTAATTTAACCTTCCTAACTTATTGATGCTTGCTTTGTATAAAGAATTTGATCTCAAGGCATGGGTGTGTGTCAAACATCCCTAGAAGATATATCGGCAAGAGTTGTGAGTACCACTACCTAGTTTATATAACAATCTTTTTTCTTTTCACCTGCCCTTATCCCACTCACAGTGGGAAACATGCTTTTTAACACATATTATAGAAAGATTTTTGATTGAGTTTTAATTGTTATGTTTTAGTTTTATGCTTCTCTCTTTAGATTTTTCTTTTCCATATTTTCTTTTGAGAGTTGGCGACCTCTAACGATAGAACTACGCCCATGCCTCATGGTAAAACCTATCAGAAAATTTTGAGCAGATTTTTTTCTATTTTTATTTCGCTGAGAGTACATATCAAAAGGTTTATTTTTTAAAAAATATTGAGGTACGCAGTGTTGTCTACAGAGGGCGTCCAAAATTGACTTAAAGCAGGGAATAGGCGGAATCATTTTTCAATTTTTTTTTGTTCAATAATATCAATATATTATTGATGGACTTCAGATATTACTTTTTTATTGCAGTGGCCGATGAACCAGTAAGTGGATCACCTGATATTACGTGATCGCCACCGCCATGAACACCTATGATACCAGAAGAGTTATGGATGCGTTGCCAACCTTGAACGAAAGGAATGGGGATTGGGAAGGGGGGATTTGGGCCTCTGGAAATCTCACTCACCGTACTAAACACAACAGAAAATTGCGCCAAATTTATCCCGGTATTTCTGTGAGACAGTGGTGATAACCCGGTCGAGCCGGCTCATTCATGCTGTAAACAAAAGTGGCTCTACCACTTATAAAAAGTATCATGTAATAGATACATTGCAAAGTGATAGATCGGCCGCCGAGAGACGGACTTTAAAAGTACATGTTATTTTTCATAGGTTAGGGTAAAAACTTAATATTTCTTTAAATAAAGGTTTAAAATTACCTAAAAAATTGAACGCCCCCTAAGGTAAAATAGTAATTAAAAAAGATGCGTGTTTAACCACGCCGATCGACAGACGAAGTCTTGTCGACATTCAAACTGTGCTTCTTTACCATTTCGCAGACGACGCACTCCTCGGCGATCACGTGACGGTGGTACGGCAGACGGACTAGATTTAGTTCTGAAACAAACAATTTTATATTAAAGTACAACTACTTTAAAATATAACAAAAATAATTAAGTTAATAAACTTAGTTTTGAATATTGTTGTATAAAAACAATTAAATAAAGAAAATCAATTACTTTGATTATTATCTTTCAATCCCAATTCATTGGCCATCTCCGCAGCCTGTCTCCTCCTGAAAAAAAGGCTTATTTTAATTTCTATTTGTACTTGGTGTTACTTACTATAATATGTGTAATAGAAAAGTGCTAGTGATTTCTTATGTTTACGCGAATATTACACATTGAAATAAAACTAGTTTATACGGATTTTATCGCGGTTTAATTTTTATTTTAATCCCGACGTTTGGAAAGCTTTTCAGCCTTCGTCGCCTAAAATAAAAATTAAACCGCAATAAAATCCGTATAAACTAGTTTTATTTCAAGAAAAGTGCTAACTTAAATAACTTAAGTGACAGCCAAAGAAAGCTAAACCTAGGATTTGACGTCATAATATATAGAAGTAATAAATAGTATTGAAAGAAAGAAAGCATTTATAGGCAGGCGTTGTTAGGTGGTACATGTACAATTGATCTAGAAAAATCTTTTTATACGTAGTAGTAGTACCTAGATACCCACCCACTATATACGGTATATGTCCCACCACGTCCGCACCAAAAGGATCCAAATCAGCTGATTTGGATCCATCCATTTTTGGCGCGGTCAGCATTAGCATTAGCTAATGCCAAACACTAAGTGCTTGGTGTTGGTTTTCATTTGGACTATAGATGTTGTACTCGTATTGCACATCGGTCCCAGTAGAATGTCTTGGAACATATTATTATTCCTTGAACACCTGTACATACCTACATTCTGCAATTAACCTTTCTGTATTCTATATGTGTAGCTAAAATAAACGTAAATAATTTCTCATCTCATTTCTCACCTTCTCTCAATCTCTTTTATGTTCTTTTCCGCTTTCTTCCAAACATCATCCATCATGTAAGTTTTTAGATTATTCCTCTCCATGCATTTGTTATAATACTCATTGGCAAATTCCGACGGCTCATACACATCTACATTATAATATGTGTTATTATTCGGTTCAGGAATTAGTTCGGGAACTGTAAACTTTTGTGTAGGAGCCTTTCTCTTGAACATCTCAGTCGGTGGCATCGATAGAAGATAGCTTGGTGACTGTTGTCCGAAAGCCATGTTGTTTGGAATAATATCATCAGGCTTGAGAAGTCTAATGTTCTGCTTCTTGAATCTCTCTTGGTTATCAGCTTCGAGCAGTGACTGCAATGCTACGTTCCTGTCCCTCCTATCATTGTTATTTCTATTGTCGTTGAAATCTATGTTATTGCTGGACTGCGGTACAAACTCAGCGCAGTTTGGATTCAGCACCGATGCTGTGGGCATGTGATGTTGAGGTGGTGGATTGTTAAGACGTACCTATAATATAATTTAAAACCTCGTTAACGTGATATTTAAAAAAATAAGTGCATTCAATATGTGTTTAATCGACTTCTTAAATGTATGTATTTTTGGGGCCCAAAGACATCACAAACTATACCAGAGTCGAGACCATGTCTATCCAAGGGCAATATAGGTCGAACTAATGCCCGCTGAACCGACAATCTGAAAGACACGACGGAAAGTGGCTGGATGAGAAAGGCGGAGGACCGACAAAAGTCTTGGAAAGGCCTATGTCCAGAACGAAATTCAGGCAGATGAATTATCTAAAATCCAAATGATAAGATAATACTTTCTCCCGAACGAGCAACGTTCTAATGATGTGGTAACCGTGACTGATCTGGAAACCGTTCGATCGTTCCAATTATTATCGATCATTCCTCGACCGAGGATCTATTTACGGCGATCTATTTATTTATAAAGTCACTCCAGTATGTATTAAAATGTACACAAATCGATCAATAAATTATTAACTACTAAATAAAGACTTGACAAAATAGAACATTTCATTAGATCGAATTGATATAGAAGGAAATGGTGATGGACAATGCCCGACGTCATACTAGTATCGATCGATGGCATGGATCAAAATCGATCTAAAATAAAGCATTGAGTAAGTATGTCAACACCCTTAGCAGGTGTAATATTTTTATAAGGGCCTAGTTTCATCAAATTCTACCTCTATCTGATCCATAGAATTTATTCAGGACTAATGAATTTCGTAAGTATGTGCACTTTACCAACCCGCATAAGGCTACAGTGATGGACTAAGGCCTCCCATTAGTAGGAGGCCCGTGCCTAGTTCAAGAACATATGTTAATACGAGACTGAACTGAACTGACTGAGAAAAAACATTCATCAACAAAAGTACCGGCACGAATCGTGAGCATAAACTTCACTCGCGCAGTAGTAGTTTATGTATAGTACTGAATGTTATATTTGGCGGAATGAATGAGGAGGGCACTGACGCTTCACGCAATTGGTTCATTGGTGGCAGTCGAAGCTCGTCGTTTATTGCAATATCAACTGCCTCCACTACTGTTCATCAGCGTTCACAGCTTGTGCTGGTAATTATAGGTACCTACGAACTTTCCCGCAAGACTTGAGTAGGCTACTCGGGACTCGCAGCCTCCATCACATATTTCACAAATTGATATATACTTACACCGATGATATTTTAGTACTTAGTAAGTATCTATTATAAGGTTGGATTCACATTTACTTTATGCGAACAATCGCAATAAGAAACTTTTTAAGCAATAATTACTAGAGTCGCTATAGATTCATTATGTGTTTTGATTGATGCCATCTGCTAATAAAATATAAATAATATTAAAACCTTGAATCCAAAATATTATAAATTTTCTAAATAGCTATTTAATGGTCCACAAATTTTGTTATTGTTGATGAATCCTCACGAGTTATGTGATTTTTAAATGACTGTCATTCAAAATATTCGTTGGTACAATAACAATATTTATCCATATTTAAATAACGAGGTTTGTAACTTCACTTTATTCCGTACGTATTTGAATTTATTGATATTTAAAAAAGTAATATCAGACTAGGTTTGCCTGATTACAATATAACGCAGCATTTATTGCGTGACACTCTTCTACTACTTACTAGTTTGATGCAGATCAAAATAATGGCAACATGCGTATGCGCATTGCCAAATAATGCTGTGTTAACTAGGCAAAAGGTAGCTATTTGGATTATCTGTAATCTTTTGCTACAGGCAGCTACAGGGCTTATTATTCGTAAACGCAGACACATTTTATTCGCATTTGCAAAGTATTCGTTTTCGCATTTGAATTAATTTCGCATTCGTTTCTAATCATGTACTTATTTAAACTCTATCTACTTATTATTCGTTATGAATATAAAAATATTACTTATTCTGAATGAGCTATGACAAATTCTAGAAATAGGTATTCTACATTTCACTACTTTTCATTACAAATAACGTATTTAACTATTTTTTATATATTTTTCTACCACTGCTCTGTTAATTATTCGGAATATTAATCTTCGTATATGACCAATAATAATTGCTATCAATATATTTTACGGACAATGTCCTTTTCATTAGTTATGCATAGGTATAAGATCTATGTAGGTACTGTGTAGTCAGGATTCAAACTGTACTTGAGTTATTTTTTTTTTCAATTAGTGTAGGTACTGTTTAACAGAATGTGGGTTGTAACGTTTTGTGTTGCAGGTATCATTTTAATTTTTTTTCTTTTAAGGATTAATTTGATTGACTTTATAATTTAATTTTATTGACTTTTATTGTGTTAAATATTTTTTTTTATAATAAACCACTTTTATTTTATTTTGCTGATATATTGAAACATATATTTTCAAGTGCAGTTTTATGCACCATACTTCAAGGTAGGAAGTACTAACCTAACCAATTCTTGTACAACACATAATCTGTTTCTTACCATTTCCAGCATCTGCTGGATAAGATTAAGGTCAGGAGGAGCCCTGGAATCACCACCGCTGCCCACGTATCGCCTGTAGAATTGTTCTTCAGTCTCTGAAAATTCCAAATCAATATTAATAATAAGAAAAAAACAGCATTATGCACACACTTATTATAGACGTGGGGAAAAAGAAAACAAATATTTGTTTTTTAATATTTTATTACATCTTAATAGTTAACCCAAAAGGTCATGTTGCATTTAGGTGGGCCACGCCCAATGGCAGGTACATACGTTTGTCTTTTGGGTCCACTGTACTACATAAACTATGCTTAAAAATACTTATAGTAAAAGAAAAGCCTTATAATAGTATCTCAAACCGCATTAGGTACCTGACTCCCATAAAAAAAATCGGTCAAGTCAATATAAACCGAATACCCTAGTCTTTTAAATATATTCAACGGCTTTTAATTTTAGACATAGGTACGCACTTATTAGGTATATTCGAATAGCGACAATTTTTTTTTTATTTATTTAAACATCTGATCGACATAAAATGTTTTATTCATATTTTATTGCTGTGTAATTAGACACTTTATGAAAGTGTTCATGTTTTTTTCTTATACAATAATTACCTTCAGCGATGTGGAGTGCCGGAGGTCTTTCATCACCAGCGACGACACCGTTTATTTTCACGGGGACGCCACGCCCTTGAGCCACCGCCAGATCTTGCAAAATTGCGTAGTTATTAACCCACTGAGACATTTTTATTCCACCCTTAGTTACTCCAACGCGATAAGGAACATTTAATTATTTGTCAACGTTTTAGACTTTTCTGAAGTTAGATAGCACAAAAAAGTATCAATTGGTACTAATTTGAGGATGAATTTCATTTTATTATGCAGACAGACCTAACGCGTAAAATATCAAGGGCGGAATGACGAGCTCTAGGCGCGGCCCGGGCCGGAAGGGTAAAATGGGAGGAAAGCACTGGGATGAGGTGAACTGCATAAATCAATATTTATGTTTTATGGACGCCAATCATTCACTTGGCACGGGAACTGCGCTATACAGCCCAGGTAAAACACAAAAATAAATTCATTTAAAAACAATTTGGTATATTTTTAAGCTTAACTTCATATTATAATATGCTGTTATGGTAAGATAAACGTCTAGATTTACGTATATGATGTGTAATACATCATAATATTGCATCGCAGTGACCTACACGTCGACATTTTCTATGGGTGTGCCGTGTCAGGAGAAACGACGCAGTAGGTAGGAGGAGCGGTTATTGGGATGAGGCATGGGGTGATAGCACCTGGATCAATACTCATATTTCATAGACGCCAAGATGGACGCCAATCATTTAACTGACCAAGTACCTAACTATATAATACCTACTTGTATTTTAGGTTAGACAATTATTAGCCAATAATATTTTCTTGTATACATCCATTTAGGCTCATGGGCTATAGGTATGAAAGTAGGTACCTATTATAGCTGACTGACCAACCCCTAGAACAAAGTAAAAGTCAGTACTTATATACATAAGTAATTAATAAGATTATAAGGAGTTGTTTTCTTTCTTTTATTGTTGTACTAATAAGCGCTAGGTACCTACTCTGAACGTGTCACTGACAGTGTGACTCTTTGGGGAAAATACTTAAAATATCCAAACTCGTAAGAGTGAATCGTTGGAAATAGGAATAGGAATATTCAATACCCAACGAGTTACAATACTTAACTGCATGTGTTCAAGCAGATACCTACACTGTAAAATGTGACATTAAGTACCTACTTCTTCGCAGTAGCACCATAAAGACTAATCCGTAGATCAAATGTATCAAATGGTTTGAATGCAAGGTTTCTAAGACATATTTTTATTTGTAAGCTCGAAATATTTAACTCATAAGTTTTTTATACAACTGAGACACCTTGAAGTCATCGCAACTGAGTACCTAACTGTTTATGGCAATTTGCTTATTTATTGTATTGTACAGTAAGTACCTACTTTTTATTTAGGACCCCAGAGTGAAGAACCTCCTCACAATGCTTGCCGTATGACACATTTTAGTAACCTCCTGTGCCAGATCTATAAATGTGATCCATTTATCTTTTTCGGCTTTTACGAGGTTCTCGTCATGCGGAATGTAACATCAACAAGCATCGCCCGGCGTACCAATCAATCATTATCACAATTTCAAGCTTATTAGCATCAATAATCCATTACGTAATACTAAATCGATCCCAATAGTGTTGCATGACTATTTTCAGGACAGGACATATTGATAATAAAGTTTCTCGGAAGTCACAAGGCAATATCGAAGAGGAAGTATGATCTAGGTTATGTCTATGCAAGTACTCGCCACTAGCAAGATACAAACAACCGGAAATCACACGCCTGATTGGCTCGGGGAAGGTGGCATGCCCGACAGATATCGACCGTACCGTCCTTCATTATGTATTACCCATAGTTGTTCATATAATTGTAAAGACAAAATCCTCGGTTTCTCCAAAAAGGTCACCAAAACGTAGCCAGTGTTTTGCTGCGTTTCAACGTCCGTAGAAGCGGACTAATCTAAATCGGCCCCATGAAGAGCTTGATAAAACCAACCATGTAGCTTTTTGCTCTTCCATATCTCCCTACGCTCCCTTATGCTTAGTACCACATGTCTCCTCCATTTCCCGTTCGCAAACGAGAGCGGAGATATACTTTATCCACTATGACTACAATCCGATGCTTACTCACTTCGCTATGATGTAAATAATCCCTGAGATTGCACATTTCGCGTTTATGCATGTCCTAAACATTAAGTAAACCTCGACCCCCACATCCATCCATCCACATCTCCGCGGTATATCTCATCCCCGACGATCGTGTATGATGCATACCTACGATGTGCAGTCAGTTAAATTCGGACCTTTCGATTCAGGGCGTCCAGCTGTCTCAGTCCATCTAAATATGCCAAAGTGTACATAAACACAAGCATAACCCAACCGTTGAGGGCACGGATCTCGCTCCCACCACCACATTTTATTTTATTTATTAGTTAAGTAGTTAATTTTAAGTTATTAAATCTTCTGAGTGAGTAGACAATTTTGTCTACAGCATGAATGGGCCGGCTCGTCTGGGTCGTTATCACTGTTTCACAGAAAACCGGCATAAAGTAGCAGCGTGCTGCTGCGTTTCGTACGGTGAGTGAGATATCCGGAGGCCCAAATTCCCCTCCCCTTCCCAATCCCTCAAGGTGGTAGGTCCCTCGTTTGCGAGAGGCCGGCTGGGTTGGTACCACCGCTTTGTCTATTTCTGCCGCCAAGCAACAGTGTGTAAGCGCTGTTGTGTTCCGGTTTGAAGGACATTGAAGCCAGTGTAATTACTGGGCATTATGAGACTTAACACCTTATGTCTCGGGGTGACGAGCGCAGTCCAGTGTCATGCAGTGCTTTGTTATTCAAAGTTCTGTGTGGCGTTGCTTCTGTTTATGAGCAGGCGTGGCGCTTACCATCAGACGAGCGGCCTGCTCGTCTCGTCATTCAGGCAAAAAAAAAAACCCTTACTTGTCCTTTCCCTTAAGGTCGGCAACGCGCCCATGATTATTTTAGTATTGTGGGCGTACATGGGCGGAGGAGATTACTTACTATCAGGGTCACCTGATGGTAAGTGGTGGGTCACCACTTGCTCTATTGCCGGCCTATACTATAAAAAAATACCTATTCCTATTTTGTTCCCAACGAGTCACACTGTGACACGTTCAAGGTGTGACTCGTTGGGAAGAAACGCTTTGACTCTAACTTTTTTTTTTTTTTTTAATCTTAAATTTTTATAGAGGGCTTGGTTCTACAAGAAGATGTGGCCCTCAATGTTACATTCTTAATTGGTAGTATAAAAAATACATTGTGTTTATCTACGCTTAATACCTAAATTGACAATCCTATATAATGCTTTAGCTTCGTTAGACAGTGGAGAGGCCAAAATACTATTAAAAGTGCCCACATTAAGCATATCATGTTTACCTTCCAATAAAAAAATTAACCTCTCAGCTTCATTCCGTACACACTCGGCCAATATATGAGTTACATCTTCAACAACGCCGCATTCTGAACAATTAGCAGAATCGCTTTTTTTCATCAAGAATGCAAAACAGTTTAAAGGAATGTGACCAGAACGAAGTCTTAAAGCAGTAGTGATAAGGCTTCGCCGCATATCTATATCCACAAACCAAGGAAATTTGGAGAGGCTGGGTTGAATGGTTTTATACCAAATGCCTTTGGTTAATGACCTTTCATCAAAATGAGTCTTCCACATTGACTACGTACTAAATGTGTCCTATCCTTATAATGCGGTAAACATTCAAAAACCATCCCATCTGTAAGGGCCTCCCTAGCCAACCGGTCAGCCTCCTCATTACCGTATAATCCTACATGCGAAGGTACCCATTGTAGTACCACACTTTTATTTCGCAATTTTCTTATAGAGTCTACAATTTGGTAGGCTATCGGAACTCCTCGAAAGTTAGAGGTGCACCGAGCCAGCATAACTTGACTACATAAAAAATACTACAGCTGGCAAAAACAGCAATCTGAAACGTTGTTAAACATTTTTGAAAAAGGAATATAGTAAGCGTACATAAATAAACAAATTTATTTATTTTAGGAGAACCAACAAATTATAATAAAAATAAAGTAAGATATAGAATATAGAGTCCTAATAATAGGTTCTTACGGATAAACAAAACCTCGACAAGTTTCCTAATTTAAATATTCAGCATATCTTTTATATTGTACAATATTTTGTTGATAGCTAAGGACTTAAGTGAAGGGTTTTATTAATTTTATGCCGCAAGTATTTAGGGAGGTAGCTTAGAAATATGAACTTATTAAAAAATATAATTTTCATCTGAAAACTGATGACTGATGTTACGTATTGGCGAAACCGGGTTTGATGCACGTACACGCCGGATCTCTTGATCGGAACTTGCTATCTCGCTCTGGCTCCGAGACATCCCTCTTGCAGAGGTAATCAATCGAAATATGGTTCACAAACAATAAAATAATAAAAGTTTTAAAATTAAATATGATTATTTTTATAGTCCCATTTTCGTATGCGAGTTATTTCATTACGTTTGAATATCGATTCTGATATCGCGGTTAAAACGTCCAACAGGGGTTTTGTTACATAGTATGTAACCTACCGAACGTTCCTACCTGCTTGGGCATAGGTAGATACGTGAAAATTTCATAGCTTCTAGCTATGCGTCCAAACTTGGCTCCGGAAGGTATTCACCATACATTGGCTCCAACACTTTTCGCGCCCTTTTTCTTTAAATTTCACCTTTATTCCAAAATGAATTAAAAATATATGTACATATTGCTTCCTTATTGAGAATATAGTTACCAAAGACATTAAATATATATTGTTAGGGTATTCCCTTTTTATTGGTGAATTGAGGGTGTCTCAGAAAACAATGTTGGGTACATTGGAAGAATAACTGTGCGGTACATGGTAGAAGGGTGGACAAATCTTATAAAAGAGGTCGCCGCCAGAACTGGAGGCCATTTGTCAGTTGCCAGTGCCTTGGGCTCAGTCGTAGTCTCTAATTCTTAGTGATCAGTACTCGGTCGATATTCCAAGAGTTTATTACGCGGTAGCTCTGCCGGTTAATAGTAATTTAATCCTAGTTGTCTTAGTTTTAATTAATTTGAGGTCTATAATCCTGACATGGGGTTGTGGTCTGTAAAGCAGTAACATTGTAAAAGTGACTCTATAAACCATTGTAGATTAGGAGACCAATTCTCGTAATTTCAAATGTTCAAAATATCATTCCGATCTAGTCTCAGCGTCAAGAAAGTTGCAAATGGCATTCTCTTAAACCAATAATCAACGTCCAATGCACCTAGCATTAGCAGTAGCATTATACGGTTTTGGCTTCAGTCAACTTTTATTCTACATTCAATCTCATTACGATCTATGTTCGATCCTCGGGTCGGATGTGATATAAGGTTTTCTATTTCGAAATGCTCAGTATCAATCCTAAGTCTGGAAATGTGCCCGGTATGGCGATAGACTCGTCCCCTATCACATCATGGCACGGAAATAAGCTCGGCGAAATGTGGGTGTTACATATCTGCCTACCCCTTCGGGGATTACAGGCGTGAATCTTTATTAGACTGTCTATAAATTGCAATTACTTAGTGGGACCTCGCAGATACATCAAATATGATATAGAGATATCATAAGAGTGGTAGAGACACGCTGTAGACAATTTTGTCTACAGCATGTATGGGCCGGCTCGTCCGGGTCATTACCACTGTCTCACAGAAAACCGGCATAAAGTAGCAGCGTGCTGCTGCGTTTCGTACGGTGAGTGAGATATCCGGAGGCCCAAATTCCCCTCCCCTTCCCAATCCCTCAAGGTGGTAGGTCCCTCGTTTGCGAGAGGCCGGCTGGGTTGGTACCACCGCTTTGTCTATTTCTGCCGCCAAGCAACAGTGTGTAAGCGCTGTTGTGTTCCGGTTTGAAGGACATTGAAGCCAGTGTAATTACTGGGCATTATGAGACTTAACACCTTATGTCTCGGGGTGACGAGCGCAGTCCAGTGTCATGCAGTGCTTTGTTATTCAAAGTTCTGTGTGGCGTTGCTTCTGTTTATGAGCAGGCGTGGCGCTTACCATCAGACGAGCGGCCTGCTCGTCTCGTCATTCAGGCAAAAAAAAAAACCCTTACTTGTCCTTTCCCTTAAGGTCGGCAACGCGCCCATGATTATTTTAGTATTGTGGGCGTACATGGGCGGAGGAGATTACTTACTATCAGGGTCACCTGATGGTAAGTGGTGGGTCACCACTTGCTCTATTGCCGGCCTATACTATAAAAAAATACCTATTCCTATTTTGTTCCCAACGAGTCACACTGTGACACGTTCAAGGTGTGACTCGTTGGGAAGAAACGCTTTGACTCTAACTTTTTTTTTTTTTTTTAATCTTAAATTTTTATAGAGGGCTTGGTTCTACAAGAAGATGTGGCCCTCAATGTTACATTCTTAATTGGTAGTATAAAAAATACATTGTGTTTATCTACGCTTAATACCTAAATTGACAATCCTATATAATGCTTTAGCTTCGTTAGACAGTGGAGAGGCCAAAATACTATTAAAAGTGCCCACATTAAGCATATCATGTTTACCTTCCAATAAAAAAATTAACCTCTCAGCTTCATTCCGTACACACTCGGCCAATATATGAGTTACATCTTCAACAACGCCGCATTCTGAACAATTAGCAGAATCGCTTTTTTTCATCAAGAATGCAAAACAGTTTAAAGGAATGTGACCAGAACGAAGTCTTAAAGCAGTAGTGATAAGGCTTCGCCGCATATCTATATCCACAAACCAAGGAAATTTGGAGAGGCTGGGTTGAATGGTTTTATACCAAATGCCTTTGGTTAATGACCTTTCATCAAAATGAGTCTTCCACATTGACTACGTACTAAATGTGTCCTATCCTTATAATGCGGTAAACATTCAAAAACCATCCCATCTGTAAGGGCCTCCCTAGCCAACCGGTCAGCCTCCTCATTACCGTATAATCCTACATGCGAAGGTACCCATTGTAGTACCACACTTTTATTTCGCAATTTTCTTATAGAGTCTACAATTTGGTAGGCTATCGGAACTCCTCGAAAGTTAGAGGTGCACCGAGCCAGCATAACTTGACTACATAAAAAATACTACAGCTGGCAAAAACAGCAATCTGAAACGTTGTTAAACATTTTTGAAAAAGGAATATAGTAAGCGTACATAAATAAACAAATTTATTTATTTTAGGAGAACCAACAAATTATAATAAAAATAAAGTAAGATATAGAATATAGAGTCCTAATAATAGGTTCTTACGGATAAACAAAACCTCGACAAGTTTCCTAATTTAAATATTCAGCATATCTTTTATATTGTACAATATTTTGTTGATAGCTAAGGACTTAAGTGAAGGGTTTTATTAATTTTATGCCGCAAGTATTTAGGGAGGTAGCTTAGAAATATGAACTTATTAAAAAATATAATTTTCATCTGAAAACTGATGACTGATGTTACGTATTGGCGAAACCGGGTTTGATGCACGTACACGCCGGATCTCTTGATCGGAACTTGCTATCTCGCTCTGGCTCCGAGACATCCCTCTTGCAGAGGTAATCAATCGAAATATGGTTCACAAACAATAAAATAATAAAAGTTTTAAAATTAAATATGATTATTTTTATAGTCCCATTTTCGTATGCGAGTTATTTCATTACGTTTGAATATCGATTCTGATATCGCGGTTAAAACGTCCAACAGGGGTTTTGTTACATAGTATGTAACCTACCGAACGTTCCTACCTGCTTGGGCATAGGTAGATACGTGAAAATTTCATAGCTTCTAGCTATGCGTCCAAACTTGGCTCCGGAAGGTATTCACCATACATTGGCTCCAACACTTTTCGCGCCCTTTTTCTTTAAATTTCACCTTTATTCCAAAATGAATTAAAAATATATGTACATATTGCTTCCTTATTGAGAATATAGTTACCAAAGACATTAAATATATATTGTTAGGGTATTCCCTTTTTATTGGTGAATTGAGGGTGTCTCAGAAAACAATGTTGGGTACATTGGAAGAATAACTGTGCGGTACATGGTAGAAGGGTGGACAAATCTTATAAAAGAGGTCGCCGCCAGAACTGGAGGCCATTTGTCAGTTGCCAGTGCCTTGGGCTCAGTCGTAGTCTCTAATTCTTAGTGATCAGTACTCGGTCGATATTCCAAGAGTTTATTACGCGGTAGCTCTGCCGGTTAATAGTAATTTAATCCTAGTTGTCTTAGTTTTAATTAATTTGAGGTCTATAATCCTGACATGGGGTTGTGGTCTGTAAAGCAGTAACATTGTAAAAGTGACTCTATAAACCATTGTAGATTAGGAGACCAATTCTCGTAATTTCAAATGTTCAAAATATCATTCCGATCTAGTCTCAGCGTCAAGAAAGTTGCAAATGGCATTCTCTTAAACCAATAATCAACGTCCAATGCACCTAGCATTAGCAGTAGCATTATACGGTTTTGGCTTCAGTCAACTTTTATTCTACATTCAATCTCATTACGATCTATGTTCGATCCTCGGGTCGGATGTGATATAAGGTTTTCTATTTCGAAATGCTCAGTATCAATCCTAAGTCTGGAAATGTGCCCGGTATGGCGATAGACTCGTCCCCTATCACATCATGGCACGGAAATAAGCTCGGCGAAATGTGGGTGTTACATATCTGCCTACCCCTTCGGGGATTACAGGCGTGAATCTTTATTAGACTGTCTATAAATTGCAATTACTTAGTGGGACCTCGCAGATACATCAAATATGATATAGAGATATCATAAGAGTGGTAGAGACACGCTGTAGACAATTTTGTCTACAGCATGTATGGGCCGGCTCGTCCGGGTCATTACCACTGTCTCACAGAAAACCGGCGTAAAGTAGCAGCTTGCTGCTGCGTTTCGTACGGTGAGTGAGATATCCGGAGGTCCAAATCCCCCTTCACAATCCCTTATTATCCCTTTCCTTTAAGGTCGGCAACGCGCCCATAATTCTTTTTTATTGTGGGCGTACATGGGCGGTGGAGATCGATTACCATCAGGTGACCCATTTGCTCGTTTGCCGGCCTATACTATAAAAAAAAATGCCATATCTCTACTGTATTAAATATTTGAAGTCAGTAGACACTTGTTTGTATTTCTAGAACAGTTATGACGATTTGACATTACTGCTTCAGATCATACTCTAATGTGATCAGACTTGAAGGCTTGTTTGTTTATAAAAAAGGTAAATAAAACACAAATATACAAAATATTAGTGAACTGAGTTTTATTGAACTGAGTAGGATTATACAGTAACCAAAATGCAAAGGAAACAAAAATACTTAGAGCTATTATACAGGTGTACAAAAAAAACAAATAATTAATGATATAGATGAATGCGACTGCCATGTATTCACTAGGCAACAATTAAACCGTTACACGCTCAACATGTTCAGCAACGTTTTGCAACAGCAGATGATACCAAGACGAGCATCTTTTGAGCAAAGGTGGACAGACAACAATCCCAAACCAAATTCAAAATCGTCGGCGTCGTTGCTAAACAAGCTCGGATCAATGTTGCTCAACATGTTGTGCGCCAATTAAAGCCAAGTGTACACATGGCATTTTTTACAAATTATTCCAACACTAAGTTTTACAAAGAAAATACTTATTGACGGCATATATAGAAAAACTATATTAGGACATTCAGATCCAAGATCCAGAATTAAATAAGGGGGTATTTCGTTCGCTAAAGCGAGGTATTTATATCTGTCTTTAGAGAGGAAGGTTTGTTTGTTTTTATTGGCTAGATAGATAGACGAGCGAGCGGCCCACCTGGAGGCCAATTCTCGTAATTTTAAATGTTCAAAATATCATTCCGATCTAGTCTCAGCGTCAAGAAAGTTGCAAATGGCATTCTCTTAAACCAATAATCAACGTCAAATGTGAACTTAGATCGTAATGAGATTGAACGTAGAATAAAAGTGGACTGAAGCCAAAACGGTATAATGCTACTGCTAATGCTAGGTGCATTTGACGTTCATTATTGGTTTAAGAGAATGCCATTTGCAACTTTCTTGACGCTGAGACTAGGTCGGAATTATATTTTGAACATTTTAAATTACGAGAATTGGCCTACAGATGGTAATTGGTTACCGCCGCCCATGGACCTCTGCAATGCCAGAGTACAGCCAAGCCGTTGTCTACCATAAAATTCAAGAATTCTTCTTGACTCGACGGGCAATAGCCGCCATCTCTCCTGGATCCAAGCCTGACAAATGACACTTGGCAATGTCAAACATCACATGTCTTTAGTTCATAGCTCACTACTGTACTTTAAGGAGGCTGTCAGATAACCATAATAATACATATATAGCTTAATAGCCTGTTCTCAGTATTTTAATTCCCCTAAAAATAGACTATCTGCCAGCCCCCTTTACACGTAAAAAAACAAATTATGTACACAAGTTTTATACAATAAGAATAATGTACAATGTTGACGTTAATTGTCTTATATACCTTTTTTTTTAGTCACACACATAGTCCTGACCCCACACTAGGTAAACCTGCATTGTGGGTATCAGGAACTATGAAGGACTTGCGGTCCCACAACACCCAGACCCGAGACAAATATTTGTGAACTAGACAAACATTTGTCTTGGTGCGGGAATCGAACCCACGGCCTCACGCTTCGCAAACGGCTACTCGCCCGCTGCGCCACGGAGGCTGTCAAATGGTTTTAAAATTGAACATACACAATTCACGACTTACCACATTCTTACGGTGCCGACACACTGAAATCTAAACCTATTGGCTAAGATACACTTTTATAGATAAAGAAAGACCATATTTGTATTCTGGTCGCACTACAATAGAGTACTTGCTAGGTTATTTAGTAGCTGAAAGTAAAAAAAAAAACAAAACGTTTATTAAGCGATTAAGGGTACTTATACACGTCAATTACATTAAAATTACATAGAAAGGCCAGTGCTTAGCAAATGCCCACAGGTCTGAGATGAAACACCAAGAAACTCAGCTCATTTTTTGATGGCATGTGTTACATTACTAGAGTAATTATTGCTCATAAAATAATAGGCATAATTAGACTATTATACATGTAAATATATAAATAAGACGACAAGATGACATTTACGCAAACAATAGCAATTTGAGTAAACCAGTCCGCACACACGTTCACGAGTATGACGCATGTGCCCGCCATGTTCAAGGAAGTGACCTACACATCACACATATAAACGAACATGATATACCCAAGCTGAATATAATAAACACTGAATTAGAATAACAATATTAAAATACCAAACACTTTAATGTATACTACTAGACGGGCTGTTTAGAACTACTATTACGTCACATAACGCGGGACTTTGACAGCTCACAGATTGGCAGCGCGATAGGTGTTCTAGTTGAGAGTAAGCGAAATGGTAATATAGAGTTACGGTCAATTGACCGTAAGCGAGATGGTAATATAGAGTTACGGTCAATTGACCACAACTTTGTGGTACAATATCTATGTACCGCGCAGCTTGTCTAGATTAATACTAATTCTTAACGATACCTATGGAAGTCATACACAGCCTTTCGTTAAAACAAAATAAATTAATAACAACTGAAACTAATAAATAACAACTTAACTTCAATTAGAACAACCTTTACAACCAATCCGAATCCTTTTTATCTTCTACATATTCCGAAATTTTATAATAGGCTTTATTACACAAATTTTGTTTATTGATTGCTTTGAAATTATTAATTTTTTGTTGTTTTACATCATCAGGGATTTTGTTAATTCGACAAATATCCCCTAAAATAATTACTAATCTTGTGGAACCTTGTTTTGTGTAATAAGTTTATTCTTATTGCGAGTATTTATTGGTGTTGCGGTAATGGCTACTGTTTGTGCATTTTATATACTATTAATGTAATACATTGCACACCAACAAAAATAGAGCGCTAAAAGTCTGTGGAGTTGGAACCTAGTTCTTCGTGTGTCGGCACCCTTAGGTAAGTGTTAGGTCTAGTAGATGTTTGTAATATTCTCATTCTCAGTTATATTAATCTTATAAGTACATGAATATAATACGAATGCACAGGAAATCAATTTATTCAGTATTAAACTAAATACAGTAGAACCTCGTTAAGTCGAACCTCATAAGTTGAAAACCTCCAAATCTCGAAAAAATGTTTTGTTCCCTTCCCTTCAAACACCAAAACCTCCATTACTCGAAATCTCAACCCTCTATTAGTCGAAATAATCAATCAGTTCCTCCAAGCCATTTTGGTGCATATTTTCCCTCCATAACTCGAAAAATTAAAATTTACCTCTGTATTTCGAACATAGCAATGTTTTATTTTACAACCTTTACAACTCGATTATTTGAGACTTACAACCTCTATAGTTCTCCATAAGTCGAAAACTCTATAACTCGAATTGTTTGGCGTCTCCCTTGATGTTCGACTTACAGAGGTTCTACTGTATAAGAATGCGTTAAGCTACAGCTTCTGACTATTTTGCCAGGTTAGACGTCTGTCTACCCTGGCAAAACAGCGTGAAAAAAATCAACATCATAAACCATGACAAAGATATAGATAGATATAGATATAGATATGTATATTAAGTATAATAAATAATAGATATAATAGTAATTGCTTATCAGTTCATCAGCACAAAGTTTGTCCGTGATAAAATAAAACTTATTCTAAAGACATAAAAACCTCCGAGGTTGATTATCAACAAAAAAAATAAGACTTATGTTATACCTAGAATATGGAGGGATTACAAGGTTTAACACATCATAAAATTAGGAGAAGATACATATTGTATTACGTATGTACGTATACGTATAATTAGGCATGTGCCTAATTATATGTTAAAAAGAAAAAAATATGAATCATATCTTTATTTCCATAAATCCGTTTAATTGACCAGTATAAAAAGTATAGTAAGATCATAGTTTAAAAATCAGTCTGGGTGGTATACACTCGAAAAATATTCTTGGTAGAAGACAAGTACGTACTGCACTCGTCTAGCTGCTTTCGTTAACAGACTTTATGATTTTTAGACTTAGCTCAGACTAAATAATTCGTTTTAGATCAAATATGGCAGCTGTCTCAATACGTTTGGTCTTAGGCCTCAATCACATATGCAGGTTTTACTCACGTACGCTACGCGTAACTGGTCTTACAAAGAAATTAATAATTCAAACTAAGTAAGTATGTATGTAATGTAGTAAGTATGTAAGCTGTAACATATGCGACATCTAGTTCGTCCATGTGTAAACCTATATGTGAGTCACTTACGAAGTCTTATGTAAGCTCGTAAGTAAAACTTACAAATGTCATTTAGGTGTTAGAAGACAATTCGAATATCAGATGGAAACGCTCGAGTTTGTATTAGAAAATAAAACATCCGTCAATGAATTTACAAGTTTGTTTTATATACTTATTTTTTCGATAGGCTTAATTTAAACTATAATACTATTGGTTATAAACCCAACTTCTTCTAAGAAGTGACTTTCTGTACTAAACTTAGATATGAATTCCCGACAGAATCACAGTAAGTCGAAATATGCTTTATAGATCTCGGTCTAGGGCGAGAAAAAGCACGAGATAGCCAGAATATACAACCGAAATATAAATAAAAAACCACAAGATTTAAGCCTCCCAGAATCACAGTAAGTCGATATTTCTTATTTGCTTTATAGATCTCGGTCTAGGGCGAGAAAAAGCACGACATAGCCAGAATATAGAACCAAAATATAAATAAAAAACCACAAGATTTGAGCCTCCATTGTCCCCGTTCGGTCCCATGTGTCTGTGGGATCTCATAAACACACTACAATAAGGAAAATATCAAATTATATTCCATAATAAGAGATTACAACGAAAGACACATAAGTAGCGCATAACCAGACAAAAACGCGTCCGAACGGGGACATTTGGGGGGAATTAATGTGGTGCTGAGTTTGGGGAGGGCAAGCAGGGCATTTGCCCACTGGTCTTTTACGACTATGATTCATTATTTATATCGGTTAGTTAAAAATATTTTGTTTCGAAATAAGTTATGTTGATTAGAAAGTTTATAAGAGCTTAACGGTCATATTATAAATCGTGGATTAACTTTAAAGTACGTTTATATGCTGTTTTCTATCTGCCTACACCGAGTACTTCAATACTTTGGACATGTCGCACGAAAAACTACTGAAAATATGGCAACACTCATAATAACAGGGATACTAGCCCTGTATTATATACGTCCCACTGCTGGGCACGGGCCTCCTCTGCTGAATGAGGGGGTTAGGCCTTAGTCCACCACACTGGCCTAATGCGGGTTGGCAGACTTCACATACCTCCGAAATTCTTATGTAGAACTTCTCGGGTATGCAGGCTTCCTCACGATTTTTCCTTCACCGTTAGAGCAAGTGATAATTAACAATTAATACACACATAACTTAGAAAAGTCAGAGGTGTATGCACTTTTGGCTGGTTTCGAACCTGCGACTTTCGTCTCGACAGTCCATACCACTCCCCGCTGAGCTATCACTGCTTTTTAAAAATTTATTACATGGTTTATTTCATTTCATAATAATAGAATATGAAATTAGTTTTCAAGCGATTATTTTCTTTATTACCGTATGAATTACTATTTTGACACTTCGACGGTAGTAATTTTATACGAATTCTAAAACTATAAACGTATTTGTAACTCATACTAGGCCTACAGGTGTCGGAACAGCTGGAGACACCAGACAACGTCGCCATCCATCAAGCCAGACTGTAGCAAATGGAGAAAGACCATAATCAGAATCCTTGCACGGAGTCACGATCCTCAACAATGAGGGAACGATAAAAGAGGTTCATATCAACTGGTCACCCATATAAACCTAATTCAAAGTTAACCTATGTTTTATAATAAGGCCGTAGATATCTAAACAGGGTTTTTAAGCATCACTAGACAAGGAATGTTAATTTTACTAGACCCAAAACGGTCAGTGACACTAGTTGACATATCGTTACAATTAGACGACGCTTTTAGTCTGGCGTTACTTTCGTCTCAGCTCTTAACAAGCCGAGTATAACTTCGATATAATAACCTATCACAGACGTTTTTATTTGATATATTATCAAAATATATTAATCTCTTTAAAATATATTTATACAACGTGTTACAGAAAGGTGTGGTCATATTTTAGGGTCATTACATACACATTACAATTAGTACTTATGTACCGGATCTTTCAAAACCAAGACATCCAGAAATTACACGTTAATTTTAATCACTCGTTTATTAAGATCGATAAGATTGATGACATCACTATTAATTATTACGAACGACACTCACTTTTTAATAAACTTAATTAAGATGTACGCAATTCTACGTACGTAACTTGTAATTTAAACACAAATCAGTACCTAAAAGAGTGTTTGCTGAAGACGATATAGGTACCATCCTCTAGAACCATTTTAAAGACTTCATTCTCGGGTCGTCCATCTATGAATTTGGCTTAATACAGTCGACGATCCGCTTAAAAGCTGTTATCAGTTGCACCAACACATAATACCAATACATAATACTTGTTTTTAGTCATAACAACATATTTTTGAACTCGTAATCATACTTCATAAAATCAGAAATTGCCGAACTGACTGCGTCAAATAAATATTGACATTTGACAACTGTTTAATGTTTTTTAATTATAAAATAATTAAATGAAAGGATCTCTGAAGTGTCACTGTTTATCATTTAGTGTTGTCCAAAGTTGAAAGTCGATATCGATATGTTACTCATTCGATAAAAAAGAAAAATCTATAATTATGTCCTAACCATGCAATCGGATTTGGTACTGTGGAGTATAAAATACTTTTACCCTACAGTATACATTGCATAAGTTTGCCCGCCCCTTTCTATAACACGTTGTATATCTGAGCAATTACGTGAAACAATCCGCTCTTATAAATACAATCGAGATCGATTACAAAACAAGGTTCCATTTTGTCAAGATAAATACGAGTTATCGTGATAATTATCAGATAATAATCAAGCACATGTATAACAACAAATTCTTATTTTAATCATCTATTAAGTAACTTGATCATTGTCGGATTTATGCTATAAAAAAATGAGAAAATAAGTTATAAATAGTACACATTTAACTATCATGGTAATCTTATTAAATGTTTTTGTCCACAATTATTTAATCGTATTGGAGAATGGAACATAAAATATGTATGTGAACAAATCAAATCAATCAGAATATTTATTGAATCCATAAAATGTTATTATAAATTCTGTCAATAACTAACTACCGCCAGAACCTAAGGCTGTTTCGCTGGAGAAGAATGGTCTTCTTTAAGGGTTTACAATATTTAATTGGAAATAGAGCAGCTCTATTTATATCATTATATGAACGGTTGAACGGTTTTGAATGAAATTTGGCACGCAGGTATATCATGACCGGGATTAGGACATAGGCTACTTTTTATTACAGAAAAGGCCGTTCACGCAGGGGGAGCCGGGTGCAAAAACTAGTTAGCCTATATTTATCTTCATCCAACCACATTTATTTATAATTCTTCATACAAAATTCATTTACATTCCGGAGGCCATTGTGGTGGACTAAGGCTTAATGCCTCTAGTTTGTAAAAGAGGCTCATGCCCAGCTGTGGGCATAATACAGGGTTATATTTATCATGATAATTATCATCTGGAACCCTGATAAGTATGTGTATGAGACAAATCTCATACTACGAAAATTAATACTACTCAATACCAATATATTTATTGGTAAGATATAATCAATTTGGATTGTATTTATTTACATATCTGGTTACATATGGTCAATATAGTCCGGACTAACTAACTTTACCTAGTATAGACAAATCCATAAACGATTATGGTTTATGGATACATGTGGAGTTAAATTACAAATTATTACTGAATAATTTATGCTAACCACCCAAATTGAAAATTAATTTAGTATTAAAAAAAACCTTTTTTAAAAACAAGCTTTTATCGGCCGCCATATTGGATTTAGTGTGACGTCACCCAATTTATCGTTTTTACTCATTAACCCTTTTTATGTAATATATTTATCAAGAGGATTGTGAAGAAAAGGAGGTATATGCGCCAAGATGGAGTTGCGGCCATTTTGTAAAAATTACACACCTGAGTATAATAATAGTTTGTACTGTCACAAGGGTCGAAAATGTGTTAAAAATCTCCGCTTAAAATATTTGGAACTGATTTAAAATTCAGTTACAAGATTAGAGGCCCGCCCTGTGGATTGGGGGTGTTTGGAGAATTCCACCACGGTATCCCCTGCCTGTCGTAAGAGGCGACTAATAGGGGTCATCGGGGGTCACGGGCGCGTAGCCGGGGGCTGTCGTAGTCTCTTTGTACTCTTGTACTCGTACGTGCGAGCCCGGGATGGACGGCAGCACGGCAGCACGGCAGCACGGGTGCTCGGCCTCATGTCTGCCGCTGACGCCGAGGGCGTCCTTCAGTGTGCGGGGGCTTCTGAGCCCCCCTCACAAATAGAGATGATCCGCAAGGCGTCACTACGCAGGGGCGGTTCCGGCTGAAGCCGAGGCGCTTCTCGCCTCGGGAAGATGGCCACCGCGGGGTTTTTGGTTGGTATTGCCGGTGCAGGATGTATATAGTGTTAGGAACTCAGCCCAGCGGTCATCTGGATTTTCTATTTCTCCTCCGGGTGACGTTACGCTGGGTTGTAAGACCGGTGATTCCGACATAACCGTCCCGTCACCCCCCGGACGAGTAGTAGCGATCGGGTAGCGATAAACTCGTTTTTCCACGCGAAAACAAAAAAAAAGATTAGAGGCACTGAATATAACGGATGAAGTTATATAAAAGCATGTAATTAAAACGGCTTATTCATTTGAAGTTTGACGTTTTTATACCAGTTATTTAGTCCACACTATAACTGCTGATATGTTTTCAATCGAGCCTCACTTTTTCTTAGTTTAACATAAGGCGTCTTATTTCAAAATGTTGGTCAGCGTTAAAGCATTTATCATCGTTTATCAGCATTTAGCATCGTTTGAAACACTGGTTACCGTTTTCGTCCAATCACGTACTCACAATTTGTTAAAACAATATTTTTAATTAATATCAACGATCATCAGCGACATTTTTATATGTTACGTGTTCTTTAAATATAGTTGAAACAACACGCCCATAGTCAAACTAAGGTCAACAATAATCTATATGTCTCATCATTAACTGTCACAGCTCACCTCGCTACTCTGAGCCTTAAGTTTCTCCTGTTTGATTTTCTGGTCCTTCTCTTTCAATAATTCCTCTAGATTCGCCCAGCCGTTCTTTTCTTTAGTCTTTTTTATTTTATTTACGCGCTCCATATACATTTTACTCAATTTCTCCGCATATTCCGAAGGTTTGTATTCCTCGATCGCGTTTTGTGACGGCTTCGAAATCTTTGTCTCTGATACGTTAGGAGACTTTCTGGTTTCCTTTCTTTTAAAAGTAATTGCACTTAACATTACTGGAGGTGATGGGGAACTAACTTGAGGAGCAGGTTTCTTTTCTTCAGCTTTTCCATCGTTTTTGTTCAGCCAGTTGTTTACTTTCTTAATAGAATTCCTAACTTGAGGATCAGTTAGGTTTGTATCTGAGAAAAGTTTTTCATTGCTTCCACTATCATCCATTTTTTCAGAAGTTGTTGATAATGCTTTTGTTTCTGAATTTGTATAACTTATATTGTTAGGAATACCAGGATCTGATGAAGTTCTCATGTCTCCATTTAATTTGGAATGTAGTAGCCTTTTTATTACTTCATAGCTACTTACACTTGGTTTGCTAGATGTACAATTACTTTCGTTTGAAGGCACGTCCTCAACAATTTCCTGTTCATGTAATATTTTATTTTTAGGCTTAATTTTATCAATTAAGGATTCAGTTTTGGGACGTTCATAATAATCAGGTGTTAATAGTTTCATCGGTTTGGCTGGTTCTTTCACTGTATCTTCACCATTAGCTTGTACCGACAATAGTTTTTGCAAGTTGGCTATAGCAACATTTCTCTCTTTTTTCACTTGGAATGTGCTCATTCCGCTATTTATAGGCTGTTGTATTTTACTTATCAATTCAGCCGTTGTATCTTTCGATTCATGTATATCTGACGTATTTGAATTAAATCCATCTTTTATAACATCATTACTATTCACATCAATTTCTTTTTCAACCACCTTTTGTTTATGTTTATCGATGAGTTTACTTTCATTCATCTTTGTTCTAGGTGAAGTGGGATTTGATCTTTTAGTGTTTAACTCATTTCTGCTTGGACTTTTATTACCATTAGATTTATTTGCAATGTCAGTGCAAATAGACGTTCCCTTTGGTTTAAATTCCTTTACGTTTGGATTTAATTTGCTTATATTAATAACATCACAAGGCGACTTAGATCGTGTTGAGCACACATTTGGGTTACCATCAGTCGATGTGTCGTCATAACCTTGTACCTGCAAAGCAATTGTATTACATTTTTACTTGTGTTTCTTAATATTTACAAGCATTTCCGGCCCGACACATATTATTAAGATGGGGCGAGATCAAAATATGACGCCCTTTCCTAATGGTTTGGTATGTTTTTTACTTATTACTATTAAATTAAAGAAATTACTATCGTAATGTCTAAAAATAACAAATTATTTATAATACATATCTTGTATTTAATTTGAGCGTCTCCGTGCTTCGAAGGGCACGTAAAAGTCGGTTCCAGTTGTTATCAACTTACATTCAAACATATGCACTCACCCCTGTAATCCCCGAAGGGGTATGCAGAGGGGCAACCAGTACATCCACATTTCGCCGAGCGTATCTCCGTCCGTTATGTGATAGGGGGCGATCCTATCGCCATACCGGGCACAATTTCCTGACTCCGGGCTGATACTGAGCATTTCGTAATAGAAAACCCAATACCACTTTACCCGACCAGGGGATCGAACCCGAGACCTCAGCGTTCGCCTCAATCGTAACGCGTACGCATTACAACTGCGCCACCGACAGTTGTTAAGCCAGTCGGAGGCCTTCGGCCGACTTGAAATCTTTGCCATAAGGTTGGCCACAAACAATTCGATATAAAATAGATAACAAGACTTTAATGTGTGTGTGTGTGTGTGTGTGTGTGTGTGTGTGTGTGTGTGTGTGTGTGTGTGTGTGTGTGTGTGTGTGTGTGTGTGTGTGTGTGTGTGTGTGTGTGTGTGTGTGTGTGTGTGTGTGTGTGTGTTGGGTGTATTAATATAATAAATACACCCAACAGTCACACACATAGTTCTGATCCCACACTAGGTTACCCTGTATCGTGGGAATCAGGAACTACGAGGGACATGCGGACCCGCAACACCTAGACCAGAAACAAATATTTGTGGCTCACACAAACATTTCTCTCGTTGCGGAAATCGAACCCACGGCCTCTGGCTTCGCAGCCGGCTATTCGCCCGCTACGCCACGGAGACTGTCAAAATGTATTGTTATTATCAAATTTATTATTGTTTTGTACTTACCATTCGTATCATTTCCGTGATTCCTCTCAGGTCTGGCGCAATCACGACGTCCACCGGCTTCTCACCGATCGCGTCACTAAACATCAACTCCATCTCTTCATCTGAAATAACAGTCGATGGGTTGATTTATGACCAACATGTTATGGTATGCGGTTGATAAATCATAGTTTTAATATCACGGATGATATTACATTATAGACTTTGTATGTGCTCTCCCTTCGCGTGTCGCGCTTACGAGCATCTCTAGGTCGTATCTAGGTCGGTAGGTAGGTATCTAGGTCGCAAAGACGTCAGTTCTCATAGGAAAAATTGGTACGCTCGATAGAAATACAGATCGACATTGTATTATTTTTTATATTAGCTTGAGTGACGAAAAGAGCAGGTCGTTCGCCTGATGGTAAGCGCCACGTCTGCCCATAAACAGAAGCAACACCACAGAATTTGAATTACAAAGTAATGCATGGCATTGGACTGCGCTCGTCACCCCGAGACACAAGATGTTAAGTCTCATAAGGCCCAGTAATTTCACTGGATCCAATGTCATTCAAACCGGAACACAACAGTGCTTACACACTGCTGTTTGGTGGCAGAAATAGACAATGCGGTGATACCAATCTAGACAGCCTCTCTCATACGAGGGACTTACCACCTTGTAAATGTATATGTCATGCTTACTAATTACTATATTATCAGACATCTGTGTTCAATACGCACAAGAACTGAACCTCTTTATTTTTAGTCAGGTAAGGAGGCAGGCAGGCCAGCATGTCGCTTGATAGTCATCACAAACTATTATGAACAGTCTTATGCCGAAATATACCGAACTTTGATAGTGATTTTATGTATTAAACTTCGATGTGAACTCACTTTAGTCAACAACAACATCTCACATTTCATTTTTAGAAAAGTCACATTTGGCCATAACCATTTCAAATATTACTTTTATGGGAAGGAACGAAAGCAAAAAGTAAAAAGGTCAAAATTGGGATGTGAAAGTGGCCACTTGAAAACAATTTAGCAATTATAAGATTTTTTACGAGTCCGCGTTGTAGTCGGAAATACTAATTTAGTTTAAAGTTCACATAAACATTATATTATAAAATGTCGCCTTTTGGAACTCTTAGCACCGTAGGGCAATAGGGTATTGTTTTTTACGCGACTAGACTATGCCACTTAGATCAATGTCAAAATCTGACAAACATACTAATTATTGTAAAATTTCACTATTGAACTCCCTTTCACATACATACATACATACGCACTCACGCCTGTATCCCCTGAAGGGGTAGATAGAGGTACACCTCTATCTACCCCTTCATTTCGCCGAGCTTATTTCCGTCCCATGTTGTGATAAGGGGCCAGCCTATCGCCATATCGGGCACAATAGGGTAGTTTCCTATATTCAATTTTATACATTATTTTATAAGCATCAGAAAATTATACGCAAAAGAAACCCTTTTATTAAAACAAAATCAAAATTGGTTCAGAAATGTGCCCGCAGTTATGACTTCAAATGTTGGTATGAGGAAAAGTGGGTGCGTAGTAGGGATATCTCACTATCTCGCTTGCACGCGTGCACCATAATGAACATTTTACACAGTGACGTCAAAGTTTGCATCGTCTGTCATTTGACAATTACCCCTTCTACAGGATTTGAATGGCTTCTAACTTATATATTTTTGGTCCGATTTATAAAATTCTTTCTGCAATAGATTTTGAGTAACGTAACTTATTAATTTAAATAATAAAAAAAACTAGTCAACTACCCTATTCCAGACTCCGGATTGATACTAAGCATTTCATGATAGAAAAACCCAATATCACTTTACCCGACCTGGGGATCGAACCCGAGATCTCAGCACAGCAGTCGTAACGCATACGCAACTGAGACAGTCCCTTTTATTATAGAATTATTGTTGTGTCTAGAATTAATGATATTAAGATGTTATTTCAAGTCATAATAGTCTTTTAAAAGCAGAGGCGACGCTAGACCTAACGTAGACGTCAGCGACATCAGCTTTGCGATGTCTCTTTCATTTCCCAGTTAGAAAGAACACCTTAAAATAACTCATAACACTTTCTTGTGAGGCTACTTATGGCACGAGTCCGCCTAACGTCGCTACTGTTTAAATTAAAGATAAGACAGACATAAAAACAAACAGTGTATGCTCTGTAGAGTTCCGTCGGAACCCTTTGAAATTAAATGAAATACTTTATTAATAATGTAGGCAATTAAAATAGCGCTTATGACAAGTCAGTACAAAATAAACAAACTTATGTATAGAAATCATATCAACTAATGTATACATAACATACATAGCATCGTCAAAATACACTGGGCAATTACACTAAATTTTAAAGAGTGGTAGAGCCACGCTGTAGACACTTGTGTCTACAGCACGAATGGGCCGGCTCGTCCGGGTCGTTACCACTGTCTCACAGAAAACCGGCGTAAAGTAGTAGCTTGCTGCTGCGTTTCGTACGGTGAGTGAGATATCCGGAGGCCCAAACCCCCTCCCCTTCCCAATCCCTTAATTATCCCTTTCCTTTTAGGTCGGCAACGCACCCATAATTCTTTTAGTATTATGGGTGTACATGGGCGGGGGAGATCACTTACCATCACTTGCTCGATTGCCGGCCTTTGCTATAAAAAAAAACACTAAATTATTTATTTGTTGTATTTTCATTTTACATAGTAACAATATTTGTACTAAGGATACGTCCAGAATTATTAAATACTTTGAGTCGATATGGACCACAGACATTTACCGAAACGACACGTGTTTTAAAACTACCACCTAGCTAGGTAGCTTTGGGTAAGAAACCCGAGGTTCAGGTATCCGTAGTCAGAACGGTTAGTTGGATG
The DNA here is from genome assembly GCA_905332985.1 of Mimas tiliae. Lineage (NCBI taxonomy): Eukaryota > Metazoa > Arthropoda > Insecta > Lepidoptera > Sphingidae > Mimas > Mimas tiliae. The sequence continues at coordinate 1,343,325 of HG995247.1, read as the reverse complement.
TAACCAAATAGTGTCCGAGGTCAACTCCATGCACATAAACTTTATGTACAGTAAGCAAAGTCTAATGCATACTCGTACTGCTAGACAGGCTGTTTGGAAGTAAACTTGTGTCACATAACACAGAACGCGATAGGGGTTCTAGTTGAGTAAGCGAGATGGTAATATTGAGTTACGGTCAATTGACCGCAACTTAGTGGTACCATTTTTATGTACCGCGCTGCTTGTCTAGTAGTATACATTAAAGTCTTTGACAGTAAGTTATAAAGGCTCGTCACGAAACAAAGATCAAATGCATTATATATAAATACTAGCTGTCCCGCGCGGTTTCACCCGCAACTACAGCAATACCTACCGGGTCCAATTGTGAATCTAAACTATCCAGGGCGCCACCCAAAAGCATACAAAAATCATTCAAATCGGTCCAGCCGTTTAGGAGGAGTTCAGTCACATACACACGTACAGTAGAATTATATATATAAAGATATGACTAACATTTGGATGATTTGACCCACAAAACAACACGAGTACGACATTTGTTTACAATATCAGATAGCCAGAATTATGATGCATTGTGATATTAAATACGTGTCAGCAATATAGTTGTTAATTGTCTTAAGAATGTGCAGCTACCTAAGTATAGCTTACCTAAGTAAGAATTTCTAAGGTATAGGGAGACTACCAATCTGCATTGGGCCAGCATGTTCATCGAAAGATGGCTTCCTTGTGTAGCCACGAGAGAGTAGGTATATTGTATCATTTGATATGCTAATAAACTCTTAAGAGGCATATTGCGCTTGGTTTGTTTGGTATTTTGCAAATGTTATATCACTTACAATTACTTATAGATACTGTTTTGGCACACTTGTTTCAATATTTTGTATTGTATTGTATTTAAAGTGGGGACATCTGCCAGTTGCACTGATGGGTGATCAGTTCCCTTAGTGTTTAAGGCAATACTGACATGTTGAGTTTTTTTATTTTTATATCAATTATTTCATTTTTTGTTTTTTTTTTATTGTGAGTGTGAGTGCCAAGTATGTCTGGTATACTCTTGGCTATTTCTTAAAAAGACCAATCCAGGAATTTCTGTACATTACACTCGCATAATTCTGTAAAACAATGTCTCATGGCTAGCCTTGAAATGCCGTTGTAAATGTAATGTAGCATAAAAATGATTGACATGTAAAAGTAATATTTATGATCCAATTTACAGAATAAATTATTTGAATTTGAATGTAGTACCACCATTGTTCTTTGATACGTAATCTTCAATATTTACAGAACTTCATGAGTGTGAAATCGTATTGTAGGCGATGTATTGACTGTCAAATGTTTGGTATCTACCTGGCTCACAAACAGGTCGCGGCGGCGGCCTCTCTCCCACCAAAAGATAGCTGCTGTCTAAGTGCAGCTCCCTGCCAGTGGCCACCGCAAGGTCTTTCAGAACATCTTCCTTCGTGCACCATCTTTCTCCGTTCATTTTTCAGAAACCACCTGATGGAAGGATTACCTGTATTGAGTATTGACAGTTTATAATTAAAGTTATATGAATTACGTTTTTCGCAAATAAACTGCGAATAGAATGCAAGCAATTGGAATTTGCATTTGCAAGCAACTAAAATTAATAATACGATGATATTTTTGAACAAAAATAGGAAACTCACTCTATATTTCTATTTTAGCACACTAATAACAAAATGAAAGAGAATAAAACCGAAAAGTTGTCCAAACTTTGATCTGCTTTGGTCCAAACATGAATCAACATGAACTTTTGCATGAACTATCAAATGAAAAACTAGTGATGTGAACCAGTTTTAGTAAAACCTTAAAAAAAACGGGTTTTATTAAGAAAAACCGATTACTTTTCAACAAATTACAAAATGCTCAAATTAAATCGTCCATGTCAAAAATAGGTATCCGGACGTAACATATATCCGAATCATAGATGTATTATAGAACCATGTCATATTTAAAAACTGAACGCACTTGTATTTCGTGTACCCGAACACCAATTCTAGACCACGTTCGTGTTATCACTTATCTTTGGTCGGAGAATCACTGTTTTGATAAATTATTTCTTAGATTGAAGAATCTCAAGTAACATCCATTAGCTATTTTAGGCTCCATTGTTGTTAATAATACAGGTGTCTTATTTCTAGATTTATTTTTCCACAAATGTTTTATTCAGTTACTGTGAATTGAAAGGGTGGTGAACTGAGTAATTGAGAGAACTTTGAGCGTAAGTCATGGAAAGATAATTATTTGATTATTATGAAGTTTAATAGAAAATTTGTTCTGTTTCTTTTTGTTGTTAATTTCAATTAATTGTATCTCTGAGCTGCATTTTCTACATTACAATCCTGTAAATGCCCGAAGTAAAAGGTAAATTTATCACACATAACAATTTCGAAAAAGAATTATGGTGAAACTTCCAAGTGCAAGATATGTAAAAAAAGAAGGAACTTCTATTATGTTGACTCAATAGGGTAGTTGACTAGTTTTGTTTTATTATTTAAATCAATAAGTTACTTTACTCAAAATATATTGCAGAAAGAATTTTATAAATCGGACCAAAAATAAATAAGTTAGAAGCCATTCAAATCCTGTGGAAGGGGTAATTGTCAAATGACAGACGATGCAACCATTGACGTCACTGTGTAAAATGTTCATTATGGTGCACGCGTGCAAGCGAGATAGTGAGATATCCCCACTATGCACCCACTTTTCTTCATACCAACATTTAAAGTCATAACTGCGGGCACATTTCTAAACCAATTTATATTGTGTTTTAATAAAAGGGTTTCTTTTGCGTGTCATTTTCTGTTGCTTATAAAATAATGTATAAAATTCAATATAGGAAACTACCCTATTATCATCGAAATATTGCAGTGCAAGTGGAGAAGAAAGTTAGATTTAAAAAAAATGTGTACATATTTTAAGAGTAAATTTAAAAACCTATAGAAACAAAAAAAACAGTATTTTCGCCAAAGTAAGAAAGAAAGAAGAAAGAAAGAAAGAAAAACTATTTATTTGTACAGCCGCCAACGCTACATTCATACACTACAATTAACATAAAAAAAAATAAAAAAATAAGAAATAATATTAAAAAAAAAGTACAATTGCGCGCCGCAGCTGTGACAGGTAGGTGAACACTCAGCATGTTGCTGTGCTGTGGCGCGTACCACAACACAGCGCTGATTTTCAGTGGTCACCTTGTGTGACGTACGGACGCGGACGCCAGCCAGCCAATATAATTAATTGACACACTACTACGTGACGAAAGAAGAAGATAGCTAAAGAATTATTGTATATAATACATAAATAAACCACCCATACAATATGTATACTACAATATGTTTACATATAAATTCATACATCTAATAACATTCTTATGATATTAAAAGGGTCAATATAATAAGAAAATTATTCTCAGCGACGCGGCGCGGCGCTCTGTCACGCTTCCACCTGTTCCCGGCAAAGTAACGCGCATCTAGCATAGCTGCATCTCACAGACGAACATGAAGCAACTACAGTTGCCTAGTCCGCCGCGCAAGCGCCAGCCCGGTGCACGGCCGGTGAGTGGATGCGTAATCGGTTAAAACCAGTTCCCTTTGTAATTAGTTCACATCTCTATGAGAAACAGATGAAACCGTAGAGGATGAAACCATTGACTTTTTTCCACAATTTTCCTTTTTATTGGGAAGGCAAAGGGTGCAGATTAACTATTAGTTACTACGTAATAAGTAATGAAAGCAACATAAACTGCCAATAGCTTAGAACAGTGTTGCCAGATCTGATTGTCAACAATCGGTAGTGTGGGGTTCTTCATACGGATCCTTCATACAACATACGGACGGACAGACTAGACGGTCTGACGGTCATGATGAAATTATATGGGTTCCGTTTTTGCTATTTGGCTACGGAACCCCATAAAAGTCACAATAACGCCCGAATACTAGAGCGCAAATCAAGCATTTAGGCTCGTAATAAACATGTAAAAAGCCTTTTAACTGTCAAAGTTGTATGAAAATATGTAGTTGTTAGACAGTGGGCCGTTGGGTAGCGTTTCAGTATTCGGACTTCATAACACAAAACCAATTACTGTCGACGATAAAATTGAGTACTTATAATGACATTGAGATTTGAATACCGAAACTACCAACTGCTAATAATGCTATAAATGCTGCTGTGTAATTATATTAAATCTAGCCATTGCGGATAAATAGCATTTTTAAAAATAAAAGTTTAAGCGCGGTAAGACTACGGTTATAGGCGTATGAATGATGCATGAAACGAAATTGGTTGAGTTTTATAAAAAAAAAAATGTTGTTTTTTGTTTGGGTGGATGGATGGTATGAAAATCCGTAGATTTTACAATCATTTTGCATATATCCGTAGGTGAGCCCAAAATTCCGTGGAAGAATCCATAGATTTGGCAATACTGGCTTAGAACCCGCCTTTATGTCTGTTTTAAAGTGAAACTTTTATTAGATGGTCTCAAAAAAATTGGCCTGTGTGTTGCATGTCACGTGACGGTCGGCCGCGGAGTAGGTATAAAGAGAAAGGCGCTCGCCAGAGCAGCCAAGGCCAATATGGCGGCGTCTATAGTTCGCACGCAATTTTGTTTGTTTGTTTTTTTTTTTTAATTCCTTTTGTTGCGATGGCAAAGGGTTCTTTTTCAATAAAACAATAATTTATTATTGTTTTATTGAAATTTAAATCCGTACGATTTCTTTTTCTAGGGTTCATAGCAAAATACGATTTTTCCTAGTGTATGGTACGATCCCCTTAAAAATAAAGTGGGCAACACTGGCTATAACCCTTTGCGGTTAATCTTCCAATTTCCAAATAAAATTGTTGAAAAAAAACTATCAACATCTTTTAATCATAATTGTCAATTTCAGTTTTGTTAATTTTTAATATTTTGAAAATTATTGTACTTTACCTTTGTAATTACGCCAATTATATAGAACAAAGACTACTCTTTATATGGTGACGGATATGAAAATGTTTTGACAACATTCAAAATCGAAATATTTTCTTTGAAAATGGGTGATGAAAAGCAGTGTGATGACAGTCAGCAGACAATTTTATCCAATGCTACGGAGAGCTTAAAAATTGATGAACAAAAGGAGAATGGCGACGGGAAAACGGATAAAGTCAAAAGTAAGTGATGTTTTATCTTTATACTTCAATTTATATTTTATACTTACGACTTCAAGACTGATAAGCATGTTATATTTTGCTAACAGATAGGTATAATTGAATGGTAAGTATTTGGTCCGGTTTGAAGGATATTGAAACCAAAGACTTTAATGTATACTACTAGACAAGCTGCACAGTACATAGAAATTGCACCACTAAGTTGCGGTCAATTGACCGTAACTCAATATTACCATCTCGCTTACTCTCAACTAGAACCCCTATCGCACTCCCTGTCAAACTCCCGCGTTATGGGTTGCAATTTTACTTCAAAACAGCCCGTCTAGTGTAAACATTAAAGTCTTTGATTGAAACTAATTAAATTACTGGGAATTACGAGCCTTAACAATTTAGCCTCAGTAACAAGCACAGGCCTAGCACAAGTTTTAATTATTATAATAGTTTTGTAAAACAATGAAAGTTTTCGTTTTCTCTCAATACGTCAAGTATTAGTAGCCACTAGTGGGAACTATGATGAATTAAAATTAATTACATGGTTTATTTTATTTCATAATAATAGAATATGAAATTAGTTTTGAAGCAATTCTTTTCTTTATTAGTATATGAATTACTAGTTTGGCACTTTGACGCTAGTAACTTTATACAAATTCGAAAATTGTGAATGTATTTGTAACTCATACTAGACCTACAGTGCTGTGCATTGAAAGGTTTTGGGAAGGGGAGGGGATTTGGGCCCCTAGACATCCACCCACATTACCAAAGTAATCTGCCACCATAGAACATAGTTAAATATAATAAACCTGCAAAATAAAAATTTCATAATGTATTTTATTATATTAAAATTTAATTGTGCAGCTCTATTTAATTACCTTATTCATGGTAGCAGTTTGCTGTTGCAAATTTAAACTGTTCTCAAACACCTTAACACTGGCTAGCCTATTGTCCTTGTCTTACCTGTTAGCTGGCGACACTCTTAAGTAGGTTGCAGTTTAGGCAATGGACATATATAGTAGATTGCAGATTGTATGGAATTACTCACCTATATAGCTATGCTCACTTAGTAGATCAATATAATAATTATAATTAATAATGAATACACTGCCTCGGTGGCGCAGTTTTAATGCGTACGCGTTACAATTGAGGCTAACTCTGAGGTCTCGGGTTCGATCCCCAGGTCGGGTAAAGTGGTATTGGGTTTTTCTATTTCGAAATTCTCAGTATCAGCCCGGAGTCTGGAATTTGTGCCCGGTATGGCGATAGGCTCGCCCCCTATCACATCGTGGGACGGAGATACGCTCGGCGAAATGTGGGTGTACTAGTTACACCTCTGCCTACCCCTTCGGGGATTACAGGCGTGAGTGCGTATGTTTATGTATGAATACACATAACTAAAAAAAGTCTTGAGGTGCAACAGGTATATCAGACTTGGGGCTGTTATTTTACTGTCAATCTGTGTCACTCCTTGCTGAACTAGTATAAATAAGAATAATAAAGCCATTTTTCAGACTAGAAACATTACATTTTTGGAACTTACACAACTTATCTGCCATTCTGTCTGTGGTAATCAAAAATTCGTGCTTTTTTGGTGCAGGCCTCTTTCAACTATAACAATTTTACTCTATCCCTAGCCTTAATCTCAAAAGTAATTTGTATTTTTTTTTCATTTCAGTTGACATCCTTCTCAAAGCAACCGGAAATGCCCCAATAATGAAGAAAAAGAAGTGGGCGGTGGATGCAGAGAAACCCATTGGATGGATCATGGAGTTTGTTAAGAAATATCTCAAACTAGAACCAGAGGAGAAGTTGGTAAATATTTTATAGTAGTTCTTTTCACTCTATAATCTTTGTTTTAATACCATAAATTAACATAAATGACTTTATGACAAGTACCTTAAAGAAGGCAAGAATGAAATCCATTAAATCCAAAAAAACCTAATAAAAGAGACTAAATAAACTAAATAACTTAATTACTATTTGCACAATGTGTGACAATAGCTTGAGGAGGAAGCAGAGGAATACAAAACCTTGATTTTGAAGATTTTATTCAGGCAGTTATCCCATACATTTCATGAGACTTAAAACTTATGTCTCGGGGACTGCATGGTAGTGCAGTTCTGAATTGTATTGCTTCTGTTTATGGCGTGGCGCTTATGGATCGCCGAGCGACCTGCTCGTCTGATCGTCCTTACTTCATTGATACTTGCTGTGGAATAGCTTGCTGGCGCACGTGTTTCCTCCTTTATATAACATGGGATCCTTTAAACGGAGTGTGAAGAAGCAACTAAGCAGGCCGGCATAATTCTGCTGATCTGCAATAGATTCAGTGTCTATTGTTGGTTGACAGTATTCATGGATTGCGCTATACTTACCGTCAGGTGTAGTGTAGTCACTTTGCCAAGCCAGGATAAAAGAAAAAATCATAAGACAGATATATATAAAATAAATCATTTCAGTTCCTGTATGTCAACCAGACATTTGCACCATCACCGGACCAGATTGTGAGGAATCTATATGAATGTTTCGGTACTGATGGAAAACTAGTGTTGCACTACTGCAAGACACAGGCATGGGGCTGAAATTATTCATCCAAATGTTATATATAAGGATTATCTGCAATTTTAATGGAAAATAGCTAAAATATTATTTCGTTATTTATTTTCTAACTTACGAAAAAACTAAGGAAAGGTTTTTATGTATGTTCACATAACTCTCCCAAATATGGGCTGATTTGGATGATTCATTTTGTATTTGGTAGGGTGTACAGCTTCCAGAGAAGTCCCAATTATATTTGAAGGGGATGAAAGTATAAACCTTTCTGATAAATCTTTCTCTGAAAATAGTGAAGCAAAAACATATTACTAAAAAATAAAACCTGGAATGAATTTCCTCAATTTGAATAATCATATATATACATAATAATATATTTAATTCGTGATGAAAAATGTCAAAAAGTGAATTTATAGTAATAAATACTTACATATTTCTTTGTGGCTGAGTGGTGGAGCACAGCGGACCATAGACAATTTTTTTTTAATGAAAGACTCAGCAACGGAGCTACCCTCTCATCTGATGGTGAGTGATCACAGCCGCCCATTGTTCAGTGCAATAATGCTGTCGAGTGCAAATATACTACACTATAATGATACAAATTTAGTTAGCTATTTCCATTAATTTATAAATATTTTTATGCATATGTAAGGAATGATATTAATATTCAATGCATTTGGAAATGTGATATATCTGTAATTTTGCAGATTATAAGTTATAATAGTAAATGGATTCATTTATAGCTAGCATACTGTGTTTTCTTTTGAATTTCTTTAATGTTAATGTGCAGCATCATTTGCATTAAGAGCATTTCATTATTATAAAAAACAAAATGTATGATAATCTGTATCATAATCTTGGTGGTAGGTCCCTCGTATGCGAGAGATCGTCTGGGTAGGTCCGCCGCTTTGTCTTTTTCTGCCGTCAAGCAGCAATGTGTAAGCACTCTTATGTTTCGGTTTTCGTACTGTTATTGCACCTACCCTCCTTAACTCATTATTTTGTCTGCCGTTGTGCTATGGAGGGAAGTGGACAATTATTATTTGCAACTCCTCCTCAACCTTCTATTTGATTAATTTAGTTGCGGGATAAAGACACATTTGCATTCCTAGAGACTCGCCGAGCTTCATTGCTCGGTGTCGAAATATGCGTGCCACTGTCGATCCTGGCTTACAGGAGTTACAGTGACGGGTGTGTGGGCGGGATAGTCTCTACCCTCTGATAGACGTAGGTGTCCGATCTACCCTCGCCGCAACGGTTAAAATATATCTGAATCCACAATTTCTCCTTCCACGTGGAAAGCTAACAGTATAAAAGATGTTATATTGAACGGACACCTCTGTGTTTATTTGTAATTGAGATTGTGACGAGTATTGTAGCTGTGTTTGGTGTGCATTATTAGTGAAGCTAACTAATGGCCGTTCCTTATTGGCCGTTCGTGTTTTGACAGATCTTCCATACAAAATGTGTCAAAATTTTACCGCCGGTAAGAAAATCTGTCGATAGACAGCATATTGGGAACGGCCAAACATTACCTACCATGAACACATATATGCACGATGAGACAACTGACAGATCACAACGTTTATACAGAAAATAAAACTGTAAAAAAACATATAATGTTTTAATAAATATTACGAAAGTATAAAACCACACAGTCTTTTACAGTTCAATGTTTGGCATAATTTTTTCTGTCGCCACCGCCGCTCACGTATTCCTTGCTCGTCGTCCTTGTTGGTAAGTTATCTGCAATTATGATTCGTATTTTTTTTTGCCCGAAATGATGTGTGTTGCCAAGCAGCAGTGTGGAAGCCTTGATGTGTTTTGGTTTGTAGGACATTGAAGGCAGTGAAATACTGGCCATTATGAGACTTAACTTATATATCGGGATGAGGAACGCAGTCTAGTGATTTAGAGTTCTATGTTGTGTTGTCTGTTTGTGGGCGGGCCGGACGTGGCGCTTACCATCAGGTGAGCGACCTATAGTTTTATTTGGCGATTTATATAGATCAGTAAATACACCCCCATCAGTCAACACACATAGTCCTGACCCCACACTAGTATCACCTGTATCGTGGGTATCAGGAACTAAAAGGGACTTGTCGTCCACAACACCCAGACCCAATACAAATATACGTAGATCACACAAACGTTTGGTTCTCTCGGTGCGGAAATCGAATCTGCGGCCTCGCGCTAATACAGTCGGCTACTCTACTGCGTAAGGAGGCTAAATTGAGTTGTATCATGAAAATACAGCTGATCATAGAGTTATGTGTGGGTAGTTTTTATAAAAGTATAAGCAGTAATAAAACTTGATCATTGTACGCGCTAGGCTCAAGAGCAAATTTTGTTACTATCTAAGACTAAAGTTGATTTCAAGGAAGTCTCAAGGTTTTTTGTAATTGCTTTTCCTACAACCTTCATTTTGTCCATTTGAGACAAAACAGGGGCTATTGAATTTATTGAAAAAGTTGCAAGTACAGAAGCTGTTCAGAATTATGGGTACTTTTGGCTTAGTAAGTACACCTTTTTAGACTAACCTTGTTAACTCAATTAGCCGTGATGCCAGTAATAGATCCAGGGGAGGTTGTGTGGTTGTCTAACTACAATATAATTTTCACCGCATATCCTTACATATTCCATTTTAAGCAGGTATAGTATATTCTCAATTTTTTTATGCTATTTTTATATATTGGGTCAAGCCCCCCCAAGCCTAAATCCTGGATACGCCACTGCGTGACGCCGCCTGGATTAACTTCAGGCCGGTAAAGTTATTGTGCAGATATTATTCCGCGCACTCTTGTACTAGGGGTTGATAAGTTAAGTAACAGATTCTTCGTACCTGGAGGTCTACAACATTTGGTGGCACCAGTAGTAGGTGGTGTGGTTTTCTTGTGATTAGACCGCGTTGTGACGTCACACGGACAACACGAGTGAACGCTGCTCCGGGTCGTGTCCATCGCTCCAATTTTCTCCACCTATAAAGATTATCATTGTATCTCAGATATCTCAGCGTAAAAATCTGGTAGAATTTATAGATACTTACGCCCGATTTCTGAAAGGCTGATCAATGTTAAATTAACTAATCAAATGTCAAATCTCATGTCAAGTCGAAATTGAGTTGCTAGAAGCGTGATCAACACCTTTGATTTGACACACATGTTAGCTAACATGACATTCAAATTAATATGAAAAATCGTATGTCAAACGGTACTAAAGAGACATCAAATTGTATAAATTTTATCATTGAATAACGATTCAGCAACTTGAATTGATTTGACAGCGATGTCAACTCAAAGTTCTGTTAGTTGAATGCCGATTTGATCAGCCTTTCAGAAACCGGGGGTTAATGTATCTAAAGAAACTTATATTACCATGATCTTTCATAGTACATCAACAAAATGTTTAGAGTTCAATTACCTTTAGCATGAATTTACTACTAAACACTAATAGGTAAGTTATAAGTTTGAAAAACTGAACAAATTAATTATATAAAACTAAATAAATTACTTCGGAATTTTATGTATTACAAACTAAATAAAAAAAAAACTAGCCTTTGCTCGCGGCTCCGCTCACGTAAACGGCCTTTTCCGGTATAAAAAGTAGCCTATGTTACGATAATGTAGCTTTCTAACGTAAAAATAAATTTTGAAATCGGTCCAATAGCTTTTATGTTTATTCGTTACAAATTAAAAAAAATACACATATTTCCTCTTTATAATATTAGTGTAGATTTCATACATCCTATAGGTAAAATCAGTGATAGCTCAGCCGGGAGGTACAGAATGTTAAGACGAAACGCAGGTTCAAAACCAGCCTCAAGAGCATACGCCTCTGAATTTTCTAAGTAACGCGTGTATTCATTATGCTTTAACGCTGAAGGAAACCTGAGAAGTTCTCCATTAGAATTTCGAAGTTAAGTAAAGTCTGCCAACCCTCATTAGGCCAGCGTGGTGGGCTAACCCCTCTCATTCAGAGGCCCGTGCCCACCAGTGGGACGTTTATAATACGGGGCTTGTATTATTATTATAGGTAATCTTCTTCCATTTCATATTCATAACTATAAAATATTGGATGTTTGGGATTTTGTTAATTTGGATGTTTGTTAAATGTCACTTCCCGGGTCAGTTTACCGGTAAACTGACAGTTCGACTGTTTAAATTTGACACAGGAAATATTTAAAGTAAAACTGTAACATCCACGTATGAATGCATAAGTTCATTTAATAAAATATGACAGTGCTAAATTCAAAAGGAGCGCCTGATAACGTTATTTAGCACATCGATGTTACTTGTTGCCTTAATATAAATGAAGGCGCTTAAAAATGTAAAAAATTAAACTATTATTGTAATGCGCTGCAACATCGACTTTAACAAGCAGAACTCAACCTTATTGACACTCGACCTGCCCTCCAAATTTGAGTATTAAATGTATTATTGATAAGAGCTATTTTGCTATAAAAATATCACTGACGTTTAGAGAATCTACCATAAAATACTATCCTGCCTGGACTCATTCAATCACGCTGTAACAGCTGAATGAATTTTGGGGAGGCACACATGTTCATCATGACCAAGAACAGGAAATAGGTTACCCATTTTTTATCCCGGAAAAGACACTCGCAAGTTCGGCTCGTGCAACGAGGATTCTGTGCCCAAACGAGAAAAAAAAGCTTTTTATTACATAAGCACTCACGCCTGTAATCCCCGAAGGGGGTAGGCAAAAGTGTAACCAATACACCCACATTTCGCCGAGCGTATCTCCGTCCCACGATGTGATAGGGGGCGAGCACAAATTCCAGACTCCGGGCTGATACTGAGCATTTCGTAATAGAAAAACCCAATACCACTTTACCCGACCCGGGGATCGAACCCGAGACCTCAGCGGCAGCCTCAATCGTAACGCGTACGCATTACAACTGCGCCACCGAGGCAGTCAGCTTTTTATTATTTGCTATTTTATCCGTTGTAATACTACAAATTCGGTGAAAATTGCAGCCGACTGTCTATAACTTTAACAAATATGATTATCGGTTAGACAGACAGCGCGACGTTGGCTTCATAATAGGGATCCGTCGGTACCCATTGCGTATGGAACTCTAAAAACCAAATTGACCTTAGAGGGTGCAGCTGGGATCCTATTCGGTCTATCACCGGACGCTTTATGCGTAGGTTTATCTGACAGGGGCAGTTTCAATTCCTCCTGCATGGACTTCGGCGATTGTGCGATGCTCTGACGGCCGCTTGATGGATGGTCTCTTTGGATGTATTGCTGAAAATGAAGGTATAGATGGGTAGGTATATTTGCGTTATTATGTTATAATAAGTACGTTTTACATACAATACTTATTACCTTTAAAGTACCTAATGCGCTTATGGAGTCCTCGTCAATTTAGGAAATACAAATGCATGATAATGATGGTTATATAGACCTGCTACAACGGAAGACTTTTTTTATAGTATAGGCCGGCAAACGAGCAAGTGGGTCACCTGATGGTGAGTGATCTCCACCGCCCATGTACGCCCACAATACTAAAATAATCATAGACGCGTTGCCGACCTTAAAGGAAAGGGATATCCGTTTATAATATTTTTTTGACAGCCTCCGTGGCGCAGCGGGCGAGTAGCCGGCTGCGAAGCGAGAGGCCGTGGGTTCGATTCCCGCACCGAGACAAATGTTTGTGTGATTCACAAATATTTGTTTCGGGTCTGGGTGTTGTGGGTTGGCAAGTCCCTCGTAGTTCCTGATACTCACGATACAGTTTTACCTAGTGTGGGGTCAGAACTATGTGTGTGACTGTTGGGTGTATTTATTTATTATTTAGACACATTAACTCCTATTAAATAAAGTTTATTATGAACGTTCATTAATTTTTGTTGCGTGTATGAGTGTTACGTGTGATTAAGTGGAGCCGTATTTTTGTCAAATTCATGTGAGAGTTATCGTTCTAGTTATCTTATTTCGATGGTCTTTAGTTCATCATCAGCAGCTGTCTGAAGCTCACCTCAGGCACCTTCCACACGATGATGCTGCCGGCGGCGCAGCAGCTCACCACGTGTCGCGCGTCCGGACTGAACCGGCAACACGTCACCGCGCCCGCGTGCCCTAAACCCATGTGCGTGTATATGCCTTCCTGGTACTTCCATAGCTGACAAGCAGATAATAATATTTTTTTTTTAAATATCGGTAAATCTGACCAACCATGGGACACCCAGCACCAATAATGCCACTTCAATTCGGGTTTCTGTGAGACAGTGGTACTGCCCCAGTTGAGTTAGCTCTAAAATCTAAACTTATGTTCAAGCCAACTGCCAAAGAGCCAAAGGCCGAAAGAAAAGCCAAAGGCCGAAGCCAACTGATAGATAGATTTTAATGATTATTTTAGTTTTGTATTCGATAGGAATTGGGTACCTACTTACTCCAAGATTGGTTCAGCAAGAGTAAAGATCTGATGACGGGGTACGAGGGGAGGTTACAAAAACTCCTCAACAAAAAACAGCAAATACACCATGAGTCGGGTTTTGAGGCAAATTTTTTAAACTTTTAGCTAGGTTATGTTAGGTTAAGTTATATGTTATGAGTTATTTTCTTACCTTAACCATTTGGTCGTTGCCACCGGTGACAAAGAGTTCACCGTTTTGCGTTATGTGTAGACCGTTGATGGCTCCCGCTTTACTTGCTTCTAGCTGCAATCAAACATGTTTCTTTCACAATGTTTTTTAACCGGTAGAGCCACGCTGTAGACAGTTTCGTCTACAGCACGACTGGGTCGACTCGACCGGGTCATTGCAACTGTCTCACAGAAAACCGACATAAAGTAGCGGTTTGCTGCTGCGTTTCGTACGGTGAGTAAAATATCCGGAGGCTCAAATCAAGGGGGATTTTTTCTGATCCCATAATGATACCTTTACTTTAAGGTCGGCAACGTGCTCATGATTCTTCTGGTATCGTATAGTCTCTTGCTCAGGGATTTTTATTAGATGTTTTTTATTAGATAAGTTGCGGATGCTCTTGACAGTTACTCCCCTGCACCCGCGCAGAGGCTAAATGTGTAGATGTTTTTCATCAGAAATGGAAAGAAAACGCATTGTTTCCATCTACACAAAACAAAGTTTCGTCAACAAAAATATGTAGCGAAACAGTATTTTGTGTAAGGAAAAGCATGTGCAGGAGATCAAGCTAAAAACTATCTTTCAACTAAAAATCTCATTCAAATTGGCCCAATCCTTTAGACGCTACGATGACACACACACACACCCACAAACACACAATGGTCTCAAAGTTATGACACCTCTCTTTTTTTGAGGTTTAAAAATATAACTGACTTCTCTAGCAAGATTCCCGCTGCCAGTCTCCCAGTATGCGACGCGTCTGTCTGTACCACCCGTGAGGAGCTGGCAACCCTGCGGCTCGAAACATACGCACATGAACAACGTGTTCGCGTACATCACTTGACGACGAGATAGTGAACTGAAACATACATTATGACGCGTTGATACGATCAGAGTATGATCGGTGCGAATAGTCTAGTACGAGTGCGTTGACATATTCAAAGTCTATGTGGACAAAGTAACTTGGATACAAGTTCACTTTGATACCAGTTCACACAAAGACTTTAATACCATAGACGGGCTGTTCAGAAGTAAAATTGTGTTGCATACGCGGCCGGCGAGGCGGGCATGACTTCTAAGGCGTGGGAGCGAGAGGAGTTGAGAGTAAGCGAGATGACAATATTGAGACGGCTGTTTTGTTTGGTACTAGTTTTCATTCACAATAAATGATTTTTTCGATCAAAACCAAGATATAATATAGTTTCTTCCATAAAATAACTTTAAATTCAATAAATATAATATATGCACGTAAATAATGACAATGTTTTATGGGTCACAATAAAGAATTTCGTGGTAGTTTATCGAATTTATCGTTCGCAGCTATTCAACAACAACAATTCTGCTCTTGTCGCTGTCTCGCGGGCAACTAAATGAGTTGCGGTCAATTAATCGTAACTAAGTGCGCAATTTTTTGTACCGCACAGCTTGTTTAGTAGTACATATTATACATTAAAGTCTTTGAGTTCACACATAACTTTTTCAGCTATCATCCAATATAATTTTAAAATAAGTATCTGAGGATGGGTTACTTACACATTTATTATTCGTTTATATTACGAATTATGACAAATTGTGTAATTGTTTGTTGTCCCATGTTTATAAATAAATAAATAAACATAGTTCACTTGGATGATTTTCTCCATTATTCAAGCAATCGAGATCCAAAGATGTCGGACGAGACAGATTTAGCTATTGCTTTATAAGTATGTACACGGATAGCGGTTGTATACAAGCTCACTCGTATTTTCTCTCGTGAAGTATCTCGTGGTACCTATACCTTTGACAGGACCACATAACTGGCGTATCGGTTGCGGGGTAAGTGGTTGGTGGGGGCGGGGTAGATACGTAGATCCGCGAGTGCACAGACTACCTACCTATTGCTTTGCTGTGGTACGTAGGTAGGTACATACAACAACACAGTGGTACCTACTTGTATATTGGGTGCATGCTTAGGAATCTAAATGGCAGGCTGGTTTCCTCTCACGCTGATCGTCGGCACTGATATATCAATATGTACGTAGGTTCTACCTACTATGAAGCATAACTGGATAAAACTGGACGGCCATCCTGGCTGTTTTATAGTAGGTAATATACAAAACCTGTGTTACCCCGTTTAAAATTGCGAGTGATCATAATATGATAGTTAATAAACAAATACGCCCAACAGTCACACACATAGGTACTTACTCCATATTTAAGAGTGTTATTTTAGATAGATAGATTTAATATTCTTTCTATTCTATTTTTAGATTATGGCCCCATCGATTTTCGATGATTTCGCCTATGTCAAGTAGGTATTATAATAGCAATATGTAAAAATAAAGATCAAAACGTAGACATCTTTTAAAAGATGCTCAATTGTTCATAATAATATTCTTTATTGCACACTAAATAAAGTAGGTAGCTTAAAAACGAGGATCACACAGTAAGGGTGACACAACGGGCGATCTTGAGGCCAATTTTCGTAATTTTAAATGTTCAAAATATCATTCCGATTAGACTAAGCGTCAAGAAAGTTGCAAATGGCATTCTCTTAAACCAATACTCAACGTCAAATGCACATAGCATTAGCAGTAGTATTATACCGTTTTGGCTTCAGTCAACTTTTATTCTACATTCAATCTCATTACGATCTATGTTCACATTTGACGTTGATTATTGGTTTAAGAGAATGCCATTTGCAACTTTCTTGACGCTAAGACTAGATCGGAATGATATTTTGAACATTTAAAATTACGAGAATTGGCCTCCTGATCGCAAACAGCGATTTCTTCCACACAACCTTATTTATTTATATATTTTATTTAGGTACCTGTTTTTTTAGTTGATATACCAGTCAATAAACCACTTTTCTTCCTATTCACCCGTGCATTTAACCTTTTCTCATATCTACACAAACTTATATATGTAATATTATATCCTTACATTAAGTCCCAGATAATACAGGATCCGTCGGTCCCGGCGCTGACTGCCTCCGTATCATTCGGCGACACCTGTATAGCTGACACGGGGCTCTTGTGTTCCTTCAACACTTTCTTCAAGCTCTGACATTCCGGTTTGATGTCCCAGACGCGGACCTATAGTCATTGTCAATAAACAGTGCATATTTCTGTTCAGATGTACATTACTATAATTTAAATTATGCGCTTCGGTAATATTCGTTTATCTTGGAAATCCTATATGCATAAAGCAGTTGTAATATTCTATTAAGGAAATGTGATGTTTGTAGACTATGTTTATGAATAAAATATGTAATAAATGGCTTTAATTTGTTTATTGCAGAACAGACGTAGGAGACATGATGACCTACATTTTGTCTATCTTATTCTAATTGACAGTTGACACATATCATTATAATAGGTTATAATGTTTCTGAACGGATAACATAAATCGTTCATTAATATTATGTTAAGTTTACATTATCACAGGAAATACTTATGGCTCTCTTAATTGCCTTACGAGGGCTGGACAGCGGGACATTGTTCCATATGTGGTAAACGGACCGTAAGAGGAAGTGAGTGAGAGAGAGGAAGAGAGTTGATGGAAGGAAGGGATAGCGACGAGCGGAAGCGGGTCGCCATTGCGAGGAAGGGACTTTTTAGGTTAATACTGTGAAGACTGTGCTGGTAAAAAATATAAGAATTTATAAACTTCCAAGACGTTTTTTATTCGAAGAAACTCTCATCCAACACATAGGTATTTGTAATAAATAGTAAAAAACCGAGATCTTGGAAGCGCACAACTAAATTGAATGTCGTAGTGCATACCTATATACTATAGAGGATGCTCAAGATCGGGCGAAGTGGAGGCGTATTAGTGGAAGGCGGACCCTGGCAATGGCCGGGATAACGCCAGATAGAAAGAAAGAAAGTGCATACCTACTGTAAAATTAATAACTCCATGATAGTCACTGCTTTATCATATAGTCACAGAATTCCTGTCTTGGAGGTAAATTACAGTACACTGTTACCAGATAACCTAAGTACCTACCTATCGTAAATACTTTTCAGTTTCCTCGAATTGAAAAACTGCTTTTGATTCGTTTGTTTCGAATTGAAATATCTCGTTATTGTTGCGGCAACAAGCCCGCTTTTACTACTGAATTCAAAAATATATCTATCTTAGGTCCGTGCGATCTAATAATAGACGTTACCCACTAACCTGCCCCTCACATCCACCAGATATAAGCGTCCTGCCGTCGTGTGTCATGTCCAAAGCCGAGGTGCCTTTGTTATGCGTGTTGTAGATGCAATATATCAGTCTACCAGTGAGAGGAGTGAACGCTCTGATGCACCCGTCGTTCCATGCTAAACAATCACCATTCAAGTTTTTTTTTTATAACCTTGAGTAACGAAACGAGCAGGTAGCTTGCCTGATGATAAGCACGTCTACCCACAGCATGGCATTGAACTGCGCTTGTCATAAGAGACATAAGATGTTAAGTAACATAATGCCCAGTAATCCCACTGGCTTCAATGTCCTTCAAACCGGAACACAACAGTGCTTACACATTACTGCTTGGCGACAGAAATAGACAAAGCGGTACTGACCCAGACGACCTCTCGCATACGAGGCACCTACCTTATATATTAAGATAGGCAGCGGCTTGCCAGTGGTCTGGCATTGCTAAAGTCGACGTGTGACATTGCTTGGTACCATAGTGTTTCAATCTCTAATGTTGTCATGCGTGGCCGCTGCTTACCTCGGTCATGCGTCCCAAAATTCACCTTTAGATTTAGATTTTTGAGTGGTAGAGCCACGCTATAGACACTTTTGTCTACATACCACTGTCTCGCAGAAAACCGACGTAAAGTGCCAGCTTGCTGCTGCGTTTCGTACGGCGTGTGAGATATCCGGAGGCCTAAATGCCTCGCCTTCTTAATCCCTTAATTATTCCTTTCCTTTAAGGTCGTCAACGCGCCCATATTTCTTTTGGTATTGTGGGTGTAAATGGGCGGTGACCCACTTGCTCGTTTGTCGGCCTATGCTATAAAAAAGGTAGCTAGGTGCCTACTAAATTCATGATCAGCGCTTAAATTCTACAGAACACGTTTCTTTGAGAGCTATAGGATTTTAATAAATTTATACACCCAACAGTGAAATGAAATGAAATGAAATGAAATGAAATGAAATGAAATGAAATGAAATGAAATGAAATGAAATGAAATGAAATGAAATGAAATGAAATGAAATGAAATAGTTTTATTCATCATGTAGGCAATTAAAATAGCGCTTATGACAAGTCAGTACAAAATAAAGAAACTTATGTAAGTACAGAAATCATATCAGCTAATATATACATAACATACATAGCATCGTCAAAATACACTGGGCAACTATAGAGTTTACAATATTTTAATATTAGTCCAGGATTGTTAAGTATTATTATTATTGTTATTTTTTCTCTGTTTTTAAAGGTCGATATGGACCATAGGCATTACCGAAACGGCACGTGGTTTAAAACTACCACCGGATCCAAAAACGACCCAACCTGAGAAGACCCGGCGAAACAAACTCAGTGGGCTTACTTTACCACTGGATTTTACGCGGCGCGACCCAGTCCTGAGAAGATCCAGCTAGTCAAACTCAGTGGGCTTGTTTTTGGTCCGATTTATCATACCAAAATAAATTAGGGAAATAAAAAGTCCTATTTTTATTTTAAGGTGATTGATACGGACCATCTGTACCTCTAAATTGTTGTTTTAAAACTGCCACCGGATCCAAACGCGACCCTGTCTGAGAAGACCCGGCGAAACAAACTCAGTGGGCTTGTTTTTGGTCCAATTTCTATAATCTCAACAATAATGACTTGTCAATTTAAAATTGCCAATTTTTATTTTACGTGATCGGTCGTCTTTTTTATTTGGTATTTAAATTTTTATTGATACATTTATTTAATATATTGAGTCACACACATAGTCCTGACCCCACAGTAAGATACGAGTCTTGAGTTGTGGGTATTAGGAACTACGGGAGACTTTCGTTGTAACAACACCCAGACTCGAAATATATATTTCTGGATCACACAAACATTTGTCTCGGTGCGGGAATCGAACCCGCGGGAGTTTCACAGCCGGCTGCTCGCCCACTGCGGCACGGATGCTGTCATTTAGGTAAGGTGAACTGAGATCAGCTAAGAAAAAGAAGATATTTACAACTAATTAAGATCGCTACATAATTTAATCATACAATATTTATTGCTTACAATGTTTTGAACTACAGGCCAAAGCTTAACCGTCACCAACTTACCAGAAACTATAGACTTGCCATCGCCAGAGAACAGCACGGACGAGCAAGTGAAGTTGGGCACCACGATACGCAATAACTCTTGACAAGTCTCGACGCACCACACGCGAACATCACCCGCACCTGCTGTGGCAAATACTCCTGACATGCCTCTGAAAACAATATGCTTGATGGTATTGAAATAATAATGATAATACCTATGTTTTATTTAGGACTGCCTCGGTGGCGCAGTTGTAATGCGTATGCGTTACGATTGAGGCTAACGCTGAGGTCTCTGGTTCGATCCCCGGGTCGGGTAAAGTGGTATTGGATTTTTCTATTACGAAATGCTCAGTATCAGGCCGGAGTCTGGAATTTGTGCCCGGTGTGGCGATAGGCTCGCCCCCTATCACATTGTGGGACGGAGATACGCTCACACTACCTACTGCTCTGCCTACTCCTTCGGGGATTACAGGCGTGAGTGCGTATGTGCGTATGTATGTTTTATTTACCATACCATATTTCTCTTGGGAGTAGACTTAAAGTATCTCTCTATTCTAAAAAAAAGTAACTGGCGCCGCTGCCAAAAGCTTGTCACGCTATCCCCTGCGAAACCGCTGGGGGCATGGGGTCGAGACAGATACCAATCGATGCAGAATAATGTGGGGAAGAAAGTAAGATATGTCTCATATTCGTCGGACTATTTTTTTTTATTTTATGTTTTGTGGAAAAACATTGGCAACGCCCCTAGTTACCTAACAAAATACTGTTATTATTTGACAGTAGAGATAATTTTACAGTATTCACACACCTTGGAAATTCTTATGAAAAATTCTCGGGTATGCAGGTCTTCTCACGGTTTTAAAGTGAAGAAATTACTATTAAAGCCATCGCCGTTAAAGCTGATGATTTAACGGTGCAGCTTTGGTTTAAAGACAAAGACATACGCACTCACGCCTGTAATGCCCGAAGGGGTAGGCAGAGGTGTAACCAGTACACCAACATTTCGCCGAGCGTATCTCCGTCCCATGATGTGATAGGGGGCGAGCCTATCGCCATATCGGGCACAAATTCCAGACTCCGGGCTGATATTGAGCTTTTCGTAATAGAAAAACCCAATATCACTTTTACACGACCCAGGGATCGAACCCGAGACCTCAGCGTCAGCCTCAGTCGTAACGCGTACGCATTACAACTGCGCTACCTAGGCATTCAAAGACAAAGACAACTACGAGAAATAGAAATAATAATCGAACCTGGGAAAAGCTACGTCATTGATAGCACAGCGATGGCAAGTGACGACTAGAGTGGGGGTGAATGTGGCCACGTTGATCGCGTAGATCTCACTGGTCCGTGTACCGGCGAGGAGTAATCGCTTGTCACCCACCAAAGTGGTAGACTCCATCAGCTCCAGGGATGTTATACTGCCTGCTAATTTGGTACTTTTTAACTGCAAACGGATAACTTTAACTGTAAATATGGAGCATTATATCTTGATTTGTAAAGTAACCTTGATTTAATTGACTCCATGACTGTATTGTTACTTCCTATATTAAAAGCTTCATGGTCGACGATTTGGGAGTGAAAAGGAGATTAACTTCGTTTTTATGCAGCTTTAAAAGCCAAGTGGTGTTATAATAGCTGTTAATACCTATGAAATTGCCGTTCTGTCCAAAAAAAGTTAAAGTATTTTTTCAATCTTTTTTATTTCTATTATTCAAAGTAACCAACCGTGGTGTCGATGCATCTTTGCCAGCGCAGTGGCAATTTATCGATGGCTTTTTTGAACAAATCGGCTGGACGGGAGTCAAGAAACTCTTCAAAGGCATTTTGTACTGCATCTTGAATATAATTTTTTATCTTGCCAAAAATTTGTCCAAATTAAGGAAAAAGTTGAAGTCTGTAGGCAAGGTCTGGTGAGCCGGGTTTGGAAGGTCTCCGTTATCCGTTGTACCTACCTATTTACCAGACTTTGTGCCTACAAACTTCTACTTTTCCAGAATTGCATAGGTAAAGGACCTATTATAGATTCATTTGACAGCCTCTGTGGCGCAGTGGGTGAGTAGCCGACTGTGAAACGTGAGGCCGCGGTTTCGATCCCCGCACCGAGACAAAATATTTGTCTGATACACAAATATTTGTTTCGGGTCTGGGTGTTATGAGACCGTAAGTCTCTCATAATTCCTGATACCCACGACACAAGATTCGTATCTTACTGTGGAATCAGGGTTATGTGTGTGACTGTTGGGTGTTATTTATTGTTGTCTCTTCAAATCTTTATTCTCAACGTCATTAATTACATGAGTGTTGGTACTGATTGCGTAAATTACTTGCGTGCTATTTTTAGTACAAATTAATTAATTAAAAGTCAACTCCAGTCATATAACAGTAGATTAGATGAATTTAAACTTTCTTCTCTTGGAAAAAGGCGTAAATATTTTGACATAATTTGTCTACACAAAATAATTAATTCGCAAATAGATTCTCCTTCTATTCTATCCTGTATAAATCTTAATATTAAACCTAGGTCTCGTCATCCTCATACAAATATTTTTTCGTTGCAAGTATATCATAACAATATTTCATATTACAACCCAATAGTAAGGTTCTGTCGCCAATACAATGATATCTTAGTACACCATCATAACTCAATTGATATTTTTAACTCTAAATTGTCTAAATTCAAAAAAGATGTTTTAGCTATTTTTTAAAGTCCGTGATTTAATTCTGGCTTCTGTAATTGAATGTGAAACTGTAACTTAACACAACATTAATGTATTATAGTTTTACCTAATAGTATAAGTTTAGTCTCCTATTATAAATATAAACTGCTCACTACTATTTTGAACATGCTGTGTACACATGTTTTGGAATGTATTCTAGCTAGAAACCTGTAACACTGTTATATAAGATTGATGTTAAGAATGTAATCCGTTTTGTGTGCCTAATAAATAAATAAATAAATTAGAACCACACGTGCTGGCTTGCGAAACCAAGCTGCTCGGCTCGGACCAAGAGTTTCTCAAAATTGTCAAAATCGTTCTTCTGTCGGACCATAAAGCTGTGGAATAGTTTGCCGGCGCACGTGTTTCCTCCTTCCTACAACTTGGGATACTTTAAACGGAGTGTGAAGAAGCAATTAAGCAGTCTGGCATAATTCTGTCAATCTACGATATATACAGTGTCTCTTGTTGGTCGATAGTATTCATGGATTGCGCTACACTTACCATCAGGTGTAGCGTAGTAACTTTGCCGAGCTAGGATAAAAAAGAAATATACAAAGTTTACAAACTTCAGTAATATTTCACTCACAGCTTTAAAATGTGGCTTGTTCGGGTCTAATATCTTCCCTTTAGGGAACGAACCCATCCAGTTGATCTCGTCTAGAAGATCAACCGTCCCGTCTCCGGCGCCCACAATCAAGCAGCCGTCATCCATGATCACAA
Source organism: Mimas tiliae (assembly GCA_905332985.1). Lineage (NCBI taxonomy): Eukaryota > Metazoa > Arthropoda > Insecta > Lepidoptera > Sphingidae > Mimas > Mimas tiliae. The sequence continues at coordinate 1,319,333 of HG995247.1, read as the reverse complement.
TAGATTCGATTCCTGCAACAATCACTTTTTTATTGTTTTAATTTAAATTTTATTTTCGGGGCCGGCTGGGTTGGTATCACCGCTTTGTCTATTTCTGCTGCCAAGCAACAGCAAGCACTGTTGTGTTCCGGTTTGAAAGACATTGAAGCCAGTGAAATTACTGGGCATTATGAGACTTAACACCTTATGTCTCGGGGTGACGAGCGCAATCTAGTATCATGCAGTGCTTTGTTATTTAAAGTTCTGTATGACGTTGCTTCTGTTTATGAGCAGGCGTGGCGCTTACCATCAGGCGAGCGACCTGCTCGTCTCGTCATTCAAGCTAATAAAAAAATGTGTTTTAGATACGAGTATGTTCGCCCTCTATTTTGTAACGGAGGCTAGCAAACGAGCAAGTGGGTCACCTTTTCATTTACCATTGTAAATGATCTCCATCGGCTATGAACATGGCATGAACACGACACCGCAAGGGCCTAATTTGTTAGACACCAACTAGGTACTACTAGACCGGCCAAGTTATTTTGCGCAAGGTAGGTATTATAACAATGAGACTTTACCTTGACTGCCTCGGTGGCGCAGTACAACTACTGTGCTGAGGTGCCGGGTTCGATCCCAATGTCGGGTAAAAGTGATACTGGGTGTTTCTATTTCGAAATGTTCAGTCTTAATCTGGACTCGGAGTCTGGAATGGTGTACGATATGGCGATAGGCTCGGCCCCTATCACATCATGGGAAGGAAATAAGCTCGGCGAAATGTGGGTGTACTAGTTACACCTCTGCCTACCCCTTTAGGAATTACAGTGCGTATGTATGTACTTTACCTTGACTGTAGCACAGCGACTCCGGTTTCCTACCCTTCTTCCAAGGGCCGCATTTAGCGAGGCAGCCGAGGAGAGCCGGCTTGCAATGTGCGACTGATTCCATGGGATCCGCCGGGTAGTTTATTGAGAATTTTATCATGTCACCCGTACTGCAACAAATATATAAATAACATCCAACAGGGTCCCTCCAAGTTCCTGATGCCCATGACAAAGGTTTTGATATTATATATACTATAGGGTACCTAGTGTGAGATCGGGACTATGTGTGTGACTGTAAGGTGTATTATGTACGGTACTCTTTATTTTAAAAGGATTTTTTACATATCTAAATATTACATTACATAAAAAAACATTTACTTAAAAAGTATCACCCTCCAATGGCGAGGCCTTAGACCTAAGCCACCGGTGGTTAGGACCCCAGAGTGAGGAACCTCCTCACAATGCGTGCCGTGTCCAATAATACTGCCGTCAGAATCTGGCTCTTGACCCAACGACCAATTGAGAGCCTGGGGTGAGTACACCTCACTGTATTATTATTAAGATCTTGCCTTGTTAAGTACTACAATTTTAGATTTGTATATTGTTATTTGGCTCGAATAGACTGTTACAGATTGTTGTAAATGTGGTATAGTTATTATTGACTGTCTAATTTATTAATTTTAATTATAACATTGTATGTAAAGAGCTGTTACTATTTCTTCAAAAAAAATAAAATAAAAAAACAGACATACAAAGCCTTAACCCCACAGTAAGATACCGAGTCTTGTGTCATGGATATTAGGAATTACGAGTGACTTATAGTCTCACAACACCCAGATCCAACACAAATATTTGTAGATCAGACAAATATTTGTCTCGGTGCGGGGATCGAAACCGCGGCCACCATTCACAGTCGGCTACTCGCCCACTGCGTCACGGAGGCTGTCGAGGCAGGCATTTATTTAATTATTATATTTTATCCAGACATGATAAAATAATAGCAAAAACGATGATGCTTAACAGCTAGGTACAATATGGTCGCTTTTGGCATGCTAAGTTACTGAATATCCGATCCAAACGCAAGCGATTGCCGATCTTAAAGGAAAGGGATAATTAAGGGATTGGAAAGGGGAGGGGGTTTGGGCCTCCGGATATGGATGTGGTCCTACCATATGGCGAACAGAGCAGCCAATTCAGGCGCCAAACATGGGGGAGGTCTCATATCATATCCCACTAAATATATCCAGGTACATGTGGGGCAAGAGGTGGCATCTTATCTAAATTACGCTCCATCCTAAAACTATCATCGGGCAGGTATCTACTGCTCGGAATATCTATTGGCTGTTCCCTATATTCTGTCTATCGCAAGTTTTGCTTATTATCGGTAGTGTTTTGACAGATCTTCCATACAAAATGTGTCAAAATTTTACTGCCAGTAACAAATCTGTCGATAGACAGAATATTGGGAACGGCCATTACTATTTAGGTACCCCCAACACCTCGCGAAAGTATATAATGGTGTACAATAAAGAGTTAATAAAAATAAAATAAATAAATAATATCATTTAGTATAGGTACTTGTACTCGAAATAATAATTACTCACGTAGTACCAGCGTATCCGTACGCATCATCCTTGCTAATAGAGATGCAGCGCACACTTCTTCGCAATTTGCCCAATGACACGTCCACCACGTCCAAGTTCTTGCTGGCCGCACGAATATTCCACACTCGCAGATTTGCTTTAACAATTATAATTATTTATAGGTACTCCTTTTTTTATGGCATAGGCCGGCAAACGAGCAAGTGGGTCACCTGATGGTAAGTGATCTCCACCCCCATGTACGCCCACAATACCAAAAGAATCATGGGTGCGTTACCGACCCTAAAGGAAAGGGATAATTAAGGAATTAGGAAGGGGAAGGGGTTTGGGCCTCCGGATATCTCACTCACCGTACGAAACGCAGCAGCAAGCTCCTACTTTACGTTGGTTTTCTGTGAGACAGTGGTAATTACCCGGACGAGCCGGCCCATACATGCTGTAGACAAAAGTGTCTACAGCGTGGCTCTGCCACTCAACTCTCTGTTCAGAATTGTCTGAACAATGGTCCCTATATATCGATATGATAAATTATTCAGAGGTTATTGTCAATTTGGACGGTTCGCCCCGGGTCCCCGGTATTAGTGAGCGCATCCAAATCTCGAAATCTCATACAATGTCAATCCTATGTGCAAAAAAGCTTACCGGGTGGCCACATGGGAACATCCCACTGTATGAATGAGAGGATTTTTATGCCTTCGTCCCCCCTCCCCTAATTACCTCACCTTACCTCCTCACCTAATTCGAGTCGGAGGACTTCAGAATATCGAAAAACCTTTCTCTTCTTACAAAATTTCCCCACGATGTTTCCATCGTTAAAATCAGCGATAATTATAAATGAGTACACAGGTAATTTAGAAAAGTCAGAGGTGCATGCTCTTAAGGCTGCATTCGCGTCTGTGAATTTCGTCTCGGCAATCCTACCACTCCTCGCTGAACTATCACTGCTATAAAAAATAATAAAACTTCAGCTCACAATCTCCGCCCGTGACAAACGAGTTGACCCTCAAGTTGAGGGGCGTCAGTGTCATGGCATCCCCAGTGGTAAGTTTAGCAGCCGCCGCTGTACCGGTGGCAGCGCCAGCCGCGCAGTCCCACAGCACCACACAGCCATCATCACGACCACCCAGGGATATCATATAACGCTCGTCTGATGTGAACGTTAGCGCTTCTACTCGGACCTTTGGAATAAACACATTGGCAATTAAGGGCATTCTGGGGCTGCAGTTGCGGGTTGTATAATGCACTTATTTAGACGAATAGAAGCGCTTTGAGCGGATTTTTGCGCTACGGCCTACCGCAGTATGTGCGAACCTAATGATGTTTGTAGGTAAACGGTGCAAGTAGTCGGAGCAAGTAAAGGTGCAAGCTACTTTCTTGAGCAGTGTGTAGTGATTATTTGTCCGTTGTACAGCAATTAAGAATTAATAGATAGGTTCCTACGAAAATGTCTTTTGTTTTTCCTGTTTTAACGCAGCAACGGATCATTTTTTTTTTTTCCATATAGTCATACTTAAATAGTTTTTTGGAATGAGAGTGACCTAGGCTACTTTTTATCCTGGATATATGACGGGGAATTCGATAAAGCTGAGATGAGTCGCGTCTGCATGGCACTGGACTGCGTTCGTCACCCCGAGACATAAATTGTTAAGTCTTATACTTGCTAGTAATTGCGCTGGCTTCAATGTCCTTCAAACCGAAACACAACAGTGTTTGCACACTGTTGCTTGGCGGCAGGAACAGTCAAAGCGGTGGTACCAACCCAGACGGCTTCTCACATACAAGGAACCTACCACCTAGTAAAACTACGAGAATATTCAATTCGTCTTAGTGATTTTTTTCATTCTAATAATACAGTATTCACCTTATGCAACTCGTGACTGCCAATCATAATTTTCTTCTTAAAATCCCATAACTTGGCCGACGCTTTGAATCCAATATGGTTAATCTGCCCAGAGCCGACGTAAGTTCCTTTCGGAGACACGGCAACCGTTGACACACTGTTAGTATGGCCGCTAAGGAAATACATCTTCTTTGTCTTCCACTCTTGGATGCACACCTTGTTGCCCATCGGGTACACAATATGGGCGCAGTCCGGGTGGACTTTGAGGCCCCTGATGGCGGATCCTGGTTATAGTTTGATACTTCAACACATTGTTGCGCTCGATGCTTTTTGAGCGTGATATTTTTTGTTACTTTACATGATGAAATAAGCAAGTCATTTGCCTGATGGCAAGCGTCACGACTGCACATAAATAGTAGCAACACCGCCTGGAACTTTGAATTACAAAGCTACTAGCCTGCACTCGCCACCCCGAGACATGGGTTGTTAAGTCTAAGCATTATGATGCCTAGTAGTAGTAGTAGTTTCACTGGCTTCTCTCTTTCAAGCCGGAACACAACAGTGTTTATACACTATTACTTGGTGGTAGAACTAGACAAAGCGGTGGTACTCCTACATACCCACACGACCTTTAGCGTACGAAACTTACAACTTAAAACTTTGCCTCGCAGGCGCAGTTGTAATGCGTATGCGTTACGACTGAGGCTGACGCTGGGGTCTCGGGTTCGATCCCCGGGTTGGGTAACAGTTATATTGGGTTTTTCTATTACGAATGATCAGGAGTCTGGCATTGTGCCCGGTATAGGCTCGCTCTCAATCACATAATGGGACAGATATACGCTCGGCAAAATGTGGGTGTATTGGTTACACCTCCTGCTTACCGCTTCGGGGATTAAAGGCGTGCGTATGTATGTATGGAAAAATACTACCGGTTGCCATATCCCCCCATAAAAGAAGATTTACTTACCATCAAATCCAATAATAGCGTACGTTTCTAAGTTTTTAACGTCCATTGCAACTACTTCAGACTTTAGGTGTATAAAATTAAACCAACTAGTGAATAAAAACCACGTTTATTGTTTGGCAGTGTTTGGATTCGTCGCTACCAAGCAACAGGTGACAAATGTTGTTGCCAAGGTGACAATTCGTAGTGTAGACAAGTTTAATCAGCAAAATGTTTACCTACCGTTTACCGTCACCATGTCTTTTCCTACCTCGATACTGGCAAAATCATCGTACCCCGATGGAGCCACAATATAAAATTGGATTGGATGTCGTTTAAAGTGGTTTGATCAAATTGGGTGTGAAGTGGTTTGATCAAATTGGCCATACTATTGGCTTAGTGGCATAGCATCGTACTTTGAACCGAGAAACCGTGACGTCCAGGGTTGAAATCCTAGGACGGGCACTCATAATATTGATCTCAACTACGTACCTATTATATTTATATTGAGTTTTTGATACGAAAAACCATCACATGAGTTGCCCCATGCCCGGTATCGGAATGTGCCCAGTTAGGCGTTAGGCTCGCCCCTTATTACACCATGGAATGGATGGAAACTATCTCATCATGGGTGACTAGTTGCAGCTCTGCCTACACCTTAGAGGATATAGGTGACATAACGTAATATAATCCTTCCTACTATTATAAATGTCACAGTTTGAATATTTGTGGGTTTGTGAATTTGGGTGTTTGTTAGTCAATCTGGTTTTGTTTAAAAAATGGCACACAGGTAGACGACAACTTAGGATATTGGAATTATAGAATAGGGTATAGGATATATGCTACTTTATATCCTGGAAAAGGCCATTCACAGGGGCAGAGCCGCGGGCGAATGCTAGTGGATTATAAAAAGACAAAATTATGTAAACATTTTATTAAAACATTATTGATGATGATTTTATAACTATTGTTTCGTAAGAAATATATGGTTCGAAGCAACTTATAACTTGGTATTTAAAACTCAATATCTTACTAATACAGTCAAAGAATTTGTTGGTCCCATAGGTTCCAAGGCTACATTTATAATGCCTTTCTGAATATAATAAAATATTTTAGGAATTACTTATAATTTTTGTACTCATACATGCAAATAAGTACATATTTACAATTTTAAATCTCGAGAAACGAACATTAAAAATAATACATTAAAATTACATAAAATCAAACTAGAAATTCATTCTTATATAGTTATATAGTTAATACACACACATACACAACTGAGTCTATTTCTATACACTTAATATTTTCTTCCTAAACATTTTCTCCGGATGGATTTTGCTCTGTCATCAATTTTCTCCTTTGCTACCTCGGCTACTCGTTTTATTTCATTGATCATGTATTGTTTGATTACAGACAGGAATTCAGAGAGCTGGAAATAAAACAGTGTAATTTTTTTATCAGCTTGAGTTACAAAATGAGCAGGTCGCTCGCCTGATGGTAAGCACCACGCCTGCCCACAGACCACACACAAATTTGAATTACAGGCATTGCTTGGCATTGGAATGCGCTTGTCACCCCGAGACAAGATGTTAAGTGTCATAATGCCCAGTAATTTCACACTGGTGCCAACCAAAGCTGCTTCTTGCATATGAGAGACCTACCACCTAGTAAAATAACTTATTAAGTGAGACAAAATGTAAATAAGAATATTTAATATTCAGAATTTGAAAAGATGTCTATGTGATCTTTATTTTTAGATATTTTAGTCTCTATTTAATTAACTCTTCTAACTCGAACCCAGGAAGACATGGAATAACTATTGAACCGCTTAGAGACGATAAGCCTCTCCTTCGGACTCGCAATTAACAAAGAAAAGACCAAAATAATGATAGTGGACCGAGCGGAACTAAATAAACCTGAAATTCGCAATATCGGCAACTGTGAAGTTGTTCAGAGTTACGTATACCTCGGTTCCACTATTACTAACACAGGTGGTTGTGAGGATGAGATCAGAAGGAGATGCGCAATTACAAGATCTGCTGTAGGCAAGCTTTGCAAAATCTGGAAGAACCGCAACATTACAAAAAACACAAAAGTCCGTCTCATGAGAAGTCTCGTCTTTCCAATTCTGCTTTACGGAGCAGAGACGTGGACTCTCAGAATACAGGACCGCCGAAAAATAGATGCGCTGGAGATGTGGTGCTGGAGGCGACTATTGCGAATACCCTGGACTGCACATCGTACAAACGTCTCCATACTCAAAGAGCTCAAGATCAAAGAAAGATTATCGTCGACTGTGCAAATACGAATTCTCAAATATTTCGGCCATGTCATCCGTAACCAAGAGTCTATGGAGCGTTTAATTGTCCTGGGTTCTGTAGAAGGGAAACGATCCCGTGGCCGATCTCCAACGCGCTGGACAGATCTCATCAAAGCTGCCACACAAAGTTCCATTGTGGAATGCTCGCGCGACGCAACCAACCGATGTCGATGGAGACGCAACGCCAAGGCTTCTGTAACGAAGGACTAATTACCTACTAATAACCCAACATCGATCATCATAAACCACGACCACTCTGTCAAGAGTGCACGACTGAAGAAGAATTTAATTAATACTTGATATTGGCGAAAATCATCAAATCAATATTATTAAGCACATACATACGCACTCACGCCTGTAATCTCCGAAGGGTTAGGCAGAGGTGTAACCAGTACACCCACATTTCGCTGAGCCTATCTCTGTCCCACGATGTGATAGGGGGCAAGCCTATCGCCATACCGGGCATAAATTCCAGACTCCGGGCTGATACTAAGCATTTCATAATAGAAAAACCCAATACCACTTTACCTGACCCGGGGATCGAACTCAAGACCTCAGCGCTAGCCTCAATTGTAACGCATACGCATTACAACTGCACCACCGAGGCAGTCTAATAATAGAATAACTTATTTATTTATTTAGGATAAAACAACTTATTAACTATTGTATTAAAGACGTAATAGGACTTGCAACCTGAGTAGAGACACTCTGTAGACAGTTTAGTCTACAGCACAAATGGGCCTGCTCAACCACTGACTCACAGAAAACTAAGGTTGCAGCTTGCTGCTGCATATTTTTATTGTTTAGAACTATTGAAATTATTTTAATCCCGCCCCCAATCTACTTTAATATTTAGCTTGAATGACGAGACGAGTAGGTCGCTCGCCTGATGGTAAGCGCCACGCCTGCTCATAAACAGAAGCAACGCCACACAGAACTTTGAATAACAAAGCACTGCATGACACTGGACTGCGCTCGTCACCCCGAGACGTAAGTCTCATAATGCCCAGTAATTACACTGGCTTCAATGTCCTTCAAACCGGAACACAACAGTGTTTACACAGTTGCTTGGCGGCAGAAATAGACAAAGTGGTGGTACCAACCCAGCCGGCCTCTCGCAAATGAGGAACCTACCACCTTGTAGATAATGCATTTTAGAATTAAATTACAAATGCGTAATTTAGAGAGTAAATTATTTCTTTAGCAACACTATGTCAGTAATTATTGTAGAAGCCATGGTATGGAAGGGGCCGAACGGAAAATGACAGGCTGGCCTGGCCACCAATAAATGCTTCTAACTTCTTTATAAAAGCAATACATTGAAAATGAAGGCAGTAAATATGCTTGTAAAATGGAGTACATTCAATTGATACACATCTCAGTATTAAAAGCCGGATGTCCCTCCACTTTCCAATCCCTTTTCTTTAAGATTAGTGATAAATTCATGATTCTGGTATTGTGGGCGTACATGGGTGGTAGAGATCACTTGACATCATCAGGTAACCCACTTGCTCGTCAGACAGAGTCTGTGTTTTATTTTTCAAACAAAAAAGACATTCAAATTGGTCTGATTGTCTAGGGACTATGATGCCACAAGACAGATATACATACACAAAGGGGTTAAATTCATAACTCCAGTATTTTTTACCATATAGGAAAGGGGTAATTAAGTGATTGGGAAGGGGAGGAGGATTTGGGCCTAGTAATAATATCTTATTGCTGTAATGCTAATAATAGAAATTACTAACCAATAATTCATCCTCTTTTCTTCCTAACTGTACAAAAGCGCACTGAGCCGCGTGACTCTTATGCTCTGCCCAAGGATCATCACTCGCTTCCCATCCATCTAATTCTTTGCCGCAAAGAAAACACTTCGCAGCATCAGCATCCTCATCACTGGTAGCTACGGAGTAAAACCCCGCCTCCGCCATGTTACGCACATTGCACTTATTTTTATCATTAAATGGCCAATTCTTAAACGTTTTTACTCTTTCTTGAACTAAAAATAAATCACGGCTTTCCATTTTGTACTGTATTATCAACAGTATTGTCATTCAGCCACAAATTACTAACATTTTGGACATGAGACTTGATCGAAATCCGTTAGGTTTCAAAATTGAAATTATTTATTTCTGAGTTGCGTTTAATTGAACGTCATTCCATCATACCATAATCATAGTTTTTTAACTTTGCCGACGACTGTAGCAACAATATGATAATAAAACGCTTTTCAGTCAATAGATTCGTTTATTCCATACTTTCATTATCTGTATTAGAAATATAGTCTGTGCGACTGGCACGATTTTAATGTTACCAGCCCTAGTAATTGAAAACCCCTTCATATGCAATCGTCGGAATTCATTAGTTTTTTTCAACACTGAGTAGTAACACAGAACAGTAAACACTAAAACAGTATTGCTATTGGGAAGTTAAGGTTCGAATTAATGCAATAAGTTTCAAACATTTTTTTCTGAAATAAGACTATTTAGTAAAAGGTTGAGGTAGCCCCTCTGAAGTTGTTTTTTTTCCAAGAGTACTTGGTATTCTCATAAAATTTCACCTGGTCACACAGAGCCACATTTTTTATTCATTCATTCCCAGTCGCCCGTGTTTCTGTAACGTCGAGGAAGGAATTTTGCCACTTAGCTAGATTCGCAGGTTTTCTTCTCGAGTTTTGCCATTTGTGTGTAATTTGTAGCTGTACTAGAGTTTACGATTAATTATAACAAATAATATCAGCTACTTACTTAAAACGTTAATTAGCGACGATCTTATCACGAAGTTCTTCCAAAGTAATTAAAAGAAACGAATCAAAGTGCCTAACATTTGACTAGCTTTTGTTATTCTAGTAATATTTTACGCGTTACGTTTGATATCGGCTAGTGTTTTGTGATTTTGCGCGAGTCTTGCGATGGTCCGAGCTGTTTTCTAGCATCGTCCAGTCCTATAAAGAAATTTGGTAAGTATTTTCTTATTATAATTATGTTCTAAAACCTAGGATTATACATGTGATACGTATGTATCGAATGCATTTTAATTAAATTAGGAGTTGCATCTCGTTCCTGCGAGTTAATGTCATCAAACGTACCGTATGGTAATATAAATATTACGCAACAGAACTAACGTGCTTTTCGTACATATTTTAATTTTTGTAATTGCTAGAGTAGGTGTCATGGCAGCCTGTTATTATTAGGTACAAAAAACTTTCTCTACTGTATTGGTTAAGGGTTAGACACCGTTGCTAGGTGGGTCGTCAGTAGTTACGACTACAAGAGTAGTGCAAAGTTACACGTCAATAACTGATGAGTTTATGCTTAAGTATATCTTAAAATACCTCGATAGAAGCAGATAACAAATGATACGGCTGCTAAAATTCATATTAAACATTAGATTTGAAATGTGAGGTTAGAACGCATTTTATCTTGGTTACCAAGATATCACACTAAGACCTATCTTCTATTAATTAAGTACAATATGTTTTATAAAGGTATTTAATTTTGTATTATGCGACGGATTATACAATGTATATAATATTTTCGGTAATTACGTTTATTCCGTTCATACCTAGATATGACACCTATATGTACGTTCATAAATAAGTAGAACTGCTTAGTTGTTCTAAATCACTGGTAATTTTTTCTTAAGCACTAATGTTATATTGGTACATATTCAGGGTGAAAATGTAAATACGCAAGTATATAAATCATAGTAACGAAAGTATTAGATGCGAATTGCGTTTTGTTACATATGCCCTTAATTTGCCTTTTTAAGTTACCTATTCCATATACATGTGCTTATTGCATATTTACTGCAAGAATAAATTTTACAATACACGCAAAATAAAATGACTGGACTGAAGTTAATCACTTCATCTGCCCTTTACATCTACCATCATTCTGTACTATCTGAAAACAATAGCTGCGATGGAAAGAGAGAGAGATTTTATGAGTGGTAGAGCCACGCTGTAGGCACTTTTGTCTACAGCATGTATAGGCCGGCTCGTCCGGGTCATTACCACTGTTTCACAGAAAACCGGTGTAAAGTAGCAGCTGGCTGCTGCGTTTCGTACGGTGAGTGAGATATCCGGAGGCCCCAAGCCGTACTGCCTACCCTTTCGGGGATTACAGGCGTGAGTGCGTATGTTTTAGTTAACTAATATTTCTATTGTTTGTAACAAAAATACCAGTGCTAATATTCGCGCATCCCACAATATATTGTCCGGTTCGAATGATGCGACTGCTGTCACGTTTAACGTTTTAAAAAAAAACCGGTATCACGCCTGTCTGGCCACGTGGTAAGCTAATAATAGTTAAGATGTTAACAAAAAACCAGGTAGATAGACGCTTTTACGGTCGCGGTGTAGGTAAAAAAATATTATGAATTAGCGAAACTTTAAACCTAACTTATTTCAAGAGGTCTTTTTGGAGCCAGTGCCGCTGCCGATCGTATAAATTTGCACCAACTGCAAAGTTTGTAGAAATTATTTTTTTGACATATCTGTGTTATTTTACGAAGTAGGAGTTTTTTTTATACTTGTTGTTCTATTTTAGTAGGTACACCTATGGTATGCAAATTCCAATACAATACAATCGTAATACACGATACAATACAAATACGAGTATGATGTTATTCGTTCAGGAGTTTCATTGTTTTACTCTGCACTTCACCATCAGATCTTAACCAAAACATGGGACCACATCGCAGCTAAACTATCGTTTTTTTTTTCTACAAAATCGATCCACAATTGGCGGAGAAATCTATGAAAAACTTAAGATGAGATGGTATGCGAGCCTGTATAGGATCTTGTGATCCCTTAGGGATGTGATGTCATCTTAAAAGCTTCGGTGCGCACTGTAGGACATTCTCGGCCTACATGCCGCTGTCGGCATGCCGCGGGGTATGTGATACACTTCCTTGTTGGCCTATCGTCTATAAAAAAAAAAACAGTATATGTATCATGTACATTATCAACTGTTTTAAATACTATTATTTCCCAATTTCTAGTCTCGTACGTTAAATGTAATTAGTTTTGGCTCAGACGTAAATTTTTAACACGCTTTTTTTTTGCACATTAAATAATTTTATTTTATTTTATCTCATGATGCCGAGACTGTCTGGACAGCGTGTCTCGCCTTCAACCATTTGCGTCACATCTCTCGGATCCAACAATTTATCAATTTGGAAGCTTAACATGTAAACAAGGGTATTTTGGCTCGAACGAATGCCCGAATTAGCATATTCGAGAGTAAGTGATCGAAATAATTTATTTTAGATTTTGCCGCATTGCATAAGTCGACTATAGAATACGTCTTAAATGAGGAGGGAGGTTGAAACGTAAGCAGCGATTGTAGCGGGGAGTGGTCCGAGATGGAAGTCACAGGTTCAAAACCAGCTTCTAGGAACACACCTTTAACTTTTGAAGGTTCAAACACATTGTGTGTACATTTTTAATTATTATCGATAAAGGAAAACATCCTGAAGCCTGCATACTCGAAATTCATCGGATGTCATGAATGTTAATCGAAACCGTAGGTATCATTTCTATCATTGTTCATTAATATAAATGGAGCTATTCTCTTTCCAATTAAATATGAAACCTTTATACTGCCAATAATAATTATAAAATAGTAAATAAAGAGTAATACCGAGTTATTGACGGAATCTCTCTCCTATATCGTTCCCTCATTGTTGAGGATCGTGACTCCGTGCAAGGATTCTAGTAATGGGTTTTTTTAAATTATTAGAATGAATAAAGAGACGAGCAGGTCGCTCGTCTGATGGTAAGCGCCACGCCTGCTCATAAACAGAGGCAACGCCACACAGAACTTTAAATAACAAAGCATTGCATGACACTGAACTGCGCTCGTCGCCCCGAGACATAAGGTGTAAGTCTCATAATGCCCAGTAATTTCACTGGTTTCAATGTCTTTCAAATCGGAACAAAACAGTGCTTACACAATGTTGTTTGGCGGCAGAAATAGATAAAGCGGTGGTACCAACCCAGCCGACCTCTCGCAAACGAGGGACCTACCACCTTGTAAAACCACCTTTTTCTCCATTTGTTACGATCTTCGGCTTGATGGATTGCGACGTTGACTGGTACTTGGTGTTCTGACACCTGGTCAGACCAACGTTTCGGGTTCCTTCCTCTTAGTCTTTTGACGGAATCCATGTGTAATATTTTATAGATTTAATAAATATTTTGATTTTAATTTTACTAACCTGCATTACGACAGCGTGTCGGGCTGAGGCCTAACCATTCTCATTAGTATAGGAGTGCCGTCCCTTGCACCCACACACCCGCCACTGTAACTCCTGTGCACCAGGATCGACAGTGGCACGCATTTTTGTTGACACCGAGCAGTGAAGCTCGGCGAGTCTGGGTATGCTAAATTGTCTGCCGTGTGTAACAGTGAAAATATCATTGTTATAAGTGAATACATTTTATCGCAAGACATGAGACATGCGTGTGAAACCGTGAGCAATAGCTAGTCTCTTCTATTCGTGGCCTGTGCTTAAAACTGATTCTTAAATATAATTAATACAAGAGTGTTAATTACACCGTCAAGGTAACATTTACATTGAATATAGAGTTCAGCCACAAGATTATGCAGTGATTAGCGGTGTAACAGAGTAGCTGTATGCGCTTGAAGCGATCGTTGCGGTTTGTTAGACTCAGGATTGCTAACCACTACACGCAAATATACCTTTTTTATAGCAGAAGTCGGCAAACGAGCAAGTGGGTCACCTGATGGTAAGTGAAGTAAGACAACTAACTAATGGCCGTTCCCAATATTAATCTTCAATTTCACGATAGATAGCTATCGTCAAACATCCGTATTGTTCTATCTACTGCTTGGAATCGTCTCTATTTTTTAGATATGCACGTCGGATACTATGATAGCAATAGATAGGCAGTCTATCTGGGCCCTCTTGTGCGTTATGTTCATACAAGCTGAGAAAGAGGAACTATTGTTTAATTTATGTTAGAAAATATGAAGATATGATTTAGATTAGAAATATAAGTTTTAATTTAACATTTATCTATAATTCTTATTTTTTACCACTGTAAATGAAATAATAATAACGAGAAATACTTATTATGTTGCAAAACATAATGTGATAACGAAACGTTTTACTGTCAATACATTACGGCTCTGAATACAAGTCCTTTGAACAAAATCCCAAGCGAATTTGGGGGATTTTACTGAAGTGGGGAATTATTTTGTTCACATTAAAAAATATTTATATGTCTCTTGCACTTAATTTAATTATCAAAACAGTGCATTATTTTTATTTATGGGAATTTTAGATTTTTTTTATATTTTCTTTTAGATTTTTACATAATTTATTTAGTTTTTTGTATTGCAGTGCAAGTGCCATGTAAGCCTTGTATACTCATGGCAATTTCTTCAAAATGCGTTATTTATTCCGTTTTTTTACAGCCGAGGATATCAGTTTATCGGTCAAAATCTACCGATAAAGAAAAAACTAAATAACTTTATCGACAGATAGCACATAAAAAATATTGGGACGCTTGAACTGTCATTTTCATAGTGTTGTATATCTGTAGTCAGCTATCAGTCCTCTCATCAGTAGACAGCAATGAAGAATAGGATTACCTATCATTAGTAATATAATGTTCATATTGTCTATGATCATATTTATATGGTCCTATTTCACAGCATGCTGTGACATAGGATCATATATGACGTCATATATCTATGATGCAAATATGATAGTGGAATAGCAGCCTTAGCTATATTTGAAGGAAATCTGTTCACCACTTGCTCGTGTGCCGGTCTATGCTATAAAAAATCCATAAGCAAATTAGTACATTTTACAGATAAGAGTAATCATTAATTACATTTGTAGTCAGGTACTAGGAAACTAATACCTGTGAAGGTCAGGTTGAGAATGTTAATACTTAGCCAAATAGAATGTGATAATTCGTATTTCATTGATAACATATCTCAAACTAGATTTAGGGATATTGAGAAATGGTTTACAAAGAAACGAGAGTGGTAGAGCCACGTTGTAGAAAGTTTTGTCTACAGCCGGCTCGTCCGGATCGTTACCACTGTCTCCGAAGACTGGCGTAAAGTAACAGCTTGCTGCTGCGTTTCGTACGGTGAGTGAGATATCCGTAAACCCCCTTCCCTTTCCAATCCCTTTCCTATAAGGTCGGCAACGCGCCCACGATTCTTCTAGTATTGTGGGCCTACAAAAAACCAGACAGAACCACATATCCTAATATAAAAAAATTTAAAGTACATACATACATACATACATACGCACTCACACCTGTAATCCCCGAAGGATTAGGCATAGGTGTAACTAGTACATCAACATTTCACCGAGCTTATCCTCGTCTCATGACGTGATAGGGGGCGAGCCCATCGCCACAGGCACAATTCCAGACTCCGAGCTGATACTGAGCATTTCGTAATAGAAAAACCCAATATCACTTTTCACCGATCAGTGGGTCGAACCCGAGACCTCAGCATCAGCCTCAGTAGTAACGCGTACGGATTACAACTGTGCCACCGAGGCAGTCCGTGAAATGTTTGTTAATCAATTACACTGACTGACGGGGTTTGAATGTTGGACACGCAGGTAGACCATGGTCTGTAGGATTATTATAAAAAGGATACTAATTGTCTACTCTCGTATAGAGATGATCGGTACTAGGAAAACATCAATGTTCACATCGATTTTAAAATAATCTATGTACGATAAATATCGAAGGGCAAACATCGAAGTTTTGGGAGTAAAAATAAAACAGAAAATATTACTTCAATTATTAAGTGTATTTATTGTTCAAATTAGTAAATAAACTAACATTCCCAGTATTTTTTTGGGTGCACTCTGCAAAAAAAATTAGTAGAGTAACAGAAGTAGATGTTGGGGCTCGGCATTTTGGTATGTCAGATTTTACATTACATTAATTAGTTGAGTAGGGAAATATCGTTGGTATTGTCCGCCCATATGCACGGTAATATCCGCCCTTGAAAATGTTCCCTTAGGAGTTGATTTTTTTCCTTCCAATTTAAGTGGGGCCAGTGACCACCATCACAGTAATCAGTACCTAAAATCATCAAAATCGGCCCACATTGTGCGGAGTTATGCGTGAAAATACATAACAATATAATATACACACGTATTGAGAACCTCCTCGCGTTTTTATCGTGGGTTAACAACTATATAGGTATCTAAAATAAATATTGTAGTAACAATTTTCCTTCATAATCGCTAATTAATGCTGACATTTTCCTTAAACTGCCAATTAGTATTGATTCATTTTATGTCATGTAATTTTTCTTTATAATTAAACGTCCTTTTTCTCCAAAAGATTTGGTCCAATGGAGGCTGTTCCAGCCCCGGGCGGTCGGAACTATCCCGGTTCCCTAAAGCTATGGGCTCAGCTATCGATCCAGCCGCACTGCGGTTGATCTCACCCGGCTCGCGTTACCGTTGCTTACGATTTCACTTTTGTACAGTAAATGGTTAGGTTTCTGTTTAATTGTAAACATGCTACTCGTAGTGTCTGATGTCCTGGTACTGAGAAGTCTGGTGTCGGTTCATTATTATGTTTAAATGAAAGCGGATTCTAAGAGGTGTTGTGATATATCTGGCATAAATTAGAATATGAAAGGCGTTGTTACAGTGTTTTGTCGTTTACTCTCAAATTAATTAACGCAAACAAGAAAGTGATAATATAAAATGATAAGTCAAAATGTTGATTAATTTTATTTGTAAGTAAGGAAAATGTTTATTGAACGCTTCCAAATATCAATATTCTAATATATTTTATGTATCAAGAACTTATAGGTCGATTTTGTTAGTCATAAATGTTTACTAGCCATAAAATACCGCCACAAGTTATAACTAAGTTTTACGTTATCTAAAAACTAGTATCACGATCAGATATTATATGAAATCAATATCCTTTCACCCTTATGATCTGCCATAGGAATGACGTCATAAATTATCATTGCCAAGAACTAAGGAGGCAACATTTTTTTTAACCTTCGACAAAAAGATCCTAGTTAAAAGTTTGGCCACTTTGTCTGTCTCTGTACTAATAATCAGGTGAGCGATCTGCTCGTCATCAAATATGATCTAAGATAGACAAATCATTCCAATTCATTTGATATTGCTTCTTCACTATACTTTCTATTCGACAGCCTCCGTGGCGCAGCGGGCGAGTAGCCGGCTGCGAAGCGAGAGGTCGTGAGTTCGATTCCCGCACCGAGACAAATGTTTGTGTGATCCACAAATATTTGTTTCTGGTCTGGGTGTTGTGGGACCGCAAATCCCTCGTAGTTCCTGATACCCACCATACAGGTTTACCTAGTGTGGGGTCAGAACTATGTGTGTGACTGTTGGGTGTATTATTTATTTATTTATTTATTCTAATTCCAAACCTAAACTATAGCCAGAATCATCTAGATAATTCCAAATGTTCGATCGCACCGATAGGTCCAATAAGCGTAATGGATGGCAATTGCCCTCCTCGACCTGGTGACTCCGACATAGCAGCCAATCAACATAGTAGTACTACATTAGTTAAACAAATTACTTTAATTGGTTTTATTTTTGTCGCTTCTAATGCATCGAGGTCGATCTGGATATCATTGTGTTTGTAGCTACTTACATTCATCAATTAGACGATTAGTTTTTTGACAGTGAAGTTATTGTTGTATCAAATCCATCATTGAAGTCATCTATTTAATACTTGCTAAAGTTGATGATATCTGAAATCATATCTGTAAAAGGAGCCAGTTCAGTTTGACATGTTTGAGGTAACAAATAAGTGACATATAAATTGTTGCCAACATCCTGCCTATTAATCCTGCTTATTAAAAATATCCTTGCAATGTGTGGCTTGATCAATTAAATAGCCTATACGGATAGATTTTTTGAGCCACTAAATGCTCGTTAATACACGTAGAGGTAGTAGACAGGTAGAAGTAGCTTGGGTTCCAAACGGTGTTGTTTAGATCCCTTATCATTTAAATAATGGAAATACTCCCTAACCATAATTTGCCTATTTAAGATTTTCAAAAGGAATCATAGCGCGTATAACATAAAATAAGATGCTAGTTAAGTCAACACTTAAGCCAGAGTTTTTTTTCTAAACTATTCATCCAAGCCTCATTAGCCATTGTGCTCACCTACGCCTAGTACACGCGCACCATATTTGGGTCAGACGCCCTATTTCCAAAGTACTCACGTACAGTGTTTGTTCGGACTAAGAGAATTTAGGACAATAAGTGACGTCACACGTGTATCAATTTGATTATCATTTAGGTCCCTACAGAATTTGATTTGCTAAGGGCATGACGAATCTATAATAATTAAGGGGGCCCAGAAATGCTATTACCACTATGATTTACTTTATTCGTGTTTTTCTATTTACTACCTAATATCATCCGCTATTGTATAAGACATAGAAAGAAACCATTGAAGAACGAATCAATAGTGCAAGACAAGAACAAAAGCCTGGTCGTGTGTAACTGGCTTCCGTGCCGTCTTAATGCAATATAAATTGGTATTTATAACCCTTAAGGGTTCCGGTCCCTATAAATGTGGATGACTGGGAATTCAGACAGACTAGAGCCGGGTATTTTTTTTTTTTTTTAGCTAGGCCGGCAATCAAGCAAGTGGGTCACCTGATGGTAAGTGATCGCCGCCCATGTACACCCACAATACTAAAAGAATTATGGGTGCGTTGCCGACCTAAAAGGAAAGGGATAATTAAGGGATTAGGAAGGGGGCCCTTGAGGTTTGGGCCCTTGAGGGTATTTGTGTCAGTGGTATTTTTTGGAACAGATGGTAAGTTATGTCACTATCACTTACCATCAAGTGATAAACACCTATAATGCCAGAGAAATTATAAACTCACCCACCCAAAATTGGTTATTCAGTTTTTGAAGTGAAAACTTCTTTAGGCGCGTTGAGCACTTTTTGGGTCAACAAAAATCATGGAACTCGCGTCATCGTCACCGAACGCTTTCCATGAGCTATATGTATACTGTGTATATATGTATATCGATATACCTCCGTGCATTATTATTTTTGAATTATTTTTGGTTTATAAATAAATGTTTATGATCAAGGATTAAAGTTTAAATTAGTCATTAACACTTCTTTACAAACCAAAAATAATTCAAAAATAATAATCTAATAGCTCGACGATACAATTCACAAGTTACTTAGTTTTCACTTCTATCGGCAGTCCCCATTTTTTTTTGTTTTTTAGGTTTTTTAAGTCCGTTTTATTTTTGTTGAAAAGTTTCATCATACATACATACGCACTCACGCCCGTAATCCCCGAAGGGGTAGGCAGAGGTGTAACCAGTACACCCACATTTCGCCGAGCGTATCTCCGTCCCACGATGTGATAGGGGGCGAGCCTATCGCCATACCGGGCACAAATTCCAGACTCCGGGCTGATACTGAGCATTTCGTTATAGAAAAACTCAATACCACTTTACCCGACCCGGGGATCGAACCCGAGACCTCAGCGCTAGCCTCAATCGTAACGCGTACGCATTACAACTGCGCCACCGAGGCAGTCAAAAGTTTCATCAGTAAATACATATAAAAACAAATATGTATAAGGTATCCCACTAGCAAACAAAAGGTAAAGGTTTACACCGTTATCTGTATCTAATTGGTATGAAATTGGTAAAGCTTCGCTTGTAAATGGATTACCTGTAATACAGACGGACTGGAGCCGGGTATTTGGGTCAAAGCTATTTCGGATGGATCATTGCATTGTCAAATGTGTCAGGAGTGTTTCGATTGTGCGGAGGTAAAACTGTGAGGTGAATTACGATTAGTACAATATTGAGGTTGAATTATAATATATCGTATTTTGAAATGCTGGGTTCATTTTGATCACATTTATATTTTAGCATAGCTTTTATGAATAAATAAGCCATTTATCGTAGATTTTAAAAGGCTCATGTATTTTTGTTACTGTTAGATTATGCGACAGTAAATCTGATTTTAATTCGTCTGTATATATTTTTCTATGTTTACGTATAACTCCTGCAGATGTGGATTGTGAATATGCATAATTATTTTTGTATTCGATGGGTTTACATCTGGATTTGAAAAAAAAACGAAACAAAAGGCAGGTGAAATCGGAGAGAAAAGACAACAACTTTGACATTATTTATTATACTAGGGGCTTTGCCCATGTTTTTCCACAAAACATAAAATAAAAATAAAAACTTAAAGTCCGACGAATATGAGACATATCTTACTTTCTTCCCCACATTATTCTGCATCGATTGGTATCGGTCTCGACCCCATACCTCCAGCGGTTTCGGAGGAGATAGCGTGACAAGCTTTTGGCAGCGGTGACGGCGGCGTCAGTTACTTTTTTTTTAGAATAGAGAGATATGCATTACTTTTGATGATTCTTTCATAAAAATAGTAAAATTTAAACTTTTAACAAAACAAACAAACTTCTCAAAAAGATAACCAGCTAAATTTATGAATAAATAAGCAATTTTTAGCGATGCTTTCTATGAATAAAATCATTAAATTGCGATAGCATCGACTTGAAAATTGCTTATTTTTATTTTAGCTTTTATGTTAAATATTGTTTTAAGAATGGTTTACATATGAATATAAATCACTAGAGATGAACTGTAGTACTTAACATCTATAAATCCGGAACTAAAGAGTTGTCACCTACTTTGTCAACTAGGAATAGGATAGTTGACTAGTTTTTTTTTTATTTAAATCTAAGTTGTATATTAAACATAAATTGCGTTACTCAAAATCTATTGCAGAAAGAATTTTATAAATCGGACCAAAAATAAATAAGTTAGAAGCCATTCAAATCCTGTAGAAGGGGTAATTGTCAAATGACAGACGTCGCAACCTTTGACGTCACTGTGTAAAATGTTCATTATGGTGCACGCGTGCAAGCGAGATAGTGAGATATCCCTACTACGCGCCCACTTTTCCTCATACCAACTTTTTAAGTCATAACTGCGGGCACATTTCTGACCCAATTTTGATTGTGTTTTAATAAAAGTGTTTCTTTTGCGTATCATTTTCTGTTCCTTATAAAATAATGTATAAAATTCAATATAGGAAACTACCCTATTACCATTCCTATAGATGTTATAATAAAATATATATATCGATATTGTTACTACTGTACTTTGTGTTTTTAAATAAATTATTGTTTGGTGCAGGTGTAAACTTTGCGTTACACACAGATAAGTGAACATTATATAGACTTATTGTCTATATTCATTGTTATAACAGATAAGCCATTGTATGTGTTATGTATGTGGTAAAGCGTTTAACAGTATGACAGAATGTTGTTGGTGTTGCGGTTTCGAATTATGTAGTTATTCACGGTCGCAATACTAAAATCACCAATGATAAACCCTGATAAAAAAGAGGGGTGTACAAGTTTGACACTTTTGTCTGTCTATGGCACCGTAGCGCCGCGCCTAGATGTGTGGATCGATTTGAATGCTTTTTATATATGATGTTTCATAGCTACCTATTTTTGAAGGAAATCTGTTTAGCCGTTCAAAATTTACAGATTTTTTCTAACTGCGGCATACGCGCTCACGCCTGTACTCCTCGTAGGCAGAAGTGTTTATTTATGTCTCATGATGTGATAGGGGGCGAGCCTATCGCCATACCGGATATATCACAATTCCAGAAAATCCAATATAACTTTTATCGAACCCGAAACATCAGCACCGCAATCATACCGCGTACGCACGGTTTCTAATGGCCAGATTCTAATTGAAAAGTATTAGCTGTGTTTGTGCTATGTTTGCAATTCTTAAAATAAGTTACGATGTATCTGTTCTCCTAGGACCTAGGGCACAATTATATATCCCACTTTTACTATGTATTAATATGTTTTTTATTACATAAATATTTATCTTCCGTAAGGACTAGGAAATAATCAGAGTGACGTCATATCTGAGCTCACGTTTTCACACGAATTATAAGCATGTGACGTTTGATAAAAAATAGATAATTTGATAAGTTGTCTGCAGACTGCGTCGTTATACACAAAGGTATTTTAAGTGTATTTGAAATTTCTGCAGTAATTACTAATCATAAGCCAGAGCTGTTGTATCATTCTTATTCATTATCTTCTCAAAGTGAAACGCGTTTTTATTTCAAGCGAGCTAGCTGAAAACTCAAATATTACTTTTTATTACGTGAGTATAACTAGCTCCCATTTAAAATTCTTTCTGCAATAGATTGTGAGTACCTAACGTAACTTATTGATTTAAACAATAAAAAAATCTAGTCAACTACCCTATTGTGTGGAAACCATTGCGCGTCGCGCTCTCCTGTCTTAGTTGTATGTTGTATACCTCAAAACGTACCTATACCATTGCATGTAAAGCGGACGTGTCACTGTCGTCGCGCGTTGCGGTCTCTTGTCTCTGTCGCGCTCCTTAAAACAGGCCTTTACGGACCGATCGAGCTGCGACAGTAAGAATCTGGTTAGCAGAATAATAGCCGTGCCCCGTGAACACCTGTGTCATTATCGGGTCTATTTGCATCTTTTTGACGAGCTGGTAAGCCCTTACAACGCTCAGGAAAAATAGTTTTGTGGTGGATGCCGGTCGAGCAGGCCCACCCGTGCTGTAGACAAAACTGGTAACATTGTGGCTCTACCTTAGCGTGGCGTAATGATGACAATTGTAGGCATGTTCACTATGCTTTAGGTACACCATTTCGTACTCATCCAGACAAATCTCTATGAAAACGTATCACAATTTTTTCCAGACCATAAAATAAAAATATAAACAAGAGATTTCCATTTTATAAACGTGAATTGATGGAGAGCGATGGAATTGAATCGTTTGCATAATAATGATATGTTGAACGGTTGACTGGGCACGGCGCTTTAACACCTCCTCCTGAAGGGGGTGGTGGTCCCATTATTGCCTCCCAGCATAAAGGATGAGTTTGACCTTCGGCTTTGCGAGTCATTTGGACAATATTATACGTCAATAAATCTGTCCTTTTGTAACATCACAGAGGTTGGCAGATTTGATAGATCACCAGTGAAAGCGTTAGAATGTAAGTAATTATATCAATTGTTAATCCAAAATAATAAAAAAAAGGCCAAGCTCAATTTAACATGTTCGGGGGAAAAATATGAAAAAGAAGTGCGATAAAAAAAGAGCCAAGTCCTGCAGAATTGTATCATCTTATATGGAGCAAGGTTTTGCAAGGATACGTATCACCGACTGCCTCGGTGGCGCAGTTGTAATGCGTACGCGTTACTATTGAAGCCGACCCTGAGGCCTTGGGTTCGATCCCCGGGTCGGGTAAAAAGTGAATTTGGGTTTTTCTATTACGAATTACTCAGTACCAGCCCGGAGTCTGGAATTGTGCCCGGTATGGCGATAGGCTCGCCCCCTATCACATTATGGGATGGGACGAAATGTGGGTGTACTGGTTACACCTCTGCCTATCCTTTCGGGGGCTACAGGCGTGAGTGCGTATGTATTTAGAAATTTTCGTAGTTATACCACTACTTATCCTGTTAAAATCTGGAACGATGACGCACTCTTTCCACTTCTGAAATGTACATACAGAAAAATATTCCGCATATTTTGTCTGCAGAATATTTTAATATTTTGTCGTGATAGCGCCTCCTCTTGTTTTGAATATTAACGTCGCAACAATGTATTTAAGGGATTCTTTACGCGGCATTTGATGATATTCTACTAGGATTAACGATTATTTCCGTCCTATGATGTGATAAGGGGCGAGCCTATCGCATACCAGGCACAAATTCCAATATTGGGCAACTGGTGTGTGATGTTTCGAATTTAAAAATCAAACAAATTCTGTTTGTCGGACCAGGTATTCGAACCCAGAACCTCACAGTGTCTCAGCCTAAGTCTGCTGCCACTAGACCAATAAGGCGATTAGAACTTTGAAATAGGTATATTGTTTTAAATTTCTACAGCCTAAAATTCTTAAACTGAAATCTATCCAATTTCGAGATACAATTTTATCATTTTTAAAAGAAATATTGTTTTTGTTGATAAATAATCTTCAAGATAAAAAACGCACAGTAGGGTGTTATTATCTCGAATAACCCTCCTTTCTTCGTATAGTCAGTTAAAAATTTAAAGAATTTAGAGAATATTTGCTGTTGCTGTTCCATATCTACGATTGCCTGGAAGAGATAACGTTTTGCAAATTTAAGTGTAAAAAGAATATAAAAATAAAACAAATTGAAAGAAAGAAGGTGAAAGAAAAACAATTTATTTGACACAGAACGACATACATGCATACGAGTGAAAAATAAAATATGAACAAAAAATATATGCAGTAACATGTCGCGGCCGTGGAAAGTATACATGACCAGTCTCACCAGTCCTGTGGCGCGAACTGCAGCACAGTTATGATTTTCGGTGGTCACCCTAAGTGACGTGCGGACGCAAGCCAAAAAATAAAATAACATAAAATAACTATTAATAATAGTATATTTCTTTCTTTTCTTCTTTCTTTCTTTAAATTATTAGTATTAATAAGTATTAAATGAACATTAATCCAAGTATAAAACTCAAATCGTTAAGCGAGATTTATAATAAGCTCCCACGAGGAGATTATCTGGTTGGATAATTAAGGTCCCGACTTTCGGGTCGGGCTGGTGCTCCCCGGCCGACCTTCAGCCTGACCTTGAGACCCGGGCGTATGAGTTCAACATGTGTTTCAACTGAATGACATGACGAGCAGGTCATCAATCAGAACACAAGTACGGAATGGCACTGCGCTGCACTCTTTGCCCTACGATATAACGTATGTGTGTATGTGATTTCAAAGATGAAGGAGGCGTCTAATTCGGTACGTATCGTATTGTATTTTTCCTATAACATAAAGTTAAATTTTACAGTATAAAGATCTATTGTGTGGGTCATAGGTTAATCTGACGTTATCTAGTTAGTTAATAAAGGGCGATAAGGTCCCGAGCCCCGGGCTGAGCTCGTAGCTGCCCGCCCGGCTGACATTCAACCTGACCTTGCAGGGATCGACCGTTTCAGCTCAACATGTGGCTAATCAACAAAAAAAATGGGAGGTTTTTGGATATACGGATTTTAAGATAATTTGTCATTTGTATATAAAGGAGTTTTGTACTAATGTTGTCTAATTCTGTTAATATTGGTATATTGAGGGAGTCTGAGAAAGCAACGTTGGGTACACTGTAATAATAATGATGCGATAATTCAAATTCAAATTCAAAATTCAAAACATTTATTGAATCCATAAAATGTTATACATTATTTAGATTCCGTCAAAATTCTACCGCTAGTTCGGAATGCTGTTTCGCTTGAGAAGAACGAGCAAGAAACTCCAGCGTTGCTCTTTTCAAAACTAGTTTACAATTATTATGAGTACAGCATAAGGTATTACAATATTTAATTGGAATTAGAGCAGCTCAATCAAGCAATTACAGAAACGACATCTACGTATTGGATTAACTTGCATGACCTCCATAAGCATGACGAATAAATTAAGACCTTAAGATAGTGTTAACAAATAAAAGATAACAGTCCGAGCAGACCAGTCCACACAAGCAGCACCCGTTCACGAGTATGAAGCATGTGCCAGCCATCGGCCTCCTCAACCATGTTAAAGGGAAGTGACCGACCCGGCACACGACGCCGCCGCAAGCACAGACAAAGAGACAAGAGCAGACATACTCAGACTGAATACAATTAGATGTAAGATAGGTACAGTCATTATTTCCTAAAGACTGCCATGAAGGTCACTCAACTCAATATCCATTAAAGCAAATTATCATTACATTATAAGTTTCCCAATAATAAGTAACATTAACTAAGTATACTAGGCAATAGAATAGCTTAAGACCAAGCCTTTTCATCATCTAAATATTCAGAAATTTTATAATAGGCTTTAAGACACAGTTTTCGCTTAATAGTAGCTTTAAAGCTGTTAACACTTAATTCTTTAATATGATTGGGAACTCTACTGTAAAAATGTATACCAAGACCCTTAAAAGAATTGCTGATTTTGTGATGCCTGGTTTTATAATTAGCCAAGTTATTTTTATTCCTAGTATTGAAGTTATGGATATCTCTAAGTTTAGGAAAAGTCTCTATATTTGTGTGAACATACATTAAGTTAGCGAATATGAATTGTGATGCTACTGTCATTATATTTATTTCTTTGAATTTTTCTCTTAACGAATATCTGGAACTTAGCGAGTAAATAGATCTTATAGCTTGCTTTTGAAGAACAAATATAGTGTTAATGTCAGCAGCACCACCCCACAGTAAAATTCCATAACACATTAAACTATGGAAGTATGCAAAATAGACCATGGCCGTGTTAATGTCAGTCAGTTGGCGCACTTTACTCACTGCGTACGATGCGGCGCTTAATTTCTTAGCTAACACTGAGATATGGGGACCCCATTGAAGTTTAGAGTCCAAAGTGATACCTAAGAACTTAATTGAGTCCACAAGGCCTAACTCGTTTCCATTCACATACATTTTGGCGTTAACCTTTTTGACATTAGGTGTTAAAAACCTAATACATTTAGTTTTTTCGCTGTTCAGTAACAAATTATTAACGCCAAACCACTGTACTATTTTTGAGAGATTGCTGTTTACATCGTCAAGAACAGATTGATGTCGGTTTACTTTAAATATTAAAGAAGTATCATCTGCAAACAGCACTACCTCACAATTATCCCTTATGTAATAAGGTAAGTCATTTATATAAATTAGGAAAAGAAAGGGTCCCAGAATCGAGCCCTGTGGAACTCCCATTGTAACAAGAGACCCAGGAGATAATTTTCCATTAACATCAACGCTCTGGACCCTGTTGCTTAAATATGACTTAAATAATTTGAGAGCAATACCCTTAACGCCATAGTGATTTAATTTCCCGATCAGAATGTCATTGTGAACACAATCGAAAGCCTTGGATAAATCACAGAAGACCCCTAAAGCATCCTGTGAATTCTCCTAAGCATCAAATATGTTATGAAGAAGCTCAACACCAGCATCAGTGGTGGAGCGACCTCGTGTGAACCCAAATTGTTTTTTATGCAATAAATTATTTGATTGAAAATATTTTTGAATTTGAATAAGCATAAGCTTTTCAAAAATTTTAGTACAGAGATAGGCCTAAAATTTGTGGGGTTAGTGGTACTACCAGATTTATAAAGAGGAATAATTTTACTCAGTTTCGTCTGATCAGGAAATATACCACTATTAATACATGTATTAAAAATAATCGCTAATTGGGGTGCTATAACAGTTATTACAGATTTTGGAAGATATACCCCATAAGTCACCTGTATTTTTAACATTAATCAATTTTAATACTTTAATAATATCATTAACACAATGGAATTCAAATGAATCGTTACATCCAGTGACACTTTCTTGTAATATTTTTGATATAGTTGTGGAAGGGTAGTTAAAACCTCTTTTATACCATAAAAGAGGTTGTCGCCATAACTGGAGATCTTTTGCCCGCGGTCAGTCAGTTCACATAGATCGGTGCTCAGTCGATAGTCCAAGAGTTTATTACGCGGTAGCTATGCTGGTTTACTATTCGATCCTAGTTGTTGAGTTATAATTAGAGAGCGGTCTCTAGAGAATCCTGACATGGGGTTGTGGTCTGTAAAGCAGTGATATTGTAAATGTAACCAATAAACTATGAGTTAAAGTGATTACTGTCGTTTGGTATTAATAACATAATACTCGTCCCACGTAACTTCTAGCATCAGAAGGGTACGTAGATTAAAGCCAGCCTATCGCTAAGAACGTTCAAATGTAATAAGTGTCCATAACACGAATTAAATCTAAATTTGGACACTGGAGTTTAACAAAACTTTTTGCAATGTTCGTCCAATTGTAATCTGTAATCTATAAAAATGAAATGCTGTTTGTTGGTAACGACATCGCTTAATAAGATTACGATTTGGCTATTTTGTTAAAAAATTGTTCCTAAGAATCCGAATTTTTATGGAACGACTAGCTGTTGCCCGCGGCTCCGCCCTCGTGAATGCCTATTTCCAGGATTAAAGTAGTCTAGTCGCATCAAGCGAGTCCCGTCATCGCGATCGGTGTGAGAAACGCGCTTGACAAAAATACTAATGTCGCTATTTAAATTTAGGGTTGTATGTATTTTTTAATGCTGTATCATATAAAAATAAAAACTAATAATTTTGTCACGAGAACAACACACGACACGAGAATTTTATATATTAGATTCTCGTGTTACAATGCTCGTTCCCATACTCCTCCGAAACGGCTCGACCGATTTTTATGAAATTTTATATGCATAATCAGTAGGTCTGAGAATCGGCTACTATCTATTTTTATCCCCCTAAATGTTAAGGGTGGTCCACCCCTAATTATTATTTTTAATTTTTAGACAATTTTTTTTGTTTTTATTTTTTTATGGTACAGCATTAAAAATACATACAAGCCTAAATTTTCAACCCTTTACGATCAACCCCTATTTTTTGTCAAGCGCGTTTCTCACCCGGACTCGCTTGATGCGCCCACTAGGCTACTTTAATCCTGGAAATAGTTTTATACATTAGAGAAGATAATATATTGGAATAGTTGCCCTGAAAATTTCTCATAACACTCGGATCCGAAGCAAACATAAGTGGATTATACGACTGCCTCCTCGATGCGGGGATCTAACCGGTGGTCTCTCGTTTCAAAGTCGGATGCTCGCCTACTGCGCCACGGAAGCTGTCATCAATCCATCAATGCGTATTAGGCTAAAGTAGACGACTTTGATCCCAAATTAGTTGAATGCACGAAGTGGTGACAGAGCCATGTTGTAGACACTTTTGTCTTCAGCCGCTCGACCGTGTTATTACCACTCTCACAGGAAACCGACGTGAAGTGGCAGCTGACTGTTGCGTTTCGTGCTGTGAGTGAGACTACCGGAAGCCCAAGTCCTATTCGTAGTACCCATTCCTTTCCAAAGATTGACATCTCGTCATCATTCAGAAGCGAGCTCATATAATCTATGTAAAATAAATAAATGATGTGATCATTTCTAGACTACTTGCTGGTATATGGTTTCCTATTTTCTATTTATGTCTGAAGGCTTACTGTTCAGTTTAATAATAGCATTATAGATGTTTCTGCTATGTAAGGCATGTTAGCAGTTATAATTCTATTAAGTTACTGGAAATGCGCATTTGGCGCGCCATTAACTTTAAACTTATTTTCCTAAAGAGCCAATTTAGATTCAAAAATACATTATGTTGGTGCAGTGTACTAACCTTAATTACTAGCTTTATTGTCGTCCTGTAAAAAACTAACCTTTTCTTTATTTCTGCTTGGCGTTATCCGTCCTACTGTACTGGATCCGTCTTCCCATCATGATTTGACGGGGATTTGCTATTATGTGGGGCATCACACCCCACAACACGCAACAAAAAACAAAAAGCTAAAATGATTATAACTAATTTTGAGTCGGTTCTTTCTACCATTGACTGACCATTTAATTAACATAGCACTGACTCAATATTTGTTATTTTTAAACGACTTCAAAAAAGGAAGAGCTTTTCAAATAAATATTTTTCTCCGCCAAGTAGGGAACGATTTTGTTCAATTTAATGATTTTGTGTGATGTTATCGGATGATTATGCGATAATTTCAAACCCTGGCTCCTAATTGTGTTCGTCGTGGAGTCTAGTGAAAGGAAGATAAAATGCTAAGCGTCTCGAATTGTAGATAATTTTTGTAACGGCAGCACAGGGTAGTAATAAGACATTAAAAATGCTACACCACGGTAATACTGGTAATTCCTTATGTTTACGCGAATATTACACATTGAAATAAAACTAGTTTATACGGATTTTATCGCGGTTAAATTTTTATTTTAGTCCCGACGTTTCTAATAAAATAAAATTAAACCGCGATAAAATCCGTATAAACTAGTTTTATTTCAATGGAAATACTGTTTTTTTTTAATTATGATCTATAGAGGTAACATATAAATTAATATGGTAATTAGTTAGATTGTACAGTTGAGTCATATAGCGGTATTGAAATAATCTTTGTGACGAAAAATTTACATTCAAGGTTAGAAAAAAGTTTAATAAAACTTAATTTATGCGTTTAGACAAAAACGGCTTTTTTAAATCTCAAGTTAATTTACCCAACAAATATTTGTGTATCACTAAAACGAAAAGTTCAAGAGCGAGGTTCTCGTACATTAATAAAGACAAGTGACATTTTACTGTAATTACCGTGTGTACGTTATTGCAATAACATTCATGTGATGCGTAATTACAATTTACCTACGACACCATTATGTTACTCTGAAGTGTATAACTGCCTTGGTGGCGCAGTTGTAATGCGTACCTACGCGTTACGTCTGAGGCTGACGCCGAGGTCTCGGGTTCGATCCTCGGGTCGGGTTAAAGTGATATTGGGTTTTTCTATTACGCAAAGCTCAGTATGAGCCCGGAGTCTGGAATTTGTGCCCGGTATGGCGATAGGCTCGCCCTCTATCACATCATGGGACAGAGATACGCTCGGCGAAATGTGGGTGTACTGGTTACATCTCTGCCTACCCCTTCGGGGATTACAGGCGTGAGTGCGTATGTACGAAGTGTATAAGTGGCTTTAGATTTTGGGTATCATATTATGTAGTGTATTGATCGAATTACTATAATATCAATACCTCTTTTCTTGCATCCTACATTACAACTCTGGACTACATCTTTGTGACTGGAAGTGAAGACAGGTGTATTTTTGTATTTAATACGTGATAACGTTGTATTAGCACCATCATAGAATGAATTACTTTTTTAAAATCCCATCAGAGCAAACTGACTTCATTGCACTTGATGGTGAATGCAGTTCAGTCCAAATTTAATATACAACGAGACACGTGCGTATCTTTCAACAGTCACCAGAAATATGCCAGTCTGTCTAAACTGGATGACCACGGACTGACCCTGTCACGCCACTCGCCGGAATGTCGTAGTCACCCATAATCTTAATAGGGTAGTTGACTAGATTTTTATTATAATTTAAATCAATAAGTTACGTTATTCAAAATCTATTGCAGAAAGAATTTTATAAATCGGACCAAAAATAAATAAATTAGAAGCCATTCAAATCCTGTAGAAGGGGTAATTGTCAAATGACTAACGACGCAAACTTTGACGTCACTGTGTAAAATGTTCATTATGGTGCACGCGTGCAAGCGAGATAGTGAGATATCCCTACTACGCACCCACTTTTCCTCATATCAACATTTAAAGTCATAACTGCGGGCACATTTCTGAACCAATTTTGATTGTTTTTTTTAATAAAGGGTATCTTTTGCATATAATTTTCTGTTGACTATAAAATAATGTATAAAATTCAATATAGGAAACTACCTACCCTATTCCCGCCCATGGGTGTACGCCCCTCCTGGTATCCTTAAGTGCTTGCCTGTGCGATATAATCCAGTCCGGCTCTTTTTCATCTAGATTGATGTTCTGAGCTAAAATCCTTTGAAAGTTATTCCGTAATAAATTGTGTGGACACGGTTACTAAATCCACCACAGAAATATGAAAGCCAATTAATGTAGGCTGGTTTCATCAATCGATCAAATTAGGCCATGAATACCGTCTATTCAAGGGTTTTATCATTGATTTATAACCAAATCAATGATAAAAAAAAAAAAAAAAAAAAAAAAAATAGAATATAAATAAATAACCTCATTTTAATTTGAATCGTAAGAACGTAAAGGTCCTTAGGTTGGTTCATTAGTGAAGATTTTGAATACGTTTGTTAGTTTCTTGATTGCTTACGATTGTACAGTTGGTTCACGTAAAATAACGTCTTCTGTTATAGTCATCTTGACAGCAACTGTCTCCTCAAGATACGGAAATAATGTGGAAGAATTAATGTGAGCATGTTTTATTTTTGATAATACTCTTAGAGTAGCGAGGTACCTCTTCCCTCATAATGGTTTCGATCCATAGGTAAGACAATCAGAATTTGTGTAACTGTTTGAGATAAGAGTTTCTATCCAATATTATAATATGTTCGCCACCTATCACATCATGAGATGGTTATAAGCTCTACGGACCGTGGGTGCACTAATTGCAACTCTTTGGGGATACTTAGCTTGAGCTTTAATTAGATTGATATGATAATGTAAAATAATTCGTCTGTAATAAACAACTCAAACATTCGGTTACAGTTTACACGCTTTCATCATTAGTGAGTACATCGCCCTCGATGCGCGTGCCACTCGTGACTTGACCTTCTGTGTTATTTCGGTGTTATTCATTTTATTGTTCAAGAAGCAGTGATGGCTCAGTGGCGAGTGGTACGGACTGTCGAGACTAAAGTCGCAGGTTCGAAACCAGCCTCAAGAGCATACACCTCTGAATTTTCTAAGTTATGTGTGTATTATTTGTTAATTATCACTTGCTTTAACGGTGAAGGTAACATCGTGAGGAAACCTGCATACCTGAGAAGTTCTTCATTATTTCGAAGGTACGTGAAGTCTGCCAACCCGCATTAGGCCAGCGTGGTGGACTAATGCCTAACCCCTCTCATTCAGTAGAGAAGGCCCGTGCCCAGCAGTGGGACGTGTATAATACAGGGCTAGTATTATTCATTTTACTACGTTTTTAATTTATGCCACCGATGTTTATGTAAATAAGTGACAGAGCTACGCTGTAGACAGTTTTGTCTACAGCACAGTGGGCCGGCTCGGTATCACTGTCTGACAGAAAACCGACGTGAAGTGGCTGCTTGATGTTGCGTTTCGTACGGTGAGAGAGATTTCCTAAAGCCCAAGTCTCCTCTCTTTTCCTTTAATATTGACAACGCATCCATGATACTTTTAGTATTGTAGTTGTTCATGGGCGGTGGTCACTTAATATTAATCACTCGCTCATTGCTGGCCCCAGCTATAAATACAAAATTGCCTGTTTTCACCTATGTGTAACTTTAGTTGACCTCGAACTCGACCAATGGCCGTTCCCAATATTCTGTTTACCGACAGATTTGCTTCATCTCAGCCTGTTGCCGTCCACTGTTAGACTTAAGCCTCACCAAGTGAGCGCCAACCATCCCGGTCTTGAGCAACCCGCATCCACCCGCTACTCGAGTTGTTTAATGGCAGTAAATTGTTGACACATTTTAAGCTAGTATGGCTAATATATCTGTTAATAGAATATAAGGAACGGCTATAAGTCGACTGGCGAGGCAGAGTTTATGTGACGTCTAACTAGCCACGAGTCAGGTCCGATGGATTAACTATAACAAGCACTTTATCAGCGAGGCCCAAAACCGCGGATTTACTAAGTTAAGGCTAACAGTTTTGATGTTATTTGGCAAAACGAAAAAGTAATTGAATGTCGAAATGGCTAGGCCTATTGCAGAAACTTGGCACATTCTCTCATCACTCATTACATACAACATAGTGGGCAGGCATGCCTCGTTCAAGGTTGTTAATTTTTTTTATATGCACGAAGTTGAGAATTGTAATCAAAACTTGTTTTAGTAAATGTCGCATATTTTAATTATTGGCATGTGCTTAGTTACTATTTTGTGGTATTTCATAATGACCAAGTATAAGTTACTAATTATCTATTAAGGTATAAGACGGCAAATTAAACAAATCATCATTCTATTACAATATGTCCGTGTAGGAGCTATTCAATGTGATATGTCGAAGGTGGATAGTCAGGGTGTTTTCTGCAACAAACCAATTTAACTATATATAATTTATATTGTTCTACAACACTGGCAGACTTATTTCTTGATTTGTCCGAGATTACAGAGAAAACTAATCTGAACTACACACTACAGTTTAGCGGCCTTTTATACTCTCCAAAAGCAATTCAAAAACTAACCGGTGAGATTAGACAGTTATTACAAATATTGCATAATAAACTGTATAGTATTAAACAATAATTATTAATCTGTATTCTAATGAGTAATTACCGAGTAGTTATTTTACAATAATACTAGATTCGCTGGAAGCTGATAGGCGGTCGACGTAGTTTCATATTGATTAATTCTTAATCAATTAAATTCCTAAATTAATCACTAATCATATACTAATTTTAAATTTTACGAATGTTATTTGTACGAAAGAACAACAAATCTTTTTTTTCAAATTTTTCTCCGACGCGACGGCTGTTTCAGCACGCACACATGCGTTGTATCATGGTGGTGGTTTGTAATAGGGTAGTTTCCTATATTGAATTTTATACATTATTTTATAAGCAACAGAAAATGATACGCAAAAGAAACCCTTTTATTAAAACACAATTAAAAATTGGTTCAGAAATGTTATGCCCGCAGTTATGACCTTAAATGTTGGCATGAAGAAAAGTGGGTGAGTAGTAGGGCCATATCTCACTATCTCGCTTTCACGCGCTCACCAAATGAACATTTTACACAGTGACTTCAAAGTTTGCGTCGTCTGTCATTTGACAATTACCCCTTCTACAGGATTTGAATGGCTTCTAACTTATTTATTTTTGGTCTGAATAATAAAAAAAAAAATCTACAATAGATTTTGAGTAACGTAACTTATTGATTTAAATATTTAAATATCTAGTCAACTACCCTACTACTTTCACTAATACATTCTAACGTTTTGGATTTTGGAGGGGTGCGCCATGTTATCGTAGTTTATCTCTATGACGATGTTAACCTTCGACGCAAAAGGAGTTGTTATAAATTTAAAGTCTTTGTTTGTATGCATTTTTTTGACGGTTATATTTTAATATTGTAGGTAATTGATGTCTAGGGTTTTTATCGGTTATATGTAACACCAAATTATTGAATAAAGTCCACCAATCATATATCTGGATTTAACTGTTTATAAATAGTCATAAAGTTCCTGCTCGATACTACTGTTATCTTGGTTAGCGACGTTTATCTTTAAACGTATGCCGGCCGCGGACCTCTGAGGTCCCAGGCGTAACGTACTGTTCATGTATACTATAAAATAATAATACTAGCCCTGTATTATACTTGTCCTACTGGGCACGGGCCTCCTCTACTGAATGAGAGGGGTTAGGCCTTAGTCCACCACGCTGGCCTAATGCGGGTTGGCAGACTTCACATAACTTCGAAATTCTTATGAAGAACTTCTCAGGTTTCCTCACGATGTTTCCTTCACCGTTAAAGCAATGTGATAATTAACAATTAATACACACATAACTTAGAAAAGTCAGAGGTGTATGCACTTGGAGCTGGTTTCGAAGCTGCGACTTTCGTCTCGACAGGCCATACCACTCCCCGCTGAGCTATCAGTGCTCTTTAGATTAGATTTTGATTTGACATAATATGGTTGACACATTTTCCTGTCATTACACACAGATAATTATTGATCTACTCGTATAAATATTTGTAAAATACATTTTACTCTAATATTGTGTTGGCCTTTAATATCTGATATTGCAAATTCTACAGTAACTGCTCTTACATGTGTTGTAGTATGTTGTATAAAGAACTTTCAAAATTTATTTTAAAATTTAATTTTTATTAATAATTTATTTTTTATTTTTTATATGTATTATTATATATTTCATCTGTTGTATATCAACGATGATTTAGTATTACGAGCAAGATACGCGCAATGAGAAAAACTCTAACAATACATTATTTTTTGCCTAATATATCAAGAATTATGCATCAATACAACCAGATTTTTGACAACGTCAAGTCTATCAATTACCTGCAATTTCTACTTTTATAGACAGACACCAATGACTATTTAAAACATGCATGGTTTTCGATAATGGAGACGGTATGTCCTAATAAAAGTAATTTATTATTGTTATTCAGCTACTGAGTATTTATGAGCTTTCGCCTCATTAATGAACAATTTAACTATCTGTAAACAAAACAATATCTGCATTTTGTTTTTCGTAAATACGTAAAAGTGGCATACGCAAATTGTACGGTATGTAGTGACCATTTGTACGGCTCGTGTTGTCGCAGCTTCCAGCGATAAATAACTTAAATGTCGTATTGACCGAGGACGTCTCAATAGATAATCTTTTATCTGGTTATTAAATAATGAGCGGGACAGCTGTGCTCGACGGATTCTGTACTCGCGCGCTAGTTTTGTGACGGACGCCCGAGCGCACTACCGTTGGACGAAAATCGTCTCCTGCTTCTCCAACAATCTGTGGAACTTCTTGTGTTTTAGTGAAGTGTTTTTTATAATACTGTGCAACGTTTTGTGCTATTGGAAATATGTTTTTATCGTAAACGTTAATGTGTGTTTGTGTATGATCGTCCGGGATGAAGGTATTTGGCAAATGTCGGGCTGACTCCGTGCCAATGGTACTGTTTGAGGTGCGTCTTGTTTGTTTACGTGGTTTATTTTGATTTCTATATTAATTGTCGTAGATTTTGTTGCATTGGGGTGAATGTTTATATTTTATTCAACACCCAGCAACATTTTCAATTGTTCAAACACTCGGTCATATTCCTCAGTTTTTCAATGATAAAATTATGTCTTCTAAATATTTATATTGTACGCTCTTTTATATTCTTTTTAAATAGTTAACGTAAAGTAATTGATCAGTGGGAGTTATTTTTCTGCTTCTTTATCATATTATATATGTACCGGGTTCAGTTATAAATGTGGTAAAAGGCAGGTTATCATTAAAAGTTTATCTTCTAATTTTTCATAATAAATTATTTTATTTGATAAAAAAGGATTTAATATGACGAAACATTAAGAGCGCTTCAGGAGAAGCTCCAGTAGCTCTTCAGCTTTAGAAGTGGTAGAGCCACGCTGTAAACAAAACTGTCATCATGGACGGGTCTGCGCGACCAGCTTGTTAGCACTGCCTCACAAACTGACGAAGTGAGTGTGAGATCTGGAAGCCCATATCCCTACGCAATTTCTTAATTGTCCCTTACCATTGAGGTCGGCATAACATCCATGAGTCTTCGGGTATTGTGGATGTTTATGGGCGATGGAGATAATTTACCATCAGGTGAGCCACTTGCTCGTTTGCCGACCCCTGCAAAAAAAAACTATATATTTGTATCTATGTATATTCATTGAACGAGTTCATCATAATTAGAATTGTAGCCAATGTCCCATCTCTGAGATAATCTTAAAACAGCGGCAATAGGTTTAGTGACCTGGCTATAAACAGACATCAGCAATTGACCATAATATAAAATCCCTAATCTATATATACAACGTGTTACAGAAAGGTGTGGTCATATTTTAGGGTCATTACACACTCCTTATAGTAAGTACCTATGTACCGGATCATTTCAAACCAAGACATCCTAAAATTTCACGTTAATTTTAATCACTCGTTTATTAAGATCGATAAGATTGATGACATCACTGTTAATTATAATGAATGACACTCACTTTTTAATAAACTTGAATAAGATTTACGTAATTCTACGGACATACGTACGTAACTTGTAATTTAAACACAAAATACCTGAAAGAGACTGTTTGCTGAAGACGATATAGGTACCATCCTCTGAAGTATTATAAAGATTTCATTGTCGGATCATCCATCTATGAATTTCGCTTAATACAGTCGACGAGCGTCTTATAAGCTATTATCAGTTGCACGAATACAAAATACCAATACATAATACTTGTTTTTAGTCAAACACAGCATATTTTTTGAACTCGTAATCATACTTCATAAAATCAGAAATAGCCGAACTGATCGAATACTGCGTCAAATAAATATTGACATTTGACAACTGTTTAATGTTTTTTAATTATAAAATAATTTAATGAAAGGAGGTCTGAAGTATCACTGTTTATCATTTAGTGTTGTTCAAAGTTGAAAGTCGATATCGACATGTTACTCATTCGATAAAAAAGAATATTCTATAATTATGTCCTAGCAATGCAATCGGCTTTGCTACTATGGGGGATAAAATACCAATACCCTACACTATACATTGCTTCAATTTGCCCGCCCCTTTCTATAACACGTTGTATAAAAGCGAAATACCGATGATAGTTTGTGTAATGGCGAGGCGTACTAAGAACGGATTTTTGGAAATTCACATTTTAAGGGGGTAAAACTGGGGTTTGAGTATTGTATGAATTTTTTTTATTGAACGGAATACGACTGGCAAATTAAGCACAAATATCGCTTATCATAAATAATGAAATATGGGATTCACATTTTTGTAAAATACCTCTTGCAAAAGGGGGGAATGGAGGTTGAATTTAGTATGAAAGTATTTATTTTAACTTTTGAACAACTTGACCGGTTGGGGTCATATTCACACCGTACATTTCTTTTGTGGAGAGAATGGTTTATAACTATATACCATCACGCTAAGACCCATGGGAGCGGAGCAGTAATTTAAATATATTGAAAATAAATATCTCAAACTCTACTAAAGCTAGGATTATGTTTGGTCAGAAGATAGTTTGTGTAATATAGGGGCACGCTAAGAAAGGGTTATTAGAAATTTTTATTTTAAGGGGTAAAGGGGTAGGGATGAATTTTATATATTATTAATGTGAACGTTTGGATGTTTGTAGATCAATCACGCTTTAACGGCTGAATGGATTTGGGTAAAATTTGGCTTACAGGTAGACCAAGACTAGAATTTGAACATAGGCAACTTTTATCCCAGAAAAAGACTTTTACGCGGGCGGAGCCGCGGGCAACTGCTAGTTTGCTATTAAAATAGAATTGTTTACCAACAAACGAAACCACGCGCGACTTTAATATGTTTTCTGAATATAGCTAGTTTAAATATTGCCAAAGACGAATTTAAAACAACAGTTAATTGAGTGTTTATTAACGAATTAACACTAAAACATGAGTCTTATTTCGAAACAAAGAAACCACACGTCGTTCTAAGAATTTAATGAATGACTACTAATCGTTTTATAGAACATTGTTAGGCTGGTGACGGGACGATGGTGGGTTCATGGGAATTAGCTTGCTTTATGGAATGTTCTTGGTATTATGAATGCGAACAGATTAGATACTTTATAAAGGTCATAGACATAGTCTTTATTTGCATACCAAGTGTAACGAAGTAGAAGAATTGAAACACAATGTACACGATCTTCTCCATTTATTTGGGCAGAGTAACAGTTTATATTCCGTTTATCAACCGACTGACAGCCGACAATAATTATTCCACCTTATTTATACCTTTTCACAAACAGTTCACATTAGTAATTGTATTTATTATTGAACTTGTTAGATCGTTCTAAATAACGTGTATTTATAATTGAATAATTAAATAAGTCAGAGTATCTTATGTATTAACAGACAATATAACGTTATACAATAATAGTGTGACGTCATAACCGTTGTGTTATTATTTAGTACCGCCAGCACTTATAACACAAGTGTACAATAGGGTAGTTTCCTATATTGAATTTTATACATTATTTTATAAGCAACAGAAAATGATACGCAAAAGAAACCCTTTTATTAAAACACAATCAAAATTGGTTCAGAAATGTGCCCGCAGTTATGACTTTAAATGTTGGTATGAGGAAAAGTGGGTGCGTAGTAGGGATATCTCACTATCTCGCTTGCACGCGTGCACTATAATGAACATTTTACACAGTGACGTCAAAGGTTGCGACGTCTGTCATTTGACAATTACCCCTTCTACAGGATTTGAATGGCTTCTAACTTATTTATTTTTGGTCCGATTTATAAAATTCTTTCTGCAATAGATTTTGAGTAACATAACTTATTGATTTAAATAATAAAAAAAATCTAGTCAACTACCCTATTGTGTTCTTAGATAATACATGTGCTTAAACTTATTAGCCTTTGTTTAGGCATTGCAAAATGGTATTAACTTTGAAATATTATGGCGGGTTAACTCCAATAATGTCGCTTTAGATGATTTGATCAAGTTTTAGGAAAACAACAGGAGTACGTTAGTTCAAGTGCCTGTGTCAAATTTATCAAAGAAATAATCAAAACCCCAAAGTAAAAATAAATAGACTTAATTAACCTTTTATTCTTATCAAACCTAATTTAATCTAATCAATTTTGAGCCGGTGTAATTACCAACTCAATGGTTGATAACACCGCTTTAAAATTGGTTGGATTAGATTAAGATCTGCGTTGATTGAAAAACCACAATTAATTAGTTCGCATTTTCATTACCTAATATGACGTTTTAGAAAACGGATCTTGAAATAATTATCTAATGCCGGCAATATTTATTCATCCACAGCCTCCGTGGCGTAGTGGACGAGTACTGGGATGTGAAGCGAGAGGCCGCGGATTCGATCCCTAAACCGGTGAAATCCAAAAATATTTGTTTCGGGTCTGGGTGTTCTGGGACCGTAAGTCCCTAGTAATTTAATACCAACCCACGATACATTATTCTTATCCTAGTATCAGGACTGTTCGGTGTATTTATTTACATACATAGTATACATACACATTCACGCCTGGAATCCCCGAAGAGGTAGGCAGAGGTATAACCAGTATACGCACATTTCGGAGAGCATGTTTCCGTCCCATGATGTGATAGGGGGTGAGGCTATCGCCATATCTGACTCAATTCCAGACTTCGCGCTGATACAGAGCATTCAGTATTATTAAAAACACATTATCACTTTTAATTATGTTTTTATTTATCTAAATATCTCTATTATATAGTAACAACTGATTGTTATGTAAGCAAAGAAGTTGCAATTATAATGTTGTCTTTGCAAACATTGTTGATGCATGTCTAAATATTGAATTAAATGAAGTTTGCAACTAAGTAATGGAGAATTATGTCATCTGTTACGATATCACTAATAGTGCTATTAAATACACTTGCAATTAAAGTGTGTCACTTTTTCTTTTTTGTTACAAAATAATATTCTCCAGGTTCTAGCTTCTAGGGCATAATAATAATAATAATATTACTAGCCCTGTATTATATACATCCCACTGCTGGGCACGGGCCTCCTTTACTGAATGAGAGGGGTTAAGCCTTAGTCCACCACGCTGGCCTAATGCGGGTTGGCAGACTTCACATAAATTCAAAATTCTTATGCAGAACTTCTCAGGTATGCAGGTTTCCTCACGATGTTTCCTTCACCGTTATCTAGGGCATGCGCCGCTTAATTTTTAGAATTTACGTGTGATGTCAGTTAAAGTATATGTATTTATTAGGGCTTCACTAAAGTAACTAGTTATAGATAGTAAATATCGAAACCAATACATAATAAGTTTCGCTTTTAATGTAGTGTATGACCTATTGCCTGTATAATCGCTAAGGGTTACATATCTACCACGTCATCATTAATTATTTCTCGGAATGATGATACGCGTCTTGTGTAAGGAAAATTGGAAAGGAAAAGGAAATATTGTTTTACCTAACTTCTAGTTTCTCTATAAGGGAAATACATATACATACGCACTAACACCTGTAATCCCCGAAGGGGTAGGCAGAGGTTTAACTAGTACACTCACATTTCGCCGAGCGTATCTCCGTCCCACGATGTGATAGGGGGCCAGCCTATCGCCATACCGGGCACAACTCCGGGCTGATACTGAGAATATCGTAATAGAAAAACCCAATACCACTTTACCCGACCCGGGGATCAAACCCGAGACCTTAGCGTTAGCTTAATCGTAACGCGTATGCATTAGAACTGCGCCACTGAGGCAGGAAGATACGTTTACACAATACTCATGAGTATCATCTCAGCCTGTTGTCGTCCACTGTTGGACGTAAGCCTCCCCAAGTGAGCGCCAACCATCCCGGTCTTGAGCAGCCCGCATCCACCC
Organism: Mimas tiliae; assembly: GCA_905332985.1. Classification (NCBI taxonomy): domain Eukaryota; kingdom Metazoa; phylum Arthropoda; class Insecta; order Lepidoptera; family Sphingidae; genus Mimas; species Mimas tiliae. Next base: position 1,277,042 of record HG995247.1, on the reverse strand, counting down.
GCTACCCGCCATCCTTTTCAAGTCATATTTCTTATTGTTTTTTTTTTTTTTCTCTTTCTCATGAGTATAATAGAGAAATAAAATTTGAAGTAGTACATGTAAAAAAATTGAGCCACTTTTACATTATTTCGTACACAAATGTAATGCCTCTTGTATGTTGTACTCAATACTATGTGTGATATTATATGCGCTCTGGCCCTACAGGCATGCGATATAGGAAGACGCAACTTGCAAGTTTAAAGCGCAGGAGCACTACAAGTTTACATTACAGTAGCTTTTGTCCGCGGCTTCGCCCGCGTGTTTGCCTATTTCCAGGATTAAAGTAGCCTAGTGGTCGACAGCGGTGGGCGCGGCGTGGGTGGTGATCGCATCAAGCGAGTCCCGTCATCGCGATCGGTGTGAGAAACGCGCTTGACAAAAATACTAATATCGCTATTAAAAAATAGGGGTTGTTGGTAGAACGGTGATAATTTAGGGTTGTATGTATTTTTTAATGAGACATCATAATAAAATAAAATAAAAATGTAGTCCAAAAAATAAATTAAAATGTTAGGGGTGGACAACCCTTATTACTTAGGGGTATGAAAAATAGATAGTAGCCGATTCTCATACCTACTGAATATGCATATAAAATTTCGTACAAATCGGTCCAGCCGTTTCGGAGGAGTATGGTAACTAACATTGTGACAGAATTTTATATACAAGATTAAAAAAAAACAGGTTTAGGTTTTTTTTACTAAATTCAAACATTCTATATGGGCATCGAACCATACCCGGTGACGTCGAGTGCAGGCTATCACCACTGCTCTATCGACACATGACCCTGTGATAATTTTTTTCTACTACACCATTCGTAAAACGCTATCATCAATAGCATTATTCTCGTATTTCATTTAAGATAAGTAATATGTACGATAACCAAGTGAACGAACTTCTAGTTGGCTTGTCCTTATATGCGTTAAAATTTGATCCGGTTCGAAGGACCAAATATTTATGACATTCTACATCTGTCAGATATTATGTCTCCAAAATATTTTCAAGTAATTTTTTCATATCGAAACATCCGATTTACATTGAAAATACTTTTGTGTAAATTCGAATAGCTCAAAAGTGTCTGTTAAGGAAATACTTAGTTTTTGATGGCACAACAGAATAATAAGATTAGCACAAACAATGATTTGCTAAACGATTTGCGGCCGGGATTGTGTTAAGTCCATTATCCTATTCTATATAATTGCGTGTAGGTTGAAACGGTGTGGTTTAAAAAACGTGGCAAAACTTTCTGTTTTATTTAAAGATCTGTTTAGCCAAGTATGATTGACTTTATTATAGTTTAGATTTGTTTTGTAATTTATTATACACGCCAGTTACAGAGGTTAACCTGTTCCATGGGCATCAGGAACTATGAAGGACTTTGTGGGAAATTAAGACCTAATTACACACAAAGAGTTAACCTCTCTTAAAACATATCAAAGGTAAACCTAATCAGTGTCAAGACACAGGTAACAATATTTTATTTAGAGTATAACGCTAGTTTTCTTGGTATCATTTTTGGGAGAGCTCCTCGTGCCATCTTCAACTACAATCTTCGCATTATAAATTATGTAATAAACAAATTCAAAAGTTGGATCTTCTCCCATTACTGCATACTCCCATATTAGCCTTCAAAAAGTTGCGGTTAACTCCACATTTTTCGCCATTTATTCACAAACATAACTTATAATGACTCGCGTTGGAAGTTTTCCCCCAGACCTCGGTTACATAACCCCTGAACCCTTGGCCTAACGCCAAATTGTCTGACATCGTGCTAAGAGAAAGTATACCTTATCTTGCTTGTAATCAGGTCCCTTTTGCCTTGAATGATGAGCTGTCAATAATGACAGTAAATCACCAATTCATAAACGCTGTGATTTTAGGGTACCCATTGTTGTAAGTGTAAGCATAGAGCACAAAAGTCGAAATTATGGTATTATTTGTTTTTACATACATAAGCCCACATCTGTATCACAGAAGGGATATGCAGAGACGCAGCTAGTGCCGCATCCACTGTTCGCCCAGGTTTTTTCAAGGCCATGATCTGATAGGAGGCGACTAGCAAGCCTATCGCCATACCAGGCACACTTTACAATCCTGGTCAATGCATGTGTGTTTTTTCGAAACAAAACTTCAAATATAAATTGGAGGGACGCATTGGGCCTCATGATTCGACTACCAGCCATTTGGCTCGTTTCGAGTAGCTTGAATATATTCGGACCCCCTATATTTGGCGAGCTGCTCGAGGCGAGTCTTTAACGTCCATTTTTTGCTATGAACGGTCTAGTGGATATTGTCTATCAGGGTATTCCACGTCGAGCTGACGCGCATATGTAGCTTGGTTCCTTCAAGCATTCAGTCTTTAAAACGTAAGTACTAAACTCAATGCGTACAGAAGATTATACAGCGGCTGTAATATGGACGGTTTTACTCGTGGTGACTGGTATTGATCGACTGGCGAGCCTGACAGTCCTAGCGGTGGAACATGTATTGACGAGACACGTGCCACGTATACCGAATAGATACACGAGCGAGCTTTACCAGCAAGCGGGCCTTAACGGACATTGGATCTCTTACATACAAACATACATATGCGCTCACGCCTGTAATCTCCCAAGAGTAGACAGAGGTGTAACCAGTACACCCACATTTCGCCGAGCGTATCTCCATTCCATAATGTGAAAGGGGGCGAGCTATCGCCTATTTGACCTCTTCTTTTGTTAAAAGGCTTCCTTTTGGAACGAAGTTCCTTATCGCGCGTTGTGAAAGTGGGCTAGACGGAAAAAATTCTTACGAAAAGTTGTCACGACACTTTTTTCCCTTTTTGAAATTATGTAGACAGTTTTAACGACTAAAGTTGGACATAATAGTGTTCGATTTTCAAAACTTTTTTGTGTTTAAGTGGCCAGTGTTGTCAATTTGTGAATCAAGTGAAAACTAGTTGGATGAGGTTGTTAATCGATACATCTTGGATTCAGCTTATCGCGCGTTGTGAAAGGGGGCTAGACGGAAAAAATTCTTACGAAAAGTTGTCACGACACTTTTTGCTATAGTAAGCTATTGTAAGCTGTGCGGCGTCGCATGTTTCTCTGTCTGTCTCTCTCTCTCTTATAGAAAGCAAGCCAGATATTTTCATTTCTATTTCGCATTGAACAGTGTTACGAATATAATATATAATAATAAATAATATTATTATTTATTATTAATAATAAATACAAAAATTAATAATTAATTATATATTAATTAATTTCCTACTTCAGTTACCACAAGCCAATTATTACGAAAATTGAGCCTACTGATTAAGTTTATATAACATTATATTTGTTAATAATAAAAAAAATATTATTATAACTTAAAAAAAATAAAATTTTATTACAATTCCTTCACTAATTAATCGAAAGGAACTTCGTTCCATCCGGGTGTCCCTTGACACCTCTCATTAATTTTTTGATAACCACAGGGTTCCAAATGTCTCAGTTTGCCGGACTACATATAATCTATTTATTACTTCAAAGGGAAGAGTGCAATGCCATCAACTAACAGAATTGTCTGTAAATTGGCTAATGCGTCGTAACTCGTATATCAATGTAACTAGAATTGACGGTACTGGCCGACTGCCGAGTGACAAGCACGTGACAACATCCTGTTAGATAAATTGATAATGTTGGTAAGAACAACGGTGATCACACGTGGCGCCGGCGTCTTTGTACCTGTCGTTTGTCTATGGAGGGGACCGTTGTAAGGGTCTATTACTTATGTTTGTTGTGATAGGAGTTTGATGGTATTGTGTTGGCAAGAAGTTTTAAGTAATTGACTAATGTAAATAAATTAATCATTATTTCTGCGGCCAAGCAGCAGTGTGTAAGCTATCGTGTTCCGGTTTGAAGAACATTGAAGCTCGTGAAATTATTAGGCACTGATTAACATATAAATTTTTTGTCTTTTTCACAATTAATAATTTGACGTAAGCAGGAATAAAAAAAGAGAGATAATACCATTCATAGATAGATGACGGCGAAACACAGTACTTAATGAGATGTTCAGTAAAATATTAGTTTAATCTGTCTGAAATTTCAATTGCAAAACATTGTAAATCTTTACCTTTTAGGGGCCAGTTTTAATAAACGATATTGGTTTGATTATCTAGTTAGATCCTGAAAATCAACTATTCAAATTCAAGTAATTTGTTCGCGTGACCTTCAAATTGTTTTCTTATTCTGATTTAGCTCATTTGTGCGATCTATCCGGAGAACTTTAAGATCGTTTATTGCAAATGGCTGAAAGTGAACAGTGATTGTACATTTATTTGTTATCTTCCGATAAAGCAACACTGCGGAACATATTGTAACAAAATTTCGCTCATAATTACGCTAAAATTAGCTTGACATATAACTGTTGCCTTCCTTTCTAAGTGGCTAGACTCTTGCATACAATTCTTTAATCTTTGCTTAGAGGTAGTACTCTGACCGACACAGTCTAAACGGTAGCAATTGCAACACCGATTATAAAATTGAAGTTAGATTCGCTTCCGTTTCCCGGTACGACATCGTATTTTTACTGTGTATTTTTCCTATATAATAAGCAACGATAGGGCAGCGGGGAGCGGCACGGACTGTCGACGTCGCGTCGAAACCCAGCTCCAATAGCATACCGAAAAACGGAGTGAATAGGGATGGCGGGGAAAATCGGGATGAAACTTGTATAGAGTCTATTACATAAATGGATCGCCCAAAATGTTACCTCAAGCTAAATTTTTGTCCAAAATGTGTAGTAGTTTTTTATTTTTTAATCACCTACAGTTTATCTCACTTTGTATGTGAAAATAAACAAAACCCAATAGATTTGTTCCTCATTTGTCATTTGTATATCCATTGTTAATTATCGATTGCTTTATCAGTGAAGGAAATGTGCTCAGCAGTGAGACAATATAATACAGGCCTGATAATAATTATACTTTACACCAGCAAAGTCCCGAAGATTCTGGAAGTTTCTTTGATCTCGTTGTTTTTACAGGGTCGATAAAAAGTCAGTTTGACGCGGTCAAGGCTGCAGAAACCAACGGCCGTCTGTTGATTTAATTGAAGCTTTATTTTAGCATAAAACAGAATGTATCGTATATTGGAAGATTTGTCTCTACATTTAAAATCTTGTACATAGTGTACATTTTCGTTTTTTTAGAAGTGCGATCAATGGATTTGTTAAAGCATTATTTTCAGTGGTTATTAGTAGGTATTGGAATTTTATCCCTTAATATTATAATATTTACTAACGAAAAAAATTGAGGTGGTACCTAATTCGGCGTGTTATAATTCTTAAATTGATTGTTTTTTTTTGTATGTATCATCACGTGTAACTTTTCACAGAATGATCAGATTTCGGTGATTCTTTTTCATTCGAAAGGATAGAGCTCAAAGTAGGTCTCATTTAAGTTGGTCCCCTAAGAGGGTGAAATTGGGGATGACAGACAAAAGTACGTAATTTTAGCACCGATTTTGTGGGTTCTTTCACCTTAAATAGTAAAATAAAAACATAAATAAAACCAACTCAAACACTAAAAAGCTAAAAAGAAAATAACCAATTTTGAGTCTGTAGGCTGTACTTTCTATCAATAATTGAATTGTAATAGCACCGACTCCTAATGTGTTATTCTATCAGTAATATTAATCTAAATTTAATTTCGTTTAGGTTTTTTTTTCTGTAGCAATGTTAAAAGCAACCGAATTACTTAGGTAGTTTCTGAAAGCACATAATGGCGAAGCAATCATATCGTAATCAGTATGTATGTATTATTCTGGATATTTACCGCGAAAAATCACGATTTTTTTTATTGCATAGGCTGACAAACGAGCAAGTGAGTCACCTGATGGTAAGTGATCACCACCGCCCATGTACGCCCACAATACCAAAAGAGTCATGGGCGCATTGCCGACCTTAAAGGAAAGGGATAATTGAGGAATTTGGGCCTCCGGATATCTTACTCACCCTACGAAACGCAACAGCAATCTGCTACTTTACGTCGGTTTTCTGTGAGACAGTGGTAACGACCCAGACGAGCCGGCCCATTCATGCTGTAGACAAAATTGTCTGCAGCGTGGCTCTACCACTCGTAAACGTTACTACACAAATAGATTTTGCGCATATCTACCCGTAATTTTTTATCATCAAAAACAACTGACCTTGGATCAACTTTCTCCTTAATTCTCGAAGTTCTATTTCCATCGCTATCGCGTCATTGTTGCAAAACATTTGGATTATTTATAATTCGTGACGTGAATAGCGTCTGGATGATGGCCAGCCAGCGCGTAGTATGGCGCGTGTTGCGTCCCGGTAGATTGGCTATCGGCGTTGTAACTTGCATTGCTTATTTGGACAATATTTTATTTTTAACTTCCCTATAGACATTAATAATCATTAATATACTGTCATTGAGTATATATTGTAATCACTGGATATCCCTATCTTCTTTAGTTAACTAATTACTTACTACTTGGTCAAAACCTCAAGTGGTGTGGCTGTTTAACAAATCATTTTTTATTTTTATATCCTTTTTATTTAATGTTTTCTTTTGGTGTGTTTATCCTTTAGTTATTTGTACTTTCTCTTACTGACGTGTGACTGACGAAATAAATTTATTTTCTTTTTTCTAAATTGGGTATTAAAGTGACAAAAAATCAGATTAGATTAATCTCTTCTTAAAATATATAAGTAAGGCCTTTCTTGTAATGCCTGTTAATAATTTGATGTATTCGATTAATTCATTACATATGAGGACAAATTATGTTTGCATTTATAAAGATTATGAAAATACTTCTGGATTATAGTATAGTAATAAGTATGTGTAAGCTTTGGAATCAATTGATTGTATTCTGCTACCTCTTTTGAATGCTTATATGCGTCATCCTTCCTACGGTAAAAATAGAAGAGTGTAGTTTTCTGTGATTATATTATTATTATTCTCTGTGATGATTATTTTACTTAATCTAGTGATTCGTCGTCGTTTCTAAGATATTCAAGTACAATAATACATATTATATTACCAATTATTTGAGCTGAAGATGGGATATAATTAAATGTTTCATGAGTCATTATTTTGTTGATACCTAATTTATTCTTTAACGTCTCGCAATGCTGCGAGGAATCAGAAGCCGTCGTCGGGATCTTACATTTAAATTTTCTGTATGGCAAAAATAAAGTAGAACATCGGCGGCGCGGTCTGATACGCTTCAGTTCCGTCGTAGAATGACAAAATCCTGATAAATAATTTTGTCTGTTTTGCAAAATTATATTTTCAAGAAAACATGCATGATATAATAATTATCGTGGAAAATACTGAATAAAATCTGTAATCGAGGAAGTATTACTTCGGCGACTATAGTATACAATGTATGACCGGTGACCTTATTCACCAAGGTGAACTGTTTGCGTGGTAACGTCTCGTCTAAACATAGACCGCTCACGATGGCGTTGTGATCATCGCTTCCTAGTCTATCTATAATAATAAATAAATAAATACACCCAACAGTCACACACATAGTCCCGACCCCACACTAGGTTAACCTGTATCGTGGGTATCGGGAACTACGAGGGACTTGCGGTCCCACAACACCCAGACCCGAAACAAATATGTGTGGATTAGACAAACATTTGTCTCGGTGTTGGAATCGAACCCACGGCCTCACGCTTCGCAGTCGGCTACTCGCCCACTGCGCCACGGAGGCTGTCAATTGTCTCTTGTGAATTGTTGGGAGTCATCATTTCATACAGTCAAAACATGGGTTTAGCTGATTTTCTGTGGAGGATTTTAGTTAACGTGCTACACGTGACACCAAAAAATACCATACGGTTTTATTTGTACGAATGTAAACAGGTTTTCATAAATTTTGTTATCTATTGAATAAGTTATAAGTTTTATTTGTTGCCATATCATGGTCACGTTTATTTTCTTTTATATTTGCTAAATAATCAACCGCCTTTGATTTTTAAACTGTTCTTCCTTTAGATTTTGACATACATTGCACAACACGAGATCTAAACACACACATATTGTGTCTTCAAAAAATGCTTACATTGATCGAGGATTCTTTTAACTTCTGCCTCGAACAAAACACTGCTCCTGCAAACCGATAAGCTGACTTTAAATTGTCATAGAAGCTAAAACATAAAACAATGATCAATATACAAAGTCCGTCGTGTCATACAGTATAACATTTATGAACAAATACACCTAATATACTTACTTTTAGGTAATTTTAATTATATTGTTTTAGAACTTACCAATTTGGATTCTCACCACGTTTGTTTTCGTTATAGGCAGTCGTCCACCGACTTCTTCTGGTCTGATGGTAAGGCATAAGTTGCTCTTCTTGTCATCGTATAACCTATTTCATTTTGCCCTGGTCGGGATTCCTTTTCCTCATCTGGTCATCGATTAGTCTTCAGCATTGCATGTCGTCACCTAACATGTAACTACATTTTTCCATTTAGTTTTGGATCGTTCTATTGATTTTTATTTTAAGAAATTTCAAGATTCCCATACTTTTTCCATCACATTTAAGTGCTTGTTTATCATTATATTCAGGTGACGGTTACTTGAAATAAAGTGCCAAAACTCAGATTTCTTCACGTATTCTATTAGAGATATAATTACTGAGATGATTATACATAGTAACTCCTTTCACGTTATTTAAGTGTTACTGGTTTCTTATAATCATAGAATAACATTTTAAAGTTTAACTACTGGTTTATTTTTCATATGCTTAAAAAAAGTGGGGTCCGAATGCTTTTTTAAGCGAAAGTTATTTATGTTTTGTCTCTTCTCTTAGTTTGTAATTATTCATATCGAAGCCAATTGGAAATCTTTATCAAATTATACTCATGACGTTTAAAAGAAAATATTAATTTGTTCAGCATTGTATATTTTATTTTATATCAATTCATAGCGTATGTTACCGCGTTTGAATATCGATCTACCCAATTTTCCGCCTCCTCTATTCGTAGTGATTATGCCATTAGTAAAATTAGTGATTATATTGTTTGATAAGATAGTAATCTGACAATCTGGCACGTTCTGAGTACGTTGAACCGCTAGCGGTGCCAGACTGACTATATAATTTGCCATGGCGGCGGATTCTTCGAGCTTTTAGCCAAAATTTAATTTAGTTTCTTTTTATAGTAGTAAATGTTGAGGCAATCTTGTTATTGAATGAAATTGCTGAATCTAAAATGTAGAATTCTTTTTTTTACTTCGTTAACAGGCTTTTCACTAAATTGTATTTTTTTTTTTGCACTGAATTAAAACTTTTGATAACTGCATTATATTATTTTCATTTTGATAATGAAGGTATCCTTTGTACCGAAGGTCGTGTTCTTAGAAGACTCATAAATACAGTTTAAGTGTGACAGCTCTACCAACAGTAAATAGTCAAAATAATTTGGTAAAGTATACCTTATTTTATATCTTGCTTTCATTTTAAGGGGTAAATATGCCTCCCCTGATACTAAAACCACGTCTCATACATAGGCTAGTCACATCAATAATGGCTAAAACATTTCCCTTTCCGAAATAACCACAGTAAACTTAAACAAGAATTTAGAGTCTTCATAAAAAATTCAAACGGGGCGAGTGGGTTCTGCAATTTTGCTTTGCTACCGTGTACTTTCCGTACAAATAACATTTGGCTTGTTGGCCCATAATAAATTCAGACCTGCGGCAAGTTACCGTCGAAATGTGGTCTCGTATTTGATTGTACCGAAATCCCTGATGAAACCATTTAATTAATTATTTTCAGACAATTATTGCTGGCGTGTCTGCTTTTAACGAACTTTGACCTGTTGGTACTTGGTAAACAATTTAATTTTTATTGGGTTTGTATCATGTAGTTGGAAAGTATTTATAATGAGATAGTGTTTAGGTTGCAATGGTTTTAACTTTTATTGTCTAAAAATCGTTCAAGTGCGAGTAGTTAGAAATCGGTCGGTGCTCGAGCGATAAATTCCTGAATAGTTTAGTTTGGTAAATGAGTTATATTAATAATGATAATACGAGCCCTGTATTATACACGTCACACTGCTGGGCACGGGCCTCCTCTATTGAAAGATAAGGGTTAGGCTTTAGTCCACCACGCTGGGCTAATGCGGGTTGGCAGACTTCTAAATGAGTTATAAGTTGAGAATTTAGAGATATGATATCTGTTTTTGAATGTAACTAATAGACATCTTCTTCCGCAAATTCCTCCAGCATATAGGTATGCCAGAGCGTGACTTTTGTATTTGAACGTGACATATTTCATTTTAAATAAGCGTTTACTCGAGGTGGTGAATCAGACGCTTTAGTAAATATTAAAATGCACAATTATATTTAAACTTGTAAATAAAATTTGATACTTGGAGTGGCTGCTATATTAGCTAGCAATTTTTGTATTACTTTTATTGATCCGAGTTCGAAGAACTAATCTTAATTTGTGAGCTATAAATTGACTTTGCCTTGCTAAGTAACTGACCCTGAACCACTTTCATTCACGATATGAAAAGCAAAATTGTTTCTTCATTAAGTACATACGCACTTACGCCTGTAATCCCTGAAGGGGTAGGCAGAGGTGTAACTAGTACACCCACATTTCGCCGAGCGTATCTCCGTCCCACGATGTGATAGGCGGCGAGCCTATCGCCATACCTGGCACAAATTCCAGACTCCAGGCTGATACTGAGCATGTCGTAATAGAAAAACCCAATACCATTTTACCCGACCCTGGGATCGAACCCAAGACGTCAGTCAGCGTTAGCTTAATCGTAACGCGTACGCATTACAACTGCGCCACCTAGGCAGTCAGTCAGTTTTTCATGAAGTATTTTCCACATAATCCGAGCAGATATTTTCACCACCTAAACAGCCATTACTTACCACATATCATATTATGCGTTGTTTTCCCCCATTTGTGCTAGATTTGGCAAATGTGCGCGTTCGCTGGCTTATTGTTTGTAACATGGTTTAGCGAAATGTCTCATAAATTCGATTTTATATGGTCGGCTTTGGGTGTAATGCTGGTAATCTGGACTTCCGTTGAGTTCCCGAAATGTAACATTAGGTTTAATAGAAGCAGTAATCGTAGATTTGTGATGTATTTGACGTGTATCCTGTAACAAACTATTTGGTATTACCAAAGGCTTTATTGTATATTACTAGACGGGCTGTTTAGAAGTAAAATTGCGTCATATATCGCGAGAGTTTGACAGCTCACAAGCAGGGAGCGCGATAGGGGTTCTAGTTGAGAGTAAGCGAGATGGTAATATTGAGTTACGGTCAATTGACCGCAACTTATTAGTACAATTTTTATGTACAGCGCAGCTTGTCTAGTAGTATACATTAAAGTTTTTGGATATTACGGACTAGCTTATGCTATAACATTTTACTGCAGCATAGGTCTCGTCAATTTTTACGGCCGCTCTGAATCCAGTGTTATGCAGTGCTTTGTAATTCAAAGTGCTGTGTGGTGTTGTTTCTGTTTAAATAAATAAAATAAACTTTTTAAGTAAGGACCAGCAAAATGTTATTGCCCAATGCCCATACAAACTTTCCCAACCATTTTCACCTCTTTAGGAATGGAATATCAAAAAACACGTTGTTACGTCATTATAGGCATAAACGTTCAACATTTCTTTTGAGGTGGGTTCTGGGTGGTGATAAATTAGTCTGTTAGGACATGCCATTTAATATGTATAAATGGATTGTAGTGCTTCCAGTGATCACAGTGGTTCTATGAACAATTTTATTATAGAAAATATTTTCCTGAGTCGAAGCATAAAAGATTAATCGGTACATTAATGCATACAAGCGCATTCAGTTAACCCTGTCGGTAACCAGGTCAGCGACGTTCGTATCGGGGCCCACCGCACCCTCGCTGTTTATTAACCCGAGAGGATATCAAAGTGGATGTTGGCTACGAGCTTTTGAATTGTTTATGCTTCCGATGCGAGCTTGAATTTATGAGGTCGATGTTTTTTGTAGTTGGAGCATTGATTTGTATACAAATACATGCATACATAGACTCACGCCTGTTTCCCATAGGGGTAGGCAGAGACAACGGATTTCCACTTGCTACGATCCTTGCATACCTCTTAGGCTTCATTCACTCTCATTAAATTTTTCATACATGCACGTCGGTATAGGGTACTCCTGACCTGGCCTTTCTCGAGAATATACAACTTGATCAACAAAACGTAACCAAAAGATAATGTAAATCTAGAAATATTAATATAAAATTTTGAGACGGGGCTATTGTAATTTAATGGTCAATTAATTGGTAGAAAGCTAAGACACAAAATTGGTTATTTTCAGTTTTTAAGTTGGTTTTAGTTTTGGTTTTTATTGTAGTCACACAACTGATTAATAGGCATTCTTTGCCTATTATACCCGTTAGCCTATTGTGATTGTAAATTGTTTGTAAATTTTTCTCTTTGTATCTCGAAATTTACAGTAGGTATTGTAGCTAAGCGATGTATTAGTCTTAGGTATTAGTGTGAGATACCGTAATAAATACATTTCTTTCTTTCTCTCTTTCATTCTATTTTTAATGGAAATCATGATAATCGGTGCATAAATTGAGTTTTTATCATGCTGTTTTTATCATCATGGAATGCCTATTTGAAATTGAAATGGGTCCAACCTTGGACTACCCCTTTGGAATGAAAAAAGAATAATCAAAATTTGATCACTGCGAACAGTTAAATGCGTGGTTATATATATAAAAAAAAACTAGATATACGTGTCGAATTGAGCACTTCTTCCTTTTATTTATTAGTTAAAAAAGAATAATTTAATTAATTTCGGTTCTTCTAACTACGAGATCTCTCATTCAGCGCCATGCTGCAGGAGTCAGGACGCTCCTAACAGTACTGCGCAGCGCTGTTTCACTTCTGCATTGCGTCATTTCTGTTGCGGCAACTATTATATCAATTAGATTTATCTGATTAATAGATGATTGTCTTTCAGATCTTACAAACTTGATACATAATTCGGTCGGGTAAAGTGGTATTTTTCTATTACGAAATGCTCAGTATCAGCCCGGAGTCTGGAATTTGTGCCCGGTATGGCGATAGGCTCGCCCCCTATCACATAAGGGACGGAAATACGTTCGGCGAAATGTGGGTGTACTGGTTACACCTCTGCCTACCCCTTCGGGGATTACAGGCGTGAGTGCGTATGTGTGTAAAAAATATGTAGATAATTTTTGAATATAAACTACCTATTTATGACAATATAATCATTATTAAAGTAATTTATCTTCACCCACTCTAGAAAGGTGAAGGTTTACCGCTGATATAAAATTAGTACTCAAAATAAAGTAACAAGGTATCGAGGCGAGATTAAAGGCAAAGCCAGGTAGTGGGCGTTTGAGCGTCAAGTGGTCTTCTGGTCCGGTGACGTTTCGACTTCCAGACCCTACTGGTGACCCGTTTATACTAATTTGATGAAGTAGTGTCAAAATCAGTCTCCCGGTCCGATTTTTCTATTTCTGCCGCCAAAGAGCAGTGTTTTAGCACTGTTGTGTTTCGATTTTAACAACATTAAATCCAGTGCAATGAATGGGCATTGTGACACATAAGATCTTATGTCTCGGGATGATGAGCGCAGTACAGTGCTTTTATAATTCATAGTTCTGAGTGGTGTTGCTATTGTTTATGGGCAGGCGTGTCATTATTGTTTCGTCATTAAGTTGTATTAAAAAAATCAATAGCTTGTTCAGTCCTGCAAACGCGAAAATTGGCAATTTTTGATAGCATATTCTCTGCTTGAGGGTGTCTGAGAAAGCAACGTTGGGTACACTGAAATAATAATGGTGCGATATAGTTGTGGAACGGTAGTTAAATGGTATAAAAGAGGTTGTCGCCATAACTGGAGGTCTTTACCCGCAGTCGGTCAGACAGTCTCCAGTTCATTAAGATCAGTGGTCAGTCGATAGTCCATGTGTTCATTACGCGGTAGCTCTTTTAGTTCTATACGGATAAATTAGTAGTGCAAATAAATTAAACACGTTGTTCACAAATCAGTGCCGGTGTAGTTATAAAAGGTCGAGCATGATGAGAGGTGTCGTGTTCGCAGCCACACCACGCTATAGTCAGCCGCGAGATTATAACAATGGGCCGTTTAGAGCCCGCCGTGTTTGGCGGTGCAAAATCCACGCCGGACTTGGTTGCGAGGTAGTGATATAGAAGGTTGCGTTTGGCACGTTATTGGCTACATGAAATGTGATGGTAGTACAACGTGTTATCGCACCTAAGCTCAGATCGACGCAGGTTTCCCATCTACCCTCGTTTCATACGCACTCACGCCTGTAATCCCCGAAGGGGTAGGCAGAGGTACACCTCTTAACCTTGTAACCAGTACACCCACATTTCGCCGAGCGTATTTCCGTCCCTAATGTGATAGGGGCGAGCCTATCGCCATACCGGGCACAAATTCCAGACTCCGGGCTGATACTGAGCATTTCATAATAACCCAATACCACTTTACCCGACCCGGGGAGAGAACCCTAGACCTCAGCGTTGACCTCAATCGTAACGCGTACGCATTACAACTGCGCCACCGAGGCAGTCATCCTCGTTTCAACTGGCAAAATATATCGGATCAACAGCTTCCCCTTCCACATGCTAACAGTATAAAAGATGTCGCATTGAACGAACACCTCTGTGTTTATTTGTAATTGTGACGAGCATTGTAGCTGTGTTTGGTGTGCATTATTAGTGAAGATAACAAACACTGGGGGTAAACTGGTATTCACTTCATCAGTTTCGTCATGTAGTTTGATCACGTTTTGTGGATAATGCTCATCGTAAGTAGCAAGCAGCTCAGCGAAGGGTGGTACGGACTGCCGAGACGAAAAACACAGATTCTAAACTAGCTCCATGAGCATGCACCTCTAACTTTTCTAAGTTATATGTGTATTCATTGTCCAAAGTCTTGACGTAGTAGAGGAAGATTGAGTCGATAATCTCACTACCGAAGATGCTAACTAGTGAGGTGACAGTGTCTAAGTAGAAAGGCGAATTCTGTCACCAAGCCTTGGTAATAAATGCCAGGCAGAAAGTAAATGAAGATATACAGGAGAGATGATGGGGTCTCATCATTATCACATCATTTAGGAAGTGTTGTTGCTATATTAGGAATATAATAACTACCTAATTATTATAATTAAAATTCTTAAATTCTAGCTTTTGCTCGCGGCTTCGCCTGTGTGAACTGCCTTCTCCGGGTTAAGAAGTAGCCTGTATTCCAATCCAGGTCATGGTCTACCTGTGTGACAAATGCCTAAGTTCACTCAAAACCGTTCATCTGTTAAGGCGTCGTGATCACGTAACAGCCAAATTTACAAACATCCAAACTTTCACATTAACAATATTAGTAGGATTATAGGTAACTCAGTATAAGTAGAACGTATTTTTAATTAGTCGTTTGAGGGGGCCCTTTATCACAAACGGCTAAGCATAATTTTCCAGACCAGTTGAATACGGCTGCGTTTAAATGTAAAGGTTAAAATGTACTCCAATGCCTAAAGACTCTTGACATTTTGCCACTAACGAACAGCCATTCAGCGACTTAATTTATGTTTTTTTTTACTCGGAAGAAGTAAAACTATTAGTCAAATTATACAACCTAGCTCACTCCTCAGATCAGTCTATTTAGTATATATTGTATATATTTGTTGATTCAATAGGAGTGACATAATCACATTGTGTTAATCGCTCGGCAATGAAAAGAAAAAAAAAATGATTTTTATTCCATTTTTATGTGGTAGCCAATTTTGGTCTATAGTATGAATGAGCCTTATTCACCAGTGTGGTAACCTATATCCACTGTGAAACGGCAGAGTGCTGTTGCGGCACTACGCATGGGCGGTTCCGGTTGAAGCCGTGGCGCTCCAAGCCTCGGGAACCCGGGGCCGTCCCTAATGCGCCGAAGATGGCTACTGCGGGGTTTTTAGTTGGTAATGCCGACGTAGGGTGTAATTAAGTTAGGGACTCTGCCCAGCGGTCGCCAGGATGTTTTCAACCTCTCCCAGGAGGCTTAACGTTGGTTCATAAGGCCCGCCGAACATAACCGTCTCATCGCCCCTCAGTGATAAATCGCTTATCGACGCTAAAAAAAGCCAGCTGTTGCGTTTTGTATGGTCTTAATTCGCTTTGCCTTTAAAGGTCGACAACGCACGATGGTCAGGCGACTCACCTGCAAGATTTCCGGCTTTATGCTTTAAAAAAATGACATAAAACTTTCAAATGTCTGCTTGGATCCCTTATACTTGAATATTTAAGTGATAAATGAATGTTTTGAAACTAATACAATTTTAAACTACATCCATTTTGAAACGCGCTCTAATTTGGCTAACTTACTAACTGCAGTTACATTGGAATTTTGGGAAATAAATGGGCAAAATAAAAATGTATGCGATTAACTGTGAGTTATGAGGTCTAACATGTACTTTTCGGATATTCCAGAATTATATAAACAAATTCTGAATCTAAAGCATATTTTACGTCAAATGTTCCTTGGGTAGAATAAATAAATACACCCAACAGTCACACACATAGTCCTGACCCCACACTAGCTTAACCTGTATCGTGGGTATCAGGACCTACGAGGGACTTGCGGTCCCACAACACCCAGACCCAAGACCAAAATTTGTGGATCACACAAACATTTGTCTCGGTGCGGGAATCGAACCCACGGCCTCTCTCCACGGAGCTATTGTGCAAACCTTGATATATCGGCCTATTAATTAGACCATATTCCGCGAAGGTCATTTTGATTAGGTTTGCGAATAGTGTTTATCATATCGTATGTAATATCTTGTACATTTTATAATGTAATGTTATTTAATACAATTATATCACTTAAAGAAAGTCGCATGGAACTTACTATTACGCCAGTGTGGTAGACAGCGAAAGTATGCCTACACTGAAAAAAATTAACTTAATTGTCACCATATTCAGCAGTTGCAATAATTAAAAATATTCTGGTAATTGAGCATCATTTAGTTCTCTCCGCAAATCACCATAATTACATCAAACAATTTAAACAAATTAGATCGTTTTTATTTTTCTACATTTCCGTCCGATCTTGTAGGGAGATTTCGACAAAAGCCTTTCAATTTTTATTTCATTGTTATGTTTTAGTATTTTCTCAAACTTGGGTTGTATTTATTGTTACCACGTTTGTCTAGTTTCGAGGTCCATTTCTTCGTCAACATTTACATTGTAAAGACATAATGAAGAAAAAGGGACCATCTCTAACATCATCATTCTCCTGCCCTGGTCCCAATTTTATTTGGGGTCGACGCAGCATGTCTTCTTTCATACATGTCTATCAGCCGTCGTCTCTCTCAGGGACCATCTCTAACGAGGACAATAAATGTTTTTATACATTCGCTATTCGTATACATACTAAAATAGTTATTTACACGGGTCTTAATCGTGTTGAATTTGAAGGTGTTGTACATTTAGACCATGGCTGATGCAACTCTGTCGAAACGTCTACATTTAAACCGTCAAATTCAACGCGATTAAGACCCGTTTAAATAATTATTGTAGTATCTAACTAGGACGTTGGAGATAATGAGGCTAGCAGAGTCTTATAGTAGCATACAATTCGTTTTAGAAAATTTTAACTTATACGTTTTGGTAAAAGCTTATGCAAAAACCGTTAGCAAATGTTATAAATAAATTAAATCATAATTTTCGTGTCTGCCGATATACTTACAATTCAACTGGCATAAGTTGAATACCACCGAGAGATACAACATCTTCCATTAGCTGACTTATCAGGTGTACGATTGTCACTGCAGTGTCAGGTTAAAAGGCGTACATGCTCCACACTCTTACGCCTTGACTTTCCTTTGGTGTCTTTGACAAAAGCCCGTGGGGGTCATATTGCTGTACTAGCACAATTATAGATTGGAACAACAATTAATAGTCCATGCAGTAACATAACGCTAATCTGAGAAATATACATGAAGAGAAAATCCAAGTTAAAGATGCAAGTGCACGAGGGGTGACGTAACTATAGCTTAACATGACAGTGTCACTACTGGTTATATACTTGTAACTATGTAGTTTAATAAAAAATCTTAAAATGAACTCACAATATTGCCTATTTCCTTTCAAGCGTTTTCGAACCGTCTCAACTGCGCATGTATCTACGAATACGTCGTATGATGCTAATCCGGTCTTTTGGAGCCATTGTGCAGCAATCAGCGCTGTGGTCGTGCACCGGATGGTTGACTGCTTTGTGCCATTGTGGCTGGTGTGCAATTTGTATGTAGTAGGTGTCGATCGCATAAAAGATTGTACTGGCTTTTGTGCATCTTGTTTGCTAGGTTAGAGTGAGGGTTGGTTATGATAATAAATATTAGAGTTTAGACTGTTCTAGATTGAAGACTTTTATTGCATCACACATATCTAGATGTAAAGTGGACAAAAATGCCTCAATATTCCGCTAGTAACACATTATAATTATATGTATATGTATTCACATTATAATTTTATAAATTATTATTGATATCTGAGGGGAAAACTATCGAAATCGTAATGTAAAGGTATCGAGTGCTCGATAGATAATTCCTTAAATATCATTGGTCTATATTCCATATATATTAGTTTCTCTTACGTACGATAGAGGCGCTGTACTAAAATCTCATAGAAATTGTTGTCGATGACAGCTCGAATAACTTTTCGCAAGTTTCCGTGCTAGCCCCGTCTGTTATTGAGTCGGACAACCATATAATATTACCATTTGCTTATTCATATACACAGCCAGCAAGACCAAAAAAGCAGAAAAAATCAAGATATAATTAGCTTTTGATCGTGCTTATCTGAGCGTAGTCAAGTTTTTTTTTATATGAGTCCAAATATCTAGAATTGCTAACGTAGCTTTGTTTATTGTTGCAGCATGAGGTCACGCGGGCGGTGCGGTGTCCGCATGGAAGCGGGGCGCGGGTGTGACCCAGCGCTGCAGCCGCTGCGCGCGCAGTTTCGCCGCGCTATACCGGAATGGACCGCGCGCGTCTCTCGTCGCCGCCGCAGCACTCGGACTGTCGGCCGCTCCAAGGAGGATCCCGCCAAACCCACGACGCAGCCTCGGACGCCTCACCGGACGCCTTAAACGAGCCAAGAGCTCTGCCTTCCATCCCCGAGTCGGAACCGCTGTTGCAGGCGTTGCCGGTTGATAATACCACCCGCAAGCATAATGGGCGGGCGTTACACGTACAGTTCGACGCGCAATCCCCCCCCGCAGCAGTATCTGTTTCCAGCTCTAGTTCGAGTTCCTCCGATGACGAGGAAGTGTCTATCGCGGAGGCGCGACCACCCGACGGCGGCTGGGGCTGGGTGGTCGTGTTCGCCTCGTTCATGGTCAACCTTATCGCGGATGGGATCACTTTTAGCTTCGGCGTGTTCTATCCGCATTTCCTCGAGTATTTTGGCGAGGGTAAAGGCAAGACGGCCTGGATCGCAAGCATCTTTATGGCGATGCCGCTGCTCTCCGGCCCCATTGCCAGCTTTCTCACAGATAGATACGGGTGCCGGAGGATGACAATATTCGGCTCGCTGCTCGCAGCGTTAGGCTTCATCATATCAGCCTTTGTAGATAATATGGAGACGTTATTCCTGACGTTCGGCATTATGGCCGGCTTCGGGTTGAGCCTGTGCTACGTGGCTGCGGTTGTGATAGTGGCGTATTATTTCGAGAAGAAACGCTCACTGGCTACAGGCATATCTGTATGCGGGAGCGGTATAGGGACATTTATATTCGCACCGCTAACTTACGTACTTCTAGACGAGTATGGATGGCGCGGGACGACATTAATATTAGCTGGTCTATTCCTAAACATGGCTGTTTGTGGATTGCTGTTCCGAGACCTGCCGTGGACGGCGACAATGAACGAAGAGAAAGCTAAAGAAAGGAAGAGAAAACGAGAGAGGAAACGCAATAAGCGTTTTGGTTCATCGGCAGACAGTTTCTCTGATAGCAAGAGTAGTGCTGCGGGATCGACTAAAGTTTCAGAAACTGCCAACATAGAGACAGTTACATCACCGATGGTGCCACAATTTAGTTCATTAGTAGACTTACCTACATTCATGACTGGAGGGGAAGGGGTATCCCTTGAAGTTTTTGAAATGATGTCGAACAAGGGTAGGGCGTACGCGATACTCGCTCAAAATTATCCCGGAGTGATGTTACCTTCGAGAAGTTTTAGTGACAGTGGTAGGTTACATGAACAGTCGCCACCCAGGGCTATGATGTCGCCGGGAGCCGCTTCACCAGGGGCTTTGTCTCCATTGACAGTGCCACGAACTTCTGAAACGACATCAGCAACATTGACAGACAAAGCAGCCCTATCTTTGTGGTTGAAGAGGCAAGCCGCTGGTGCCACGAAGAAACCGCCTGCTTTCCTCAAAGACCTTAGGGTCCATAGACAATCGTTGACGTATAGAGGTGCTATGCTGAACATCAATAGATACAGGTTAAGAGCTTCTTCCTGTCCTAACATCTTCAGGAATTCGATGACTACCATTGCTAAAGAGAAAGTAAGTAATGTTTAAATATTATTTAAACGTCGATTCTTCCAATTAAGGAGGGATCAGTCAATAATAAGTTTTATATAGCAGAGGCTGGCAAACGATAAATTATCACCAGATGGTAACTGATCTCCAATGAACACCTACAATACCAAAAAAAATGTTGCCTTGCCTATCTGGGGATTTAGTGATTCGGATCTTAGATCTCACTCACTTCACCAAGGTGTCAGACATGTAACCGACAGGTTTTAGTGCAACAGTGTGACAGGCTCCATTTATGCTGTATGCAAAATTGTATACAGCGAGGTTTTACTACTTAACATACAACATTTTTAATAAAAAACAAAAAGTAAAAGAACGGATCTTGTAATTTGTTATAAATCACCCAGGTTGTGTGATAAAACAAATGCGCAGTTATGGTTAAAGGGAATTGAAATCCACACTGAATAAATACGCTGATGTTTTCTGTAGTAATTTAAAAAAAAAAAAAAATTATTTGGTGCAACACAAAAAAAAAACCTAAAAGATAAACTAACCAAGATATTTGCATCAAATGACGCCGTGGTAGAGCCACGCTGTAGACAATTTTGTCTACAGCATGAATGGGCCGGCTCGTCCGGGTCGTTACCACTGTCTCACAGAAAACCGGCGTAAAGTAGCAGCTTGCTGCTGCGTTTCGTACGGTGAGTGAGATATCCGGAGGCCCAAATTCCCCTCCCCTTCCCAATCCCTTATTATCCCTTTCCTTTGGGGTCGGCAACGCGCCCACGATTCTTTTGTATTGTGGGCGTACATGGGCGGTGGAGATCGCTTACCATCAGGCACTTGCTCGTTTGCCGGCCTATACTATAACAAAAAAAAATATATGAGGGCCAGTTCATTATATTGCTAAGCTGGTGACCTCGACCTGATTTCAACCACCTCCCTCGATGGCACTACTACGATACGCAATGCGAAGTATTTGGTAAATTCATCGTTTACATTGTCAGCGAGTTCTATCGAACACAGTCAAACACTTTAATGTATACTACTAGACGGGCTGTTTAGAAGTAAAATGGCGTCACAAAACGCGGGAGTTTGACAGCTCACAAACAGAGAGCTCGATAGGGGTTCTAGTTGAGAGTAAGTGAGATGGTAGTATTGAGTCACGGTCAATTGACCGCAACTTAGTGGTACAATTTCTATGTACCGCGCAGCTTGTCTAGTAGTATACATTAAAGTCTTTGAACACAGTACATTGTTATTGTTTATGTAGATGTTTTTTTATTGTTTTAGTATGTAAAATAATTATAAATCAAGTCAACTAATTTAGAAGCCATTTAAATCTGGCAGAAGGGGTGGGGTAGTTCACAAGATCCATTACATTGCACGAGTGCGGCAGAGATAGTTAGATTTTCACTAAACGCCTACCTTTGGTGATACCAATATTTTAAGTAATATGAAATATTTGAAGCAATTTTAATTTTGGTTCCGCAAAATATTTCCTTTTTTCATGTAATTATTTTGTTGCATGTAAATTAATTTAAATTAAAACTGTACAGTATGTTTAATGATACATGTAATGTCACCGTTGTTTTTATGATAAGCACGTTTCTTGGCAGTACAATGTTTTCCTTTAGTCCATCTGTGTTGGTTTAAATTGTAGCTAAATGTTGACCATAAATCTTTGCACATCAAGCAATGGCAATATGTAATGAGGGTTGTAATATTATAGAATAGCTGTAAGTACCGATGTTGCAATAACACAAATGATTTAAAAAATATAAACAAGTTCACCTACGTCCGAATCTGAATGGCTGATCAATGTTAAATTAACTAATCAAATGTCAAATTTCATGTCAAGTCGAAATTGAGTTGCTAGAAGCGTGGTCAACACCTTTGATTTGACACACATGTTAGCTAACATAACTTTTAAATTAATATGAAAAATCGTATGCTTTGGCATACTAAAGAGTCGTCAAATATTTTTTTTCTCTAAATATCCTTTCAGCAACTCGAATTGATTTAACAGCGGTGTTAAAATCAAAGGCGTCGAGGCCATGCCTCGGTGGCGCAGTTGTAATGCGTAAGCGTTACGATTGAGGTCAACGCTGAGGTCTCGGGTTCGATCCATTTTCGATTCATTCGGTCGGGTAAAGTGGTATTGGGTTTTTCTATTACGATATGCTCAGTATCAGCCCGGAGTCTGGAATTTGTGCCCGGTATGGCGATAGGCTCGCCCCCTATCACATAAGGGACGGAGATACGCTCTGCGAAATGTGGGTGTACTGGTTACACCTCTGCCTACCCCTTCGGGGTTTTTTTTTTTTTTGTTTTTTTTTTTTTTTTTTTTTTTTAAATTCTGATTTCTATCTCTTTGCTGATGACTTAAAGATATTAAGGCCTGTACAAAATCAAAATGATATTAACTTATTGCAAAATGACCTAAACCGTTTAGCAGTCTGGTGTGCCAAAAATAACATGACACTCAACATAGATAAATGTTATTCAATTAAATTCACACTAAATAAGACACCTATCCCCAGTAATTATAGCATAAATAATACAACATTAAAGCAAATGGAACAAATCAGAGATTTGGGTGTAATGTTTGATAAAAAATTAAACTTTGCTCGACATATTCATAACATGATTACGAAAGGTTTTAAAATGTTAGGCTTTGTACTACGAAATTGCAAGGATCTTAAAAATGTCCACACAAAAATAAAACTTTTTAACTCCTTGGTAAGAAGTGGCTTGGAGTATGGAAGTATAGTTTGGAATCCACATTATAATATATACATAAAAAACATTGAAAGAGTTCAAAAAAGATTCCTTTGGCACATTTGTTACAGTGACCATAACTCCAAAAAACTTCCGCACTACACAGATCGTCTCAACTATTACAATATCAGTAGCTTGCAAGAGCGTAGATTTTTGTTAAATATGTTATTTTTTAGAAAATTGATTTGCGGCCAACTCGACTGTCCGCATTTGACTGAGAAAATCCAAATTAATATCCCTACTAAGCTCCCACGAAAATCTAAATACGCTCCATTTTATTTGAGATTTTCCAGAACTAACCTCGGTCAAAGTTGTCCCATTAACAGATTGGCTGAGCGGTATAATTCTCTTCATAAGGCTTGTGACATCGATATCTTTGCTGACACTAAAACTTCTTTTAAGAATAAAATACTTAAACACCTTAACGCAGCGCGATTATAGTTCTCATGCGTTGCACTTTTAAGTTATAATTTGCTTAATGTAACGAAAATGTAATATTGCATAATAATATACTTTGTCCCTCTGGGTTGTTCTAAGTTTTTGTTTGTATCGTAATTTTTTCTTTTGTACTCTCATAAGTGCATGTCGTGGTCGCCTGTAATTATGGCAACATTTATATTTAAACTATGTAAGGGATGCGGTGTATTGCATGTGAAAATGTATGTCATGTTGGCGATCCTAAAATAAATAAATAAATTACAGGTGTGAGTGCGTATGTATGTATGTAAAATCAAAGTTCTGTTTGTTGAATGTTGATTTGTTCAGCCTTTCAGAAACCGGGTGTAACTGTTTGTCAATAGTCCATTAGGAATAACTGGGCATAGGCGTGGCGTGCCTGGCACGTCTCGTCATTCAGTTGTATTAAAATCATTTAGAAAATACTGGACTCACTATATTATTGAGATTTCCATCATTAAATGCTTAGTATAAGCCCGGAGTCTGGAATTGTGCCCGGTATGGTGATGGGCTCGCCCTCTATCACATCATGGGACGGAAATAAGCTTTGCGAAATGTGGGTATACTAGTTACACCTCTGCCTACCCCTTCAGAGAGTACATTCGTGAGTAAGTGCATGGACTCACCATCAGATGTAGTCACTTTGGCGTGGTAGGGTAACAAAACAATATTTAGTAGGTATTTTAACTGCGTTAATTTTTACCATATCAACCGATCAAGGTGGCCTCTCATCATTATGATTTTTAGCCCACACCTACCCACTTGTGGGTATAGGCCTCTCCAATCATCACGTCATTTGTCATAGTTCTAGATCACTCGCATCCAGTCATTTGGGTGCTGTCATAGACTATAAAAACTAATCTTTGAACGTGGTCCCGTGGTAGGTAGGTAGGTAGGCTGAAAAGCTTTCGAAACGTCGGGACTAAAATAAAAATTAAACCGCGATAAAATCCGTATAAACTAGTTTTATTTCAATATCCGCGTCACCCTAAGAAATCACTAATCTTTGAACTTCAATTTCTAGGTGCAGTGGTACGCCGGCCTGTGGGACTTCTGGGACCTCGCCGTGGACGTGCTGGACTTCTCCCACTTGTCGAACTCTGCGTTCCTAGTGTTCACGATATCTAACTTCCTCCTGTACATGTGGTACGATGTGCCATATGTGTACATAGCTGATAATGCAATAACGATGGGCTTCAACGAGTCACAATCCTCAATGCTGATATCCATTATTGGTATTCTCAATATGTTTGGTGAGGTGAGTTGTGTTTGTTTTATTAGAATAAGGTCATCGCCTCGTTGGTAGCGTAGCTGCTTATTTAGGCTGAGAAACCGTGAGGTCTTAGGTTCAAATCCCGTCAACATGTCAATATGTAGGGTGAAAAGCGTCGGGGAGATTAACTAACATTTAGGGATACCAGCATTTAATGGGTGTATTTATTTACTTATTTCACCTTTTTGGACCACCCGTCATCCGTCATAATTCTTAATTTTTCATGTAATATGTATGATATAGCGGTTAGCGGCAATATCGAACGCAACGTATAAATTTTAATAAAAAAACAAATATATATCTTTTCGAATAGTTATGATCATCCGAATAGGAAATGTACTCGATTACAATGTATTCGCGAGATGATTTTTATCTCGCCATGTCGCCGTGTATTTATCTAAAGTTAAGATTGTTTAACTTGACCCACATAAATCATGTACACTCCACTGATAACTTACTACGTTGATAACAGCAGTTACGCAATGAATAATTACTTATAGAGGCACAGTATTACTTCGAGAAATGTCATGCGCTTTTGTGGCCTCTATTTAACCAATTATTTATTTATTTATAAGGCACACAAAACTGATTACATTCTTATCATTAATCTTAAATAACAGCGTTACAGGTATCGAGCTAGAATACATTCCAAAACATGTGTACACAGCATGTTCAAAATAGTAATGAGCAGTTGATATTTATGATAGGAAATTATACTGATTATGTAAAATTATAATACATTTATTTTGTGTTAGGTTACAGTTTCACATTCAATAGGGTAGTTGACTAGATGTTTTTTATTATTTAAATCAATAACTTACGTTACTCAAAATCTATTGCAGAAAGAATTTTATAAATCGGAACAAAAATAAATAAGTTAGAAGCCATTCAAATCCTGTAGAAGGGGTAATTGTAAAATGACAGACGACGCAAACTTTGACTCACTGTGTAAAATGTTCATTATGGAGCACGCGTGCAAGCGAGATAGTGAGATATCCCTACTACGCACCCACTTTTCCTCATAGCAACTTTTAGAATCATAACTGCGGGCACATTTCTGAACCAATTTTGATTGTGTTTTAATAAAAGGGTTTCTTTTGCGTATAATTTTCTGTTGCTTATAAAATAATGTATAAAATTTAATATAGGAAACTACCCTATTACAGAAGACGGAATTAAATGACGGGCTTTAAAAAATAGCCAAAACGTCTTTTTTGAATTTAGGCAATTTAGAGTTGAAAATATCAATTGAGTTATGATGGTGTACTAAGATATCATTGTACTGGCGACAGAACCTTACTGTTGGGTTGTAATATGAAATATTATTATGATATACTTGCAACGAAAAAATATTTGTATGAGGATGACGAGATCTAGGTTTAATATTAAGATCTATACAGGATAGAATATGCGATCAATGCCCGGCCATCCGTTCAGACCTCAAGATACCGTGAGCTCTTTCTGCGTAGATCGGACTAGTGTCAACTAACTTTTTTAAATAATTAAAAATAAATGTATAATTTTAAAATGAAGGTGGCCATGAAAATGAAGGCCATTGTAACATTAACTTTTCGAGACGACCTACACCTCAGTCTCTCCCGTGACCACGAAGGCTGAAAAGCTTTCGAAACGTCGGGACTAAAATAAAAATTAAACCGCGATAAAATCCGTATAAACTAGTTTTATTTCAAAACATAATATAATGTTGTAACAGGTTTTTATTAGACTATAATCATCGGTCACTTAAATAAACGAAATTTGCAGAAGCGAGTAATTTAATTGTAGATCTGTATCTAGTTGTAATGGAGGATTTCAATAAATAATACTAACCCAGTATTATACACGTCCCACTGCTGAATGAGAGGGGTTAAGTACGTACCTTCGGAATTCTTATGGAGAACTTCTCAGGTATGTAGGTTTCCTCACGATGTTTCCTTCACAGTTAAATCAAG